>OX422222.1:188615544-189866794 GCA_949130495.1 Sambucus nigra | reverse complement strand
AGAGAGAGAGAGAGAGAGAGAGAGAGAGATCTTTGAGTGTTGTATCCATGGCCATTAGTTCCCTTATTTAGTGGATTTCTCACACACTCACACAGTGGATGTAGGCCTAATAAGCTGAACCACTTTAAATCACTGAGTTCATATTTTTATCCTCATCTCCTTCTCTCATACATAAATATATAAATCTCCATTGTGGTGTTGTGATTGAGATTAATCTACTCATAATCGTATCTTAATCTCGTGGTGTTGATTATAGCATCATCAATTTGTCATCGTCTGTGGGAACGATGATAGTCATCTCTTCCTTATTTTAGCTTGTACTCAGTGGAGTCTCTGGTGGTGAACAAGACCTCCTTCATTGTGGAGATGTTTCACCATTAAAGGAGCTCTTATTGATCTTTTTAAGCTCTATTTATTCAGTTCACAGTTCATACAGTTTACATCAATGGCTATGAATCCACCTCCTCCTCCTCAGAATAAACAACAACCACCACATGGAGGTGATGCAAGATCTAGTCAAGCACCACCTCAGTCTGAAATGGATGAGGTAGTGATAGCGCTCCACTTCCTCATAACTAGCCAACAGCAAATGCAAAACTAATTTGTTATGTTTAGCCATAATTTCACAGCCAAGACCGGCGATGCTGGAGGTGAGTTTCTGACTTCGGCCATCAAAGAAGGCAATGCTGATCAACAAGTTAGGAGACCACCCCAGCACCAAAAAAAGACCTCCTTCCATAGAAGAGGTGGAGAGACATTGCTAACCTTAAACGTCTATGCCTGGGGAGGTAAAGTTCAGAACTCCATGATGATGAGGTGGGGGTGACCTTTATGAGGACAACGAAGAGAGAGAATGCTGGGAACCATATCAGATCTCTAGGGGTACAGTTCTCCCTCTACAGTCGATCTTGGAACAATATCGTCGGTAAAGATGAGGTGGCAAGCCAAGGCAATCATCCTTGGATAGGCTAAGTAGAAGGTCATCCTTTGATAGTCTCGGCCCCCCAACAAGATCTGAGGAACCGTCTTTCCAGATCAAGGAGTGTTATCGTCTCAAGAATAAATGAGAGGAGAGACGACTGCAAACCTCCTCAAGACTGAGAGGAGCAAAGAGAGGTCGTGAACTGACCTAGGTGTGTAGAGAGGGTACCCTCAGCCCGTCCAGTTAACAGAGAACGATCATCTTGACCAGACGATAGAGAAGGGGCTGGGGAAATGCCACGCTTGCAAAATCTGACGTTGCAGCAAATAAGCCTTGGAATGAGTCCATACAGAGGTTAAAAAACAAAATAGGGGATATCATAAAAATCCGAGACCCCTTACAGAGGGGATATGCTGAAGGATCTCCATTTGTGGAAAAGATACTGAACTACACCATTCCGGCCAAGTTCAAGATGTCGGTGGTTACTCTGAAGTATGTGTAATACCCATAATTCTATTGATTTTTATTTAAGGGATTAATTAAGTTAATTGAGAATTAATTAGAAATTAATCCAGATATAAATACTAACGAGATGTGAGTTGGTATTTTATTGTGATGTTAAAATTGAATATTTTTTAGTATATATGGTATTGAAAATATTTAAATTGTCAAGAGGCAGAAATGCGACAATTTGAGAAATTTAATTGGAACGCGCGTGTTAGCCGCGTCAGGAATGAATTTATTTAAATTAAAGAGTAAATTATATTTTTATCAACCGAAAGATCATTTTGAGTGCGCCAACGCGTTCTAAAGGGTCGAAATAGTCAGAAAACACTAGCCGGGGATTTAATTTGGGTCCCGGGGCACTTTTAGGCCAAACCGACAACCTAGAAGGGTATTTTGGTAATTTTAAATATTGAGGAATTAAAACCCACGAATTTCAGAGTTTATTTTTATAATTTTAAAGAGGCCACTAAGGCCATTACCAGCAAAAGGCAAGAGAGTGGGCTACAGGAGTTTTGAGAGAAGTTAGAAAGATGGTAAACGAGGTTCCAAACCAAACTATCTCCCATCACTAGAAATTGGAAAGGATTTATAACCGGAAAGAAGAGAGAAAGCCAACCTTGATCATCAACAACGAACCAAAACATCGGATTTAAGGCAAGTGATTTGATATTATTAAGTTCAATGAATATTTCTTCCATGTTTAGTGTAGAAACTATATTTACCTTGAAAGTTTTGATGAAAACCAATGGGATTATTGTGAAACTCATGATTTTGGGATAGGAATTGCATGTATAATACTCATGGATGAATTCAATGCACAAAACATAACTTTTGATGATTTGGAAACGAATTTATAAGGATTCATTGTAGTCAATTAAATTTTGGGTTCATGTTCATAGGGTTTGGGGCAAGAATTGGGGATTTATGATTTTTACATGTTGATTAGTAAGATTTGACCCCAAAAATATGTTAAGGAATGATCTAGGATGACTTAAAATAGTTTATAAACATTAAAACATGATTTGGGTGATATTAAGATGTATTTAGAGAAGAGAAAGATGAAGAAAAACGAGTTGGGAAATTTCTGGGCGTTTTCTGCCATCTCGTTAGAAGACGTGCCCAAGTCGTTCGAACGAGCTTCTAACGAGATGAAAGTACTCCTTCTAATGAGTTGGTAGTTCGTTCGAAGCCATTCGTAAGAAAGCCACTCGTTCGAACGAGACTCGTTCGAACGAGACTCGTTCGAATGACCTCGTTCGAACGAGATTTCTAACGAGTTGACAGTGGGGCCTTTTAGGCCTGATTTTATTTCGAGCCTCCAGTAGACTTATCTTAATCGAGTGATAACCTTCCCTTGTTGACTAGTGGGTATAGTTGTGAGATAAGAGTATGTTGAGGATTAAAACTTAGAATTTTGTAGTAAACCGGATGACATTTATGGGTTAGGGAATAAGTACCTAAAATTACGACGTGAGAGGGGTTGACAACTTTTAATGCATATTATTCGGGAATCGTAAATTGTGTAACATTTAATGATGGTATGAGAATGTAAAATATACCTCTATTGATATTATAAGATATCTAAGATGTGTGAATGCTTAGTATATGTGGTTATCTGTGTATAACATACCTACCATACTTGCTATCACGGGAGGTTAGCGTACGATCATGGCCATCTAATCTTTGTGTGCCTACGGGGGGTTTAGATTGGTACCTCGAGGACATAGGTCAGAGAAGGACTTATTGCGGAGTTAATAATTCTGCTGATCATGGGATTGTAGGTATGTGCGTGACCCATGTGATGTGAACTATGTTCGCCTCCATTGTGTGTGATTATTAATTATCAAAACGGTTCTTGAGAGATTCGGAATACGTGACCCTTATGTACGTGATGTACCAGGATTTGATAGCAGAGTATGTGTGCACCGCAGCTTAGTCTAGGGGTGCCATTATTGAATATTATGATGAGATTGATATACCGAAATGTTGAAATGAATTGTTTATATAAGTACACATGCGAATTAATGCAACATCTTTTGTAGAGTTAAAAATGGGAAAACTCTTAGTAATTTTTGTGACTAATTCTAAGGAATGAAGGTAAAACACTATGTTTATATTCAAATGTCGGTAATTTAAACTATGAATAGTATTGTAAATTCAGATATTGTATTAGACTAGTTAGTTAGAGGAATAACTAGAAGGGTACGGGTGCGTAGGAGTGCACACTTAGTGGAGAGGTGAGGGACTCATGTGAGTGCACGCACTATCATGTATTTTATATTCACTGTTTGATGATATTAAACACTTGCCATATTTTAAACTGTTTTCACAATCGGGCTTTGACCCGTTTGCTTTCAAATCTATTTTGTTGTAAAAACATTTTAGGTGCCCAGCCACAAGGACACCAAGTATAGGAGTTCCATTTCAGTGACGTGCTGTATCTGCTGTGGAAGTTACATGACCTCGATAGTATACGCCTCCACTTTCTACCTTGACTCTATTTTACTCATCTGTAGGGCATGTCGCCCCTTTTATTTTAGAGACATTCTACTTACTCAGTTTCTTTTCAGATTTTGGGTTGTAATTAATTTGTGATTCAGACTTTGTATTTGGTTGTATTCTGTATTTGGGTTATTAGAGGTGTATTCCTCCATATTCATTGTCATTCTATTATTATTTTATTGTGACTGTGTTGTGGTTGTGGTATTAGTATTTCGTAATTTAAATGGATTGTATGTTAATCAGATTTAATTAAAATTGACAACTCACTTTTTAAATATTAGGTGGCTAGTAATTATTAAAACGCTTTTCGACACTGATGATATGAACTAAACCAACTTGACATTTTGTATTAATTTGAATAAAGGAGTAGGCTACCCGGTATTTAATTAGTCGTGGTGTCACAGGTGGTATCAGAGCATCAGGTTCTAGTGTCCTTAGGATCTGTACGGCTTATTATGTTTCTGTTAAGCGTTCTTTGATATAGAGCCCTATATTTTAGGATTGTTGTATTCTTTTGTTTATGTTTCGCTCTTCATCTTTTTTGAGATAATAACTGCGAACTTATAAGATTTTTACTCTCATTTCAGATGCCTCCATAACGTGCACCATGACTTCCTAGGGATGCTCATCCGGAGCCACAGCCTGCACCAGTCCAGGGCTCCTTGAATGTCACAGAGGTTGCCGATATTGTAGCCCAAGCGGTAAATGCCACCCTAGCAGTTGTGAAGTAGGCACCGCCTCAGGTACTGGTAGTACGCCAGTATAGGCTCATACATTCTCGTCTGCATGGGAACGTGTCCGTGATGCTTTTCAGAAAGAACACCCTCCGGATTTTTACAGGTAGATCCGATGTCCTTATGTCTAGTCAGTGGAAGAAGGACATCCAAAGGCACCTGAGGATGTATGAGTGCACGGAGGTACAGAAATAGATACTGACTACTTTTAAGCTAGTAGGATCAGCGTTGCAATGGTGGGAGTCCATTACTACCCCAGAGGAGAGAGATGCCCTTTCTATACAGGAGTTTTGGGTGCGGTTCGACCGCAAGTATTTTCCATCAGTCGTTCACACCGAAATGAGAAGGAAGTTAATGAACCTCAAGTAGGAAGGGAATACCGTGGCCGAGTATGAGGCCAAATTCACTAATCTCTTGAACATCATTCCCTATGAGATTCCGACCAAGGAGAAAAAGATTCAGAAGTTCATGGATGGGTTGACCTGGAGGATCCGTCAGCACTTGTTGGGTAATCTCTTGTTGGCCACTTATTCTGATGTGGTTAACGCAACACTGCTTCACTACCAGGACCACCGCTTCCACTTGTCAGAGGGTAAGTGATCAGGAGAGTCCAGCCATCAGGGCAGGACAGGGGGGAATGGTGCCAGCGGGGTACAATCTGCTCAGGGTCAGCACAGGCAGGGTGATCAAGGTTCCCAGCAAGGGGATTTTAAGAGGTTTAGATCTGTGGGTTTCAGGAATGGTCAAGGAGGATTTCGTCATGGCCAGCAGGGTCAGCATGGCCATCAGGGTCAGCAGGGCTAGCATGGTCAGCAGTAGCAGTTTCATCAGGGTCAGCACGGTTAGGGGAGGAATGGCAACGGCCACCAGGGTCGTGGGCAACAGGGTTTGAGAGGGGGAAATTTTCAGGGGAAATGCTTCACTTGTGGAAAAATTGTCGACAAGTGCCAGGAGTGTCCTGATAAGGGCAGGGCCCCACAGTAGCAACAGGGTGCTCGACACAAGACCCAGAGGCCTATATTTCCCGCCGCCCTCCTAGCACCACCACAGATGCCAGCTTTGCCACCTATCCCCGCAGTCCCAGTCCAGCAAGGACAGCTCCAGTACGGACGAGTTTACCAGCTCCAGCAGGCCGCAGTCCCACAATATCCACCTCCTATTGAGGGTATGTTCTCTATTCAGGGGACTATGGGGCGTATTTTATTTTATACGGGGGGTCACACACTATTTCATTGCCACAAGATTTGCACGCACTTTGGGGTTGTTAGATACTGCAGAGAGCACGATTACTTGCGTAGATTCATCGTTGAGGAGGGGTTCTGTGATTTCTTTTATTTGTAGAGGTGTGGGTATAGAGATCGGGAGATTTACCTTACCTGCTGATATGTTAGTATTAGAGATGACTGATTATGATGCGATTGTTGGTATGGATTGGCTAGTTGCGTACTGAGCCATGATTGATTGTTTCAGTAGGAGTATTATTTTTGCCATACCCGGGCAGGAGATGTTTTTAGTGGCGACGCCCTGAGGGAGGATCGTCCACTCACTTGTACTATATAAAGGATGAGACCTCTATGGAAGTGGTATTACCACTCGATTCGATTCCAGTTGTTAGAGAGTTTGCTGATGTATTCCAGGATATACCTGGATTACCTCCTAGTAGAGAGATAGATTTTGTTATCGATTTAATGTCGGGCACTCGGCTAATTGCCCGTGCACCTTACCGTATGGCTCCAGTGGAGATGAAAGAGATAAGGGATCAGATAGAGCAATTGTTGGGACATGGGTTTATCCGAAGGAGTACTTTGTCGTGGGGTGCCCACGTGTTGTTCGTAAAGAAGAGGGATAGATCGTTGAGATTGTGTGTAGATTACCGGGAGTTGAGTAAAGTCAAGATACTGAATAAGTATCTTTTGCCTCGAATCGATGACTTATTCGACCAGTTGAGAGGAGCTTCCTTCTTCTCAAAGATTGACTTGTGATCGGGATACCATCAGTTGGGTATCAGGGAACAGGACGTCTTGGAGACTGCTTTGTTGACGAGATATGGTTCCTACGAGTTTCGAGTTATGCCTTTTTGCTTGACCAATGCCCCAACCATATTTATGGATTTGATGAATAGGGTATTCAGAGTGTTTCTAGACCAGTTCGTCATTGTCTTCATTGATGACATTCTAGTTTACTCCCAGACAAAGGAGGAACATGCTGAACATTTGAGGCAGGTTTTGTAGACGCTACGTCAGAACGAGCTTTATGCAAAGTACGAGAAATGTGGGTTTTGGCTGAAGGAGGTACAATTTTTGGGGAATATCATTTCAGACAAAGGGATATCAGTTGATTCGAGAAAGGTATCGACGGTGAGGGAGTGGGGACAGCCCACGACACCGACTGAGATCCGTAGTTCCTTGGGCTTGGCATGATACTACGGGAGATTTATTCAGGGTTTCTCAAAGATAGCGGGTCCTTTGACACTCTGACTCGCAAAGGTGTGCCATTCATCTGGAGCGATGCATATCAGTTGGCATTCGATGAGTTGAAGGACAAGTTGACCTCAGCGCCTGTGTTAGCATTGCCAAGATCGGGAGTTGAGTATCTAGTCTACACCGATGCGTCCTTATATGGACTTGGAGGTGTAATGAAATAGGAGAGTCAGGCTATAGCTTATGCTTCCCGTAATCTTAAGCCTCACGAGAAAAATTACCCCACCCACGACTTGGAGTTAGCGGCAGTCGTATTCGCTCTTCGGATTTGGAGACACTACCTCCTGGGGGGGAAATTTTGGTTATTCACAGACCACAAGTCTCTACAATACCTCTTCACGCAGAAGGTACTAAATATGCATCAACATCGGTGTCTTGAGCTTGTGAAGGATTATAAGTTTGATATCCAATATCACCCAGGGAAGGCTAACGTGGTAGCATACGAGTTGAGCCGTAGTCCAGTAGATGAGGTGGCCGAGGTGTGGAAAGCTAAGTGGAAGGAGTTAGGACACTAGGATGCAGTGGCCTGATCATCCATGTCTGTGATGACTATTACACCTCAGATTGTTACGAGAGTGATAAAGGCCCAGGCAAAAGACTCGTTCTGTCAGGAGCAGATAGTTCGATTACTAACAGAGGGAGCCGAGTCCTATACCGTTAGTTCCAACAGGGGATTACGCTTCAATAGGAGACTAGTCATTCCGAAAGGGGAAGACTTGGGACACGAGGTAATGGCAGAGTCGCACGGCTCGCGATTCACGGTACACCCTGGTGGGGATAAGATGTACCAAGACATGAGACGACAGTATTGGTGGAGCGGGATGAAGAAAGATATTGCCATGTTCGTTTCTAAATGCGCTACTTGTCAGCTAGTAAAGATGGACCATTAGAAACCGGCAGGACTTCTACAATCGTTAAAGGTTCCGATGTGGATATGGGAGAGCATATCCATGGACTTTATCACGGGGCTACCTACGTAACAGAGGGGTCACGACTCCATATGGTTAATTGTGGATAGGTTGACCAAGGTTGCTCATTTTCTACCCATGAGGACAGACTACACTATAGGACAGTATGCCTAGATTTTTATTGTGAAGATAGTGAGACTTCACGGGGTGCCTCTAAATATTGTGTCTAACCGAGACAAGATATTTGTTTCACTATTTTGGGAGAGTTTCCAGGAGGCAATGGGTACGGAGTTGCGGCTGAGTACGGTGTATCACCCGCAGACCGATGGGCAAACAGAACGGACAAATCAGATGTTGGAGGACATGTTGCGTATGTGCATCCTAGACTTTGGAGGTGGTTGTACCTTCCACTGGTGGAGTTTGCTTATAATAACTCCTACCATTTCACCATTGGCATGGCTCCATTCGAGGCATTGTGTGGTAGACCTTGTCGTTCCCCGGCATGTTGGTTAGAGGTGGGGGATAACAAACTTCTTGGGCCGAAAGTGATTCACGACACTTTGGCAATGATAGAGATGATACGGAGCCGTATTCGGGTAGCCCAGGACCGGCAGAAGAGCTATGTTGATGCCAAGAGGTTCTTCAGAGAATTCAAGGTCGGGGACCAGGTGTTACTCAGAGTATCTCCTATGAAGGGGATTATGCGTTTTGGGAAAAAGGGGAAATTGGCACCAAGATATGTGGGGCCATTTCCTATCATCGAGATGAATGGGCCAGTCGCGTATAGACTTGGGTTACCGGAGCACTTGCATAGGATTCATGATGTATTCCATATTTCCTTGCTAAGGAAATATCTTAGGGACGACTTGGCCCATACTCACATTGCTTTAGAAGACATCGATCTTCAGCCCGATAGTTCCTATGAGGAGGGGCCGATTTCTATTTTGGACCACAGCGAGAGGAAACTGAGGTCGAAAATAGTACCATTAGTACGCGTGCAGTGGAGGCATCATAATGCCGAGGAGTCCACATGGGAGTACGATGATGAGATGCGCAAACGTTATCCAGAGCTATTTTTACCAGGTTTTCATTAGTTCTGAATTTCGGGATGAAATTCTGTTATTAGGGGGGAAGTATGTAATACCCCGTAATTTTATTGATTTTTATTTAAGGGATTAATTAAGTTAATTGGAAATTAATCCGAATTTAAATACTAACGAGATGTGAGTTGGTATTTGATTGTGATGATAAAATTGAATATTTCTAAGTATATATAGTATTGAAAATATTAAAATTGTCAAGAGGCAGAAATACGACAATTTGGAAAATTTAATTGGAACGCGCGTGTCATTCGCGTCAGGAATGAATTTATTTAAATTAAAAAGTAAATTATATTTTTATTAACCAAATGATCATTTTGAGAGAACCGACGCGTCCGGAAGGGTCGAAATAGTCAGAAAACACTAACCGGGGGTTTAGATTGGGTCCCGGGGCACTTTTAGGCCAAACCGGCATCCTAGAAGGGTATTTTGGTAATTTTAAATATTGAGGAATTAAAACCCACGAATTTTAGAGTTTATTTTTATAATTTTAAAGAGGCCACTAAGGCCATTAGCAACAAAAGGCAAGAGAGTGGGCTACGGGAGTTTTGAGAGAAGTTAGAAAGAGGGTAAAGGAGGTTCCAAACCAAACTATCTCCCATCACCAGAAATTGGAAAGGATTTGTAACCGGAAAGAAGAGAGAAAGCCAACCTGGATCATCAACAACGAACCAGAACATCAAATTTAAGGCAAGTGATTTGATATTATTAAGTTCAATGAATATTTCTTCCATGTTTAGTGTAGAAACTATATTTACCTTGAAAGTTTTGATGAAAACCAATGGGATTATTGTGAAACTCGTGATTTTGGGATAGGAATTGCATGTAGAATACTCATGGACGAATTCAATACACAAAACATAATTTTTGATGATTTGGAAACGGATTTATAAGGAGTCTTTGTAGTCAATTAAATCATGGGTTCATGTTCATAGGGTTTGGGGCAAGAATTGGGGATTTATGATTTTTACATGTTGATTAGTAAGATTTGACCCCAAAAAAATGTTAAGGAACGATCTAGGATTACTTAAAATAGTTTACAAACATTAAAACGTGATTTGGGTGATATTAAGATGTATTTAGAGAAGAGAAAGATGAAGAAAAACGAGTTGGGAAATTTCTGGGCATTTTCTGCCATCTCGTTAGAAGACGTGCCCAAGTCGTTCGAATGACCTCGTTTGAACGAGCTTCTAACGAGATGAAAGTACTCCTTCTAACGAGTTGGTAGTTCGTTCGAAGCCATTCGTTCGAACGACACTCGTTCGAACGACCTCGTTCGAACGAGATTTCTAACGAGTTGACAGTTGGGCCTTTTAGGCCTGATTTTATTTCGAGCCTCCAGTAGACTTATCTTAATCGAGTGATAACCTTCCCTTGTCAACTAGTGGGTATAGTTGTGAGATAGGGGTATATTGAGGATTAAAACTTAGAATTTTGTAGTAAACCGGGTGACATTTATGGGTTAGGGAATAAGTACCTAAAATTACGACGTGAGAGGGGTTGACAACTTTTAATGCATATTATTCGGGAATTATAAATTGTGTAACATTTAATGACGGTATGGGAATGTAAAATATACCTCTATTGATATTATAAGATATCTAAGATGTGTGAATGCTTAGTATATGTGGTTATCTGTGTATAACATAACTACCATACTTCTATCATGGGAGGTTAGCGTACGATTAGGGCCATCTAATCTTTGTGTGCCTACGGGGGGATTTAGATTGGTACCTCGAGGACATAGGTCAAAGAAGGACTTATTGTGGAGTTAATAAGTCTGATGATCATGGGAACGTAGGTATGTGTGTGACCCATGTGATGTGAACTATTTTCGCCTCCATTGTGTGTGATTGTTACTTATCAAAACGGTTCTTGAGAAATTCGGAATACGTGACCCTTATGTACGTGATGTATCGGGATTTGATAGCAGAGTATGTGTGCACCGCAACTAGTCTAGGTGTGCCATTATTGAATATTATGATGAGATTGATATACCGAAATATTGAAACGAATTGTTTATATAAGTACAAATGTGAATTAATGTAACATCTTTTGTAGAGTTAAAAATGGGAAAACTCTTAGTAATTATTGTGACTAATTCTAAGGAATGAAGGTAAAACACTATGTTTATATTCAAATGCCGGTAATTTAAACTACGAATATGGTGAAACCTAGGAAGCAGACGACCCACCTGTTGTACAGTAAATAAAGGAAAAATTAGAGTCTGAGGGAATATATAGCTTGTTTTAACAAGAAAATGCTAGAAGTCGAAGATTGTGAAGAAAGTATCGCAATGATAACCCTTATGGGAGGTCTTCAGAAAAGAAAGCTACTCTGGAATATGGTTGAGGACCCTCCAAAGTCCATGGATTAACTCCTGGATACGGCTGGGAGAGTCATGAACGAAGAGGAGGAGATGGATGCCAAAGAAGATGAAGAAAAGAGAGCCCACAGTGATGGAAAGGGTCAGAAGTCCAAGGGGAAGGAAAGTAAGCGGTGAGCACATTCTAAATGAGGTAAAAAAATAACAAGTCTTTTAGGGGGTCGAAAACGTTGAAGACAACTCCTAACAAGAGAAATAGAAATGTTTGGTGTGAATTTCACCAAGATCATGGGCACATCAGTGAAAAATGCTTCGCCTTAAACATGAGATAGAAAAAATGATGAAATCTGGTAAGTTAAGGAAATATGTTGATAAGACCGGTTCAGGTCGAGGTTGATATGTCCAAGGCCGAGATGACCCCAGGAAGAGAAGAAATGATAGATATAGAGAGGACGCTCCAACCAGTAGGGATGACCCTTTAGATGATGATAGTGATGATTCGGATCTCCCATTAAAGGATGATAACATCCCACTGAAGAGGCTCAACATGATTTCATTTAGTGTGGGCATAATTTGTGGAGGCCTAGAAGGAGGAGGATTTGAGGTGGCCGACTGAAAGGCGCACGTGGCCGGGGCATAGGTAATAACTAAGGTCGATGTTGTAAACTCAGCCTATATTGATGCTAAGCCCTAGAAAAAGAAGAAAATGGATATGAAAACCCTCATAGTTGACTTTTAAAGACTAGATTTCAAGGGAATCCTTGCTCCCCATGATGACCCGTTCAGTATTACCATCAGAGTACATGGGTGTGAGGTACCGAGAATCTTAGTTGATAGAGGACACTTTGCAGATGTCATGTTCTGGCCATTCTTCGAAGGTTTAGGACTTAATCGGGTCAGACTCGTCCCATACCACCATCCCCTGATATGATTCAGCAGAGAAAATGTTCACCCTCTGGGGATGTATGAAATGGACGTCAGAATGGGAGATGAGTGGCTGAAGAGGCTGACCAAGAAGATTAACTTTTTTATGATGGATGAGAAAGTCTTATAGGCTTACAACCTCATATTGGGATGGGTAGCTCTCAAAGAGTTTGAGTTCGTTCCTTCAACGGTCCACCAAATGATAAAATTATTGACTCCATATGGGGTAGGGGAAGTTCAAGGTGACCAAACATCGACACGTGAATGCTACTTTAACTCAACTAAGGAATAAGAGGCACACAAGAAAGTAACGACAGCATACAAAATTGACACGCTTGATCCCAGAGACGAGACAAAACTTAAGAAAGGGGAGTCCGTGAAAGAGGTAGAATACATTATCCTCAATAAGGACGAGCCAAAAAACCATCCAGGTCAAAAAATCCCTAAAACAAGGGGTTAAGGATGAGCTGATCTAGTTTCTGAGGAAGTGATAAAGCATCTTCGCATGAAGTCAAGAAGACATGCCTAGGATTGACCCAAAAGTAATGTCCCACAAGTTGAATATTGTTGATGGTGCCAAGCCGATCAAATAGAGAAGGATAATTCACTCAAGGTAGAAGTATGAGGCCATTACGGATAAGGTTAAAAATCTTGAGGAGGCTGAGTTCATCAGAGAGGTGATATATCCCGAATGGATTTCAAATGATGTCATAGTACCTAAAGCTAATGGAAAGTGGAAAATATGCATGGACTTCACTGATTTGAACAAGTCTTCTCCTAAAAATAGCTTCTCTCTCCCTCGTATTGATCAGATGGTATATACCATGGTTGGGCATGAATTGATGAGTTTTATGGATGCCTACTCAGGCTATAACCAAATCTTCATGGACCGAGCCGATGAATAAAAGACAACCTTTATCACCGACAAAGGGACCTACTACTATAAGGTCATGCCCTTTGGTCTAAAGAATTTTGGGGCCACCTATCAACATCTAATAAACAAGATGTTCGAAGATTAGGTAAGGAAGACGATGGAGGTATATGTCGATGATATGCTTACGAAGAGTCTAAAGGCCGACACACATGTGTTCGACCTTAAAAGAACGTTCAACACAATGGATGAGTACAAAATGAAGCTTAATCCAGCAAAGTGTGTGTTCAGTGTAGGAGCAGGTAAATTTTTTAAATTCATCGTAAATTAGAGGGGAATTGAGGTAAACCCTGAAAAGATCAAAGCCTTGATAGAAATGCAAACCCCAAAGACCATCAAGGATGTTCCGAGGCTCACTGGATGAGTGACTTCTCTAAACAGGTTCATCTCTAAAGCCATTGATAAATGTTTGACATTCTTTAAAGTGCTCAGAAAAGCTTTCAAGTGGGATAAAGAATGAGAGAGAGCCTTCATGGAGCTAAAGTCTTATCATGGCTATCCACTTTTACTGTCTCGTCTTGTCCAATGAGAGAAACTTTATCTATACTTGGTCGTGTCTGAGTTGGCTATTAGCATGGAGATAGTACGAGATGATGAGGGTGTGCAAAACCCAGTGTATTTCAATAGCAAGACCTTCCAAGGGGATGAGCAGAGGTATCCGAAGATAGAGAAATTGGAATATTACCTAATTTATGCTTCAAGAAAGATAAATCCATGCTTCCAAGCCCACATTATGGTCATCTTCATTGACTCACCCCTCAGGCAGGTCATCCATAAACTCGAGAAATCGAGTATATTGATGACCTGGGCCATTGACTTGGGAGAATATAACATAGTCTATCAACCGAGGGTAGCAATCAAGGGGAAGTACTTAGCAGAGTTTGTAGCAAAGTTCACCTGGTTTGAAGTCGATAGTGAAGAAGCAGACATTCTTCAAAGGTCAGTCAAAACTAGTAATAAATCGAAGGAGGCCGAGAAAAGCTTGGCGAGACCTCTTACAGTCGAGAGTGACAACTTTTTTCTCAGAAATGGTGTTATTAAAGAGGGGCCATTTTTAGAAGGGATAGTGTGGAACTTGTTTGTTGATGGTTTATCTTGCAAAAATGGGAGTGGAGTAGGCCTGAATTTATTGGCCCCAGATATAATAGATATATAGTATGCATTGAGGTTTAGTTGTAAGGCTACCAATAATAAGTCAGAAAATGAGGCCCTCATAGCCAGAATCTCCCTTTCTAGAGCTCTCAACATCGGCAACTCTTAGTCCATAGCGACTCTTAGCTTGTAGCTAATCAGGTCCTAGGGATTTATGAAGCCAAAGATGATAGAATGGAAAGGTAACTGGAAAATGTAAGGAAGATGATGAAGGACTTTAGTGAAATCAAAGTCAAAAAGATGCCTCGACTAGATAATAGTTGAGCTGACGCTCTGGCAAGGCTAGCCTCGGCCACACGAACAGATACTAGGAGGTCGGTGCTAGTTGAAATCCTTCCTCGACCGACCATAGAAGTGGATGAGACGAAGCTAAAAAATTTCTTCAATTTAAACCTAGGACCATATTAGATGGGCCCCTTATTCAGTATATCAAAAAGGGTAGTTTTCGAGAGTCTAAGGCCTAAAGAAGGAAGTTGAGATACAAAGCCGCTAAGTTCTCTATCTTAGGGATGTGTTATACAATAAGGGGTTTCTTTTACCTCTACTCAGATGTGTCCACCCAGCCAAAGTAGATTATATTTTAAAGGAGGTACACAAAGGTTCTTGCTTAAGCCATATTGGGGAAAGATCATTGGCAAAGAGGATCGTCACTTAAGGGTATTAATGGCCGAATCTGGCCAAGGATTCAACCGAGTACGTAAAGAAGTGCGACAAGTGCCAGCAGTTTGCCACCATCCCTCATCAAGCCCATTAACCTCTGATGTTTATCACCTTACCATGGCCATTTACAGTGTGGGGGATCAATTTGTTTGGACCTCTACCAAGTTCCATGGGCAACAACAGATATTTGATTGTGGCAATAGATTACTTTTCAAAATGGGTAGATGCCGAGGTCATGATCAAGATCCCAATAAAGAAGACCTTTCATTTCATATGGAAGAATATATTTTGCAGATATGACTTGCCTAATACAATCATCTTAGACAATGGTATCCAGTTCAAGAACATCTGCCTAGAAAAATATTATAAAAGGGTTGGCATCAAGAAATTCTTCTCAACACTAGGGCGACCTCAGGCCAATAGTCAGACTGAAATCACCAATAGAACTATTATTGATGGAATAAAGAAAATGATGGAAGATGCTAAGGGGAGATGGACTGAAGAGGTGCATACTTTACTATGGGCTTACCAAATGATAGTGAAAATACCGATAGGGGAGACCTTGTTCATGTTAGCTTATAGTTCAGAAGCTGTGGTGGTTATAGAGATTGGTCTCCCCACTCACAGAGTTCAGACGTATGACCCTAAGGGAAATATGGCAGAGAGAAGACTTGACCTAGATCTGGTTAATGAGAGAAGAGAAGATTCAAAGGTGAGGCAACCAGCCTACCAGTAGAGGAAGACTAAGTTCTACAACAAAAGGGTCAAAGCAAAGTCGATAACTATGGTAGATTTAGTTATGAAACAAACGTGGCAGAAACCTAACAAGCTCCATTCCAACTGGCATGGTCCTTACAGATTTACTGATGAAATCGTTCCAGGGACATACTGGCTGGAAAATTTAGAGGGAGATCCCTTCTCCAACCCCTGGAACGTCGACCATTTAAGAAGATACTACCAATAAAAGATCTTGGAAATTATCTTGTATGTTTTTCTTTTTCCATTGTATGGTATAGTCTATCAATGAAAATTATCCTGCATGTGTTCCCTCATATCTTGTTTATAGAAATTAAATTATATGGTCCAAATGTCCTCAAGCTATAAAATATCATTCGTGGTGAAATTAAAATAACCCAAACTTAGTGAAATGATAACCTGGAGGGACCGACCCCATCAATGGATTTTCAATAACACTAGGAGGGGCCAATTTCATTATCAAAACATCATTAATTTGGTGAATATGAGATGAAACACCATTAGTTTGGCGATCTCAGGCCTTAAACATCATTAACTTGGTGAAAAAACCTCTATCGATTGAGACGACAGTGCATGGATGAGACGATGCTCAACCATGCACTCTTAAAATGACGAGAGCGGGTATGGTATAATGCCATAATTTGGTGAGTCCAAATTCAAAATCACTTAGGTGTGGTTCATTATTAAAACATCATTAATTTGGTGAATATGAGATGAAACACCATTAGTTTGGCGATCTCAGGCCTTAAACATCATTAACTTGGTGAAAAAACCTCTATCGATTGAGACGACAGTGCATGGATGAGACGATGCTCAACCATGCACTCTTAAAATGATGAGAGGGGGTATGGTATAATGCCATAATTTGGTGAGTCCAAATTCAAAATCACTTAGGTGTGGTTCATTTTTCAATAACACTAGGAGGGGCCAATTTCATTATCAAAACATCATTAATTTGGTGAATATGAGATGAAACACCATCAATTTGGTGATCTCAGACCTTAAACATCATTCACTTGGTGAAAAAAACTCTCTCGGCTGAGACGATGGTGCATGGATGAGACAATGCTCAACCATGCACTCTTAAAATGACGAGAGGGGGTATGACATAACGCCTTAATTTGGTGAGTCCAAATTCAAAATCACTTGGGTGTGATCCATTATTAAAACATCATTAATTTGGTCAATATACGATGAAACACCATCAGATTAGTGATCTCATACCTTAAACATCATTAACTTGGTGAGAAAACCTCTATCGGTCGAGACAATTGTGCATGGACGAGACGATGCTCAACTATGCACTCTCAAAATCACGAGACGAGGTATGACATAACACCATAATTTGGTGAGTTCAATTTCAAAATCACTTGCTGGTTATCCCTATCTCGCCTCATAGACGAGATGAGATTTCCAACATTATGAAATTTGGTGTTGAAATTACTACCAACACAAAGCATATAGTAGAGGAAACAGATAGAGGAAGCAAGCAAATATTTATATTCCAAAGATAAATAAAAACAAAAGGAAAGTGTTCGTGTTACATCAGATAAAGGACAATAGGTCACAGACGACCACCCTGACAAAAATGAAAAAAATTAAGAGAATTCTAGTTCACTAATCCTCTAGTGTAGGTTCGGCATCTCCCGGGGTCGAACCATCAGTAAGAGGAACCTTATACCCATCAATAACCTCGGTCTCTTTGGTAGTGACATCAATCCTGGTTGTATCTTCCTGAGCTTTTTGAGTGTCAGGGTCGACCTCAGCACCCCCAGGCATTTCAACGTTAGCGAGAGTTGTCTCAAGACGAGGGTCACTGAAGTCGAGACCCACGAAGTCCCGAGAGGTTAAACTCCCAGCCTTATCTTGCCTCAAAATTGACCATCGGCAAGCAGCTCTTATTCCCCTCTCCAAGTATTCAAAGACATGGTCATTGTACTCATCAGACTCCTTGTAGCCATCCACAACATCTTGGACTGTAGCATCAATCTTGGCTTTCTTATCATTAGAGAGCTTCTTCAGGGTTTTGGCATGTTATGCCTTGAGGTTGGTTATCTCGTCCTGAGATTTCTACAGAGCCTCCTGGGAATCCTCAAGCTCATTCCTCAGATTCCACTCAGTGGTCTCGACTTATCTCTTTTCGGATCAAATGAAGCTTCTTGTTGATCCAATCCCCTAGCCGATAAAGGGATACAAGGCCCAATAACTAAAGAGATGTTAATCAATATTTTAAGGGAAGTACGAGACTACACTTGATAATTTTTAACTAAATTTTAGCAAAGGTACCTGAACGGTCCTGTGAATGGAGAACTCAACAAGAAGGGAGATGTCCATGGCTTGCGAAAATCTCTTGTCAGCGTCAACTATCAGAGAGCCGACACTATCACAAGCCTTCTTGGGATTGTCGATCACGCTCTTACCATCCAGTTTCAGTTATGATAGACGAGCCGCAAGAACCTCGTCCATGGATATGGGGATGGCTTGATTAAATTGACTTTCTTTTGGGAGACGCGAAGATATTGTTTTTTCCTCTCGACCTTTCCTCTTCTTCGTGGCCTCAGTAATTCGTCCAGGGCCACCAGTAGTGGTCTTCGTGGCAATAGTAGCAGAGGGGTTGGTTCCCTTAACATGTTTGCTGACAAGTTTGCTCAGATTCTTGGTCACAATTTCCCAAAGATAATCTAACACATTTTCTGGACGATTTGCAAAAAGAAATCGAGGTTAGCATTGAAAATTGAAAAAATACAACACATCAGTTCAATAAGAGAAGTCACTCACATAGCTCGGTTAAGGGGTGAACCCCTAAACCTATCTGAGATAAGTAATAAGGGGTCATCAATTGTTCAAATTTCACGAGATAGGCTTGGTCCTTTTGATCCCTAAGCTTCTTAACTTTTTCAACAGCATCAGGGTTTAAGCTCGGATCAAGATTGGCCCACGCATTAACTTTGGCCCACCTCTGAGGGACCCGAGGCTCAGAGGTACCACAAGCTTCATTGGGACCAAATTCCTAAACTCTCAAAATAAAGAAATAGCAAGGTTTCCAATCATGGTTGGAAGTCTGGGTGACCAATAAGACATTCTTGGAAGACATCCTGGCTAAGAGATGATAGTAGCCAGGTTGAGTTTTAGGGGACGATAGGGTGTAATAAGCCATAAAGATATTAACTGGAAGGTCGATTTGATAAACTATCTTCTAGAGAGAGACAAGGCGGGAATAACTCTCCATACATTGGGAGAAAGCCGGGATAGGGAAACTCCTAAGTGAGCTAAAATTGCGCATACGATGGGGGGAATAGGCAGTTAAAAGCTAACCTTGAACATCTGCTCATAGATACATGACTCACCTTTTCGACCGTCAAAGGCTCTCTCATTCGCAGATGGTTTCCTCATAGAAATGGAGGTCACAATGCCATATAAGTGTCTCAAAGTCAGTAAATTGACGTCAATGACCGAACTCTCATGTGACTCATTTATGGATAGGTTAAGATCACTCTATTCACTATCATTGTCTGACTCTTCAGCCTGAGGTTTATTTGGATCACCACTTGGAAAGTGTTGCATAAACTCATCCCTCGTAACAGCCGACAGAGGGATGGCATCAAGTGGGGTATGGAAGGCAACATTGGGCTCATCAATATCGATGGAGGCATCAAACCGATTTCATAAATCGTCCCTCTGAGAAGACAAGGCACAAAAAAAGACCTCATCTGCCTGAGACCCATCATCATGGTATGAGGAATGGACCATAAACTCATCAGAGGGGTCAGTGCTATTAGATGGTTTAAAGATGGACATACTTTCATTTTTAGAAGAAAGTGACTTAGGTATGGGATCACTTAGTTCGGCAGTTATATGGAGGATAATAGCTAATGGTGGTGGAAATATAGGTCGGAGGGGGAAGGCCTCGGCCTTCCTTCTCTCAATTTCCTTAAGCTCAATCTTCCTAATCTCCTAAAAAGACCTATCCTTAAGTCTTGGAAATTCCTTAGCTAGTTCGTACAAATGCCTTAACATGAATAAGATGAGGCTACACTTGGCTAAATCTACAAGGGAGATAAACAGGTTAAAAGGTTGACTTTTTATTGACCTAAAGATCAAAGGTCAGTCTCAACCGTTCCTAATGAAGAACAGCTAAGAACAGACCAATATAAACCCACCAAAGAAGGTGACCAGAGGTCACCTAAAATCTCTCAAAGTATTTATTAAACACTCAAACCCGCTAAAAACCACCTCTACCACTACCACTATGTCAGTAGATGCGAAACAAAGGGAAATGAAAACCCTAAAAGCTATCCTAAAACCTCGTCGGAGAAATTAAAAGCCACCAAAAAATGTAAAAATAAGAAATAAGAATTGAGAACAGATAAAAGTTACAGAAAAAGGGTTACCTAGAGAAGACGAGCCACTAAAAGAGAAGAAGGGCTGAAAGAGCTTAGAAAATGGAATTATGAAACGTTTAAGGGATGGCAATGGCAGTTTTGTAGAAGAATGTGAAGAGTGAATGTGCTTTTGCAAGTGAGTAAAGAGAAGAAGGTAAAGAATTTGGGGTTTAAATATCTCCAAATGATTAATCACACCTCCCCACACCCATCATTACCCAGGACATAAATCCCAAAGCACTCAGCAACAAGATCATACCTGGGATATATGCTAACCAATAAGAAGTAAGACATGTGTCCCTCGCATGACCTCTTCAAAAGACTCAGCCAACTCGTATCCCCCAGTCATCTCCTCACGTAGATGGCTGAGCTAGGGGTGATTGATATACCAAAACATGTCCTCGTCTCCATATGAGACCTCCTGACCCCAGACAGTCGAGCTTCTAGAAGGAGTTCAAAGGATGGTTCCAGGACTTGTCCAGAAATAGGGTCGGCCTCATAGATATAACCTCGGCCACCTAATAGGCTAATGATTAGGGAAAGTTCTTCAGCAACAAGGGTGCCTCTCATCTACTCATAAAGCTGACACTAGGAGACGGTCAGTTAGTCAACCTCGGCCTGGGCTATTCAGCAGAGACCACACTTGCCTGTTTACTATGTTGGGCCATGCACTATATCGGCAACATCGTACTCGTCCAGGTCGAGACTCCTATAAATGACATCTACTATACGAGCAGTACAAGGTTCCAGTATGGCAGATCTCATGTGGGCAAAACCATTATAACAAATCATTCCCCCCATGTGAGGAAATATTACATCATTATTATATCCATATGTCATGGATATGTGTCTTCATCTTATCGGGAGTTTCCTCATGCACATTTTGATTACATGATTAGGGGGTACATTACACCCCCCCCCCCCCCAAGCTCTATATATACACTTCATCTTCTATATGAGAAGGATCCTTTATTGACAACCATAACAGAACTCTATCCAATTGTATACAAAAGAGAGAGAGAGAGAGAGAGAGAGAGAGAGCTTTAAGTGTTGTATCCATGGCCATTAGTGTCCTTGTTTAGTGGATTTCTCACACACTCACGCAGTGGATGTAGGCCTAATTGGATGAACCACTTTAAATCACTGACTATATCTTCTTATCCTCATATCCTTCTCTCTTTCATATATATATATATATATTTCCATTGTTGTATTGTGATTGAGCTTAAGGTACTCATAATCTTACCTTAATCTGGTGGTGCTGATTATAGCGTCATCAGTCCACAGCCACGACCAAGTACTTGAATCTTCCTCAGGTAGTCGACAGTGGCCTGACTAAGTCTATTCCCCACATAGCGAATGGCCAAGGTGAGGTGATTGGAGTAAGAGCATCATGTGGAGTTTTACGAATGCTGTAGTACCTTTAGCACTTATCACATCTCCTAGCGAAAGCTATAAAGTCTACTCTCATAGTTGGCAAATAGTATCCCTCGGTATTAATTGGCTGCAACAATGATCTTCCTACCACGTGATCCCCATAAGACCCTTTATGAACTTCTTCTATTAAGTATTGAACCTCTATTGGATGGACTCGGCGTTGTAGAATAGTTGTTAATCCTCTCATGTATAGTATTCCTTTTTTTAGCACGTATCTTGTTGATTTATACTTAAGTTTTTTTTGCCTCGATTAGATCTGCTGGCGAGATTCCTTCTTCAATATAAGCTTTAATGGGATCCATCCAAGATGGCCCCTTATCTACTGTGATGAAATTAATCATAAAGTCTTCATCAATACTCCTGTTGGCCAAAATTTCAATGGGAATAGTTCTTCGAAACTTAATTATAGCGGCCGATGCTAGCCGAGCAAGTGCATTAACTCGGGCATTCTCCAATCTTGGAATTTTTCTCACCCGAACATCTGGCAATTTGGCTATGACTTCCACCGCCTTGGCTAAGTATCTTTTCATTAGCTCTCCTTTGGCTCCATATAAACTCTGAATTTGATTCACCACCAATTGAGAATCACTGTGTGCTTTCTCGACGTTCACTGATTGATCTAGGCTTAAGCCCACAATGAGAGCTTCATACTCTGCTTCATTATTTGAGGCCTGAAACTGGAATCAAATAGCATATTCAATATCTATTCCATCAAAAGGGTTGAGTATTATAACTGCTCCACTTCCTGTTGCACAAGATAATCCATAGACATACAAGTTCCATAACGGGATGTCGTCGTTAAATGGTTGGTCTGATAATATCCCATGATGGAATATTTTACTCAGTGTTTACTCATATCATTTGTCCATATCCTGTGCTCTGCTGGATGTCTCTGGTAGGTCGATAGCAAGTTCATCTAAGCTTTCCCCTAATAGGGTTTTCCCGGGGTGTTGGTTATTGATGACACCAGTTGGGTTGTCCCCCATTTGGATTTGCTCTCACTGAGTTCTTCATTTCTTCGGAACCTCCAAATAAGGGATTTCAACCATGAAATTTTCCATAGCTTGGCCTTTTAATGAGGATCTTGGCTCATATACTATATCATATTCCCCCAGTTCTACTGCCTAATACATTAATCTTCCAGACTTCTCTGATTTATGTAAGCCTTGCGGAAGAGGAATTTCAGTGTACACCACAATAGCATGGGCTTGAAAATAAGGTTTTATCCATCTGGATGCCTCAATCGATGCCAACGCTAATTTCTCTAGGCGTGGATATCAAATTTTTTCTCCTCAAAAAGCTTTACTCGTGTAGTAAACAGGCTTTTGAACTCCATTATCTTTTCGTATCAAGGCAGAACTCACAGCTGACTCAGAGATGCCCAAATATAAGTACAACTTTTCTCCCAAATTGGTCAGGAGAGTAATGGGGGTGATTCGAAATACTTTTTCAACTCCAGAAAATATTTATTGCATTCGTCATTCCATTCAAAACTCTTCCTCGGCACTTTAAAGAACGGTAGACACTTGTCAGTAGCTCTCGAGACACAAATTTGTTCAAGGCTTCTACTCGCCCAGTTCTCAAGCACGAACTGTGCATTGTGTAATACGCAAACCGTTGTTATCGGTTCGATGACTCAATACAATAAACATAAACTATAACAACACTTGACAAGCAAGCACGATAGTAAGTCGGGTATCGAGAATCCACGGGAATGTCGTATAGATTTTAATTGATATATTATTTCTAAAATATAATTAAAAAAAGGTAATAGGTTGGAAATGGTAAAAAGGAAAAAATAAAAAGTTAAAACTAAATTACAACTAATTAAAATGAGAGTCGGGATCGCATCCCCGCCATGGGCAAAACACGCGAAATTGGAATTTTGGTTCGAAAATATTTAACTGAGCGTTTTTAGTTAACTATAAACATCACACAATAAGGAATCCAATCCAAAGTTGCGAGATTAAACATTTAACAGAAAATGGTCACACGTGTCTTAAATTCGGATTATCGTTATAAACACTAACGTTGCATGACAAAGAAAGTTAAACGCATAATAATCCGACTTTAATACTTGAGGTTTCAATTAAACGCAATTTTACACAAAATCTAAGTTTCGGACCTCAACGCCCATCAATGGAGGACACACGATCCAAACCTTATTTGACTACTCACACAACAAGATTAAACTAATTAAACAATAAATTAATAAGTGAAACAACAAATTACACTACAAACAACTAATTAACTAAGCATGGAAAGTAACTAACAAACAAGAAAACAAAGAAACAAAGCATGGATTAAATAAAGAAGATAATGAATAGTAGAAACTTACATTAATGGGTATACACCCAAAGAGAAATGGAGGAGAAGGAAGGTCCATAAAAATCCCCAAAAATCTTATTTTCTAACCTAACTTGATGTTAAAATGACTTTTTAGACATAATATAAAGTTTATAAATAAATAATGCCCCACCAAAAACCCACTTAAAATTAGAGATTTTCGGACTTTCGTGCATTCCAAATTGATTTGGCAAAATGCTGAATTGGTTCGCACCTACAGGTTCGCAATTCTGCAGCTTGGTCCAACTTTACGAAAAATAACGTCATTTTTTCATTATAACTCTAAATTAGGCACGGTCAGAGGCTACGCAAAGATAACTCAAAGGTATACAACATCTAAGAAGACTTTAGGCCAAAAAACTAAAATGTCCTTGAATGTGACCTTGAGTGTGATTTTTAAGTCAAAACCAACCTAAAAATGCCATAACTCCCTCATTATACATCGAAATCATGCATTGTCGGTGGCAACGCGAAGAGAAATCAAAGGGATTCAACTTTTGTGAAGAGTTTGAGATCGAAATCCAAATTCTAAAATGACTAAAATTCCCCTGAAGCTGCAATAATCAACGAAACTTTTTTCGAAACGCGTCCCAACTTCATACTAAGCATCCAAATACCTATAAAAGCTCAATTAGCCCCTGCAAAGAATGTATATATAGAAATACGAGGTTGCCTAGTTAACGAGCATAAGTATAGGGATTAAGATACCCGAGGGGGCTAATAATGCATAGGTTAACGGGTGAAATATGCAATATTTGCGTCGTATCACCCAGTTAGCCTTTGCACCTCCTTATTGCAAGTAGGGGACTGCATTTCAATCAATGCCTTGATCTTGTTTGGGTTTGATTCAATTCCCCTATGGTTTACTATATACCCGAGAAATATTCCTTCTTAAACACCAAATACGCACTTGGTCGGATTCAACTTCATTTAGTGCTTCTCTAGTTGATCAAATGTTTGACTCGGGTTGGCAATGTGATCGGATGCTTTTTTGCTCTTCATCAGTATGTCATATACGTATACCTCCATGTTTTTTCCTATCTGTTCCTCAAAAACTTTATTCACCAACCTCTGGTAAATAGAACCTGCATTTTTTAAACCAAATGGCATAACATTATAGCAATATGTTCCTCGGGGTGTAATGAAAGAAGTGATTTCCTTATCTTCGGGCTTCATCTTAATCTGGTTATAACCAGAATATGAATCCTTGAAACTCAATAGTTCATGACCTTAGGTAGCATCAATAAGTTGAACAATCCTGGGCAAAGGAAATTGGTCATTTGAGCAGGTTTTATTCAAATCTATAAAGTCCACATACATCTTCCATTTGTTATTTTTATTTTTGACCATAGCCACATTGGTCAACCAATCTGGATATTTCATATCTTCAATGAATGAGGCTTTTTAAAGTTTATCTACCTCCTATTGGATAGCCTGGTTCTTCTCGGGGCTAAATACTCTATGCCTTTGCTTAACTGGCTTGGTATCCTTGTTGACATTGATCTCATGACAAAGGAAATTCGGATCAATCCCAGGCCTATTTTCATGACTCCAAGTGAACACGGGCTTTCTCTGTCTCAGGAACATCACTAACTCCTATTTAAGAACAGACTTCGGTGTTGTTACTATTTAAGTAGTACGTTCCAACTTATCATCATCTAGAATAATGCTCTCCGTTGCTTCTATTATCTGACCTTTCACCAATTTCATTTCTTCCCTCGGATCTAAGGTTTCAACCTCAAATTCACTATTGGGTTTAGTGATGTCCACTTGGTAAGTGGTGGACTTTTTTTTCATCTTTACTAGATCTTCTTTCGTGGTAGAAGAGTAATAGCATTCCCAAGCTGCTTTGCGATCGCCTTTTACCACGCCTACACCGAAGTTTGTCAGGAACTTCAAACATTGATCAACTGTAGATGGCACAACTTCAAATTTCTTCAATCTTACTCTTCCCACAATCATATTTTAAGCAGAACAAACATTTTTGTCCATTACAAAAAAGTATTTTATCTGTCCTGCTTATTGGCGAAGTGCCGATCAACACTTCCAACTTGATTGTGCCCAATGGAAATACTTTTTCTCTAGAAAATCCTATTAAATGCTTATGATAAGGTTCCAATTAGCCGAGATTCAAGTCCAAACTATCAAATTAAGGGTAGAACTTGATGTTCGTCGAGCTGTCATTATCAACCAATACCTTGAAAATAATTATATCTTGCCTTTTGACTTTGATTACTAAGGGGGGATATATTACCCCTGAAAGGTCATTTTTAGAAAATCCAATCACCAACTTATCTTTGTTAACCTTCATCAGTCGATCTTCCTCGGTGAGATTAATTCTCTAGATATAAGAGAAAGCTTGAGCTTCATTTAGGTAATCTTTTCTTTCATCAATATGATACCCTCCTCCTGCATCTCCACCTGTAATCACTTGACAATCAAACGATACAAAACTAAGCATGAATACCTCACGTTCTGGATACCTGGGCCTTTTAGGTAGGTCAGGGCCATCTTATTGATTATCTTCATGAGTTCTCTTTTTCTCATCCCTACGATTTCATGGAGACTTTGACCTTCGTCGAGCTCCACTATTATCCTATTGATCAACATATCTATCTAGCTTTCCTCTTCGAATGAGTGTTTCAATTTCATTCTGAAGAGAAATGCAAGGATTTGTCATATGCTCGTGATCCTTATGAAATTTTCACTATTTGGACCTATCCCTCTTTCCAGTAAGTGCTCTTAGCTTTTTAAGCCAATGTACCTCCTTACTATGCTTTATTTGCTCCAAGACATGATGGATGCCCATTGTTAATGAAGAGTAATTATGGAATTTCTTGAGTCTATCAGTATTCCCCTTTTACTTTGATTCCCTATGTTTATTATGCTCTTTCTGCTCCTTTTTCTCAATTTTGTCTTCAGTCTTTACTCTTGAATTTTGTTTGGCTGACAAGGCTTCCTCGACGTTCATTATTTTGGCTGCTTTGGCCGTCAGTTATGTCATCGTCTTAGGAGGATCCTTGGTAAGTGTGTAGTAAATCTTCTCGGGGAGCATCCATTCATATGGGGTGTGATAGTTATTTTATCTTCATAATCAATGACTTCCAATTCCTCGTTGTTGAAATGAGTGATAAAATCTCTAGTACTCTCTCCTACCTTTTGCCTTACACTTAGCAAATGAGCTAATCTTTTCACCAATTTGGCTCTAAAGTAGAATTTACCAATAAATAACTAGGTGAGTTGGTTAAAACTAAAAGTTTGTCCCTAAGGAAGGATATTGTACCAAATCTAGACGGACCCTGTAATTGTTCCTGAAAATGCCCTGCATCTCATTTCATCAAGAACAACATAAATATCAGCTGGAACTTGGTACTTCTCAATAAGAAGAACATGATTTGTTTTCCTATCATACTTTGGAGTAACCACAGGAGCTTTAAATTGATGGAGTAGGAAAGTCTACAATATCTTGTATAAAAGGAGATATTTTCATAAAACTTTATTGAAAAAGGTTTTTTCCTTTGCCATTTCTCTCAACCTATCTTCCAGTCATTGAATAGATTTTTTCCATGCATTATTATCAGCATCAGATTTATGTGTTGTAGCTCGGCTATTACGACCAACTGTTTGTGCTGAACTCTCCTCTTATAAGGTTTGTTTGGCACGGACAGATCGTCGGGGATCTGATCTGGATTGGGTTGAGCCTTCAGGTTGATCGGTTGGTCATAGAGAATTTCTCCACAATGCCCTAGGAATATTTATGTTCCCCTTGTGTCCCAAATGGTTAAAATGAGATGTTCTACTCAACCTTTCCAATGCACTCAATCTTTTAGGTGTTAAAGATTATTCATTAAATGGTTCTGAAGTTCTAAGTGAAGAACTTACTCCTGTCCAATAGTACATATCTCTAGTAGTCCTGGATTGGCTATGCCTACCATTTTATGGAGGCAGTGGTGGCATATTTCCACGAGCAGACGAGGTAGGAGATCCAGCCTACAGTGTTTGGAATAATTGCCTAATGGTATCTTACATAGCCTCTTGTCCTATAGCAAAGCTATCTAGGATTCCCATCAGATCGTTGTTTGTTGATGGAGTAGATAGAATAGGAGGAATGCCATTGTTCCTGGTACTTGATTCAGGAACATCGGTCATGCTGGATGAATGAATGAGTGAAAAATATTTAGCAATACATTTCCCATAGACGGCGCCAATCTGTTGATGTAAAAACTATACTAGGACTAATTAATTAATCACAAATAATATTTGGATGTAAAATAAAGAGACAAAGAGGTCTTTAATGTGATTCGGCCATGAAGAAAAGCTTACGTCCATTGTGCTTCTTATTGCCTAGTATTTCTCTTTAAATCATCTTCCCTTGGCAAAAGGGATTACAATGTATTTATATCCCAATAGGGAAACAAATAGATGGAATGCTAAAGGATGGAATGCCTTTATAAATTAGGAATTTACATCAGTATAGAAGGTTCATAATGTTTCTGGCTATTGGAGTTTTGCTGACAGTGTTGGTCGGCCTCCTTACAATTGGTCGAGCTCCTTGGAGTTGCTTGGCATTCCAATATGACGGTCGACATTCTAGGGCTTGGACGGTGGTTATTCCTTACTGGCTAAGATTATTGCCACAGTGGCTGATAGAAATCTATTTCTAATTGGTCCACATAAGTGGATAATTTTTGGCATCAATACCTAATAAGGCTCAATCTGTTAGGAATCCTATACCACCTAAGCCAATGCCTTTCAAGTCTAATATATTTTTAACAAAAAATAAGGCAATTTATTTTAGGAAAGAAGTACTAAGTTACAACCTAAGATGTAATGTTGTTGTTTCAACATTAAATGATTGATATAAAAACGTTTAGTGGTACCTTGATTCCGGTTGTTTTAGACATATGACTAGGGACAAATCAAAATTTTCCTCCCTAAAAACTTTTGTCCGAGGAAATGTCACCTTTAGAGATAGAAAAATGTCCCAAATCGTAGGCAATGGACTAATTAAAGATCAAGGGATTCCTAACTTGAATGAGGTCCTACTAAGTTAAGGTCTTAAAGTCAATTTTTTAAGTATAAGTCAGTTTTATGACACTATCACACTGTTAACTTTTCTAAATCAGAGTGCAAAATCATTAGTCTAGAGGCAAAAAATAATTCTTTGTGGTGAAAGAACACCCAATAATTGCTATGTTGCTATTCAAAATAAATAATTTGAAAATTATTTATCTCTTAGGCTAAATGACTTAGACTCGTGACGTGAAAGACTAGGACACATTAATTATGATAATTTGTCTATAATAACTAGTCAACAACTTGTACTTGGTTTACCTAAAATACCCAAAAAAGACATTATATTTGTGAACCGTGTAAAATGGGTAAAAATCATAAAGCCCCACACAAGAAAGTTAAAGATATTTTAATTTCTCACCCTTTAGAGTTACTCCACGTGTATTTAATGGATCCCTCTAGGAACACTAGTATATATTGTCACTCTTACATCATTGTCATTGTAGATGACTTTACAAGATTGACTTGGGTGGCATTTGTGAAAGAAAAATCAAATACTTTTCAAATCTTTTTAAGAATCCTTTTAAGGATTGAGAATAAAAATAACATCCAAGTAACTAGGATTTGAAGTGACATGAGTGTAGAGTTTAAAGACACTAGTGTTGTAGAATATTATATAAGAAAATGGGACAAACAGGAATTTAGTGCACCCGAAACCCTTCAACAAAATGGTATCGCTGAAAGAAAGAATCGTACCATACAACAAATGGCTCGTGTTTTACTCATGCTAAGAATTTATCCAAATACTTTTGAGCTGAGGCTACACAAATTACGTGTCACATGATAAACTGAGTTTACTTAAGGAAAAGTATTAAACAAATATCATACAAAATTTGATATGGCAAAAATCCTAATTTGAAATATTTTCGGATGTTTGGTAGTGAGTGTTATGTTTGTAAGGATAGAGAACACATGTCTAAGTTTGACACTAAGGGAGAAAAAGCAATCATTTTATGTTATTCACAAAACAATGGTGCTTATCCTATGTTTAATATCAAAATAAAAACTATAATGAAATCCATCAATGGTGTTGTGAATGAAAGTGTTGCCCATCACTTGGAAGAAAGTGAGAAACCTTTACCTGTTGATAAATCTAATAATGAAGGTTTACCCAAATAGTCAATGGATGGTGATTTTGACACTCAACCACTTGATGAATCTGATGTTCCTAACTGGGTTAAGACAAATCACCCTAAGAAAAATATTGCAGGAGATGTTAGATACCTTATAAGAACTAGGTCATAATCTATTCATACTTTATTCCCTTCTTATGTGTCTTTAATTGAACCGAAACATGTAAAAAACCTCTAATAGATGAATCTTGGCTGTTAGCAATAGAAGAAAAATTAGAATAGTTTAGAATACACAATGTACAGTATTTAGTCCCTCGTCCCACTCACACTAACATAATTGGAACCAAATGGACATTTAGGAATAAGTGTGATGAGTCTGGAAATGTCTTAAGAAATAAGATGAGGTTAGTAGCATGGGGTTATTCTCAAATTTATGGCATGGATACAAATGAATCCTCTGCTCTTGTACCTAGACTAGAATTTGTTAGACTTTTGCTTGTTGTTTCATGACATTTAAAATTTAAACTTCATTAAATAGATGTAAAATTTGCATCTTCAATTGTATTTTATATGAAGAAGCGTAAATCGAACAACCTAAAGGTTTTCCTAATCCTTTCTTTCCAAATCATGTATTTAGAATAAAAAATCTCTTTATGGTTTAAAATAGGCCATTTGTGCCTGGTATGATAGGTTAGCAAATTTTCTAATGGAAAATGGTTTTAAATGAGGGGCAGTTTGTAACACCCTCCATAATTAAATCTCGGTTGATCAGTCCTAAATTAAATTAAAACGGGTTTCTCAGTTGGTTCATTCTTAGTATCACTGTCAAAAAACTTTTTAATAACTAACCACCTAAGTGGAATTAGACTGGTGCCAAATTTTATCTTTCATTAACCCAAGACAAAATACTCATGCGGAAGTAATAGATAACCATTCACAATAAACTATAAATCAAACCATGTAGCAAAATATAAAGGATAAAAATCTTGTCAAGTCAACATTCGACTAAAAATCCAAAACTGCTAAATAAAATCCCAGAATCCAAAACGGAATTTGAAATAAAGACTTTGGACAACATGTCCCAATAGAGAATACTATAATGAGATCCGACACTAGATCTGAATAGATTAAGCGTCTATGCAAAGTCCTACCAGCCACCACAAAGATGAAGCTATGAGTCCCTGGACGGAATCTTCAAGTTTGGCATCCTTGTGGAAGGACACCTAAATTGTTTTGAAAATATTTTTAAGAACAAGATTTAGTACTCAAAATGTCTTGAAAATATTTTTGCAAGTGATTATCACAATAACATGAGTTATTAATTACACATGTTAAGATTTCGCGTACACTCTCTTGAGTTACCTTACCCCTCATCTATCGTACATATCTAACGTCCCATACCTAGCCCACCTAGCTATACTACTCAAGGTAACTGAACTATGGTATCTAACTGAACTCATCTATGCAACTAAGTTCCCATTTCACCTAATTAGTATGCAATAGTAACTATATCACATGATTTATATACTTAGATAACTGTTCACACCTTGTTAACTTTCGCCATTTTATAATTAAGTATTTCTACTTAATTTTATTTTAGATGTAATCGCGGCATCTCATTATCTACTAACTTTCACAAGTAGATTATTAATACAGTATGTATTTCACACACAACATATACTTATAAACTCATTTATTATTAATATGTCCACTTAACACACACCAGGACTCTTGGTTCAAAATGGTCCATCGACACCAAGTAAGAGTTTGGTTTGGAATGTCACCTCGACCCCAAACTCATTTCATGAAGTGGTTCGAAATAATCACCTCAATCCCGCTAATGAAATTTATACATAGATTGGTTCGAAACTCTTTCTTCGTGTCCCCAACTTACTATTTCCATATATTAGTTCTAAATCCTACCTCGACCCTAATATAGGCAATTATACTTTAGGTATTCTCACCACCTAAGTATCTATATAATTCAGTAGGTATACACAAAACCAAATAATATTTTCTCACCACCTAGGTATCTATATAAGAGTACGTAATAATCTCTGCAATATTCACCGTACTTATTTATTTATAATATTTCTCACTATCTTATTTTAATTTAGTATTAACACAACTCTAAGGGCCCTAGTTACCCCTCTATTCATTTCAGTAGCTGAGCTATCTTTAACCTACTGATATACCCCTGGAGATTACGTCTCTCCACAACTCAAATCTCGAATTTTTGATATACTACTCGATCGGTTTATCCTTGTTGGTCCATCACTTCCAATATTGCACTCTATGATTATAATGGGCCTCCACTATACACCTACTGGTACTCTCTAACTCCCAACATAGGTACAACATCATCCTTAATTTTCCCCTAATCATTGGCAAATGATTAAAACTCACCCAATAAAAGAACCCAGAATCAACCTACGTCGATCGAACGACCAGGTCCATCAATCGATCGACATTCAAGGGTTGATCGATCGATTGAGTAGGTGCAGGTGCAGTTAGTCTTCTTCATGCATTTTATCACCATTCTCAATATTTCAACTTACATGATAACACACCAAACTTGAAACAAAGGATTTCCAACCGCTCCTACATACTCTAGGATGATTTCCAATGATTTAAACATCATAAATCTTCACGAATTTAGCCTAGAACAATATAAATCTTCTAATTATTCAAGAACCCTAAAATATGTTCTTCCCATATTTTAAATCATAAACCCATATTTTAATTCGTATTAACATCATGATTCCTCTTATTTTCAATCCTCTACAGATATAAATCTAACTACATGTTATTTCTACCCAAACATGCAATTAAACGATTCTTTTTCTCTAATAATATTAATCAAAATCGATTATTCATAAATACTAAGCATGGATGTTATATCTCAAAATAATTTGTAAATAACCACTTGCCTTATTCATAAATGATCTTATTTCATGATTGTTGTTGGTGATTGATTGTCTTTCTCCTCCAATCTTCCTTCCTAACTAGTTTGTGGTGCAAGAACCCTTTGAATTCTTCAACAATTCTTCCTTAAGCTTTGAGAATAATCTCCCTTCTCTCTCTAATGTCTTTCCTTTGTTTTATGAGGTTTCTAACCATAACCCCACTTTTAATCATCTGATAAAGCACTCCAAAATTCATAGGTCTCCTCACCCCCATATGCCAAAAGACTAAAATGCCCCCGTACATACTTAGTTTAGCCCAAAAATGCCCCTGTTACCCGACTAGACTATTTTAAATAATTCAACTCATTCGGAATCATCTATGAGCTACAAATTATCATTCGAGTCACCAAAAATATTTTGCCTATCTCATCCTCCATTTAGTCTACACGCGACACTCGGCTGAGGTATAATCAAGTACGTCCATATCTCTCGCTATGTCATACAATTTAACTATCAACATTTACTAATCACACTTAGTAAATTTGAATCATAATATTAATCAGTATCTATCTCTCGATTAATATTTAATAATCACAATTATTATTTACGCTTAATAATCATAATTATTATTAAATCATATTAAATCACTCTAATCACGTAATTTAAATTAAAACATATTTTCTATTTAATTACCCAATTAATTAAATTCTAAATATGCAGAAATACGGGGTATTATATATTTCCCCACTTAAAAGGAATTTTGTCCTCAAAATTTGGATATAACTATGGTGAATAACTCCGGATACTGCTCTCGCATATCCTCATCCCGCTCCCATGTCGAGAAATCAACATTATGGTGCCACCATTATACTCGCACCAATGGTACCACATTGGATCGAAGCTTACGCTCGCTATGATCCAGGATAGCCACGGGTCTCTCACCATATGAGACATCTGGCTGCAAATCAATCTCCTCAAGTGGAAAATGCCACAAGGCTTTCTTGTTCCTCCTGTATTTTTTCAGCGACGCCATATGGAACACATCGTGTATCCTCTGAAGATTCTCTGGGAGTCCCAATTTGTATGCTATCGGTCCCACCCTCTCAATAATATGGAATGGCCCCACATATCTCGGTGTTAACTTGCCGTTTTTGTCGAACCTCATAATCCCCTTCATCGGAGATACCCGAATTAACACCTGGTCGCCCACCTCTAGCTCCATGTGTCTCCTACTGGCATCATCATAACTATTCTGCCTATCCTGGGCTATTCGAATACGTCCTCAAATCAACTCTATCTTGGCATAAGTCTTATGTATCATCTTTGGCCCCAATAGCTTGTTGTCTCCCACCTCTAACCTGCAGGCAGGCAAATGACAAGGCCTCCCATAAAGTACCTCAAAAGGAGCGATATTGATAGTGAATTGGTAAGAGTTGTTATACGCAAACTCTACCAATGGGAGTTATCGCTCCCATCCTCTCCCAAAATCTAGGATACACATCCTCAACATATCCTCAAGCATCTGATTCACCCTCTCAGTATGCCCGTCTGTCTGAGGGTGATACGCCGTACTCAATCGTAAATCTATACCCATGGCCTCCTAGAAGTGCGACACAAATATTTTGTCACTTTCCGATACAATATTAATAGGAACCCCATAAAAATTAATGATCTATGAAATTAAAAGCTTCACGTACTGTATCGTATCAAAATAAGTATGAACTGGCAAGAAATGGGATACCTTGGTCAGCCCATCCACTATCACCCGTATGGAATCGTGACCTCCCTACGATGTCAATAGTCCAGTAATAAAGCTCATTAGAAATTCTCTCCCACTTCCACCCAATAATCTACAGTGGATGTAGCATCCCTGAAGATCTTTGATGGTCTACTTTCACAAGATGACATGTAGCACACTTCGAGACAAACTCTGTTATGTCTCGCTTCATACCTGACCACCAATACTGTTGTTACATATCCTGGTACATTTTATCCCCACCGGGATGTACCGCAAACTTCAACCCATGCGACTATATCATGACTGCATGTCTCAAATCTTCATCCTCGGGTACTACCAGCCTCCTATTAAATCGAAGTCCTCCCTCAGAGTTGATGGAGTAAGACTCTGCCCCCCTCGGCTAGTAACTGTCGTACTCTGTCCTGATAAAACGGTTCCTCAGCCTGTGGTCTCACCACCCGCATAACACTCTCGGGGATGATAGCTAAAACTGCCATGTATACTTAGGCTACCTCATCCCTATGTCGAAGTTCGCTCCACTTCTCTTTCCAAACCTCTGGAAACTCTCCTGTAGGTCTTCAACTCAATGCGTTTGCCACCACATTAGCCTTGCTAAGATGGTAATGTATATCAAATTGGTAGTCCTTCACGAATTTGAGCCAACTCCTTTGCCTCATATTCAGATCCTTTTGGGTGAAGATATACTGAGTGACTTATGATCTGTGAATAGAAAAAACTTCTCTCCCAGAAGATAATGTCTCCATATCCTCAAAAGCAAAGATGGTTGTTGCCAACTCGAGGTCATGGGTGGGGTAATTCTTCCCATGTGGCTTTATCTTTTGGGACGCATAAGCTATATCCCTCTCTTCTTGCTATAACACACCCCCGAAGTCCCTGTAAGGATGCATTAATATAGACCCGGTACTCTAATCCACCCCTAAGCAATGCAAGTACGAGTACTGATGTCAACCTGTCCTTTAGCTCATCAAACGTTAACTGACAGTATTCAGTCCACACAAATGGTACTCCTTTACTAGTCAAGTTCGTGAAAGGACCAACAATCTTTGAGAACCCCTTGATGAATTCACGATAGTAACTAGCCAATCCCAAAAATCTCCGAACCTCGATCGGTGTCGTGGGTTGTCCCCACTCTCTCACTATTGATACCTTACTCGGATCAATAACTATGCCTTTGTCAGACATAATACGGCCAAGAAACTGAACCTCCAAAAGCCAAAATCCACACTTCCCAAACTGGGAGTACAACTGATGGTCCCGTAACGTCTGAAGAACCATGCATAAATGCTCAGCGTGCTCCTCCTTCATACGAGAGTGAACCAGAATATCGTTGATGAATACGATCACAAACTGGTCCAAAAACTCCCTAAATACCCTGTTTATGCGGTATATAATCACTGTAGGTTCATTAGTGAGCCCAAACGGCATCACTCTGAACTTGTATGACCCGTACCGCGACAAGAAGGCGATCTTAGGTACATCCTCCTCTCGAATGCGCAACTGAAGGTAACCTGACCTCAAATTGATTTTTAAGAAGTACGCAGCGCCTCTCAACTGATCAAATAAGTCTTCAATTCAAGGCAATGGATATTTGTTACGTAACATCACCTTGTTCAGCTCCCTATAGTCTACATACAAACGGAGCGAACCATCTCTTTTCTTCACAATTAACATCAGCGCACTCGACGATGATGTACTCCACCGAATGAAACCATGTCCCAAGAGCTGCTAAAGTTTCTCTCTCAATTCTCGCATTTTTGAATGGGCCATGCGATATGGTGCTCTGCTAATCGGTCTTGTCCCCGGTGCCAAGTTGATAACAAACTTAATCTCCCTACTGGGTGGTAATCCTGGCATCTCCTGAAAGACATCCTCAAAATCCCTCAGGACTGGAATTGAGTCTAGAGAAATAACCACCTCCTGTGAGGTCTCCTTCTCAATGTAATATAAATAAGTGTGCGATCCTCCCTCGGGAAGAGGCATCACCACTAGGAACATCTCCTGTCCCGAAATGGCAAACACTATAGTCCTCTCATAGTAATCTTTCATTGCCCTATAACCTGCCAACCAATCCATGACTATGATGATGTCATAGCCCTCCATATCTAACAGTAGAAGGTCTATCTCTAGACTTAATCTCCCTATCATAATGTCCACACTCTTACAGATCGAGTGTATATGGGACCTACTACCCATCGGTGACTCAACACATATAAGATGAGTGTCAGATGTCTCTAAAAGGCCGACTGCTCATGAAAATCTAATGGCAATAAAAGAGTATGTCGCACCCTTGTCAAATAGAATACTACCCTCATGCCCATGGATAGAAAATGTACCCACGACTATCGACGGTACAGTAGGTGCTGGCTAAAAAGGCACATCTTGAACGTTGTACACATGCTCGTAGTGCATCTGGACTGACTACTGTTGTAGGGCCTATGCTGGTGTTGGGGATAATGGAGCCTATTTCCCCTATTGGGCACCCTACTACTGAACCCTGTCTCCCTATATACAAGTCCTACTCTTGTGACCCTACTGGACACATGTGAAACACTACACCTGGAATTGTCTCTACCTTTGGCTCTGACGTTGGCCCTGACGCCCCTCCCCCCCCAGTTCCCTTGGCCCTAACGGACCTACGGAACCTGCTGCTAGGAACCCTATTGTCCCTATCTATTAGATCGATATCTCCCATACCTAAATCTCTTAGCAGAGTTCCCCTGTCTTGAATCCTGCCCCTGCTGACCCACTGTCTGTTGCAGCGATGTGCTTCTATCACTACCCCCATTTGCCCTGCCCGACTACTTGGGCTCATCTCTCTTGCTTCCCTTCACATGGAAGCGGTGATCCTGACAGTGCACTAGTGTGACATTGATGACGTCTGTATAAGTCAACAGTGTTGGGTTACCGATCAAATGTTGCTTGATCTTCCAGTTCAAACCATCCATAAACTTGGACTTTTTCGCTCCTCGTTGCTCACCTCGTGTGGCACAAAATTAGCCAGGTGGGTGAACTCTTCCTCATTGTCATCCACTAATCGGTCACCCTGGACCACGTCACTAAATTTATTCCTTATCCCGGACTCTACTATAGGCGGGAAGTACTTGCAATCAAACTGCACCCAAGACTAAGAAATCATTATCAAGTCCCACTCCTCTGCGGTGGTAACTGACTCCCACCACTATAAAGTTGCTCCTAATAGACGAAAAGTAGAAAGCATCTTCTTCTTCACCTCGGTGAACTCAAGCATGCACAAATGGCTCTAGATGTTCTTCTTCCAGTTTCAAGCCTCTACCACTTCAGTACTGCCCTGAAACTCGGGCGAATGGCCCTTCTGAAAGGTCTCCCTGACTCGCTGCCAAGAAGGTTGCCCTGTTGGGGCCTGAACTGTTGGTGCCACTGCAGGTTGTACTTGGAGCTTAGGAAAATGGGCTACCATGGCCCTTATGTCTATCTCAACTGCCTGAGCCACTATCACTGCCACCTGAGTAGTAGAAATCAGCTCGGGTGGGAGTGGGGGTAGCGGTGCCTGTGGCTCCTGATGAGCTTGCCTCATCTCATCTCTGGCCTCAGCCCTCTCCACTCGTTGTCTTCGCGGTGGAATCTAAAAACAAATTGAATTGTATAAGTACATAGTTTATACAAAATCTAATAGTATAAGTACGATATTTTAAACACGTAAGGACAAAAGTAACAGTCCTAACATTAGGTTCTACATCAAAGAATGATACACTGAAATCGTAGTAAGCCGCTCAGATCCTATGGACAGTACAAAATTATGCTCTAATACCATTTGTGACACCTTGCTTAATTAAATCCCGAGTGATCAGTCCTGAATTAAATTAAAACTGATTTCTCAGTTGGTTCCTTCTTACCATCACTGTCGAAAAAAAAAATTAAGTACTAATCACCTAAGTGAAATTAGACCGGTGCCAAATTTTATCTTTCATTAACCCAAGACAAAATACACATGTGGAAGTAATAAAAAACCATTCACAATAAACTATAAATCAAACCATGTAGCAATATATAAAGGATAAAAATCTTGTCGAGTCAACATTCAGCTACAAATCCAAAACGGCTAAATAAAATTCCATAATCCAAAACTAAATCCGAAATAAAGACTGTGGACAACATGTCCCAATAGATAATACTATATTGAGATCCTACGCTAGATCTAAATAGATGAATAATCTATGCAAAGTCCTGCTAACCTCCATAAAGCTGCAGCTACAAGTCCCTGGACAGAATCTTCAACTCTGGCGTCCCTGTGGCTGGACACCTACAAGGTTTTGAAAATATTTTTAATAGCAAGAGTTAGTACTCAAAACGTTTTGAAAATATTTTTGCAAGTGATTATCACAATAAGATGAGTTAATGATTACATATGTTAAGATTTTGCGTACACTCTCTTGAATTACCTTACCCCTCATCTATCGAGCATGCCTAACGTCCCATACCTAGCCCACCTTGCTATACTACTCAAGCTAACTTAACTATGGTATCCAACTGAACTCATCTATTCTACTAAGTTCCCATTTCACCCACATAGTATCTAATAGAAACTATATCTCATGATTTATATACTTAGATAACTGTTCACGCCTTGTTGTCTTTCACCATTTTATAATCAAGTCTTCTTACTTAATTTTCTTTCAGATGTAATCGTGGCTTCTCATTATCTACTAACTCGCACAAGTAGATTATTAATACAGTATATATTTCACACATAACATATACTTATAAACTCATTTATTACTAATATGTCTTCTTGACACACACCAAGGACTCTTGGTTCGGAATGGTCCATTGACACCAAGTAAGAGTTTGGTTCGAAATGTCACCTCGTCCCCAAATTCATGTCATGAAGTGGTTTAGAATAATCACCTCGACCCCACTAATGAAATTTATACATAGATTGGTTCGGAACTCTTTCGTCACGTCCCAAACTTACTATTTCCATATATTAGTTCGGAATCCTACCTCGACCCTAATATATTCAATTATACTTTAGGCATTCTCACCACCTAAGTATCTATATAATTCAATAGGTATACACACAACCTAATAATAGTGTTCATACGTAATATTTTCTCTTCAATATTCACCGTAATTATTTATTTACGATTTCTCTCACTATCTTATTTTAATTGAGTATTCACACAACTCTAAGGGCCCTAGTTACCCCTCTATTCATTTTAGTAGTTAAGATATCTCTAAACTACTGATATACCCCTGGGGATTAAGTTTAATCTCTCCGAACTCAAATCCCGAATTTTCGATATACTACTCGATCGTTTTATCCTTGTCGGTTCATCACTTCCAATCTTGCACTATATGATTATAACGGACCTCCACTATACACCTACTGGTACTCTCTAAGTCCCTACATAGGTACAATATCATCCATAAGGTTTCCCCCCAATCATTGGCAAATGATTAGAACTCACCCAATAAAATAACCCAAAATCATCCTGGGTCGATCGATCGACTCCAACGATCGATCGATATTCAAGGGTCGATCGATCGATCGAGCAGGTGCAGGTGACGTTCGTCTTCTTAATGCGTTTTCTCACCATTCTCAATTTTCCAACTTACATGATAGCACACCAAACCTAAAACCAATGATTTCTAACCACTCCTACATACTATAGGATGATTTCCAACGATATAAACATCATAAATCTTCACGAATTTAGCCCAGAATAATACAAATCCTCTAATTATTCAAGAACTCTAAAATATGTTATTCCCATATTTTAAATCATAAACCCAGATTTTAATTCATACTAATAGTCATGATTCCTCTGATTTTCACTTCTCTACAGATATAAATCTAACTACATGCTATTTCTACCCAAACATGCGATTAATCAATTCTTTTTCTCCAATAATATTAATCAAAATTGATTATTCATAAATCCTATGCATGGATATCATAACTCAAAATAATTTGCAAATAACCACTTTCCTTATTCAGAGATCATCTGATTTCATGATTGTTGTTGGTGATTGATTGTCTTTATCCTCCAATCGTCCTTCCCAAGTAGTTTGTGGTGCAAGAACCCTTTGAATTCTTCACCAATTCTTCCTTAAGCTTTGAGAATAATCTTTCTTCTCTCTCTAATGTCTTTCCTTTGTGTTATGAGGTTTCTAACCCTAACCCCACTTTTAATCATCTGATAAAACATTCCAAAATCCGTAGGTCTCCTTACCCCCATATGCCAAAAGACTAAAACGCCCCCGTACAGTCTCGATTTAGCCCAAAAAAGCCCTCGTTACCCAACTAGTACCCCCCGACTATACTATTTTGACTAATTTGACCCATTCAGATGCATCTGTGACCTCTAACTTATCATTTGGGTCACCAAAAATATTTTTACTATCTCATCCTCAATTTAGTCTACACGCGATACTCGATTGACGTATAATCAAGTACGTCCATATCTCTCGCTATGTCGTACAATTTAACTATCAACATTTACTATTCACACTTAGTAAATTTGAATCATAATAGTAATCGGCATCTATCTCTCGATTAATATTTAATAATCACAATTATTATTTATGCTTAATAATCATAATTATTATTAAATTACTCTACTCACATAATTTAAATTAAAATGTATTTTCTATTTAATTACCCAATTAATTAAATTCTAAATACGCTGAAACACAGGGTATTTTACAGTTGACCCAACCATGTTCATCAAGCGTAATAAAAATTATTTACTAATTGCTCAAGTTTACATTAACGATATAGTTTTTGGGTCTACATCTCCCTTATAAGCAAAAAAAAGTTGCTAACATAATGAAATCAGAATTTCAGATGTCTATAATGGGAGAACTATAAATCTTGTTAGGCCTTGAAGTAGCACAAAAACCTGACCATATTGTTATCTATCAATCTAAGTCTACTACTTATTTAATTAAATACTTTGGTTTAACTAATGCTAAAATTTCTAGAAGTCCTATTAGTTCCTCTAATAAACTATCTGCATACTTATCTGGAAAAAAGATAAATATCACTCTATATCGTAGTATAATGGGCAGCTTTCTTTACTTAACTTAGTAAACTTGATATAATGCAAGCGTGTGTGTATGAAATAGTTATTAATGTGAACCAAAAAAATCCCACATACATGTCATAAAACTTATAATAAAATAATATGTGGAATGATAAACTATGGTATCATGTATACTTTTGACACTAATTCTAAGCTAGTCGAGTATGTTGATGTCTAAAAACGGAATGTATCCAATTTTATAATCACTGATAAATAAATATAAGTAATCTAAATAAACATACAAGAAACAAAGGTTTTTAAAGTGGTTAAACTGTAAAAGGCCTATGTCCATTATTGGTATTATTTTTTGTGGTTACAATAGCTCAGTATAATGTTCTTATGATTGACTAAATTGTCCCATTGAGCTAAGGGAGATTATATATTTATATTGGCCAGGAACCCTAGATATGGAATGCCTTTATATTTAGGCATTTACATATGTATACAATAAATTAGACTCTTGACATTCAGTGTTGGTCGTTATTCCATTTGAGTAACCTTTACTTTTCCTGATGGTTCATATTCTCAGAGTTAGTAGGCATTCCAGTCGGCTAGGTATCTATTATACCAATCAAGATACTTGAATGGCCACGTAGGAGAACTGTGGCCATCCCGATCGGCACAGCATTCATTCTGGGGGAAAGGAGAAAGAGGATCTCCCGGGGAGGAAAACTACGTCACGATCTCTCACCCTTCTCTTCGAAAAGGGGGCTTCGATCGTCGTCGGTGTGGGATGAATGTAAAGAGACAGAGTCACCAACCTATTTCGCTCAAAACAGGCAAAAGAATATGTTGCCATATCAAGAGAGCGACATTAAGGACAAAACTGATGCGTGCAAAACTAATAGATCGGAGGTCCGGGGGGTAAGTTATGGAATGGGAAGGTGTTAGGCACCCATCCCGCCCTTTCGGTCTCTCATGGGAAAATGTTTATATTTTCCTTTTTTTATCCCCATGAAGTGTATGCATGTGTTTCTATAATGGAGATTGGAATCGTTCGACCCATATCATGGAAAAGATAGGGTGAGGTCATCCATAGGAATATTCCCAAAATAATAATAAATGTAGAAGATAGAATATGAGCGTTCATTGCGATATTGATCATTATTGGGAAACGATAATATGTATGGGATGATACGTGAACAAATATGTTATATATATGTATAATGATAATGAGTAATTTTGAGGATTATGAAAAATAAGAGAAATTGGAAAATTAGAATTATACTCGAGTAGCGGATTTTACTCCAAGATGCCTACGTAGCCAATAAAGGCATCAAAGTACGTGTAGTTCGAATGTAGAATAGGGGTGGGGTTTATTCCATTGAATCAAACGAAATTTTATTAGGTGTGTGCATGTAGAAAATGTATTTCTAGTTTTGGAAAAAGTGTGGTGGATAATTCCTTTCGGAATTTACGGGTGTAACCCTCTTTTGTTTATTTTTGGATTTTTATGAAAAATAAAGCATGTGCAATATACTAATAAAAGTATTTATGTTAATATGTATAAACTAGAATGAAACTAAATTATGAATCTAAAATAATTTATGCAAAACAAGAGTTTTGAAAGAGAGGGAGAAGGAATTGGACCTTATTTTGTAGCCTGAGCTTGGATCTTCGATGAATTCCTTTGAATGTTGATGGATGTTGAATAGAGAGTAGGATATTTGCCAAATTGGGTGTAAAAAGGATGGGTATTTAGGCTTTAATTAGATTTCTCAAATGGAACTTCGCTGACTTCGAGAGAATGTTATTGAGATTAATGATGCTGATGGATTTGTGCCCCCTCCACAATGTAGTTATGGAGCTTATTTATAGGGTCAGGGGGTGCCAATCGACGTACACCAAAGGATACCTATCAGCAGGTCACCCTTGACATTGTGCCGATAGGCAGGGTTAAGGACCTGCCAATTGGCAGTCCCGTGCGAACATTTTTGGAAAAATGATCATAGAGTACAAATCGTTGATCCGAATCACGTAGGGGCATACTATTAGAAAGGTATTTCAGAGGCCTATGAGAGTCCTTTGGACCACTCCCGGGTTCGGGATTTGTCTTTGGGTCAAATGCGGATCAGAAGTGCATGTCATCCTTTAGACGAGAGATCGTCGAATGTAAACGGATCATTCATCCGCATGGTGAGTCAGAATTGTGCACGAGATGGACCGTTGGAAAGTTTTGGAGATTTACTTCGACATTTCAAAGAGTTTCCTCTGTTTGGTAAGTTGACCTTAGTCAACGGGGCACAAAAGCGTCCAGTGACCTCTTGGAGTAAAATGGATCACTCGTCCATATCGTATGTCAAAATCGCACATGGGGTGAATCCTTAAAAGGGTATTCAGTGCCCTTTAGATATTTATTCAGTATCATTCGAGATAAAGAGTTGATTTTGGTTAAACAGAGTTCAGGGGCACCCGGTGGCCTCTGGATCGATTTTGGGGGGAAACTGATCGTTCATCCAAACGATTATACTATTTCGTGCACGTGGAGGATCATTAGAAAGGGGTTTCAGTGACTTTCGAATATTTAAAAAGCTTTTTCTCTAATAGAGAAGTTGACCAGAGTCAAATAGGTTCAATTAGGGGCTCAAGAGCGCCCGATGGGCACCTAGGCTTACGATGGAAGGGGAAGCGTTAGGAGCCTAAGGAGAGACTTAGGGGGGGTCCTAGAATGTGGTGTCTATAGAGCCCCTCGACGGTGAGCTTGGGACAAGTGATGGTTGTCGAATAGACACCATGTGATGGAACGAGGCTAGTTCTGCAAACCTAAGGGATGTGGATGACCGATTTAGAGGAACGAGGTCAATTATGACATAAAAGAGGTAATGACTGAGGGGTGAGGTCAATTTTAACCTAGAAGTGGTGACAACCGAGGACTAAGGTCAATTCTGACTTAAGAGAGGTGAAGACCGAGGACCGAGGTCAATTCTGACCTAACTCAGGTGACGATCCAAGATTGAGGTCAAGTCTAACCTAAGAGTGATGATCGAGGACTGAGGTCGATTCTAATCTAAAAGAGGTGAAGATCGAGGATCGAGGTCAATTTTGATTTAACTCAGGTGACGATCCAAGACCGAGGTCAATTCTGACCTAGAAGAGGTGATGATTGAGGACCGAGGTTAATTCTGACCTAACTAAGGTGATGATCCAAGATAGAGGTCAATTCTGACCTCAGAGAGGTGACGAGCAAGGATCGAGGTCAATTCTGACCTAACTATGGTGAAAATCCAAGATCGAAGTCAATTCTGACCTAAGAGAGGTGATGATCGAGGACCGAGGTTAATTCTGACCTAATTAAGGTGATGATACAAGACCGAGGTTAATTATAAACTAACTCATGTGACGATCCAAGATTGAGGTCAATTTTGACCTAACAGAGGTGATAACCATGGACTGAGGTTAATTCTGACCTAAGAGAGGTGATGACCGAGGATCGAGGTCAATTCGGACCTAACTCAGGTGACGATCCAAGACCGAGATCAATTCTGACCTAAAAGAGGTGAGACCGAGGTCCGAGGTCAATTCTGACCTAACTAAGGTGGCGATCCAAGATCGAGGTCAATTCTGACCTGCGAGAGGTGACGACTGAGGATCGAGGCCAATTTTGAACTAATTAAGGTGACGATCCAAGACCGAGGTCAATTCTGACCTAAGAGAGGTGACGATCGAGGATCGAGGTCAATTCTGAACTAAGAGAGGTGGTGACCGAGGACTAAGGTCAATTTTGACCTGGCTAAGGTGACGATTCAAGACCAAGTTCAATTCTGACCTAAGAGAGGTGTACTTTCCTTCGGGAAAATCGAGGATTTCGTTGGGGATAAAGATTGGATTTTGGGTTCCGTTGGGGGATAGTGAATGAGCTGGGGAAAATTTAGAGCGTCCTTTGGAGACATTTCTAGGGAGAATAATTCTCTGGAATTATGTTGGGGTTGTAAATAAATATGTTCCTTATTGAGCAAGGTGCTAGAACGGAATTTTGGAAATTATAGGAATTTTTTGGGATTTGTTTGGAATTTTATAGTATATTTTCGGACTTTTTGTATAAAATTTTAAGAAGTGTGCAGACCGGCATGGGTGTGGGTGCTCCCATCGGCATTGGTAATGACTTTTGGGGTGCCTCGAGTAGGTTAAAGGCTCAGTGTCGATCGATGGATGGAGGGGATTGCCGATCGGTATGACCCTTAACCTCCTATAAAAAGGGGGCGGGTTCTCCTCATTTTGCACAACTTTAGAACTTCTTTTCTTCTGCTATAAACCTATGAAAATTGTCCTAACATTTGAAATGGTTGATTTCTCAAGAAGTGTAACCCATATGGTGTGGCTCAATGCCAATGACTGGGCAGGGTTGGAGCGGAGGGCAAGGGTGCCTCTCACGTTGGGTAGCTAGAACTCCTTCGACTCGTTTTAGCCTATGGCATATGATCAGACTCTTATGCATGAGCCTTTGCGTCATCGCCCTTCAAGGGTGGTGAATCCTGGTGGTTATTTAAGTACTGCATGACTCTTGGTATTCCTTTCCTTTTTACTTGACGAGATTGCTTTATTTCCTAAATTTGACAAGGATTTTCTTCATTTCTTGACAGTTTGACATCTCCATATCGACTATTCATGATCGTGGTATGACAAGGCTCAAGTATGTTTGGGAGCATCTTCCCGCTGTGGTGCGATAGATGGTTTCCTCTACGGGTTTTGGGAGGCTAGGGTCGATATTGAATGAGACGTCCCACTCTACTGTGGTTCTGTGTGCTCTAGGAGAGAGGTGGTGGGACACTACCCACACCTTCCATTTTGTCTTCGAGGAGATGACGGTGACTCCTATCTATATTGAGCAGCTACTGGGGCTGGATTACGAGGGTGCCTAGATTGAGGTGGACAGGACGCTGCGGGTGACGTCGAAGACGGTTACTGCGGCTTTAGGTGACGTGGCTGGGGTGGTTTTTGGGGATTCGCTCCGCTTGTCTTCTCTGAGGGAGATTTTGTTGAGTAAAAGGGTTGATGATAACGATGGGAAGCAGGTGCATCAGATGGTCATTTATTTATCTTGTTGGTGCTAGGGGTTTCTTAGTGGCGACGGCGTTCACTTTTGGTTCCTCCTATTTCTGAGGATGTTTTCGAACATCCACCTCTATAACTCGGGGAGCCTGACTTTGGTGACCCTGTACTATTCTTTGGATGCATTCAACCGGTGTTGTCGGCTAACTTTTATAGGGTACACATATCTTCTGGAGGTATTCTTTATTTTGCACATTTCTCTTTCATGCATTTCCTTTTAATTTCTTAGGTGCTAACCCTTATCCTTTGCAAACGTGGTTCTACAAGGTGATTGGGTTGAAAACCCAACTGATTTCTCTGATGGATGACTCCATTGGGGACTTTTACCGAATGTTTCGATGGCAGAGGTCCAACCGATAGTCGAAGAAGAACCTTTCTCTAGAGGCAGTGCGTCAGGTCTTGAATGGCCTAACAAGCGAACATGTAAGCATTCTTTTGTCCTTAAGATTGTTCTTTTCCTTTGATGCCATTTATTGAAACTGATCCTTCGCTTTTGATGGGGATTTGTAGGTGACCTTTTATCCCTAGGGGACAACTATTCAGCACACCGAGTTGACTGGGGGACATGCACAGATGCAGTGCCTGCTGGAGCATGAGTTTGTCTACTCTTGGTACCTTGGGGAGAGGGTAGTTCGTCAGATTGTGGAGGATGAGGTTGTTGTGCCACCGGCGAAGCCCCATATGTTCATGAAGTACGTGTAGGAGATATCAGATAACTCTTGAGTGGAGGAGATAATGGGATAGCCATACTCCTTGTACACTAACATAATGGTGATGTATGATTATATGGACTTCGTCACAAGCTGAATGATACCCCTTAGTATTTATGATGTGATGCCTCTCCCTAGAGCGGGCTCTTTTCATTAGGTAGAATCTTCTCATAGCGCGGGTGGTACGGTTATGTTAGTGGTGGAGGCGATGACTCTAGGTCCTTCTTTTGTGCGTATGCATTCCCCTAGTTACAACCTTTAACGGGCTGATGGGGGATCCATGCGTCTGCATCATCGCCCACATGCGATGGATCCGGAGGAGTTGGGTCTGACGGAAGAGGTTCTTCGGCCTCCGGTATGTTTTTTCCTTTGATTTCCTTTATTTCTTTCTCTCTCCTCATGCTTGAATGATTTGATCTTCTCTATTCTTCCTTGTAGTATATCATTGTTTCGACCACCTGGCTGAATGACATCAGGGACTAGATATCCTCGGTGACTGCTCATATTCGTGAGGCGGTTTGGTTCCTTCTTTCTTGGTGTTGTCTTCCTCATCTAGGGAAGGATTGGGCTCTGGTAGTGGGGGCACATCGTCTCACCACAGGGAGAAGAGGGCGCACCGCAGGGATGGGGGATCCTAGAGAGAGAAGATAGAGGAGAGAGAGATATTGGGTTCGGGTTGAGTCCCGTTGTTCTTTTTTTCTTCTTTTCCTGCAAAATGTTAATGTAACACAGCCAAATAAATGCAAATGAAAGAATGAAATTTTTTGCTTAATTTTCTTATTTAGTGATTAATGCACATGCTCTTTTTACTTTTCTACTGAGACTGTAAAAAGAACTTTGAAAATTGATTTTGAGTAGTATTTGAATTGAGATTAGTAAAGCATAAGTATAAAGGAAATTCGAAATTACCTTAAGATAAAAATTGTTTTTGTTGGTTTTTTTATTTGGACAAAAGGGGAAAAAGGGAAATTTCCCAAAATGGGGCATTGTCGATCGGCATGACCCCTTTGCCGCCTATCGACATGTCAGTCTAGTCCAATCAATCCAAGGATTTAATTTCACTTTCTTTAATTGCTTGGTACTTGGTGGGGAAAGTTTTACTCTGATTTCTGCAGGGTTCCTTGTCTTGGCTTAAGAGTTTTCAAGTATAAAAAAAAGGGGGGTGGATGGGGCTTTCCTCCTCACACTTTCACTTTCTTCCTTTTCCACATTCTTACTTGCTTACCATCTCTTAGTCTTGCAATATGTCTCTCCCTGGTAGCATTGAGTTTGCTAACTACCTCAAAGCCTTGGAAGCATTGCGTTCTTATAATGTTGATTATGACACATTTCACATGCGACGAGTCTCTTTGTGGCATAACCATCCCATTGAGTGCAAAATGCTGATGGAGGCTGTCTAGTTTTGGTATCCCGAAGATTATGTCTTCCGCTTCATTTTGGGTAATATTTGTCCTACCTACGAGGAATTTTCTGCCATGCTGGGGATAAATCCCAACATTACTGCGACTCTGCTTGAGTTTTCCCGATTTCCTAGGGATTTATTGGTCGGGCTTCTTTATATTTTCCTTCGACGGCCAGAGCACTAGGTGTGGGAGGAATGATCTCCCTTACGACGGTGTTGCAGTCCATGCATTTACACGATGTGGGTGATCCTGGATATGTTAGGGCCGTCATCCTAGGACTTATTTCCAAAGTTATGTTAGTGACTGGGGGGACGCTGGTGGATCCCAAACTGGATCCTATTATTCCTTGGATGTCATACCATCACAATCCTGCGACGGTGATACTGGCGGAGACCTTAAATGGCCTGGATGCCTGGCGAGAGGGTTGTTCTGACTTTTTGGGGGGAAGCCCTATACTGTTATTTATGTGGCTGTCAAAAAGGTTTTGAATGGAGGTCCCACCTGAGTATCCCTTGTCGGCAGTTCCAAACTTCTTATCTCGCTATTTCCTTAGCGTAGGCCTGGATATTGAGAGGTGGGGGAAGTGGTTCGTAGAGCAAGGGGCACAAGGCTTATGTTGGTTCGTTCCTTGGTGGGGAGATTTTCTTCCCATTCTGAAGCTTGGAGAGTACTAGTACGTCAGACTGGTTGGCCTTAGGCAAACCACCTTCTACTTTCCCTGGCAGCTGCTGTGCCAATATGGTTGGGAGAAAATTGTTCCACCGCGGACACCAAATTTCTTTCCTGTGGAGGATCTGACAGAACATATGCGCATGCATCTTGGTTCCCTATGGGAGAATCATCGTCCATCGACCCATCCTTCTCAGTCTACTGGGAGAGTTTGGCATGTCTCTGGTGACTACATGAAGTGGTTGTGGAAGAAGGTAGTGGCCAGGATGTTGCTGTGGAGACCGGTTAGAGGTGGTTTGCACTATCTGACACCATGGAGGGGGGAGTTGTGGTCTACCCCAAGTTGGTTCAAGTTTATCTCTCCATGGAGCGTCTATGATACTCCATTCATACACGGGAGGCTTGGGGAATCCAAGATGCAGGTGTTGATGGCACTGGTTCCTCTGGCAGCTGTGGGTGAAGTTTTTTTTTATAATAGGTGTTATTTTGTGTTTTCTAGAATAATTGGAATGATTTTCAGGGATAGTAGGGCTTGTTATTTTCTGGGTTTTTTTATTGGCTAGGGAAGTCGTTTGACTCTTTACGTCGATGTAATCGTATGGAAATTTTAGATAATGAAATAAATAAGTGTTTGATCATCTAGTTGTGCCTTTTGATGACTTTTTGCATTTTGAATTATCTATACCAATCGCTAAGGCATACAAAATCCTTTTGTTCATGTTTATATCAGAATGAACTGTCGTTCTCAAGGATATGAAAAGAATAGCATTTTATGGAAAGGAAGGGGGCCGGGCTCATGTGAAGTGAATGAGCTGCATACGTACCTTTGAGGGTTTTAAAAAAATTTGAAAGTGTTTTTAGAAGATCAGGCCCACGTAGTTCTAGGTAGGGGAAATGAAGAGTTTTTTTTTGTGGAATAGAAAGGAGATGAGAAGAGTCGTAGCGCGCCAAGATTTCGAACTAGGGGTAGAATTTCTTGAGACAATTCAGGTTGATTGGGCGCGCCATTTCCTCCCTATCGAGGATGGTGAGTACAGTGGCGCCACCCGATAAGATCTTCCTCACTATGTAGGGGCCTCTCCAATTGGGCTTGAATTTCCCTTTGGGGTCCTAAATGGGCTCTACTATTTCTTTGAGGGCTAAGTCCCCTTCTCGAACACTGCGGTCCTTTAATCTCTTATTGAATGATTGAGATATACAGTGATGGTACCATTCTAGGAGGGTCAGGTCGTCAAGACGGCTTTGGTACCAGTCTTCTTCGTTAACCTTTCTTTCAAGCATGACGCGTAATAAGGGTATTTATAGCTCCACGGGTAGGACTGCTTCCATGTCATAGACTAGAGAGTAAGGGGTAGACCCAGTAGAGGTTCGAACTGACGTATGGTTGACCCAAAGGGCGTAAGGGATCCTATCGACCCAATCACGATAACTCTTGATCTTCTTGCTGATGTTAGCTTTGAGATTCTTATTGGCTGCTTCAACTACTCCGCTGGTTTGAGGTTGGTATGGAGAGGATTTATGTTTCTGAATTCCATACTCGTCGACCACTTTCATAACCTCTGCCTCAAAATGTAACCCATTGTCTAAAACTAGTTCGTGTGGGATCCCATATCGACAAATGATGTTTTTCTTGATGAATTTGGCCACTTTCTTGGCATTCCGAACTGCATATGACTCCGCTTCGACCCATTTAGTGAAGTAGTCAATAGCGACTAGGATGAACTCATGACCATTAGATGTCTTCGGTGTAACTTTCACTGTGATATCTATGCCCCATGTAGAAAATGGCTAGGGAAAAGTCATTTTATACAGTTCTCGCGGAGGCAAATGCTATAAGTTAGCGAACTATTGGAATTTGAGACATCTTCGCATGTAGGCCGTGTATTTTTGTACCATAGTAGTCTAGTAGTATCCCTATTGTATGATCTTTTTAGCGAGCATATGGCCATTTATGTGGGGTCCGCACTCCTTGCAGTGGATTTTTTGCATCATCTCTTCAGTGTCAACCCCTGCAATGCAATGTAAATGGGTTCCATCGAAGTTTCTCTCAAACAGTGCTTTATCACAGATAATGTAATGGGCACACAGTTTGTAAAGAGTTACTCGATCTCTCTTGTCGACTCTTTGGGGATACTCACCGTGTTTATGGAGGTGCTAAATATCATAGTACTAGCAGTCGGCTATTTCAAATTCTTCCTCTGTTCGGAGCTCAATGTGTTAGCAATGGGCCAATTTATCCTATTTTTGGACAAGGAAGGGAGCCATGGTTATTCCTTCGGGCATGTTAATCATGGAGGCTAAGGTGGAAAGGGCGTTAGCCAAGATGTTCTTTTCTCGGGGCAGGTAGTGGAAGGTGATTTCCTGGAATTAGGAATCCAGTTCTTCAAGGTGGGCATGAAAGGGTAAGAGTTTCTCATACACGACTTTCCATTTCCTGAGTACTTGTTCAATGATGAGGGCTGAATACCCATAGACATCAGGATATCGAACTCCTTTCTTGAGGGAAACTTTGAGGCCTACTGTGCATGCCTTGTATTCATTCATGTTGTTAGTGCAGGTGAAATCCAATTTGATGGCAATAGGAGTGTGGGAATCATCAGAGACAATTAAGAGAATCCCAATGTCATATCCTTTTTTTTGGAAGTGCCGTCAAAGAACATTTGACATCGAGGATCTTCATGGAATAGGCAAAGGATATTCTCATATGGGAATTCTGAAATCCATTCATCGGCCTCTTTCATAGGGTAGCCAGAGATGGCTCTTGCTTTCATGGCCTTCTATGTGACATAGGTGATATCAGACTCAGCTAGAAGCATCAATCAATGAGCCATTCGTCTAGATAGGGTGGGATTCTCGAGTAGATACTTAATGGGATCCATTCGGGATACAAGTCTGATGGGGAAGAAGAGCATGTAGTGTCGTAACTTTTGTGTAACCCAAATAAGGGCGACACATGCTTTTTCCAAAGCAATGTAGTTAACTTTGTAACCAGCCAATTTTTTACTAGCATAGTAGATGGCTTTATCCTTGTGGGTTTCTTCAAGGTATTGGGCTAACAGAGCCCCGACTGTGGTATCGATCATGGTTAGGTATAAGAGTAAGGGACGATCAGGCTGTAATGACATGAGCACTAGAGGTAGGGTTAGATATTACTTAATTTGGTCGATGGATTCTTGGCAATCTTTGTTCTAGACGTTGTTTGAATCTTTGCGGAGGAGTTTGAAGATGGGTTCACAGATGGAAGTCAATTGGCTGATGAATCGACTGATGTATTGTAATTTCCCTAGGAATCCCTAAACTTTTTTCTCCGGTTGGGGAGATGGCATCTTAAGTATGGCTTTCGGCTTAGCAGGATCTGCTTCTATCCCTTTCTCACTAACCATGAATCCCAATAGTTGTTTCCCTTTGGTAACACCAAAGACACATTTCTGTGGGTTAAGCCGCATTTGATATTTTTGCAGTCGTTCAAAGAATTTTCGGAGAGCGGTAACATGACCTTCTCTAGTCCTGAACTTGATAATCATGTCATCTACATGGACATAGACTTCCTTATGTATCAGATCATATAGAATGGTTGTGGTCACCCTTTGGTAGGTAGCCCATGTATTTTTTAGACCAAATGGCATGACAGTATACCAAAAGGTTCCTTAAGGGGTGATGAATGCGATTTTTGCTTGATGATTAGGGTGCATCTTTATCTGGTTATTTCTATAAAATTCATTAACGAATGACTTGAGAGCATGACTGGACGTATTATCCACAATTATATCGATGTTGGGTAGAGGGTAATCATCCTTCGGAGAGGCTTTGTTCAAGTCTCGGTAGTCGACACACATGTGGACATTTCCTTCTGATTTCAGCACGGGTATGATATTGGCTATCCATGTGGGATATTCAATCACAAGAATGAATCCCACATTCAGTTGCTTGACTACTTCTTCTTTTATTTTGAGTGATTATTTGGTGCAGAGCTTTTGCAGCTTTTGTTTGACTGGTTTACATTCCGAGAGCATTGGAATCTCATGATGTGCTATTTTAGGGTTAGTGTCAATCATATCATCACAGGACCATGCAGAGACATCCAAGAATTCCTTCAGTAACTCTTTGATTTGCATGCACTCGTACTCATTAAGGGTAGCCCCTATCTTAATCTCGTGCATTTGGATACTAGAACCGAGATTAATAACAACAGTTTTATCTTCATTAACTTGAATGCAGTAATGTTGCTTGTTATTAAACTTATTTAGATCAGTTAAGAATTGTTCATTTGCAAAGTCATCATCATCAAGAGTTTGATTATAATAAAGACAATTATTGTAAGGTACAATAAGATACTCGAAATCTTCGTTTATTTTATTTATAGGAAAAACAGTATTGAGAACCTCATCAAAAGAGGTCTCGATTACATCAGAGTGAGAGGAAACAACTAAAGGGGAAAGGGGATAAACATTAGGGTTAGGTTGAATATCAGTAGGTGGCATAGGTGAAGCACGCTAGTTGAGAAGAGGTATATTAGTATCTTTGATGAGGTAGGATGGATCAAATGATGTAGTCTCTGAGTGGATCATGCAGAGTGTTAGCCCCAGTATCTGCAAGTTGAAAGAGTCCTCAGAATCGTTGTCCTCAGAATTCTTGGTATTGGCTAAGGTCTCCTCAGTGAGTGGCTACACACAGTGTTAGGAACATTTGGTCCCCAAGTAGCTATCTTGGAAAAAGATATCCATTCCTGGTTTCATCCTTTTGTCTATAGGGTCATACTAAGGTTCAAGGAGGCCGTAGAAGGGGAAATCTTTACCTTCTTTGATGAATCATCCATTTAGGTAATCTCTCGAGATAGTTCTGGCGCATTTTAACTTTCTCTTCAGTCGAGGCTGACGGATCCATCTAAGTTCTTCTTCTGATGGTTGGTAGCCTAAGCCACAAGGAGGAAAGGCCTTCTTCAATAAAATGGGCTCGGTTATCCCTTGTTGTCTTTACCCTAGCCCTAGTCTGAGCATAAAGTGCATATTCTTGAACATTTGGATTACATTGATATTTTCATGAGGATTATATTCTGGACAAACCCTGTCTTTGAAGTCGTCCCCTGCTGGGAGTAGGAGTGGTTCGACCTGGAAGCCTGATAACAGTATATCATTTACTCTGTGTTGTATCTCAAGTACCGGATTACTGGTGCTTGCATTCTTAGTGTTATCACTATCCCCCAAGATGATGATAACCTATCCATTGGAAAAGAAATTCAATTTCTGATAAAGGAAAGAAGACACCCCTTTGATGCTGTGGAGCCACGGTCGTTCGAGCAGTAGATTGAAACAGGCTCGGATATTGATGACTTAGAATTCAAAAATAGGATTTATAGGGCCATCCCCTATTACAAGCTCGATAGATCCCATTACTTCTCTATGGGTGTTATCCTAGGAACGTACGGCAGTAGAGGTTGGAGAAAGGTCGCTCACTTTCAGTCCTAAATAGTTGAGGGTTCTTAACGAGCAAATATTCAGAGTTGATTCGTTATCGATGAGTGAGAGGGGAACAATTTTCCCCATGACTTCGACAGAGATATTGAGAGCATGATTATGGTTGGGACCATTCTTAGGGATTTCCTCTTCAGAAAAGGAGAGCGTTCGAGTAGAGGACAAGGATCCAACTAGGTTCACTTCTTCATCTGGTGTGGTTGAGGGAGGAACTGTGGGTCATGTAAGTAGATTGATTAGGGCATTTCGGTGCAGTTGGGAAGATATGATAAGTCCCCATAGAGTGATGTTGTCTTGAATTTTCCTTAGTTGACCAAGGAATTTTCTTTCCTCAAGAGTTATTTCTGGCATAAGGAGATTCTCAACACCTTTCCCTTTATCGCTTGTTGATGGTTATAAGCTCGGATTCTGCTAATATCTCCCTAACCTGGCCATGTGGTTCACGAAACAGGAGAAAACAAAAATCATGTTTCTTCATCGATATCAGGTTCCTCAACTACCTGGTTGACCTCTCCTAGCAGCTCCTCGAATGATATCATTCTGCATAGGATGGCTATTAGACTAGTCTTTCTTGAACCTGGAACTTAGTCAAAATCTTCTGAATCGTCTCCCGATTTGGTGGAAATGATATCATCTTTACATGAAAGGTAAATACACTCTATAACTTCTATGGCTTATTCATATAACTCCTCCCATTCGGCAGGGAAATTCAAGATAGGTGCCCTTGTAATTTCAAAACATCGAGCAGCTCGAATATGCTGCAAATGTCACTAGTCTGTAGAAATAAATCTGCCATGATCTGGACCAGGTCATCTAGACTAACTTTGTTGGCTGGCACTACATATTTATCTGACTCTCAGGCCCATTTTCTAGCTTCTAATAATAACCCACTGAATCTCTGACAGTCGATGGACATCTGGGAGGGAAATTTCAACCTGAACTCTAGGAGTTGGTTCAACACTTCTGATAATTCCATATCTTTATCTTCAGAACGAGTACGGACAGCGATGCAATATCTGGTGAGGAGTGATAAGGTTTGATCGGCAAGGTTGGTATGGTGTAAGAGGAAATGTGGGCATGTTTGGAGAGGTTTAGAAGAGTATATGGGTATTACTGGTGATTTACTTGGTATGATTTGGGTAGATGGATCGAGTTCTGAGTCTTCTTATAAGAAGATGGTGTTTGTGTGACTTGGGAGTGGATTATGGGTAGTGTTTGGTTTAGGAATAGCTGGTGGGGTGATAATACCCTAGTTAATCAGGCTTTGGATTGTGTTTCGGAGATGGAAATATTGGTCAGTGGTATGGTGAGCAATTTGGAGATAGTAATAATGGGCATCATGTTTGAAACTCTTTGGAAGCGGGTTTGGTAATGGATGAGGGTCCAAGGTTTTGATCAGGTTTCGGTTCAAGAGATACTGGTATACTTTGGAGAGAGGAGTATGAAGCTCGGTATATTCTTTTCGAATTGAGTTTAGGAGACTTTCTGGTGCCCATGAAGCGATAGGCTGAGAAATATTATTAATGGTAGAGACTGAGGTACTAGTAGGCTTTTCAAATTTTCAAGGACCAAACTGTCCATAGACTTTCTTCGATTCGACTTTTGTCTTGGCCAGACCTTATTTAATTTTTAATCCTGCTTATCGGAGGGCTCAAAAGTGAGGATAATAATGTCCTACCATTATTGCTCGAATATGGGGTAGAAAGTTCTTTTTCACAATGTGGACATGTTCTTCTTTGGAAGGTCGATTAGTCATGGTAGCTACTTTTTCTCTCCACCTTACTATGAAGTTGTTGACTGATTCTCTAGGATTATGTTTGAGTATCTCTAAGTCACATCGGGTAACCTCTAGCTCTTCGTTGTACTTGTATTGGGACATAAACTCACAGGCAATGTCTTCCCAACTGTGGATTCTGGATTCTTCAAGGGACAGGAACCAACGGAGGGCGTTATCCTTCAAAGTCTATTGGTACATCTGATACATTATTTCTTCGAAAGCTCCTAGGAGAGTCATGGCTCGGTGATAGCTATGGAGATGAACGATTGGGGGTCCAGTGCTTACAAACTTCTCGATATTGGGCATCTTGAATTTTTCTGGTAACCTGGCTTTAGGATAGGGAGATGTGTGGTGTAGTCCATGTAATTCCTAGAGATTTGGACCTGGTTGAATTTCTTGGTTAGCATCTTAATGTCTTTCTTGAACTTTCTCAGTTCTTTCTCTTTCGGATCAATAGTTACGGGTAAATTAGCCCCAGTCTGAGCAAGGTTTGGCATAGGAAGCTAGGCTGGTGGAGGCCCATTAATAGGAGGAGCACGCGGAGCATGGTGTATTCTTCGGGGATCCAAATAGTTTCGGGTGCAGGCGAACCCATGGCATGAGGGAAAATGACCTTAGGATCTTCAGGAAGAGGGACCCAGTTTCTTTGTATCTCATGAACCTCGATTTGAAGGTAATCAATTTTAGCGGTGAGCTGAGCTAGAATCGTCCATAAGTTCGACTTTACATTTAGCACTTGATCCGTATTCTCCATGAAAGTCGGGCGAGTCTCAGACTCAGAGGAAGTAAAGGGACTGATAGAACTTTGGGGAAGTTCAACTGAAAATCCAAGCCAATAGGGAGCCAGGCCAAGGGTATGTGATCGACTTGAGAGAAAAAACGGAATTTATTTTTTTGGAAAAGAAAAAGGGGAAATTTTATTTTTGGTAAAGGAGGAAATTTTTTTTTATTTTGATTTTTTATCATTTTTTTTTAAAGCTGAGAATGAAAATGTTTTTGGTGTTTTTGATAAAAGAGGAAAAGAGTTTTTGGATACTTTTTAGGAAAGAGAGAGGAAAAGACTAGAGATGGGTCTCAGCATGATTATTATGTTTATTAGGTTCTCGCTTGTATTAAATTCTCCTAAATGCAAAATGAAATGTCGGGCTTGACCCGAGCCTAGAAAAATTGGGTTTGCAACATATGTAAAGTTATGGTTGGACTTGAAACCAGGCTCACGGGAAGGGTCCCGTTTTGAAAATTGTGCAAAAATTTAGGCAACAAACCCACCCGAAATTTCGGTAGAGTTTCGGGTCGAAACCGGCAATCTAATATGTGTGTCCTAGGCTTGACACCTATATGCGGGTATGCAATTTTGTTGGGTGAATTGGAAAGGGTTCCCCCCTTTGGCGTGACTTCCTCGATATAAATCTTGCTTTTGAGGGCAATCGACGCGTTTGGACAAGCCATTTGATATACCTAAGTATACGTGAGTTTCCCCACTTATACCTCGGGGGGACGATACATGTGAGAGGAGAAAATTCAATATACTCGACGTACGTGAATGAGTTCCCTATGATATACCTCCCGTTATGACTTTGGTCAAGCGGTACGATGTGGGGAACCTTTCGATATACGTCGAAGGTACTTGGGCAATGGAAGGTGAGAGTCATATCGCTTAGGCTAACTGTGCCCTGTTGGACCAGCGCCCATCACGAAGTGACCCTCCAATTACTAGACAAAATTTGGTAAATAACAATGCTCTTTGGTGATCTCGTGTGAATCATGCATGATTATCTTATTAGTATTGTGGGTACCTCGATTAGTTATTCCGGACCAGACGAGTAGCCTAATTATTCCCGGCCCAAAGTCTAGAGGCCTCGCACTATAGATAATTCAGTTGTGACCTATTCAATTCCTAAAATCTCTCAAGGAGATATTCTAGGGATTATGGGCTCATGTGGAGGAGTCCAACACCCCCACTCTTCGAGAAACAACATATATATATTAAACCCTCAGCCCGGGGAAAAAGGCATGTATTCTTTTCTGTAAACACTCCCCCGGAGTAAAGAGAAATAAAATACTGAGAGCACCAACATGGACATAGGCCTTCTTGTCGAACCACGTACATCTTGTGTTGTGTGTGATTGAAGTTCCTTTAAGTTCTTTATTCATTCTGGTGATTGCCTTTGCTGATTATTTTTTGTTAAGTTTAATTTTCACCACAAATGGCACTGCTTGTGGGAACGTTTGTTTTCCTTTAAGAAAGCCTTTACCAATAAGAATTTGGAATGTTTGTACACAGCAGGAATGCCCCTTAAGCAGGGGATATTCAACAACAACCTGCCCCTCGTAGGATCAGATCTGAAGTTCGACGTTCAAATCCTAGGGCTCTCCCAGAATGGCAAGCTTCGGTGGAAAGCCAAGGTTCAGCCAGGTCCACACAGGTCTCCAAGATAATCGATGCCTATGAGGCCAGGCTCCAAGAGCAAGAGGAGGCCACTCGTAAGAAAGAAGCTGGGAATTATTATCTCAAAAGAATATTGGAGAAAATGGAGAGAGAACTCCATCGTAGCACCAGGCAACGTCAATATCGTACTCCTAGCCCTCAGGCGAGCAAATCTCACAGCTGAGGAAGGAGCCGTAGACGTGGATCTCGAAGATTTGAGGAACACAGTTTAGATGATGACTTGTTCAAGCAACAACAACCAGCTCGCCGTCATAGGAGCCCATCTCGAGGAAATGATGACATATGAAATTTGGTCCGGAGAGAAATGGACCAACACCCAGCGCACCGGGGTGCCAGATCGACCAAAGAGGTAGCCAGGCGATCTCTCAGGAGCTAGATGAAATCCCCTTTCTCAAGGGAGATAAAAGAAGAAGAAGAAGAAGAAGAAGAATCCCCCTAAAAAGTTTGTGATTCAAAGATCTTCGACGAAAAGACTGATCCTATTGACCATGTTAGGCAGTACAGGCAGGCCATGACCCTCTGGAACCATAAGGATGCATTAATGTGATGGATATTTCCATCGAGCTTTCATGATGTGGCCCAGAAGTGGTTTGAGAAAATCCCTCATAGATTCATCAGGAGTTTCGAGTCCCTGGCAGAGCTCTTCATAGCTCGCTCCATTACCAGCAGTTCCCATCCGAAGAGGATGGATGCCTTGTTGACAATGAAGAAAATTCCCTAGGAGAGCCTTAGAGACTATGCAAAAAGATATTGTGAATTGTTCAACGAGGTCGAGGATTGCTCGGAGCAGGTCACTGTGGCATCCTTTAAGATTGTCCTACCCATCTCCTACCTCTTGCATCAATCCCTCACTAAGAAGGAGGCCACGACCATTGACAACTTAATGGCTCGTATAAAAAAATACGCTAAAGTTGAGGATGTTACCCGCCTTAGTGCATGGGAGAATGATCGCGCCAATTTCATCGGCAAGAAAAGTGACAAAGCTCGGAACCAAAATAAAGGAAGCAAAAATGAGGGCAAAAGTGGCTCCAAGAGCGGGAACAAAAATGATGCTTCAAAAGCATTTCAGGCAGTGAACACTATTTTTAAGGAACTAATCTATAAGAATCTAGCAAAGATCAAGGATGAACCATTCGTTAAGTGGCCCAGAAAGATGGGAGGAGACCCCTTAAAAAGGAACAACGCACTAAGATGTGCATTCCACAAATAGGGTGGGCACAAAACCGAACATTGCAAGGCTCTCAAGTCTCACCATGAAGAGTTAGCCCAAACTGGACATCTGAACGAATTTGTGGAGAAGAAGGCAGAGAAGGTCGCTGACAATGGAGACCCAATGCCTAACAATGAGCTCGAGGAGGATGCTGACCATGAGTTCATAGTTATTCATGGGGCATTAAATCTAAAGAAGATTCAAGAAAACTCAGCTAGGATGGAAGTTAAAAAGCTTATGATAGTAATGCAAGCTTTTCAAATCAATCCAGCTAAAACACAGGCAAGAAAGCATCGGCGAGCAGATGACATCGACTACAGCAAACACATTGTGTTCACAGATGAAGACCTAGTGGGAGTAAGGACACCACATCATGATGCCTTGATCATTACACTTAGGATAGCTAACTACGATGCCTATAAGTTGCTCATCGACCAGGGTAGCTCATCCTAAGTAATGTATCTCAACCTATTCAGAAAGTTGAAGTTAAGCGTCGCCAACTTAAAGGAAGCCACTGTCCCTCTAGTTGGATTCAATGGTAAAGTGACCATCCCTTTGGGAAAGATTGTACTGCCAATAAGGGAAGAAAGTCTCTCCAAAATGATCAAGTTTCTAGTGGTGGAGATTGACTTGCCCTACCAGTCCATCATTAGTTGAGGGTGGCTACATGCGATGAAGACCGTCCCTTCTACCTACCACTAGAAACTCACATATGTGACTGAGAAAAGAGTGATGGAGATCCATGGAGATTAGGCAATGGCAAGAAAGTGCTTTATAGCGACAATCCGCCCAAAGCCAGAGAAGAAGTTCGAGAAGGCCAAGGAGAAGGTTGAAGAACAGGAAGGTTTGGTACCTTTCAAATAGCAGTTAAAATTTGGAAATCAGTAGTGGAGAATACTAGGATCCTTCCCTCTGAGTGGGTCATTGAGAACCTGGAGGAAGTCGCAGCCGGCGGCAATAAGAAAGATAGGATGTTCTTGATCGAAGCCTCTCTCACAGATCGAGAGAAGAAGGAACTAAAAATACTTTTATGAAATAACTTGGAAATTTTCACGTGGGAACCCTATGAGATGCATGGGATTGATCCCAGTGCGATTTATCATCGATTGCACATTAACCTGACTTTCAAGCCAATCATGCAAAAGGCACGGCAAAATGCACCCGAGAAGGCCAAGGCTGTGGAGAAGGAAGTGGAGAAGCTATTGGATGTAGGATCCATATGGGAAGTTCGATTCCCTAAGTGGATGTCCAACCCAGTAGTGGTCCCAAAAAGTAATCGAAAATAGAGAGTCTGTATTGACTTCACCAACCTCAACATAGTGTTCCCTAAAGACAGTCTTCCTCTCCTAAATATTGACCAATTAGTGGACGCCACAGCAGCTCATGAAAGAATGAGTTTCCTAGATGCCTATTCCGGGTATCACCAAATCCTTCTACACTTTCCAGATAAAGACCAGACAGCATTCATCACCACCATCGGGTTGTATTGTTATAAGGTCATGCCCTTTAGGCTCAAAATTCCAGGAGCAACCTACTAGCAGTTGGTCACCAAAATGTTTAAGGACCAAATGGGAAACACCATGGAGGCCTACATAGATGAAATGTTCATCAAGAGAAGTCATAAAGAATAAAACCTCTCAGACCTATCAAGGACCTTCGAAATCCTCAGGAAATACCGAATGACGGTGTCCAATCAAGAAAATTTCTTGGGTACCTAGTTAGCAAGAGAGGCATTGAAGCCAACCCGGACCAGATTGACGCCATCAATAGGGTCCATCCCCCCCCCCCTCGTACGATAAGAGATGTGTAAAAACTCATAGGAATGCTCGCCGCCCTGAATCGATTCATCTCAAAATCATCCGAAAGGTGCTATCCATTCTTCCAACTTTTAAAGAAAAGAAAAAATATAGAGTGGAATAAGGATTGCTCTAAGGCGTTAGAAGTACTCAAGGATTACCTCAGTACACCATCGTTTCTCGTAATCCCTCATGAGAATGACTCTCTATACCTGTACCTCGCAGTTTCCAGTCACGTTGTAAGTTCTGCACTAGTATGCGAAAGAACAGGGATCCATCACCCAGTCTATTATGTGAGCAAGACCTTCTTGGAGGCCGAACAGCGGTACCTGCCCCTATAAAATCTCGCATTTGCACTAGTGGTAGCCTCGACAAAATTGAAACATTACTTCGAAGCCCACTCCATCATCGTCCTTACAACTCACCCCCTTAAAGCAGTCTTGCAAAAAGAAGATCTGTCTGGTAGACTATCAAAGTGGTTAGTCGAGCTCGGGCGATTTGACATCCAGTTTCAGCCAAGGAATGCAATCAAGGGACAAGTCCTCGCCGACTTCATCGTAGAATTTATAGGAGATCATCCTCACGACCAACTTCAACATTTTGGTCAAAGGGAAAACCCATCGGCGCAAGGTGTTTGGCGATTGTTCGTTAATGGAGCCTCCAACTCTAAAGGGGCAGGAATGGGAATTGTGTTGGTTAACCCCGAAGATGCAATCCTCAAGAAAGGAATCGGGCTTGGATTTGAAGCCTCCAACAAAGAAGCAGAGTATGAAACACTAATAGCAGGCCTACAGAAGGCATAGGCATTGGGGGCAAAGAAACTCTAGGTGTTCGGAGACTCACAGCTGGTATCCTAAGATAAGTGGAGACTTCAACGCGAGGGATTAGAAAATGGTGGTCTACCTCACCACAACAAAGAAATTAATGTCTAACTTCAAGAAGTTCAGCATCCAACAGTTTCCCAGAGGACAAAATAGCCATGCTGACGCCCTAGCGGCCTTGATCTCAACGTTCAATTCTTACTTGAAGAGAACAATTCCAATCGACTTCCTTTCCCAGCCAAGCATTACCCAGATTGAGAAACTGCCAAACATAAGTCATGTTCTCCGGATTGAATTACCCCCCAGCTAGATGGACCCCTTAAGGGATTATTTAAAAGATGGTGCCCTACCAGACGATAAGAAATTCGCTCATCAGATAAGAGTCAAAGCTGCTCGCTTTCACTTATCTCCCGAGGGAAACTGTATAAAGGATCCATCACCGGTCCTTACCTCCAATGCGTTCACCCGAAGTATGTCGAGCAAGTTCTCCATGAGATCCACGAGGGAATATGTTGGATTCATTTTGGGGGAAGGTCGCTATCTTTTCGAGCAATGAAGGAAGGCCACTATTGGCCGTACATACAGAAGGATTCTGGGATATATGCTCGCAAGCGTGAAAAAGATCAACTTCACGCTCCTATGGCTCACCAATCGGTCGGTGATGTGGAGTCACTTACTAGACCATAGACTTTCACCCAATGGGGAATGGACATCGTAGGCCCTCTTCCTACCGTTGCTGGTAATTGCAAGTATTTGTTTATCACGATAGACTACTTCACCAAATGGATAGAGGCAGAGCTGCTGGGGAACATCAAAGGCGCCGATATGATAAGATTCATATGGAAGAGCATTATCACCCATTTCAGGATCCCCAGGACCATCATCACTGACAATAGAACCTAATTCGAAAGTGGCCTCTTCCAGGGTTTTTGTAACGACCACGGGATCAGGCACCATTTCAGCTCGGTGGCATACCCTCAGAGCAATGGACAAGCTGAATCTTCAAACAAAACAGTGATTGATGGATTGAAGAAGCGATTGGAGCTAGCTAAAGGTGCATGGGTGAGTGAGCTGTCACACATCTTATGGGCTTACCGCACTACCCCACAGTGAGAAATCGGGGAAACCCCATTCGCACTAACATATGGTATGGAGGCAATCATTCCCTTGGAAGTTGGCCTCCCCACCATGAGGTCTACCCTGGTCGACCAAGGCCTGAATGATGCACCATTGCTTACTGAACTTGACCTAACTGAGTAACGAAGAGTGCTGGATCTAGTGAAACTAGTAGGCTATCAGCAACAGCTAGCAAAACACTACAACAAGAAGGTCAATCCATGAGAATTCCAAGTTGGGGACTACATCCTAAGGAAAGTTCTTGGTAGCACAGTAAAACCATCATACGGCAAGCTAGGACCAAACTGGGAAGGACCATTCAAGGTGATAAGGGACAACTTACAAGGAGCCTATCAGTTAGAAATGCTGGAGGGTAAGCAGATACCTCGAGCTTAGAACACAGCCAATTTAAAGAAATTCTACTTCTAGTTTTCTGTGTTGATCATTTATTACAATGTTGAAATTTGCAATTCATTCCGATTAATAAAAGATTGTTTGGCAGTGGCATTCGATAAAGTGTTTATTATTTCTCAAATACTTTATAATTTGTGCACCTTTTCCAAGTTACAGGATCTCCTCTTAACATATAAAAGCAGAGTATTACGCTCCTCAGGTTTTCATCATCAAACACAAACAACCTCCTAGCATTGCCCTTGGAAATATATGAAGCCCTATAGGGGACCCTTAGGCAGCTCGGCCAACTCAGGTTGGTCACCAAACTATGTTTGGCTAAAAAAACTACTTGGATAGAACATCCAACACCAGGTGTGTCCTCGCCATTGCACACTTAAGCCTAAGGGAGTGTGATGACACAGCCTAAAAGGTAAAGTGAGGTAGAACGGTATCTTATAAGCATACTGGACTGGGGGGATACTGACACAATAACATAACTCTTCCTATATCAAATCTAGTAGGATAAGAGGAGCCCAATATAGTCGAATAAGAAATCAATGAAGTAACAAATACATGTTTAGTCAGTGACTCACCAAAAATATAATTATTTTATTACATCATTTCATATACAGAGTTACATGTGCTGAATAAAATAAATCCTAATGAGGAATAGGCCGCCGAGCCATATAGTCAGCCACTTGCACTCTTCGATCATCATTTGGGTGAGGAGCTAATTCCTCTTTGACTTCATTTGAATCTGGCTGCAATAGATGCCTGGGGATAGCATCTATGGGGACCCACTGATTATCCCTCCTGAATGGGTTAGGCATCAAAGTTGAAGGAGAGATCTCATGATGATAACAGAGGATAGAGTTCCTAAGGACCTGTAACTCCCTAAGAGCACTCAACCATCCCCTAATAAAGGATAACTCTTCAACTTTCCCCAACTTCATCGAAGCATCAGTCCAACCCTGATCGTAACCATCATCCCACACTCATCGAGGACCTTTCTTAAATAGATGCCTCAGTAAGGTAACATCTCTTTCATGACCGACAACTATCACACCCTCGGAGCTTGATAATCTCCCTAGATGAACCTCTATCATCAGTACCAGCTCGCGGTCCAGCCGATGAAGAGGAACCACATAGAACTCGAGGAGCAATGCTAAGAGCATTCTCCCTGAGTCATGAGACTTCTCTCCTCAGAGCTTAGTTCTCTTACTGAATTGCCTCTCCAACCTAATTAACCTCGGAGGCATCCATGAGCTTGGCCTTTAGAGTATCCACCTCTTCTTGAACAAAAGCGACGATTTCCTCCATCTTTTGGAGCATGTCCTTAAGCTTGGCAACGAGCTCTAACTATTCCTTATACTCCCTATTCCTTGACCGAAGAGACTTGCAGATCCTTACGAAGGCTTTATGAACTTGATTGCTCGCATAAGGTCCAAGAATCTTTCCTAACTGAGAGGTAGTAGGAATATATAATCCTCAACATCGATGAGCTACAAACCATATAAGCATTAAAAAAAATCAAGTAAATCAGTACATGGAAGGAAACTGAATTTCATTTCATTTAAAGAAGGTTCAAAGTACATCAGCAAATAAAAAGAGTGACTAAAATACAAAAAAAATACAAAGAAATCCATAAAGAATACTAGCTAGCAACCTCAGTCTACTCTGAGGTTGCTAGTTTTTTCTCCTTATCTGTAGCCGCCCTAGGCACACCTCCTTCAGATGGAGCAGTCGCCATCCCCCGATCAAGGGGAGCATCAGTAGTGATAGGGGCACCTTCATTGGCAGCAAGGAGAGGCGCCTCATTCGCGATAGGCTTGGGACAGGTTCGTGTTCATCAAAGAGGGTGGAGTCAATATCAACCTTGGTAGCGAGTAAGGCCTTATCCCAACCCTTATTAAAATTGAGATGACTAATATAACCAATTTGGGCCTCAGCATCCTCATACGCTATGACCCATCCAGCATTGTAAGAGCTCTCTTTAATGGTGGCCACCTCAAATTCCACCTTCTTCACCTTCCCCGCAAGCACCTTGTTCTTTTATGCCATAGCTAGCTTGCTCGCGCAGACCAAGTCATAGGACTACCTCATCTCTTCGAGCTCCTTCTTCGTCGCCTCCTTCTCTTTGTTGGCTTAGGCCAAGGTGAGGTCAGAAGACTTTTAAGCAGAACTGGCAGTCTTTAAGATGGCCTCCAACTCAACTTTTTTCGTTTCCAGCTCGGTGTTCCTCCTCGCCAGCTTATCGCAGCTCCGGTAGAGGATAGTAAAATCAGACACAAACTGCAGGGAAAGGGAAAATATTAGCGAAGAAAGTATTAAAAGAAGCATTATAAGAGAAGAAGAGTGAAAATAGTCTTACCAAGGCTAGACCCTGACTTGCCTTCTGGGCTAACTGGTCGGTCCCTATGTTTGTCGACCTCTGGTGATCAGCTGGAAGCACTGCCCTCTCAAGCACCGTCGTAGCCAATCGAGGGGTAAGAGTAATAGAAGCCCCATCAACCAGAGCAGATACAGGAAGCAGAGACTTCCCTGCCTTTGTCTTCACCTCTTCCCTCCTCTTCTCTTCTTCCCTCTCCTTTTTATCCCTCTCAATCCTCTTTTTCTCTTCCACCTTCTTCTTCTCCTCTTCCTTTTTTCTCTCTCTGTCTCTCACCAGATCCTCCTCTTTCTTCTTTCTCTGCTACTCATGAGACACAACCTGGGAGCCAGTGGGGGCATCCCCACTCCCAGATTTCTTCTTCTTCAACCGACGAGAAAGAAGCACATTATCTTCATCATCTTCTCGGATCAAATTCTTCCTAGGAGGAGGCATATCTTCCTCGCTGGAGTTACTTGATTCTACCGAAGAACCCTGAGACTTTGAAGCCTCCTCTGAGCTGGAAGACTCTTCACTACTTGAGCTCTCCTCACTATAATCACCTTCAGCACCACCTCTGTTAGCCCCCTCGCTCTCTTCACCCAAGTTATTGTCCTCCTTATCCAATTGGATTGGGTCGACAGCAACCTCTTCTAAGATGTCTAGCTGAGGAATGCTATCCACAGGTTGTGCGATAAAACTGGACCCAATGTTCTTGAATTCTAGAAGAAATGCAGCTGATCGAGGATGCTCACCATCAGCCAAGAGTTCCCTGATGTTCCATGCCTTAACCAGCTCAACAGCTCAAATCTCACGAAGAGCGGGTTCTGAGTTCTTTGACTTCGCTGAAAAAAGAAAGAGAGAAAGATATGAGAAAGGCCATACACTAATATAGGATCAATGAGCATAACAAGAACTATGCCTACCTATATATTCCTCCCCATAAAAGCGAATTATTAATCTCCCAGAACTCGACCCTTCAGTATGGGGAGGGAACTGCCAATTTTTGGCAATAAACCCCTCATGCCAGTAGTCCTTATGGGAATCAGGTAGATTTACTACCAATACCCTATCAGGTTTCCTAGCTTTGAGGTAAAGAAGACTAGAGCTTGTTTGAGAAAAAGAATAGCAATAGCAGATTTCAGCAAGCCCAAGATTGGTGCCACAGAGTTGATTAATTCTATGCACACCATTGACAATTTTCCAAACATTTAGCAAGCACTGTGCAGGAACTATATCGAAGTAACTAAAAAAAGTGCAAAAACAAGCAATTTGGGGGAAAAGTAAGACCCCCCTAGGACAACAAAAGAACAGGTATCCATTGATCGTCCTCAATGTCTCTAACATTATGAAGAACTTACGAAGTAAGAGTCAGCTTGAGATAATGCAAAGTCGTAAGCAGGGATGATGAGAAGATGAGAAATAAGCTTGAATATGGAAGACGAGACCTGGGAGTGGGAAAGAGATAGTGAAAGCTTGGAGAAATCTAGAGAATGCAAAGAAATCTGAAGCGACGTTCAGGGAATGACCTCTCTAAGATGATATAAACCTTTCTAATCATAACACATAGGAAATAATGCAATATGCCGCCTAAATCAATTTGGGAAGGGCGCTTCAATTCGAAGGTGTTGCACGATTCACAAAAGTGCCATTAAGACAATCATTTAAAATTATTGAGCCCAAATTGTGATCCCAAAATTTTAGGGGCAATTATGGGTTCCTCAATTAGTTATTTCAGCCCAGACGAGTAGCCTAATTAAGCCCAGCCCAAAGTCTAGAGGCCTCATGCTATAGCTGATTTAGTTGTGACCTATTCAATTCCTAAAATCTCTCAAGGAGATATTCTAGGGATTATGGGCTAACGTGGAGGAGTCCAACACCCCCACTCTCCGAGAAACAACATATATATATATATATATAACCCTCAACCCGGGGTAAAGGGAATGTATTCTTTTCATTAAACACTCCCTCCGAATTAAAGATAAATAAAACACTGAGAGCACCATCGTGGACGTAGGCCTTCTTACCGAACCAAGTACATCTTGTGTTGTGCGTGATTGCAGTTCCTTTAAGTTCTTTATTTATTCTGGTGATTTCCTTTGCTTATTATTTGTGTTGATTTTAATTGTCACCAAAAGTATCTTATGGTAAGAATATATTTCTTGGTCATGACAAACAGTGAGAAAAGTATAAGTACCAATAGTATACTAAGCATGGATAAGTGGTACGTGCAATATGTGGATATACGTGATCCTAGGTGCACGTGTTGTGAAGTGTGCATGGAGAATATTTTACAAGTGTGTGAATAGAAGTATAAGCATAAGGTACACATGAATAATAAAGGGGAACATGCAATTAGGGGAGTACGCAAGAAAATAGAACACCCATGTGAATGGAGTCTAGCGCTCTAAAAAAAAAGTCCCAAGCAGAGTCACCATTGTGGCCATCACGATCGCCGCGGAGTTCATTCCGGGGGGAAAGGAGAAAGAGGATCCCCCCGAGGAGGAAAACTAAGGCGCGGTCTCGTACCCTTCTCTTCGAAAAGGGGGCTTCGATCATCGGTGTGGGATGAATGTAAAAAGATATTCGCTGGCCTATTTTTCTCAAAACAGGAAAAAGAATATGTTTCCACCTCAAGAGAGCGACATCAAGGATAAAACTGATGCGTGCGAAACCAATAGATAAGAGGTCTAAGGGCTAAGTTACGAAACGGAAAGGTGTTAGGCACCCATCCCTCCCTTTCGATCTTTCATGGGCAAATATTTTTATTTTCCTTTTTTATCACCGTGAAGTGTATGCATGTGTTTATATAATGGAGATTGGAATCGTTCGACCCATGTCATGGAAAAGATAGGGTGAGGTCATTTATAGGAATATTCCTAAAATAATAATAAATTTAGAAGATAGAATATGAGTGTTCATCGCAATATTGATCGTTATTGGGAAACGATAATATGTGTGGGATGAGATGTGAATAAATATGTTATATATATGTATGATGATAATGAGTAATTTTGAGGATTACGATAAATAAGAGAAATTAAAAAATTGGACTCGAGTCTCGGATTTTACTCCGAGATGCCTACGTAACCTATAAAGGCATCAAAGTCCATGTAGTTCGAATGCAGATTAGGGTTGGGGTTTATCCCATAGATTCGAACTGAATTTTATTAGGTGTGTGCGTGTAGAAAATGTGTTTCTAGTTTCGAAAAAAGTGTGGTGGATAATTCCGTTCGGAATTTATGGGTGTAACCCTCTTTTGTTTATTTTTTGATTTTTTATGAAAAATAAACTGTTTGTAATATACTAATAAAAGTGTAGATGTTAATATGTATGAACTAGAATGAAACTAAATTATGAATCTAAAGTAATTTATTCAAAATAAGAGGTTTGAAAGAGAGGGAGAAGGAATTGGACCTTCTTTTGGATCCTAAGCTTGAATCTTGGATGAACTCCTTTGAATGTTGATGGATGTTGATGAGAGAGAAGGTTATTTGCTAAATTGGGTGTGAAATGGATGTGTATTTAGGCTTGAATGAGATTTCTCATACGAAACTTCCCTGACTTCGAGAGAATGTTGTTAAGATCACTGATGTTGATGGATTTTTGCCCCCTCTATAATGAGGTCATGGACCTTATTTATAGGCTCAGGGGGTGCTGATCGACGTACCCCTCAGGGTGCCTATCGGCAGGTCACCCTTGACACTGTGTCGATAGGTAGGATACAGGACCTGCCAATTGGCAGTCCCGTGAGGCATTTTTTGGAAAAATGATCGTAGAGTACAAACCATTTATCCGAATTATTCATGGGGCATACCGTTAGAAACGTATTTTGGAGGCATGTGATATTCCTTTGGACCGCTCCCAGATTCGGGAGTTGACTTTAGGTCAAATATGGATCGAAAGCGCATGTCGGTCCTTTAGACGGGAGATCATCGGACGAAAATGGATCGTTCGTCTGCATGGTGAGTCAAAATCGCATACGGGGCAAATCGTTGGAAATGTTAGGATATGTACTTTGACATTACAAAGAGTTTTTCTCAGTTTGGGAAGTTGACCTCGGTTAACCAGGGCCCGAAAGCGCCCGGTGACCTCTTAGAGTAAAACAGATCATTCGTCCGTACCGTAGGTCAAAATTGCACATGGGGGAGATCGTTAGAAAGTGTATTCAGTGCCCTTCAAAAATTCATTCAGTTTCAGTCGATCTGAAGAGTTGACTCTTGTCAAATGGAGTTCGAGAGCATCCGGTGGCCTCCAGATCAATTTTTAAGGGAAAATTGATCATTCGTCCTAACGGTTATGTTGTTTGTTCACGGGGTAGACCACTGGAAAGGGGTTTAAGTGACCTTTGAAGATTCAAAGAGCTTTCTCTCTGACGGTGAAGTTGATCGGAGTTGAGTGGGGTCGATTAGGGGCCTAGGAGTGCCCGATGGTCACTCGGAGTGCGACCTAGGCTTGTTTTGGAAGGGGGAAGCGTTAGGAGCCTAAGGAGAGTCTTAGGGGGTCCTAGAATGTGGTGTCTACAAGAAAAGTTATCTATTTTCCATAGGTCCACGTAAGATAGTAATTTCTACACACAACAAAATCCCTCAATGCTCCTTGCTTGATTATTGATCAAAAGCAAGGAGTATTTATTCAAAATTTTACTGAGCGTAATGTCTAAGATTTGGTCGCTGCTGACCACCCGGACTTGTAAAAATTTTCACTAGCAATGTTGATAATAGCATTTTTGTAAATAATTCAAACTTTTTTAAATCTCCAAAGGGCATACTAGTCCTTTTTCATATTGAAAAGCATGCAATCGATGGTAGCTCAAATATTCATGCAGTTAATCATTTCATCCCTCTTCTCGACGCAACCTATAAAATGATGATAATTTCCCTCCATTTCACTTACCTCAAACCTTCTGCACTTCAGATTATCTTTTCTTTCCCAGGCTTCTCTTCTCCGCTATTTTCTACTTTCTATTCACCATTGTTATTCAATCACTGTTGTTACCTTTCGATCTTCGTAAGATATATTTCCATTATTTTCTTTGATTTTCTTATAGTTTAGTCATGGTGTATATGGTAGATAATAATTCCTTAGAGGAATTTTGGGAAAGGGGAAAAAAATTTATTGGGTTGGTCTAAAGATTGCTCATAGTCCTGTTGATGTCTATTCCTTGGCTCATGGTCATTAGATTTCTACTATATTTATTGCTAAGTGTGGCATTATTTTTCCCCCATACCTTCTTTTCCTTCAGTTCTACTAATATTTTGATATTATTCCAGCCAGAATAGATCCAAGGATATGGAGGGTAGTGGATGGAGTGAGTGGGTTGTATGAGATTTATAAGACCCATATTGGGATCCCTGAATTGATGCTTTACTACAAATGGGGAACCATTGGGGATACTATATATTATTTGAATATTAGGCAAGCCAATAGGGATTTAGTGGTCAACCTTCCAAATTTTAATAAAGACTATTAGGGTTATGGTGTCATTATAAAAAATTAGCAATATTCCCCCCTTCCTGAGGGGGTAACATACACTGGTCCCAAGTACCCTAAAGAAGGATGTGGCATAGGTAATACTTTTATTCTTAAATTTCTTTTGTTTATTATCTATTCAAAGATTTGTTGACTAACTTTCTTGTTATGTTTTTAGTGCAGAGAAAATTAAAAAGAAGTGCCCTAAAAAAGGTGAGGTCAATATTGATGACCTCAAGTACTTATGGGAAATTCATTAGAGGAAGGACAAGAACATCCCCGATCTACCTCTGTATTGTTATAGTATAATAGTACCATCACTTCCTTTGTTTCCCGACCTGCATTGATCTTACCTCAGTCGCTCGTTAATTTGGACGAGGAGCCTATGTCTACTTATTCTGCTGCTGATTCGGCTAGGGTAAAGTTTATCCAATGAGTAACTTCCTCATCTTTTGAATACCTTGACATCACCACCATCCCCATTTCTCCTACTACCGAGATGGTGAAGAGAAAGATCCCCAACTTTCTAACTACATATCCTCCTCTGCTGCCAAAAAGACCACCCCCACTGATAAGAAGTCTCAGACTATCGAAAAAAAGCCCCAAGTTGTGAATATCTAAGAGGTTCCATATAAGGAGCCTCAATATAAAAGGTTAAAGAAAGGCCTCCCAAGCCATTAAGAGTTGGCCAAAAAAGTTTCTCAGTTGGCTAAAATATCTGCGGCTAGGATAGGATGACTAGAGGATGCATTTGTGTTTCTCAACCCCAAGTTGTCTAGGGGTTTAATAAACGTTGGGACCCTTCTAGCATATAAGTTGACTAAAGACCCCATAGACAGAGCCTGACTAACAGAAAGGGATAATCAGACTTTAGCCTTAGTAAGTTAATAACTCTTCCATAAATATTTAATAATATTCAATGCTTGTTCTTCTGACATGATGTATCATATTCATTCACTTGCAGTTCTTGGTAGATTTCAACCAGATGCTAGAAAAAGATGACCAGTTAAGATCCTCCTCAACTAATGTGGAGGAAAATTTTAAGGGTTTGTATAACTCCTTGAAAGTCACGAAAGATAAGGCCAAGGTAGCAGAAGATAAAGCCTAAGAAGAAGAAGATCAACGAAAGACTTCCCTTGATCAATTGACCCGAGTTGAGTAGAAACTTAATAAAGTTGAGCGCAGGGAAAATATTATTGAAGATAAGGTTGTCAGTTTGATTGTTGATAACACTGCTCTAAAGGATAAGGGTAAGAAAGACAAGGAAGAGGTTTCCAATAAGGGATAGGAAAAATCTTTTACTACTGTAGCCATCCAGGTAGTCATTCAGGAAGACTCTGAATTATTTCAAAGACATGATCCAGGAACTCCTCTTAACTTGGATGAATACTTTGATGATAAGGAGGAAGGTTCTAGGGAGTCTTTTATGGTGACTACAGACTATTCCGACCTTTCTACTGCTGACCAGGATAAGACCAAGGACCAAGAGAAGGATAAGGAGAAGGTTTAGCTCCTTTTAGCCAATTTGATTTTACTTTTGCTCTTATGTAATGTAACCAACTTAGTAACCCTTTAATTGTCAAGAAATGACACATTGTTACCCAATCTGTCGGGTTTCTTGTGACATAGATTGATTTCTAGTTTTCCTACTATTTGTTCTTCTTGGTTGGGCCTATAGACTTATACTTGTAAATTTCCAGTTTGATACCATGAAAAAGATGATAGTTTCTACTGAGTCTGACTTACTCAGGCAATATAGGAGTCTACTTGAGGCTGTCCATATTCCACTGACTGAAGAAGATTTTATAGGGTTGCTCGGCCTAGATGCCTCCGTCCAACTGAATAATGCTTAAGTTCACCTTCCTTACCTTTTGGATAGAGCAGTGGTGAACAACGCTAGGTATTATGAAATGATTGAACAAATGCAAGAAGACCACTAACTCTCCATGGCGCTGCTTTATTTTGATTATGAAACTGAGTACAAGGCCTTGAGTGAAGGTTGGGGCTTTAATAAGAAAATGCAAGATATTACTTTTGCTTTAAATAAGAAGGAGTTGGTGTTGAAATAAGAAGCTGAGAATACCCGATAAATCATTGTATTTTTGGAGAAAGAAAATAATACCCAGAGGAATGAGTTGGATAGTTCAAAGAAGTAAACTAATACCAAGCCAGATAAGGGGGTATCCTTTTTGGATATAGATAATTCTAGGTTATTGGTATAATTAAAATCCTTGAATAAGAAGAAAATTAAATCTTGCCAATATTCTAGGAAAACCATAGCTGTTCGGCCAACCATTGATGAAAAAAAATTCTTTGGTTGGCCAAGCTTCTCTACTTCAGAAAAAGTACAAGGCTGTTAAAAAACTCCAAGACATGGTGGATTGACTAAATTTCCACTTCCATAAGCAACCCAAGGCTATTTGGATGGATGGGCATGATGAGGCCTTGACTTACTTAAATAAACACATGGAGTAGGCTAGGAATGAGGGATATAAAAGGGGTTGGTTGAACTTGCTTGGTCTGCTAAATATTATTAAGGATGACGAACTGTGGTATTGGTATGATCCAGTAATATTGGATTATCCTAATCCTTCTTTCAAGATTGACGCTAGTTGGATTCCTCCTGATGCCATTCCTTAGAGTTTAATTAGAAAGTATATTGGGGACTATGGCCTAGAGGGAGAAGATGAGTATTTTCGCCCCCCAACATTAGCTAGATCAATCGAGCAGTAGTAAACATATCAGACTAAGGTATTTTAGATCCACCGCTTTACCGAGCACCCTTGATGAACCTCCTGTTGGGATGAGCAAAGCTCAAGAAAAGTGTCCATCAGAATAGACTTTATTTTTTATTCTAACACCAATGTTTGGAATAAAATGGACTTATTTTTCAATAAGCATGCTGGTGATATATTTTTTTCTTTATTCAAGCTTGTGATTGGTTTTAATCAACTTACCGACTAAGTAACCTATCTTACGATTAGTTAATCAGCATTTCGACTAAGTAGTTTATAATATACCTTTAATACATTAGTATTATAGGTGTTAATGCTAAAGTTTTATAATTAATATATCGATTCATTTCCAGTATACGAAATGTAAGTTCAAAGAATTTACCCCCTACTCTATTCGAAATCCAGGCACACACCTTTTCCGCTTCAGTTACCCTCTATCCGTCCATGTCTCTATCTTGCTATATAATATATCTTCTGACAGTTTTTACCAACTAGAGATCATTCCAAAACTCAGCATCATTTACTTAGAGCTTCTTTCACTTCCCATCTTTCACCAACTCCACACTCTCGGTCTCTATCTCATTTGTTTTTTGACTGCATTCACTCTTGGTAATCAAATATATATAATACAAGTTTTGACAGTTGTGATATTTTAACATTTTCTACTACATTTGACTGCCTGGACATTTGTTCTGAAAATTTGCAGGTTCTCGAACCTAAATCTATAAGCAAACTACTAAAACCTATTGAAGCAAGGTATGGATTTTTTTTCTCCTGATTTCAGATTCCTTGATTTTTAGACTTCAAGTTTTTTTTTCCACAGAAGAGACATAAGCCTTTATTAAGGTCTGTTATATCTTTGATTCGGTAATGTGCATGTATATGGCTGTTGAATGAAAATGCTAACCCTATGTTTTTCAATCTAAGAATTGCTCTGTCGTCATGCATGTTTGACTGGTATCCTAATGAGTTGGCATGTGCCAAAAATTATAATTTGTATCTATATTATACTAGGTGGGAGGTTCCACATTTTGTGGGTGGAATTGTTCCCAATTTTGGAACTTTTGACTTAGACCATGCTACCCTCAAAGAAATCTACTTTCTCATTTCATTTAATTTAGGAGTGAGAATGTTGTTCTCCTAATATTTATACTCAAAATTACTTTAGCACTCAAATTTATAGTTATTACATTTTACTCTTATATTTATTGGCAAAATCCCAAATATTTTCGGTAAATATAATGGTTCAATTTAGGAGTGAGAATTTTAATGACGACATAAAAATAAGTTTTTTTACCATAAAAGAATACATCTAATTATAATACGACATGAGAAGATTTTTCTTCCCAGCACGAGCACAACTCAAATAAAAATAACACGACACGCAATCTTATTTTTACGTAACAAAAATACGGTCAATTAAGTTCCTAAATATTTTTAATTAACACAAACATGACCCATTTATAATGCGACACAACATGAAATTGTATTTTTTTTTACGTGACATGCCAATTGAAATACGTTGACATGGCGCGTCGCGATTGGCTAGTGCGATCCCACATCCATAAGACAAAAAACTCTGTTTTGTTGTGTTTAATTTGGGCTATGTAAAAATATACAATTTCATGTTGTGATGCGTTATATTTGGGTCATGTTTGTGTTAATTAAAAATTTTAAGGTATGAATTGACCGTATTTGTGTTATGTAAAAAAATAAGTTTTCGTGTCATGTTATTTTTATTTAAGTTGCGTTCGTGTCAGGAAAAAAATTGTGTCATGTTACGTTTTAATTAAATGTATTCTTTTATGGAAAAAAAATGTGTAGTATTTTCGTGTTGATTTTAAAATTCTCACTCCTAAATTGAACCATTAAATTTATCGAAAATAGTTGGGATTTTGCCAATAAAAATAAGGACAAAATATAAAAACTATAAATGTGAGTGCTAATGCAATTTTAAACATAAATATTATGGGAACAAATTTATCCCAAAACAGATTTGGGTGGGTTTTAATTTTTCCGAGGGAGTTGATTGAAATGAGGAAGTAGAGAGTTAAGATTTTTTTCTTAGGTGTCATGGTCCACATCAAAGGTCCCAAAATTGGGTACAATTTTCACGTCCGTTTAGCATTACCCATAGTTTTAACTCTACATTTGGTTTCTTTCCTCTTCATTTATTTGAGTAGATTAGTCGAGATCAATATTGACCCCGTGTTATCAAATGGACGGACAGATGAATTTCCCTCCAACTAACCCCCTTAATTATTCTCTTCTGAAACTCTTAAACTTCTAATAGCCAATATAAATTTTCAAAACAACTTATCTCTCTCAACCCATTAATCATATGTATCTAAATAATTTGTTTCTTTATTCATCACATTCAGATACAATATTTTTTGCAATATTCATTTGGCAATCATTTGGAGTATACATTGTCGTCACGTGTGACTGGTAAACAAGAGATATAAGTACGATATATTTATTAGAGTAGGAGCATCAAAAAACATTGGGAAAATGTTGTCAGAGTCGAGGTTTGTCGCAATGTCGGTGATTGTTTATGAAAATCTAGATATGAAGAGAGTTTTGAGGTATTCTGAATTTATCTATACTTATTATGTAACAAAATTATTTGTTGAGTTGTAATTCCTTTTATTGTTTTTCACAGTTGTGGGTCTTTTATGAAGCTAGAGATATTTGAGTACATTTTTTTTCTTTGGTTATTATTTTGTTATGAGTAAGAATAATTTGCTGTAAATAGTTTAGAGTTATTTGATATTTGGCAGATTATATTGTATCCTAAGAAATAATATCTGAATGGTACCTTTGGAACCTATCACCGTCACAGATGCATGAAAAAATAGGACAGTAATGAACATTGTATGGTATATAAGATTTATTCTTGGATCAATTTACACTTAGTAATCTTTTAAGTGCAGATCATACTCAAAGTAGGTTGAATGAATGTAATTGTATAGACACATAACTCATATGAACAAATAATTATTCACATTCAATATGAATAAGAGTTTTCTGACCACAAAATATCTATATTTATTTGTGACATTAAGGGTAAAATTATTTCAATATCAATAATAAATATAATTTTGTATGATGAGAAGTGTAATAAGCAAAATAATATTTTTAATTAAAGATGTTTTATATTTATATAATTAAAATTATTAAAATAAATTTGCATTGTATATATGTACATATTATAAATGTTTTATATGTGTAGCCCGCACATCGTGCGGATTATATGCTAGTCTTCTTGAATGATGAACGATTTATTCATGGTTGAATCTATTTGTAATGCCTTAAATTCGACTAATGCACTAAGGTAAAACTGTAAATAGTTTTATTGGACAAAGTTTTTGCATTAGTTACCAATGGAGACCAAGTGTTTTATGAATGTATGATTACTCTTGTGTTTAACTTGGTCGGGTAAAACTTCTTGTGTTTGACTTTGGGTCATATATGAAGTTTTACTAACTTCTTATTCTCAATTTATCGAAGATGAAATAATACATGAAGTTCGAAAGAATAACTTTTCTGAAGTTAAAAAAGTTTGAACAAAAATAATTCCCAATTATTTTATTTGTATTTGGAAAAGTTTGAACTAGAATTAGTTAAGTTGCTTCAATGTAAAACCATACTCCCAAAAAACATAAAAAGAAAATTTCAACTTCATTGAACTGAATAATCGATTACATTAAAACAAAATTGTAGATAATATATGTGAAGGTGATCTGCATTCTAGGGATTCTTAAATTCTTCACCTTCCAAGGTTTCCAAGCAATATGTTCCTAATCGGATAACTATCGAGATACGATATGGATCATGACAATTACGCTCTAACTTGTTTCCCTTATGGATTACCTTCTTAAGTACCAGATCTCCCTATTTGAAGTTGGTCAGCTTGACCTTTCGATTGTAGAACGTAGAAGTCCTTTGTTAATAAACAGCCATCTAAATTGTAATATCTTTTCTAACTTCCTTAATCATGTCTAGATCTAGTCACCTCATGAGATCACTTTTAGGTGAATCCAAATTTAGCACTCTGTGAGTCGGTACTACTACTTTAAGGCTAATAGAAAACATGTATGTAGTCTCCCTTATTGCTATTCTAGGTGTAGTCCTATAAGCGTAAAGGACGCTGAATAATTTATTAATCCAACTGCCTTTAGCATTATCCAACCTTTTTTTTAATCCATCGAGCAAAGTCTTATTAGTAATTTATGTCTAACGGTTACACTGTGGGTGTCCAGGTGTTGAATGAAGCTTTTAAATTTTAGACCTGAGGTAGGATTCCTCAAACTCATCATTATCAAACTGTGCATTGTGATCGGTGATAAAAGAAAAGGCATCCCATAATGGCATATGATCTTCTTCTAGATAAATGAAAAACCCTCTGATAAGGCATATACACTAAACACTTAGCTTCCACCCTTTTAGTGAAGTAATCTACTACTACAACTAAATATTTGAATCTTTATTTTGTGATAGGCAATGGTCCGATCAAATTAATCCCCCAAATAGTAAATGACCAAGGAGAAGTGATGGGAGTTATGGTAGCCCCTGGTCTTCTATGGATAGTAGCAAATTTTTGCAATTGTCACACTTTTGATGAAAGAAACACAATTAGCCTTCATAGTTGTCCAGTAATAACCTTGCATGGCTATCCTTTGCACCCATGATTAGTCGGATGAATGAGATCCACATGAGCCTTCATGTACCTCTTTGATTACGTCATTTACTTCGATTGGATGAACACAGCGAAGTAAAGAGACAATGTATCCTTATCTATATAAGACACCCTTCTCTAAAACATAGTTGGTTTCTTTGTATTTCATCTTCCCAGCTTCTTTCTAGTCTTATGGTAATAAGCCTTTATCAATAAGTTTTGATTGGATCCACCCAACTACAAAGATTATATTAACCTCTTCCACATCAATACTCCTATGGGTGAGAATTTCCACTGGAATAGTTTATCTGAGCTCCATCAGAGTTGTTGATGCTAGCCGAGCAAAATTATCTTCTCAAGCGTTATCCACTATTAGAATCCAAACTACCTTAACTGCAGGGAATGAAGAGATATCATCCATAGCCTTATTCAGGTATCTTACCATTATTTCTCCTTTAACTCTATATATCTGAAGCATCTAGCGAATAATAAGTTAAAAATCACTACGCACTATCACCTACTCGGCACCTAGTGACAAGGCAAATTCAAAGCCTATAATTAATGCTTCATACTCGACTTCATTTTTGGAGGATTGCAATTGAAATATCAATGCATATTCCACATCTAAATTTTTTGGAGTGTTGATAATGAGTCCATCTCCACTGCCATTGATGCATGAAGATCCATCTATGGATAGTTTCCAAACTAGAACATCATTATTGAAGTCTTATTCTAATAATATTCCATATTTGAATACCTTCATGCTTTGTACAGCTAGTCGTAGAGCTCTTTCTTCAGCAACTGATAATTTTAGTTGGTCAATGACAACCTCTGTTTGCTTTTGAGCTGACTTATCTTCTAAAGAAGTCTACTCGGTAGGTAAATTATTTAGCACCTGTATATATGTGAACTCTGATATGAAGTATGCCACCGCTTTCCCTTTTAATGCAGTTCTTGGTTCATAACTAATCTCATATTCTCCAAGCTCAACTGCCCAAGACATCAACCTTCTGTACTTTTTAAGTTTGTGTAAAAATTATCGCATAGGTAAGTCAGTGTACACCACAATAGTATGGGCCTAGAAGTATGGTCTCATATGTTTAGAAGCTTCAATAAGAGCTAGTGATATCTTCAATAAGTGTGGATATCTGATTTTTACTCCTCAAAATGCCTTGTTGGGGTAGTATTCCAACTTTTGAATTCCTCCCTCTAGTAGGATCTAGGCTGAGATAACTGTAGACTCTAAAATATCCAAGTATAGAAATAATTTTTCTCCTAAAACTGGCCATGGATATCCCAAGTAGTTATTTAAATCTAGACAATATTTCTTGTATTCATCATTCCATTTAAAAGTATTTTAAACACTTTGAAGACTGGGAGACATTTATCTGTTGCTTGAGAAATAAAGTGATTTAGAGCTTCCATTCTTTCAGTCAGTTTTTGTACATCCTTCTTGATAGTCGGGGACTACATCTCCATTAAAGCCATTATTTATCAGGATTCGCTACAATTTTCTATTTGATTCACAATATATCCTGCAAACATTCCTTCTTGTACCTCGAAGATACATTTAGTTAGGTTGAGCTTCATTTAATGTTTCTCCAACTGATCAAATTCTTGGGCCAAATCCGCAATGTGGTCAGCAGTAACTTTGCTTTTGGTGAGCATGTAATCCACATAAACTTACATGTTTTTGCCAATATGGTCTTCAAATACTTTATTTACCTGCCTCTAATATGTGGCTCCAGTGTTTTTAGCCTAAAGGGCATAACGTTGTAGAAATATGTTCCTCGGCTAGTAATGAAGGATGTGCTCTCCTTATCTTCTGGCTTTATTTTAATCTGGTTGCAACCAAAATAGGCATCCATGAAGCTATAAGTAGCTCATGCCCTGCAGTTACATCTATCAACTGATCAGTCCTTGGTAAAGGAAAATAATCCTTTAAGCATGCTTTGTTGAGGTCAGTGAAGTTTATACGCATGTGCCATTTATTGGTCTTCTTTCTAACTATCACCACATTGGCCAACCAGCTGGGATATTTAACATCCTCTATAAAGTGTGTTTTCTATAACTTTTCCACTTCCTCTTGTATTACCATATTCTTCTCGAGATTAAAAACTATATATTTTTGCTTGATTGGTTTGGAGTCCTTGTAAATGTTGAGCTCGTGGAAGATAAAATTAGGATCAATCCCTAGCATATCCTCATCGCTCCAAGCAAACACATTCTTCCTCTCTTTAAGGAATGTAACCAATTCGTGTTTGAGGGAAGGAGTTAATATTAAATCGATTTGAGTGGTCCTTTATGGCCTTTTTTGGATTCTCATCATCAAGTATAATGTTCTTTGTTTCTTCCATAACTTGTCCCTTCACTAGCTGTTCCTCTTCCCAAGGATCCAAAGTATCGATATGAAAAGTAGTTGTGCCCCTATGTAGTTCTTATTGGTCGGCTGAGATATAATAGCATTCCCTAGCTTTCAGTTGGTTACCATCAACTATGTCAACTCTATAATAGGTGGGAAACTTCATGCACTGATGCATAGTAGATCGTACTATTTCAAATTGGTTTATTCCCACTCTGTCGAGAATTATATTATAAGCTGAAAGGATGTTTTTATTCAGTAGAAATAAATGAATCCTTTCGTTTCTGCTCATTGGCGAAGTGCTGACTAATGGATCATCATGAGGATAGATTACTCTGCTGAAATCATCTTTCGATAAGTCGATCACCAATTTATCCTTATTGACCTTTCTAGGATGACTATTTGGGCATTTAAACATGTTAATTTTTCTTATAGTAGGACAAGCCTTAGTTTCATTCGGATAATCATTTCTTTCGATAATCGTACCTCCTCCACTAGCATCCCCTCCTGTAATGAAATAGCATCCAAAAGAAATCATACCTACCCCCACTTTTGTTTCATCAGGTTTTTTAGGCATGTCAGGATCATCCTCATAGTTTTTATTGTGCCCCCTTTTTGGGTCATCCATTCCTCGACCAGGTGACTGACATCTTCTTTAGGCATCTCTTTAACAATTCCGATCAACAAATTTAGTTAATTTTCCTCGCCAAATAAGATTATCCACTTAATTCTTCAGGGAAATGAAATTGTCAGTGGTGTGCCCAGATGTCTGTGAAAATCATGATATTTGGATTTATCTCTCCTGTTGGGAGGTGACTTTAGATTCCTGGGCCAATTGAGATCTTTATTACCCCTTATTTCCTCCAATATGTGATGGACACCCTTGGTGAGAGGAGTGTATTCATCATACTTCTTAATTCTATCAATTTTCTTGCCTTTTTTTATCTTTCTTGACCGAATTATTCTGACTTTCATCCTTTGCCTATGGAATTTCCTTATCAGTCATAGCTTCCTTGGTATTCATAATCTTCCTAGCCGTTGCCATCATTTATGTCATCGTCTTTGGAGGATTCTTTGTTAGAGCATAGTAGAGATCATTGGCTAACAGTCCACCCATCAACGCTACAATGGTTGTATTTTCTTTATAATTTACCACTTTTAGCTTCTCGTTATTGAAATGTGTAATGTACTCTCGAGTAATTTCTTTAGGTTTTTAGCACACGGTCAAGAGATGAGTAACACTCTTGATCGGCTTAACCCCAATACAAAAATTATCAACGGACAGTTTGTCCAACTAATGGAAACTAGAAATTTTACCTCTAGGTATATTATTGTACCATATCGAGGATGGACCTATGATGTAACTAGAGAAGACCCAGCACCTTATTTCACCGGGAATAGAATAAATATCAGCAACAACCTGGTACTGTTAATTATGGAGGACTGGATCAATCTTTCCATCATATTTGGGAGTAATAGCTAGTGGCTTGAATTTGGAGGGTGTGGGGTAGTCCACAATAGCCTGGATAAAATGTGATCCCTTAACAAAACTTCTTTGTAAAGAATTATTTGTTTTAGTCATTTCCCCTAACTAGTCTTCTAGTCATTGCATACATCTTTTCCAGGAATGTTCATATTGCTTCGACTTGACTGAAGCAACTTACGTGGCCTTATTGTGCACATGCACCAAACTCTCTTCCTGAGAAGCCTGCTCGGCAAGCACAGAGCCTCTCGTGCTACCCCTAGATCTTACAAATACTTCTTTGCATTCATGAGGAAGATCTTTCTCCCTTTGATGACCTCTTGTTGCTCAAGGACCTAAATGATTGAAAGAAGATTCCCTACTCTACTGTTCCAATACGGTCGGTCGCTCGTTAGAAAAAGATCAACCATCGTAATAATCCATTGATTGGAATGATTAGGTTGCTCTGAGACGGTATGATCTGTCATGAGAAGACCTGGAGTAGTGACTTATCTCAATCCTAGATGAGAAAGTGACATATCCCTCCTGCAAGGTTCATTAAAGAACTTTTCTCACAATGTACGAGCAAAATGCCTAACTGACTTTTGCATGGCTTCTCTTCCCCTAGCCAAGTTGAGAAAAATTCCTTAGAGATCTGCAACACCAGGGGAAGTAGATGGATCTAGGTTGTTACCTGCTGCCATTAGGCTACTTTTCATAACAGTGGTCATTCTTCAAAACAAATAATGAATTAAAATAACCAAAAGAGGTAGAGAATGATGACAAGCAGTCGATCTCACACAGTGCCAATCTGTTGATGTCAAAAAATGGAATGGGTCCAATTTTATAATCACGGATAAATAAACATAAGGAATCTAAACAAACACACAATATACAAAGGTATATAGAGTGGTTCAGTTGTAAAAAGACAATGTCCACTAATGGTATTATTTTAGGTGGTTACAATAGCTCAGTACGGTGTAATATCTCATCCCAGTGATTTTATTAAGTTGTATTCGAATTATATATTAATGATAATTAAGGAGGAGTTCATTATAAATATGGATGAATTATGGGTGACAGTTCGGAAAAGAATGGAAAGAAAAGAAATAAGGTCATTCAAACGACAAAGGATGTCGTTCGAACGACTGTGTTCAGGTCATTAGAAGGATAGTTAGAAATAGTGCTTCTAATGGCATGTTACTGGTTTACAGTAGCAGGTCATTAAAATCACATTTCGAACGACACGTCTTGAGTCGTTTGAACGATCCATGTTAAGTCGTTCGAACGACCTTGGTTGAATTTTTAGATTAGATTGCCCTTATGCGCTGTCACGTTTTAGAGCTTTGATTTGGTATGTTGTCGATCCCAGATCAGTCCAGCAAGGGTCAAACGGGATTTTTGGTGTTAAGGGGTGTCTTATTAAGGTTTATTTGGGGTTATTTGGATTTATATGTTGTTGGAAGAAGGACACAGAGAGTGTGTGAGAGAAATAGGGGAGGAGGGTGGTCTTCCACCTCCACCCACCACCAAACCACCACTCTCGCACCATTTCCATAGTCGCACCATTTTCGACTTGGACAAGGAAGATCTACGAATTTTGGAGTTATATTTTGGCAGTTTTCTCGAAGAAGATGAACTGGGTTATAATGGAGTTGAAGGAGTTCTTAGATTGGAGCTTTGAAGTATGCATTGGTAACCCCTTGAGTCTGCCTTTGAAGGTGGGGGTTTCTCCTCCTACACCAACACCACCATTGTAGCCATTAGAGGTAGGTAGACCTTACTCTTAGTGTAAACTGTTATTTTGAATTTGTAGTCTTTCATTTAAACTATTGTAGTGGGTATAATTGGTTAAATAGTACAATTGTTGTGTAGAAGACAATAAACATTTTTATGGAATAAAAATGTTCAAAAATATTTTTTTTTTGGTTTAAAATAAAGAATGGATAATTATTTCAAGGTTTTGAAATATAAAAATTGATGTTTTATGAAAATGGTGTATTTTCTAGTAACTTTTATTAAAAATATTTTATGGAATAAAATGTTGGCAAATGATGTGATTTTGTTGAAAAATGATATTTTGTTGAAAATAAAGAATAAGTAAATATTTCAAGGTTTTGGAATATTGAAAGATGGTATATTTTTATGAAATGAGCATTTCTAGAAACATTGGTGTAAAATATTTTATGAAATAAAATATTTGGAATAATGATTTATTTGGTAAACGTTTGGTGAAAAATATGTTTAAACCATGTAGTTGGATTTTGGGGCTTAAAACCCATCTTGTCATGCATATAAACTTGTAGTATTTTGACATGGAATGTATAAACAAGTTTAAAGAAGATTTTATTGGGTTTACACAAGAAATAAAAAAATTTAGAATTTTAGTCTTCAAAGTATAGGTAATTGGGACTAAGGATGTAATGAGAATAAGGTTAAAAGACTACATGTTAAGTAAAAGAAATCACAATTTTCTTATCAAAGTAGCCTTAAATGTGAATGTATTTCTTGAATAAAGAAGTAAAGAATTGTATGTTGAAAAATGGTTGATAAAAAGTGTTCATTAAGTGTTAATGGGTAAACATGGAATGGATAGTGAATATAACTTACTAATGTTGTGAAATATTAACACTTATGGAATTAAAAGGGAATTAAAGGTGTAAAAGTGTTTCCAATCAAGTAAAAGATTAGTCCAAGTGTGAAATGTGTTTAAGGTTTAAAAACACTTAAGAAGTTGGTGTGAGTAACTTAATGGTGTTTCTGGTGAAATTAACACTTGTGAAAATAGAGTAAAGGGTGATTTTGGAAATAAATGGGTAAAATGGTAATTTTACTTAAAGTGGAACATTTTTATGGAATAAAAATATCGGAAAGGATGTTATACAAAGGGGTCCTAAATGAATATGATTTTTGGAATAAAAATCACGGTTAAGGTATAAAGGATTGGAATTGGCAAATTTTTAAAGTGTAACACAAATTGGAGCGGTAAAGTCCCGGCTTTTGGCTTCGGCTAGGTAAAAAGGATAAATAGAATAATGTGGACATTTGTAAAATGTTAAAACACATTAAAAGGAAATTGTATGACACTAGGATAAAGCAATAAGGGCTCGGAGCCCTTGGGTGAAAAGTCCTAAATCACTGGCCAGCGCATATGGTGCACATAGCCCAGCCCATGGAAGTATGGGTTATAGGAAGATTTCGAAAAAAGATAAAGGAAATGTGGAACATGCCAAGAAATGGGTTGTGTGATAAAATGTGTTACTACAACCTAAATTGAATGAATATAAAGTGTTCCGATAAATGTGAAATGGACAAGTTAATACGTAAACCTACTAATGTCCATAAGATAAGGAAAAATGGTAAAGTAAATAGATAAATGGGTGGTTAATCAACCCTAATGGTTAAACCCGTATTTAACACAAAAATGTGTTGTAAAGGATTTTTAAGGATTAAATAAGTATATATTGAAAAGGGTTTTGAATGACAAATAAGTATTACCAGACATGGTGGATGCATGTGTTGAAATGGCGACTTTCAATGAAAATACTAAAGTGTATTTAATGAAATAAAATGGTTAAATTCCCATAAAGAAATGGGTTTCGGTAAATCAAGTATAATGGTTTCAAGTATTGAACCCGGTGTGTTAAATAAAGTGAGAATGTTAAGTATGAATAAAGAAAGCCTTTAATGAGATTAAGGTCAATTAATCTGGATAAGTGAGATTTTCAAAAGTAAAATAGTTAATGCATTGGAGTACGTATTTTTCAAAGCTATACATATGTAGATATATACGTATTTTCTCATGCATGTGGTTGTAGCCTGTGAGTATTCCTTTTTCCTGCTCATTTCTATAATGCTTGCATAAATCCCATTGGGCATAAGCTCACATCCTCACTTTATTACGGCAAGTTAGGAGCGGTTCCGTATTTTGAGGGTGTTATATAGGTAAGTATATTTTATTTATATTCACGTTAGTAGCTCTGTTTACTTGGACTTCGGGGTGCTCCCCATGGGTCCCTCACATAGTTCATCTTCAAATTGTAAGCTCACGCTAAACAAGTGAAAAGTTAATTAAAATAAAACTGAACTAGCAATATTATATAGGGTTGTTTCATTGTACTTCACAACTTATGCTCGGGTCAAAACGGGTTAACTACGGGTAACCCATAAATCCCGGTCGGGGCGATACATATGGTGTGCTTGTTATTGATCAAATCATCCTCTTGAACTAAGGGAGGTGATATATTTATATTGGTCCGGAAGATATGGAATACCTTTATCTTTAAACATTTGCATTTGTATACAATAAATGAGACTCTTGACATTCAGTACTAGTTGATATTCCATCCGAGTAACCTTTTCTATTACTTATGGTTCATATTCTTGAAGTTGGTCGGCATTCCAGTCGTCTAGGTGTCTCAAATGCTGATCAAGATAGCTGAACGACCACAAAGGTGAACAAGTGTTTATTTTTCATAGGTCCACGCAGGAGAGTAATTTTTACATACAACAGGGTATACAAACGCTGACTAGACAGGTTATGTTGGTGATAGTAAAAGTACCTCAGATGGGTATTTTTACTAAGGACGCAATCTAGTTTCCTAGTTCGCTAAAAATCAAAATTGAGTCTCGCTTTCATCAGCAAAAACTAAATACATTTTCACTGTCAGTTGTTTGCTTCTGTAGATGAAACAAATGTTAAGTGACTATGGCTTAAATTATTCATTTGCCCTAATACTTTATGACATCAAAGTGTTATACGTATTTCAAAGACTCTTGTTTTCCATTCTCGAACATAACATATTAAAATGAGAGAACACTTTATTTAAGAATTAATTAAGAAAACGAAAATTAACATCGAATATCTTAAAACAAAAGATTAATTGATAGATCTTTTCATAATACCATTAGATAACCATCTCTTTGAAACTCTTAGAATGTCTATTGATGTTTGTGCCTATCCCATTTAAAAAAATGCTAGGATTGTATGTTAGTACATATTTATCATAATATCTTGTGGTACTAACATCTTGTGTAGGTTCTTTCCTACCTTTTGTCTCATTGTGACAAATAGGGGGAGAATTTAAGACACCTTGTTTTTATGTTGGGGAGAATATGCGAGAATCTTATTTTCTGTTGTATGTATTGAGTCTCTTAAGACACATGTTGCTAGTTAATCATGTACTCTTTCTTTTAGGACACATGTTAATAGTTGAGTTATGTACTCTTCTTTTTAGAAATTATGTGTATAATTGAGTTATATATTTGCATGTATGAGACATATTTTTTTTAGCCTCAACTTAGTTTGTCCCAAAATTTCCAAAGGGCGAGATTGAATATACCCTCTTTAAATCCTACAGCATCTTGTTTTGGTTCAATTTTGTAAAAATAATCCCAAATACACTAAGACCATTGCACGCACTAAACACTTTCCTAAAAATATTTTTAAAAGTTTTTTAACTCATTTATCTAATTTTAAAAGTCTAAATTAATTTTTTGATGAATATATCCTTTATTTTTGTATAAATACAATATATATTATTTTATACTTAAATATTTTTTATATTACATATTTTATGGTTTTAAAATTTTCCATAATTTTTACTTTAATTTTCATATTTTGTATGATTTTTTGGGAATTTATATTTATGAATTAAATATTTAAAAAGAACAACATATATAAACATATATAATTATTTCTTAATTAAAATTAGCAAAAATCAAGATGACAACGTTTTGCTCTATAGAGAATCATTTCATTATCAATCCGAGTGACTTGGTTTGGAACAACGGGAATGCGAGGTTTGGCCCACGTGATTTGCTCATGCGTGAGCCTCGGGTATGGTTTGTGACGAATGTTGCCTATCAAGGGGACTGTTGATGTAAAAAACTAGATCGCTCTAATTATTCAATCATAGATAAATAAATAAGACAAAGATTTTTAAAGTGGTTCGGCTAGGAATAAAGCCTACGTCCACTGTTATGTTATTGCTGAGTGTTTGTGGAAATCTTGATTACAAGTTCTCTCAAGAAATTCCGGTCCCCTGAATGAGGATGATACAAGGTATTTATAGCCCTTAGGCTGTACATGAAAGGTCTGATACATTAAATGAAATACATATGAAAGGGTAATACATTTAATGCAGCGTGTGCGTCAAGAATATAAACATTCAATGAACAGTTGAACAGTTGTCCGTTTAATGATACGGCCGAGATGCAGCTCGGACCGCCTTAGTTGCTCGTCGTTCAGGAATTCATCGGAGCGCTGGAGTTCCTCGGAGTGTTGTAGTTCCTCGGGGTATCCTTGTTGCTCGGAGCGAACATGACTTGGTCGAGGGAAATAAACTTCCTCGTTGTTATTGTGCCATGTAGATTGACACGTGTCTTCTTATTATTGGTCCACGTCAGTAGATTAAATTTGGTATCAACAGAAGCCCCCAATGCTTCATGCTTGATGGGTTACTTGAAAGGATGGAGTATTTATTCTGCAATGTTTCTCGGTGCTCGTGAAATTCTTGATCTACCTTCTTGATTTGTTCAACATAAAGTTCATTATTTCCTGGACGAAGTATGATGCAGGCTGATCGATGGTTGCTAATCTTTCTTTAGAGGAACTCCGTGTGCTATGTATCACCCCTGGGAATTTGGATGCAGCCATGCCATAGTATGAAACTTGTAGCTTGTCATAATCTTCAAGTATGTTGATTGGTTTGCCATCCGACCAACTGCTTCCTGTGTCGAGCAACTGAGTGCTAACTTCACGTGCTTGATTTTTCTGATTTAAGCTTATCTGAATACTTTGTCGAGTAACATATAGCTTTCGAACCCAACTCTTCAATCTGATTAGTACCAGGCTAGTGGTGGACTTCGAAACATTTTCACATAAATTCTTCTTCATTACTGGTCGAGACAGTATTAGCAAAGATCTCAGTGCTATAGATGCTGATTTTGACTTCTACCTCTGCTCGAGGACGAGCAAGAGTTTCTCGGGGACTAACAAGTGATTCTCAGGGACGAGCAAGTGCTTCTCGGGAATGAGCTAATGCTTCTCGGATAGATCATCAGTGATGAATATCAGAATGCTGAAAGATCTTAACTTCATAAACTCCCCTTATATTTTAGATGATCCTCCTGCTGGCGAGGAACCTGTTTCAAAAGTAGAAGGAAAAGAAACCAATAGAATAGGAATCTCAATGTAATAGTTAGTATACATTTTCATTCTAAATGTATTTTGTTTTTTATTTTAATGAAAGACTTTCATTTTTATTCGCAATCTTAATTGCTATTGTCTTGTAAAATATTTTACATCTGTGTATATGTATCTGTTAAAAAGATAACAATATTATGTTGTTTGCTGATCAACTTATTGTCGACTAGTTTGAATTTGTGGTAACCATTTGATAAAAAATGATGTTTTGTTTGTCGACCAACTTAGTAAAAAAGTTACAAGTATAAAAAATGTTGCTCGATCACTTAATAATAAATTCACGAGTGTAAAAATGTTGAAAATTTTTCCAACCAACCAAGGTCGTTAAATTGTGCTCGTCGACCAATTATGGTTAGTGAGAGTTTATCCTCGACTAACCATACTTGGTAAATTTTGGAATATTTTATTCTTCAAAGAACTTTTTGTAATAATCTTACCTCCCGACCAACATAAGTTGTAATGTGAGAGTATATTTTTATCTTACCAACCGTAATTGATCATGCTGGTGTACACCTCCTAACCAAAGGAGTAGTAGTGATTCTTTCGAACTTTTTGGCTCTTTCGAGCTGTCCACTAGATATCTTACCAACCGTAGTTGATCACACTAGTGTCGTCTCCTAACCAAAGGAGTATTTTTTGGCTCATACGAGCTTTTTGGCTCTTTCGAGCTGTCCACTAGATATCTTACCAACCGTAGTTGGTCACACTAGTGTCGCCTCCTAACCAAAGGAGTATTTTTTGGCTCATACGAGCTTTTTGGCTCTTTCGAGCTGTCCACTAGATATCTTACCAACCGTAGTTGGTCACACTAGTGTCGCCTCCTAACCAAAGGAGTATTTTTTGGCTCATACGAGCTGTCCACTAGATATCTTACCAACCGTAGTTGGTCACACTAGTGTCGCCTCCTAACCAAAGGAGTATTTTTTGGCTCATACGAGCTGTCCACTAGATATCTTACCAACCGTAGTTGGTCACACTAGTGTCACCTCCTAACCAAAGGAGTATTTTTTTTTGTTCTTTCGAACTATCTGGTCCATTAGCTCTGAGGATATCCTGGCGCTGAATGAATCTTCAAAATGTTTGACTGATGATAATAGGCAGCAAACTCCTCGTTATCAAATTGTGTTCCATGGTCTGTGATGAAGGCATGAGGGAGACCATATCGGCAGATGATGTTCTTCCAAAAAAACTGGTACACCTTCCTTCTCGTATGTCATGTCAATAAGTGGCTCAGCTTCTATCCATTAAGTAAAATAATCTACTGCGATGACGAGGTATTTGAATATTCCTCGAGTCGTCGGCAATGGTCCAACCAAATCAATCCCCCATGGCAAATTTATGGGTGTCAACAATGCTTATAGAGTTCTTCGGATGGAGGAAAAGCGTTGGCACTTGTCACATTTCTTGGCATAGGCTTATATAGTTAGCTTTCATCGTCGACTAGTAGTATCCCTGCGTCATTACCTTTTGCAAAAGTGTTCGACCTGCTACATGGGCTCCACAGGACCCTTCATGTATCTCTTTAATCAATTCTTTCATCTCGGAGGGATGTACACATCTTTGCAAACCTGCCATAATTCCTCGTCTATACACAATACCATTAATTAGTACATACCGAGCAGCTTTAAACTTCCATTTCTTGGCAGCGAGCTTATCCTCCGGTAATTGTTCCTCCTCAATATATGCTCCGATGGGATCCATTCAGGATGGTCCTAAATCAAGGGTAATAATATTCATCATCAGGTCTTCATCTATGCTCCGACTTTCTAATACTTCAATTGGTATCGTTCTTTCGCAGCTCGGTACGAGTAGCTGATGCTAATCGGGCCAAGGCGTATGCTCTCACATTCTCCATTCTTGATATTCTTACCAGTTGAACAGCAACAAACTCTGATACTAACTCCATCACCTTTTCTTGATACTTGATCATCAATTCTCCTTTGGTTGCATATAGTCCCAACATTTGATTTACGATCAATTGAGAATCACTGAAGACAATAACCTGATGTGCCTCCATAGTATTTGACAAATTAAGACCTGCAATCATGGCCTCATACTCAACCTCATTATTAGAAGCTTTGAATTAGAAACGTAGGGCGTATTCCCTGTTGACCTCATCTGGGCTGTTCAAAACGATCCCTGGCCCACAGCCTGTAGTGAAAGATGATCCATCTACATATAGCCTCCATATAGGCAACTTGTCTTCTAATTTCTGGTCTGACAGAGTTCCTCGGTGGAATAATTTTCGCTTTCTTTCATCATGTCCTGATACTTCTGAATACACCTCTTGAATTTCAATATTCCTCCTGAACTTCAATATTCCTCCTGAACTTCAATATCAAAAGTAATTCCTGAGAAAGTGATTAGTCGGGGTTGAATTTGATACTCGACTGCATGATGATATAAGAATGTGCCACCAAATGAACAAATATATCTGTAATAGAAGCCCCCAACTGTGGAATGTGAACTTTGAATGAGATTTATCGACCAATACCAACCGGAGTTGGATTTAATCTACCAATCGGAGTTGGATTTTGTCTACCAACCGGAGTTAGATTTTATCTACCAATCGGAGTTGGTGGTAATTGATAATGAATGATGAAGACTTCCTCGGAGCTGACCAATAGATTGTTAGGAATAAGATAATATAAATGCTGGAGACTTCCTCGGCGCTGACCAACAGATAAGATATAATAAATGCAGGATACCTCCTCGGCGATGACCAACAGATAATAAATGCAGGATACCTCCTCGGCGATGACCAACAGATTATTGGGAATAAGATAATATAAATGCAGGATACCTCCTCGGCGATGACCAACAGATTGTTGGGAATAAGATATAATAAATGCTGGAGACATCCTTGGAGCTGAATAAGATATAATAAATGTTGTCCTCAACAGATTGTTGGGAATAAGATAATATAAATGTTGGAGATATCCTTGGAGCTGAATATATGATTATAAATATTTTTCGAGCTCCATGCTGAAATGAGAATAGAATATGCATCCAGATAGATATAAAGAATAATTAAAAATAATAAAGTGCCTCGCCGATCAGTCGAGGTAGAATCATATAATGCCGAACAAGAATAAGATCTTTCAAAACATAAGAATATGGTCGAGAACGTTGTCAGGCCTGAATATAAATAAGAATTATCCGAACGAATGTTGTAATTCTCCTTAAAGCTGAATAAGTATCTTGTCGAGGCATAATTGCAGAATGCCGAATAAGAATAATATTTTCCAGAACATAAGAATATGGCCGAGAACTTTGCCGGGCCTGCATATAAATAAGAATTACCCCGACCAACTATCCGTTGGGGGTGAAATATAATAACTGTTGTAGCTTTTCCTCGGAGCCGAATATATATAGAGAGAAGAAATTTTTCGAGCTCCATGCTGAGATAAATATAAAATATGAATCCGAACGGATATAGAATAATTTGTGCTTCAGCATTCGTCGGCATTGAATCTTGTGCCTGTAAAAATTAATAATTTGCTCTACCATATGTGTAGGCTGAATTGATTAGTCATGAGAATAATTTACTCATCCAATCAATATATGATATGTATCAGCATAAAAATTTCAAAATATGAAATAATATTTTTGTGCCACACGTGTGTGAGATGTACAAATTTTTATTAGATATGCGCCATAAATAAGACGTAGAGTTTTTTGTAAAGTTATTTAATCTCCAACCACTAATCAGGCATAGTTTGCTATTTGAAAATATTTTTGGGGTGATCATAAGTTAAAAAAAAAAAACTTAAGCCCCCTGCTTGTCCCCAAGCCGAACTCGTGTTTAAAGAAATATCAGGAGTGCTTTGCATTTTTTTAATACCCCAAGATTCTACTGCTGCCGATAAACAACATGGATGTTGCCGACCAACATTTAAGGATATCTCAAGTAATAGAATATATGGTTGGATGACCAGAATATATTGAATCTTTAGATCAAAAAATAACATTCAATGTAAAATTTAAGCCTTAAGAATGTTAATTAAATGAATAATTATCTAATCCACTATATCGTGTGATTCCGATAAAGAAACCATGTGATGTGATGAACGAGGGGCCAACATATCAAATTTGTGCCCAGAGTCTTGATATGATCATGATTATTTTACTGATCCTCTTTTACAAGAGGTGGGTAATGATTTTTCAGGTGAGAGAAAATTATTTTTTATATTGATCCCTTCCTATTCCCAATTTGGAGAGATAAAAATATGTTGAATGATCGAAGTTATTACCAAATTTATATCAAAAATCAATCAATTTGACTTTATTGACATAGATGGAAGATGAACCAAATTAAGTATATAATTCATAAAAGTGAATGAAAAGAGACTCAAACTTGAAGAGAGAGAATATATATGGATCATGATTTCCATGAGAAGACTTTTCATTGCCTTTAACCTTTTTCCATTCTTTTATTAAAAATATGATGGGAATTTGAATAGACATCATAGATCTTGCAAAATTTATTTCAAAATCAACAATGAAAATGATCAAATCTTATCATCGTCGTATATATTGGTATATGTAATCATTTAAAATATTTATTCCATGATATAAAATAGAAACTTGAGAATCAAGCAAAAAGTTATGATTTATGAAATCCACTATTTTTCAGATTTCTAAATAAGAATGAATCTAACAGTTATGATTTAAAAATCATGATATGCAATATTTTGCAGATAAAAATTGGACAATTAATTTATGTATATAAACATAAAAATCATGATTGAATCAAAAGATGTATGTATAATTGATTATACGTAGAGAAAATAAAAACTTAGCTTTTGGTGGAGAACAACGCTTGTAACACGTTCCCACAGACGGCGCCAATCTGTTGATGTAAAAAACTAGATCGCTTGAATTATTCAATCACAGATAAATAAATAAGACAAAGATTTTTAAAGTGGTTCGGCTAGGAATAAAGCCTACGTCCACTGTTATGTTATTGTTGAGTGTTTGTGGAATTCTTGATTACAAGTTCTCTCAAGAAATTCCGGTCCCCTTGAATGAGGATGATACAAGGTATTTATAGCCCTTAGGCTCTACATGAAAGGTCCGATACATTAAATGAAATACATATGAAAGGGTAATACATTTAATGCAGCGTGTGCGTCAAGAATATAAACATTCAATGAACAGTTGAACAGTTGTCCGTTTAATGATACGGCCGAGATGCAGCTCGGACCGCCTTAGTTGCTCGTCGTTCAGGAATTCATCGGAGCGCTGGAGTTCCTCGGAGTGTTGTAGTTCCTCGGGGTATCCTTGTTGCTCGGAGCGAACATGACTTGGTCGGGGGAAATAAACTTCCTCGTTGTTATTGTGCCATGTAGATTGACACGTGTCTTCTTATTATTGGTCCACGTCAGTAGATTAAATTTGGTATCAACAGGGACTTTTATGTTTTTGCCCTCCACATTGGCTTGGATACTGTCACTTAAACCCCTGTCGACCCCTTTTTTATGAAACTTTAATCTTGCCTTTTGAGTGTCTTATCTCTTTACCCATGTGCCCTAATTTGTTGGGGAGTTACAATAATGCCTGGGGCATTCCACAACCTTTATAAATAGAGGTCCTAGGATGAGATTTTAGAGGTTGAGAAAATTTTGAAAGAAAACTCTTCCCAAAATTTTCGAGAACTCTCTCTATATATAAAAATTTGATTATTTCGTATTTATTGAGAGATTTTTGGTAACTCCAAAACTTCTAAACACCTTTTTATTCTTTAAATCATATATGTGGGATTGTTTGTTTAGAGTTAGTCTGAGGGTTTGGGAGTTAGAGACTTTCTGTTTTGTGGATTTGGTATTTGAAAGTGTTTGTTGTTTCTAGGTTCAGCTTTTAAAACACCTTTCGAAGATTTCTTGGTTTGGTATTTGAGGGCCTTTGTGTTTTTAGATCATTCAAGGTTGTCGGAGATTTTCATTACCTTATTTGGCTTTGTGATCTTCAATGGGTATGATATATATGAACTTATTTTTTTACATACAATAATCTATATATAGATATATACTCTATTTGCATGTGATTCTAATTTTGTTGGTTATAAACAGTGTTAACATTTTTTTGCAAAACATAGTCTGAAAATCCTAACTTATTATCTTACCTTCTTAGCCAGATCCTACTAAACATGTATTAATTCATATATATCTCTTTCATGTCTAGTAGATCTACTTTTATAAATGAAATATTTATTTAAAATTTCTATACACATTAAAAATGAGATTTGGTTTGTATTTCTCATATTTATGTTGATCGTGTTTTAGTTTGTAAAAATTCTTGATCTTATACTTTTGGTATATAAAACTGACTTTTAGGTTTTCACACGGTTGAAACTTAAAACCTTAAATGAAAGACTCTTTTTATCTAGTCTTTAGGTTTTCAAATTTTCATCCTCCTTTGAAAATAAAAAAACTTATTAAAACTTTTTTTTGCGTCTTCCCTGATACTCTTATCTTATGTGTAAAGCTCTGTTTGTGTTCAACTAAGTTCACTATTTGTGTTGTTTAGTATAATCTCAGTAGCCGTGGGGTTATTTAGTATAAACCTTGGTGTACTGGGTGAATTAGCTGTAAGAATTCATTTACATATTGTTATATATGAATTGTACTCAGACTGTTATTATAGTGGACTTGGGGAGTGTGTGGTCTTGGTACTAAAAGACCTGAGGTTTTTCAATACACTAGTTTTCTCGTTATCAAATTATTATGTTCTAAACCTCTTCTCCTCATCTCATTCTGTTTCTAATTTAGTTTCATTTTACTTTGAACATCACACCAACCATAACTGAACTTTTTTTTTGTGTGTGTGTAATTAACCATTGAAGTTTAAAAGGTTTTTACGAAAGAGTTAAAAGAAAATTTTATTAATCCTGACACTTTTGTTTATTGGATTAATTTTCAAAGGGATCTCTGGCCAGCGTGGAGGAGAACATCCTTTCTAGGACCCCTAGGTCTATGTCCCTAACTTGCATTTGCAGGTGATAATTGAACAGATGTGAGGAGGGGGATCTTAATCCTTTGTACATTTTAAAGATGCCCATTTTGAATTTATCCAATAGTCAGGCCTCAGGAAAAAGTGATATCCTTTCGATGTTGCTTAGCCCATCAGAGGTTCGAATTTTGTCGATGGCTTCCTAAAGGAGACACAATTTAGTTTGGATTTGTGTTATCTCCTAATTTAGAGGGGGGAGGAGTAACCTCGTCTATCGATTGGCGGACTATTGACTTTTACCAGGGAGGTCATTGATAAGCGGGGTGAGGGCTCAAAATAGCCATGGGGAGATAATAGAATTTAAAGGCGAGGGTGGGGGGAACACCTGCATTGGGTATAGGGGAGATGGGCCATTTTCTCCAATTTTTAGCGTGGTAGGGGGAGGGGGAACACCTGCATTGGGGATAGGGGAGGGGAACACTAGCATGTTTATTCCTAGACTACTGCCCGGATCTCAAACCACATGGTACTTTAGGACACCGTGATACTCTACAACTGATGTAACACATATTCCAGTATGGTTGGGGCTTGAACTACTAAAGTAGAAATTTCACTTATGAAAATTAATAAGTCACACAAAATAGATCTTATAATCGTGGGTAGGAAGTTCACTAACAAATACTGACCATCTACAACAAAAATAGCTCGTGTATCAAGGGTAGACAGTAACATGGTATTTTGTGGATAAGGATGACTACAAAAGGGGTTGGTCACCTTTATTTAGGACATCAACCTAAAAAGACTAACAAAAGAACATGACATGATGAGAGAAGGACTCACATATGTGCACTTTCTTTTATGCAAGTCTTTTATCTTATTTTGACTGCATGTGGGCGGTATTTTATTTTTTTTGTAAATTTTGTTTGGTAGTATCTTATTATGGGTAGAACTTAGGAAGAGTCCTATTAGATTTGGGTGAACTTGGGTGATCTCTCGACTTTCATGGGAGGATCTAAGAATAGAAAGTGGTGGCATGATATATCCCCTAAAATAAAATAATAGGTAGGGAAATCCGACGTAAGGGAACTTAACTTTGGTTATAACTTGTGAATTCATAATGTTGTGTCTCCCATAAAAGGGGACAATAAGGGTTTGGGATAACCTCCAACCATCTAATAATTTCTACAAATCTTGTCATAGCAGGTGGCCCATGAGTATTTATTCCTTTGTGCAAAAGGGTGTGTGCTGGGAGTTTTTTCTATATACAAAGAGGTGATATGACTCAGATATGGGTCGATCACATTTTCATTATCATAGATCACGATATATTGGGATGCTTGGGGTGATCAGTCTTTAAGGCACTTGTAAAACACTTTACCCTAGTAATGAATAGATATGAAAGCTTATTCGATATACCCTAGTAATGAACGAGATCCAAACGTTCCCTGACACCGAGACATTAGGTTCGAGTGGAGACGTCTGATATACATGATGATAGCAAATATTAGGTATTTCATCCTCTAAACCTATGTTTTTTAGCCCCCTCGGGTATCTTATTCCCTATATTTATGCTCGTTAACCAGACAACCTCAGATTTCTACGTTAACATATTTTGTAGGGGTTAACTGAGCGTTTATAGGTATTTGGATGTTAAGTGTGAAGTTCGAACACATTACGCTCGATTTTCATACGCAATTGCATTTTCAAAGACAATTTAGTCAATTCATATCCTGGGAACCTAGCCCAACATCTCACGAAAGTTGTAGCCCTCCTTGCAAGCTTCGCGTGGTCGCGAACGGTGCGTGATTCCGATTCAGAACGAAGAAGTTACGGCGATTTTAGCGGACGAGAAAGGCAAACAAGCCAAAACAGCATGCAGTGTGCTGAGACCTGCTTGATCGATCAATCGATCAAAAGGATCGATCGATCGATCCTTCGAGATAGTGGACTGATTTATTCACCATCGATCAATCAACAATTTGCGTCGATCGATCGATCCCCTGTTTCCAGGAGATATTTTGCCTTTTATTTTCTTTTCTCTTTTCTTTTCTATTTCTTTTTCCACTTACTATATAAAGCATTTTTGTTGTAATAATCAGATATTAACATTTTAGAGTAGATTTTAGTGTAGAATAGGATAGGGTTTGGGAGTTGAGAGCACTTTTCTTCTTCCTCATTTGGTGTGACAACATTTGGGTTTGTAAGACTGATCTCTTATCTTCCGTATCCATTAATATAGCTTGCATTTAATTATTCTTGCTTTTTAGTGTAATTTACATGCTTTCCTAATTAGTTTACATGCTTTGATTTACTTTCTTTCTAGTTTAGATTTATCGCATTTATTTACCGCATTCCATTTATCGAGTTTTTATCATGATTTCTAGCTAATTTAAACTAGGTTGTGTTTGAATGGAACTCACTCGAGTTGACGTGTTGCTTGGCTTTGGTGATGGTGTTTACGGGTCTATTTCGGGTGCGTTGTCCTAGTTATTGCGCCTAGGAGATTTGATGGGAAATATCATGTATGTCCCGTGCTTACGACCTTTCATGCGCAATTTCCGGGATATTTGGTGACGCCAAAATCTTATTAGGCTTTTATGAAGATTTAGGGGCATGACAACCCTTGATTCAATTAACTGTCGAAATGAGACGCATTCTAAATAACTCGTCGATCCATGTATCCATTTTATACAAATTAACTCGGGGGAGGGATATTCGATGCAACGTCTAGTTTCAATACCCTCGCCTAGATTAATATTTCCCTTTTATGCATCTTTCCTTTTTAGTTTGTAATCACCTTTTTCCCTTTTATTTTAGAGCATTAAATCAATTAAATTCTAGCATATCATCCCTGTGGATCTTTCGATACCCGACTTGCCGCTGTGCTTGCCTCGCAAGTGTAGTCGTAATTTAGGTTTTTGTATTATCGTGGTGAAATGAAAATAATGACTGTCTCCTTACACGAACACCCTTTTCACGCACGATCAAAATGGCGCCGTTGTCGGGGATGAGTTTGTTTTATACTTTATTTGATTTAGTATTTCATAGTATTTTCTTTCTATTTGTATTATTTGCTAACCTTTTGACAGGACTTCTACATTTGAGAACTTAGAAATGCTCGAATTTTTCCCATGCGCACTTTGTGGAATCCGACATTTCAAGCCATTCTTGGGGTAAGCATGTATTATTCCAATTCTTTCGATAATCATTGTTATAATTCTCAAAATGCTCGTAATCCTATGACTTTCGGTGAATATTTAGAATCCCAAAGAATTGTAAATTCAAATATGACTTTGGGCTAGTATAATGAAAGCCAAAACTTGGGTTATTGGAATTTTGTTGATGATGATAATGATTTTGGACCTTTACCTCCTTATAATAGGAATTTTGAAACGAATTGCAATAGTTTTCAAAATTCCTATAATAATGAGTTTTCGTTTAAGTCCAATGGTAATTTTCAAAGTTCCCATTTTCATGCATTCGCACCTCGACCTATGACATTCGGTTAGCGCTTGCGTATGTATGAAAATGAGAAAATTGAAAATCACTATCGGGAAGAAAATCGTTCGTGGGAACATGACTTGTATTTATTATTTGAGTTCAACGACGGTTTTGCTTCTGAGACTTTCGAAGTCGAAGAATGTTTTGAACCAAATGAGGTACTTTTGCCTACTTTGGAACAAACCATTCTAGACTTTGCCCATTGTGTAATATATATTGAAAGTGAGGATGAAAAAAACGTAATATCTATTTGCAATGAAATGATTTCTTTTTTGGCCCCCAAAGAAGAAAATTTCATTGAAAAAGATATTATTTCCTTCGAAACTCAATCTTCATGCGATGATGATTCATCTCATGAGTTTGAATTTCTTTCATCCCCATTTTCATTCTCTATTATCACACCGTCACAAGTACCCGATGATTCGGTTTCAAACTTTAATGCTTTAAACCTTTTCTCCGATGAGGAGTACTTGCTCGAGTCACCTTCCATGATCGCATCCGTGCCTTCATGTGCGTCGCCTCCCATTCCAATTTCAGAATCCTTGGGAGGATATTCAGCTTTTCTCGGTCCCCACATGTTTTTGTCACCCGTTCAATCCAAACCCCCCATCGTCCCTCCAAAAATTTTAATTGGCGATGGTTCCTTTCTTTGGCCTTACACATGCCTTTCGTTGTTAAAATGAAATTCATATTTTTTGGAGGGCATGCTTGTATGTGAGGGTACACCGGTTATCCTCCAAAGTCAAATCATTTTTGCGGTGGACCCTCAACTATTTAGACTTCTAGTGTATAGTTAGTGTCAAGCCTAAATAGTAGGTTGTATATAGTTAGCTTTTTATTCTTTATTTATTTATTTTTCTTTCCTTTTTAATTTAGTCTAGTGTAATTAGATAACTTTTTGTTATTTGTTTTTTCTATGCTCGGTACTAACTTTTTTTGTAGATTCCTTGGACTTGTTCTTATGGGGATCGCTCCACTTTTGCGTAATATAGCTTTTTTCTCTCTTTAACTTGGTTCTTAATTTACATTGAGGACAATGTCAGGTTTTAAGTTAGGGGGTGTGGGATATTCTATCCATTCATTGGTTGTGTCCATGTTTTTGCTCACATGTTAGTTACTCAGTATGCTTTTCTTAGAAAAATTGAAAATTTCAAAAAGATTTTCTTTCTTTTTTCTCCTTTTTTGGGCATTTTGCCTTTGTTTTCGGTGATAAATTTTAATAATTGCCTGATCCAATAGACAACCCAATGATTCATGTTTTCGATTTTAGAAGTTATTAGACTTTAGTCTCAATTATTGATATTATGAAGAACTTCATGAATTAAACTTTAATCCCATGAGTGCATGCACTTTTCTTGATATATTGATTTGGTTTAAGATTTGTATAACTTGGTAATCTTTTGTTGCATTGTATATACTTACACAGAGTAAGCTTTGTACCTTTCTTCGTTTGTGAGTATATACACTATTCTTTTCTCATTGAAAATGTTGAATTCGTTGGTAATCTCACTATTCTTTCATTTGATCGTTCATTAATTGAGTTCATATTTGAAATGTGTTACTTGATCATGATTTTCATATATTGTTTTGATTCGAGAATTGCATAAAATTTTGGAAATGACCATTGGCATTCTTTGTTATATCACCCATATTATCCTTGACCTCACCCTTATATGTTTACCTTCGTTAACCCCTTTGAGCCTAAATATAGCCTTTCGTTTCATAACCCCAATCCCATAACCAACTCTAAATTGGAGTGTATCCCATACATACACCTTCCACACCTTTGTTGGGAATGTTACTTGGAATTGAATGTTGTTGTTGTGATGAGGGTTGCAATTTGGGCATATGAGAGTGTGAAAAGTAAAGAAAAGACAAGTGAAAAAGTGATGAAAAAGATAAAGCAAAAAGCAAAAGAAAACAAAAGAAAAAAATTATAAAAAGAAGAAAAGAAAAGGAAAGAGAAAGTTGTAAATATGGTATATAGTTCAATAAGCTTTGATTACTCTCCCCGATGATTTATCTAATGCTTTTTTTTGGAACTTGTTTTCCAGTTTTGATATTGCCCGCATTTCCCCATTATCCCAAGTTTTCATTCCGAACACTTTGAATCCGTACATACAATTCCTTCATTTTGTACCCTAGCCTAGCCTACATTACAACCCTAGTAAAGTCCTATGTGATCTTAGGTTGATGTGATTTAAAAGTCATAATAGTTTTGACAATCTGTGAAAATACATTTCTCCTCTTTTATTGGGCGGTATCTTTTATTGAGATTACGGTTTTTCAATTTATATATAGCGTTCTTCATTTGTGACATGTGTGCTGCCTAGTTTCCATTTACATTTAGTCTTTGTGCCCGCATTTTCGTGTGTTACCTCCCTGTTTTGAGTGAATTCACTTGATGAGTGTAATGCCCGTGAGGATTGAATATATGCTTGCTTTAACATTTATCCGGTTTATATAAGTTTTTTGCCTAATCACACTTTGCATGTGCTCGCTCCCCTCCCACATTTTAAGGTTTCAATTCTATGAGGTGCATTCTATAATATTAATGATTCGGACTTGTGTTTGAATCCGTTCAATGTGCTAATAATGAGTACGAAATCTTTTTCGCTATTGTTAGGCTTGTCGCATGTTGGGTTGGGCTTATTTTGAGGAAACCATGTAATGTTTATGGGTATCATCCCTGAAAATCCTCACGAGATGACACTCGTCTACTAGGGTAACCTAGGGGTTTAACGGCTATTATATACGCTAAATGGAATCGAATCACCTGTGAAAGTGGCCTTATACTTTTATACCATATTTTTGTACTTATCCTGCTTTTGGTTTGCTTGTAGTTCTTGTTGCATCCTATTTCATTGCTAGGGACTAGCAATGTGTAAGTTAGGGGGTGTGATGATACGCAAATATTGCGTATTTCATCCTCCGAACCTACGCATTTTAGCCCCTCGGGTATCTTATTCCCTATATTTATGATTGTTAACCAGACAACCTCGTATTTCTACGTTAACATGTTTTGCAGGGGTTAATTGAGCTTTTATAGGTATTTGGATGCTAAGTGTGAAGTTCAGACTCATTTTGCTCGACTTTCATACGCGATCGCACGTTCAAGGGAAATTCAGTCAATTCACAGCTTGGGGACCTGGCCCAACATCTCACAGATTGTAAGCTTCGCATGGCAGCAAATGGTGCGCGATTTTGATTCAGAACGAAGATGTTACGGCAATTTTAGCAGACAAGAAAGGTAAACAAGCCAAAACAGCATGCAGTGTGCTGAGACTTGCTTGATCGATCAATCGATCAAAAGGATCGATCAATCGATCCTTTGAGATAGTGGGCTGATTTATTCACCATCGATCAATCGACGGTTTGGGTCGATCGATCAATCCCCTGTTTCCAATAGATATTTTACCTTTTATTTTCTTTTCTCTTTTCTTTTCCCACTTACTATATAAAGCATTTTTGTTGTAAAAATCAGATATTAACGTTTTAGAATAGATTTTAGGGTAGAATAGGTTAGGTTTTGGGAGTTGAGAGCTCTTTTCTTCTTCCTCATTTGGTGTGACAACATTTGGGTTTATAAGATTGATCTTTTATCTTCCCTCTCCATTAATATAGCTTGCATTTCATTATTCTTACTTTCTAGTGTAATTTACATGCTTTCCTAATTAGTTTACATGCTTTGATTTACTATCTTCGTAGTGTAGATTTATCGCGTTTATTTACCGCTTTCCATTTATCGCGTTTTTATCATGCTTTCTAGCTAATTTAAATTAGGTTGTGTTTGAATGGAACTCACTCGAGTTGACGCGTTTCTTGGCTTTGGTGATGGTGTTTACGAGTCTATTTCGGGTGCGTTATCCTAGTTATTGCGCCTAGGAGATTTGACAAGGCATATCATGTATGTCCCGTGCTTACGACATTTCGTACGCAATTTCTGGGGTATTTGTTGATGCCAAAATCTTATTAGGCTTTTATGCGGATTTAGGGGCATGACAACCCTTGATTCAATTAACTATCGAAACGAGATGCATTCTAAATAACTCGTCGACCCATTTATCCATTTTATACAAATTAACTCAGGTGAGGGATATTCGACTCAACCTATAGTTTTACTCGCTTTATTAGTCTAGTTTCAATACCCTCGCCTAGATTAATCTTTCCCTTTTATGCATCTTTTCCTTTTTAGTTTGTAATCACTTTTTTCCCTTTTATTTCGGAGCATTAAATCAATTAAATTCTAGCATCTCGTCCTTGTGGATCTTTCGATACCTGACTTATAATTTAGGTTTTTGTATTATCGCGGTGAAATAAAAACAATGACTGTGTCCTTACACGAACTCCCTTTTCACGCGCAAGCAATACTATACAGGTGGATGATAAGAGTATATATTCATCATTGACTAGCCTTTCAACGGAACACTTTTGGCTTCAAGGTATATGATTTAAACAATATGAAAATCAAGACTATGCATGATGCAAATGAGTAATCTTTCTTTTTACATACTTTTATGTTTATTTTACTGTGAGGTCCTTCGTGGTATACATTGGAAATAACGTTCAATGTTGTATATGGGGGCCTAAGCATGTGTCTACATTTTGGGGGTTTCTAAAACTAAGGCCTTTAAGCAGTTATAAATGTGTGAAAATAAGTCATGAAGAAATGTGATATTAAGTACGTAAAAAGGAAGCATATGGTGAGAGTTCTATAGCGGAATAAATGCGACTTCTCAAATAAATCAATTTTAATTGTGTGCCAACCAAACTAGTTTTAATTAAATCCAAGTTTTAATTCAGTCCTAACACATGCATCTAAGTGATATGAAATCATAAAGCAATAAGCATGCACAGGAAATCAAATAACAGGATAGTCGCAACATGAGAAAAAATCCCCCATAAGGGCAAAACCTTTTATTAGACTACAATTGTAAATCACAACTTACACGGTTATAATGAAATAGATTTTTGACACATGAATACCCACATGTGTTGGTCGGTGTCCTCAGCAATGGAACAACCGCAGCTACACCACAAGAGCACGTAGTTCTATCTTTAACAAAGATTCTCACGTAGCGAACCGCAATGACTGTAGTCTTCAGCAATGAATCCACACGCAGTGAATCCACATGAACACGCTGTCCAAATATCGGTGTATGTTATCCTCCCAAAAGAGTAAACTTCAATAAGATTGTATCTTGGGTTCCAAAATAATTCACTTAAGATTGGGATGTTTTGTGAATTAAAAACAAAAGGTTTAAAGTCGTTAAAGTCGTTAAAGAAGAAGACTACAAATATTCTGCAGAAGTAGTTTCGTCTCTGTTTAAAATCGCAGGTCTTCTTATGAAAAATGGAGTAGGAGACTCCTATTTATATAAGACTTAAGGTGGTGGGTCGCTCAAACGAAACAACATGTCGTTTAAACGAAATACATTGTCGTTTGAATGACAGGTATACTTCGTGCGACATGTTGTCATTTGAATGACATACGGTGTCGTTGAAACGACCTATCAAATAAGATTTTAGCCATGATTGTAGATAATTTCGATACGAACGCATGGCCGCCAGTTTCGTATTTTTCTGATTTTTTTTAATTAGTTATGATTTTTCTACAGAAAGGTGACAGAGAACAAAATCTTTAGATAGAATGAATTAAAAAAAAACATTTAAACATCCCAAATAATTTTCATTGAACCGTAAAGGGACTTAAATACATTCTCACAAAATTCATCTTACACGGGTTTGAATGTTGAAGAAGCTTGATATTCGGTTTCGTTTCGATGCTTGAATGAACTTGAATAATTCTTCGACAGTTGTAGCGGTATACAATATACTCAATTGTGAATGGACAATGTAATATAATGTCCTTACAAATCTCCCCCTATGTCTATACTGGTACAGAATAAAAAACATCTTAATTATCAAATCAAAATGGCTATACAAATCTAATATCCTCCCATGAACCCAAAAGTGAAAAGGTATCAACTCTACAAGTCTTAAAACTTTTTTTCGAAAAACTTTAACTTCAAATCATCAAACCTTTAAACTTTTCTCATCAGGGTGTGCAACATAATGATCATCAATCGACGTACCTACACAAATAAGATAAATCAAATACCATCGTGATGCATCGAGTTTGAAATGTATAAGAATAAATTAATTAATATAATCAAATCTCCCCCATAATGCAAACTCCCCCATAGTCCGTTCTCGCCCTTTTTATTTAATCGAAATCGACATGAAAATGAATAAACAATCAAGACATGGAGTGTCACGACAAACATAAAAAAATATGGATCAAACTACGCGTATGTAGAGAAAATACTGAAAGGATCCACAAACTATTTTTGAATCTTTGAATTTTTTCAATTTTTTCAAACCAAAACACTTTACAAACAAAACACCATGAATAACATTAAGACAACCAAATCATGGATATGGAATGAATGGGTGTGAATAAATTCAATAGGTTATAAAACTCAATTAAGCATATGATGATATCGACTAAATCAAATCAACAAATCAAAGTCTAAGTGGTTTTCACACCAATAACATCCAAAACTTTTTAGTGCCGTTTTGAGAATTTTTCAAAGGACGTGCAAATCCATTGATTACTTTTCAACTAAACTCCCTCATATAAAATATTGCATTTTTATTTCTAAAGAGGTTCTAAATTCCCAACTTAGAGAAAACTTATTGGCCCAAATTTTGGCATATATTATCTTTTTATTGCCTTAATTTTTGTGCAGGCTCTTTTCAACCGGTGGATTTCACGCAGAGTCAATTTTAAACTCTCATAGCCCTTTTCACATATAACACATCATTTTTTTAAGTTTAAACAAATTCCTCACGGGCAATGATTTTTACATCCACTACTTTTATTACTCTCATATTATTTCCCTTGGTTCATTTTAAGGACAATATTGAGATGAAAACACTCGACCAACATGTGATAAGACAAGAACAATAATCAAACAAATTTGCGCACGTGTGCGGTAAAGGAAATAATGAGTCAAACATGTAGGTCAATCAATGGTATTTGATTTGCGAGCGTGACAATTTATGAAAACGGACATCAAACATTGGAACACATTAGCAATAGGCTGTCGTTTGATTTCTGTGTGATTTATGTTTGCTAGAATAGGCATAGTATTGCTATTGCTAATGTGTGTTTGATGATGGGGGAGTTTGCATTATGGGGAGCGTGACAATGTTTGATGTCCTATTGCTAATGTGTTCCAAAATAGACTGTCCATTTTCAAAATTTTGCTGTCAAACATTGGAACACATTAGCAATAGGCATAGTATCGTCTTGAAAGTTATCCTATTCTAGCAAACAGAAATCACACAAATAGATCAATCAATTAAAGAAGGTGTGACTAAATGAACAGTGCAGTATTACCAATTAAGCATGAAAACTAAGAATAACTACATATAAACTGTTCCAGAAGCAACTAGCAGTACCAAAAACCTAAGCAGATGAACACAAGGTATTGTAAACAGAAAAGTGCATAAAACCAAACATGTCATTCAAACGAAATATAATGTCGCTCGAACGAGAATTCTTATCATTCAAACGACAGCTTCTCGCGACATTAAATCTTGCTCGAACGAGAAAACAACACTCTCAAAATTTTGCCCAGAATATTAAACAGAGTTGCTCAGTGAAAAAATTTCCCTAAAATAGTACCAGGAAGGGGATGATAGATCCAATACATTGTCAAAATAGTAGCAAAATAGAAAACTCAATAAATAAGTCAAAGTGAGTCATAACCCTAGGTGACACTTTCATCGAAGCCTCTACCACCCCTATCCATCTTAATTTGAACAATACCTAAAATGTTATCAAGGTTTGCAGACCTAGACTCCAAATCGAATTTCACTTTACTAGAATCTCTCAAACTTTTATCAAGCTCGCCTATCCTAGATTCAAGTAAGTGCCTAGAATCCTCAAACTCAAGAATCTCCTTTTTCATAGCTTCCATCACGCCTCAAAGATCATCTCTCTCCCCCTTGACATATCCAATCTTATCTCTCAAAATTCTCTCTCGTGCCCTAAGTTCTTTAACCAAAACATCATTATCATTTTTTAAGGCACTCTCTTGCAATTGAGCTTTCAATTTCAAATTTTCTTTCTTTATTTTCAAAGCTTCAACATAAAGTTCATTAAAATCCGTTTGCAAATCACGCTCATCCTCACTCCCATCACCCTCACTATCATCACTAAATCACATGGGTGGGAAGCTCTCGCCTAGAAACATAAAAAAATCCTTCTTCTGAATCACTCTCACTAAGGGTAGAAACATGAGATGTCAGTTTTCTCAATTGCTTCCTTAAATTTGTAGGACACTCATCTATCATGTGATCAATTCCCGAACATCCCGAACACCTCTCGGAATCGTTTTCAACAGAATATATAAAACAGGAGTTCATGTGAATTTTCCAATTAGACTTTTCAAAAAGTGGACATTGAAAATCATCAAAACCACCAAAAGCCATTTTTTTAAGAAAAACGGGATCAAACACAATAACTTAGTGTAATAGGCTCTGGTACCAATCTGAGAGTGCTACAGCGGAATAAATGTGACTTCTCAAATAAATCGATTTTAATTATGTGCCAACCAAACTAGTTTTAATGAAACCCGAGTTTTAATTCATTACTAACACATGCATCTAAGTGATATGAAATCATAAAGCAGTAAGCATGCACAGGGAACCATACAACAAGATAGTCATAACATGAGAAAAAATCTCTCACAGGGGAAAAACATTTTATTCCACTATAATTATCTTACACAGTTATAATGAAATAGATTTTTTACACACGAATACCCTCAGGTGTCGGTCGGTGTCGTCAGCAATGGAACAATCACAGTTACTCCACAAGAACACGCAGTTCTATCTTCAGTAAAGATCCACACGCAACGAACCTCAATGACTGCAGTCTTCAGCAATGAATCCACACGCAGCGAATTCCCATGGACATGCATTCCAAATATCGGTGTAGGTTATTCTCCAAAAAGGGTAAACTTTAACAAGATTTTATCTTGGGTTCCAAAACAATTCACTAAAGATTAGGATGTTTTGTGAATTTAAAAACAAAAGGGTTAAAGTCCTTAAAGAATAAGACTAAAAATATTCTGCAGAAGCAGTTTTGCCTCTGTTTAAAATCGCAAGTCTTCTTATGAAAAATGAAGTTCGAGACTCCTATTTATAAAAAACTTAAGGTGGTGGGTCGCTCAAACAAAACAACATGTCGTTTGAATGAAATACACTATCATTTGAACGACAGGTATACTTCGTGTGACACCCTATTATTTGAATGACATACGGTGTTGTTCGAACGACCTATCAAATGAGATTTCAGGCCATGATTGTAGATAATTTCAATACAAATGAGTGACTGCCAGTTTCGTATTTTTCTGATTTTTTTTAATTAGTTATGATTTTCCTAGGGAAAGGTGTCCAAGAACAAAATCTTTGGACAAAATGAATTAAAAAAAACATTTAAACATCCCAAACACTTTTAAATGAACCGTATAGGGACTTAAATACGTTCTCACCAAAATTCATCTTGCATAGGTTTGAATGTTGGAAAAGCTTGATATTTGGATCCGTCTCGATGCTTGAATGAACTTGAATAATTCTTTAACGGTTGTAGAGGTATACGACATACTCAATTGTGAACGGATAATGTAAAATAATGGCCTTACATATGGATATTTCAGTTCTCTATTTTTTTAGCCTCAATGGAGTAGAAACTATGGTTTTATGGGCGATTTGATTTCTTATTGCTGGATTTGATTTTTAAGGTTCACTTCGATTCATTTATGTACATTTCTCGATGGTCCCCTGGATGATGTTAGACACCATGTATAATTTTGTAACAATCCGCGTAATTTTAGGCTATTTTAATTAATTTCTGGAAAATGGAGAAAAATAAAGTTTTTGATAAAATTATTTTTATTTCTCAAATATGTTGGTTATTATTTTTAAAGGCGAGAATTTCAAACGGTTTCGAAAACGGACTTAAAACGGATTTTAAAATGATTTTTAAATGTTTTTAACTCTTGGAGTTGTTTTGACTTCCAACTCTTCATTTCTTTGCCTTATTTAAAGGAGTCTTTTGGATTCCAACTCTTCATTTCTTTGCATTATAAAATGAAGTCGTGGGCAACCTTTTTAACATACTTTTGGCACAAATCTTGGCAGCAAATATATTTTATATTCCTCTTCTTTTTATATACACATTGGCCCTTGAGATTTGTGAGTTCTAACCTTAGATTAGAGGTGTTCTTGGGGCTATTTTGTTGGAGGTTCTTGGAGGAGCTTTTGTAGATCTTTTGTGTTGATCTTGAGGATGTGATCATTGGTTTCTCATTATGATTTGAGGTATGGGGTTTTACACAATATGCTCCTTAAATCTCGCGAGTGTCATTCTCTTTGAATTCTTGTTTAATTGAACTCATATTTGAATTGATAAATTCATTGAAATCTGGAAAATAATTGTTGAAATTATTTTGATTCATGTGGTATCATTATATTGTTGATGAGCACGTTGTCATGCGATTTTAATATGGCATGGATGTTGGCCACCCGCCAAAATTCCTGTTTCCCGGGCTATGGCTTGATAAAGCATATACGGATGTGGTGAGGCCTGGTGACCCGGTTAAAGTGTTGTTGAGAAATTATATTAATAAATGCTTTGAGATTTGCATTTCGATTTGAATATTCGTACTCGTATTGTTACGCTTTATTCATCGCTAACATATATTTGTTGAGCATCTTTCCTGTCGTATTGTGTACTTCCTCATATTTTCTTTTAGTTGGCAGTTTAACGTGGATTGGGACGCTATGGACCAATTGGGATTATTTTAGCATGGATTATTTTGGGAAGAATATTTTTGGAAGATTTGTATTATTTATTTTGTTGTATAGAGCATTGGAGATTTGTATTTTATTTTCGAGTTAGTTATTGTATGTAATTCGAGAGACTTGGTATTTATTTGAAGAAATTGAGATTTGTAGTTTCTCTTTTGTTGTTGTGGGATTTAGATGTTCTATACCTTGTCACTTGTGGATTTGGATTTATTTTATCGCATTATCGCTCCGTTCGCTCTCCCCGGGCGGGCGGGGTGTTACAAATTTGTGTTCACCACTGTCTTATGCCTCCATGCGAGGGGGTTTTCAGTTGATCGGAATTGCCAGTTTGTTTTATACAAAAACAAATAAAACAGGTCAGGTTATCCCCTAAGTCACGTTGGGGATTGAAAATGTTTCAGAGATTCACGGTGTTCGAGAATAAGGTTAGGATTGGGGAAGGTGTTAGACACCCCCGCTTGTTCTTTATTCTTCCTTATTAATATATTTATTGCCACATTTAGCTTTATAATTACTTTTTGTTTTATTATTAGAACATGCAAAGTGACCTTTATTTGGGATAATTCCTTAAATGTAGACGTTTGCTTAGGTATGAAAAAAGATATCAATGAGGTGTAGGAACGTCACTGATATGTGTATAGGTTTCCAAGTATATGTGTGAGCGGGTATGTATATATGTAATGGGAGTACATTAATGTCTGTTGGTGTTAAGTATAAGGGTGTATGTATCAGGAGACCATTAATGTGTATGGTTGTTGCGTGTACGGATATTAGTAATAGGAGGTCGTTAGTGTAAGTGTTGAGTGTATAGGCGGGTGTAACGATACGCCTTTAGTGTATGTTGGCATTGAGTGTATGGGTGTGTGTACTGGGTGGCTGTTAATGTATGTGGGTGTTGAGGCTTGTGCTCATGAGGGGAGCCTCGATGTTATACATGAGTACTTGTGTAATCATGAGATCAAACCCTATGCAATTCGGGATGGGAATTTTCCACATGGAATATGTTCCAATGTGTTGTGTACGAAAGTGTGAATACTTGGATAGGGAGGTAGAATAGATTTTTGGACATCTGGAAGGTGATTATAGGGTACATGGCTTAAGGATTGTGTGAAGGATGTGACATTTTAGATCCTAGAGGCTGACTCTAGTGTACTGTGTCGAAAATGGAGAGGACCAAAAGACGCATTTATATACCTTTCTCTCTCTTATCAAACTACTTATATCTCGGAGATGTCAAAGTCCTCGGTTTGGGTAATATTGTGAAAATAACCATCTAATGTGGGAGAGTCTTATACAGATAATGTAGTAGAGGTCAACAGGATAAATTGACTAAGGACAAATTATAATAATTTTATTTTAATTATGATTATTAATGAGAACATTTTTAAAGAATATTATAATTTATTCATGGGATTTTGGGATGTTTGACGAATATATTTGATGTTTCATGTAAATTTTTCAATACTTTGATTTATATAATGGTTGGAAAATTAGTTGGTGTCCAACTAGTCTGATAGAAAAGGAGTTGGAGGAAAACATCTAGTTTGAGTGAAAATGAATGAAAAAATCCTTCTGATCTCATGAAAGGAGCTTAAATAAGTAATATACCTTAATGTGAGGCTCAAGAGGGCTAATTATAGGCAATTTTGAAGTTCGGGATTGCAAAGGAAGCACAAGCACGTAACCAGAGATGGAACACTACCTAATAGGCGTGCACACAACCCATTTTAATGGATGAGTGCATGGTAAAGAGGTTTTTTACAGGGCAAAATATTATTTTGATTCTATTTAAAACATTGTGTGGTTATTTGATATAAAGGGGATACTTATGCATCTATAAATATGTTTTCATGTCATGGACGCACTTGAAGAAAAATAAAAATCCTTATGAGGTTTTGATTGGAGGTAAAATGATAAAGTAAGACCGAAAATATGAGAAACAAGGGATATTCTCCAACATATCGAAAAGAATAAGTTGTAGGACAAAACATTATCTCCTTTGTGCATTTTTTAAATTATTTGATGAAGATAAAACCTTAAGACAACAAATAAAAATATTAAGATTATTAGTTACTTGGTAATATTTGAACTAAGCCATGTCTAGTTGTTAAATAGTTTTCAAAAAAGATATTTATATCTAAATGTGAGGGAACATTTATGGATTTGAAGAAGATGTAAGGAATAACGACTTCTCAAGATAAAGAGAGAGAGAGAGAGAGAGAGAGAGAGAGAGAGAGAGACATCAAAGGCTATGGGAATGGAAATAAAAATATAGAGGTGGAGGATTATAAAATCTAGTCTTTATGAATTGAAATGAATTTTATGTATATATGTAGTCCTCGTGCTATTTTATATATATATATATATATATATATATATATATATATATATATATATATAGAGAGAGAGAGAGAGAGAGAGTATTTTCATGAATCTACACAGATTTGAAGACATCTATGAGACTTGTTTTAATTTTAATAACTTTGATGGTCAAAGTATGAGCACGAAATTATAAATTTTTCTTTAAGAATAATGCAAAAGTTGATCCCTAATGTCAATAACTTCATTTCATTATGAAAAATAGGACTGAAAACAAAAATGAGTTATGACAAATTTATTGTGTTAGGTAGACAAGGAGGAAAAAATATCATCAATTTGACAAAGTGTTGGGGTTAAAGGTAAAAAATAATAGAAGTTTGGGATAGATAGGGGTTATTTTAAAGGGTTTCTATGAAGAACGTGGGATAAGACATGAAAAGGGGAGATATATGTGGTATATAACAATTTTACCAAATTGATGGGTCAAAATGGGAAAAAAATTATGGGAAATTTTTAAATATTTATATCAATTATGCATGGGTGACATGTAAACAATCTCTCAAAGTCCCCGTACGCATGAACCCAAGAATGCTAACCTAGTTTTTAATCTAGTGGGTTTTATGAAATGCATTTTAGCCCTTAAAATTTATGATTAAGGCGAATTTTTTATCCTCAACCTCTCTAAATGATCTTTCTAATAGTAAGATGAGATATTAACAAATGATGTATAGTGGTACAGAACCCATGTTAAGGTACCTATGTCCACTGTGAATGTGTTTCTCTCTTTTTATTTTGTATATTTATGAAACTATAAACATGGCCCGCCTTAGGCTTTGTCTAAGGTGGTTCGAGGTAGTCTGAGAGCTTTCAAATGTGAAGAGAACTTCTAGGGATAAACTAAATAACTCCTCTAAGTGTTTTATCTCACTTAGATCTCACAAACTCAAATATATCTAAAGCGAGTAAATATAAAGCCTGGAGCGTAATAGGATAGAAGGAAGTTGTCCAATTTCTTTACAAATATGAATGATAAAATTGTAACTCTCTGCTCTACTTTAAAATGACTTGGACTCGATGATTGTTGCCTTATATAAGTGTCCAATATATAACTATGTGCTTTCGGTTGGTGAGATGAGATTTTTGCATCATGGGTGACTTTATCCGAAGTTATCTCACTAGAGTGGAGAGGTGTAGTATTGGTGGAAGATGTTGCAAGCCATTTATGGTGGTTGGTTAGAGCATAGGAAAAATTACACAAGTTGAATGGTGTTTAGTGGAATAGTGTGTGTACTTTATTACTAACCCTCTATAATAGAAGTTAAGCCTCTTCGTGTCTATTTTCTATCTATCCTAACCATGAGGCTAGTGGAATGAGGTGATGGAGCTATCACGACTTTTAGTAAGTGGGATTAGATCCTGCTATGGTCTGGGGAGGGTGACTAATGCGGATTCTGCTTGGTGAGGCTTTTTTGAGTTTCCAGTAGGGGTGTAAGTGGTACGGTTTGGTCGGTAAATAGTAGATACCAATACCAAAACCAAACTCTAGATGGTAAAACCAAACCGTACTAGTTTACCACCCGGTACACCAAAATCAATACCAAAACCAAACCGGCTGGTATTTCGGTTTTTTCGGTAATTTCGGTTTTTTTTTCTGGTTTCTGTAAATTCTGGTTTCTTCTAGTTTTTTCTGGTTTCGGTAAATTCTGGTTTCAGTTTTTTATGTTTCGGTAAACAACACTAAAAGTCCCCCAAAACCAAAAACAAAACCAACCAACTTTTTTAAATATTAAAACCAAAACCAAAACCAACTTTTTTCAAGTTTTGGTAAATTCAGTACGGTAATTTTGGTAAATTCGGTACGGCACGGTAATTTTGGTACGGTTTTTTCTAGTTTCGGTAAATTCGGTACGGTATGGTAATTTCGGTACGGTTTTTCTGGTTTCATAAAATTCAGTACGGTAATTTCGGTAAATCGGTTTTTTAAATATTAAAACCAAAACCAACCAACTTTTTTACGGTAATTTCGGTTTCGGTAAGACTGGTTTCTGGTATTTTAATATATGAAACCAAAACCATTTTTTTCGGACCAAAATGGTACGGTACGGTAAAAACTCGTACCGCTTCCACCCCTAGTTTCCACTAACACTTTCCTGGCATGTGGAGCCCCTAGTAATGGTTAAGTACTCCTTAATGACCTTCTAATAACTCTTACAAGTTCTGTAAGGGAATGTTTAAGTCCTTATTGTGCACTACAGACCTTAAGGTTAGAATTTATACAACTTTGGGGATATCTTGAGGGGTTCCCCATATATGTTATGTAGCTTGTTAGGTTTCTAGAACATTAGGTGAGACGACTAAGGTACTGAACTTTATTTTTTACCTCAACTTGAGGTGTGGGTACCTTTTGAGATGTTTTGAGGTCATTAAACACACTCGGTATCATTAATTTCCCATATTGCTTCTTTCATAACATTAAAGGGGCAATCATTAATGAAATAAATTACTCGAGTATTATAGTAATTTACCAACATATTATTTCATAAATGGGATTTAGTGGAAGATCAAGTCGTTATGGTGGAGCGGGTGGAGAGTCAGATCGATTTGACAATTAGCATTCTAGGAGGGTGTGACACCCCACCTAATAAAATACCGGGTGATCAGTCATACACTAAATTAAAACTGGAATTCCAGTTGGTTCATCCTTAGCATCACTGTCGAAAACCTTTTTAAAACTTACTAACCACCTAGTATTCCAAAAAGTTGGTGCCAAATTTTAACTTTTTAATTAAACCAAATAGTACATGCAAAAATAAATATAAACCATTCACACAACTAAATTAAATCAACTAAATAATTTAACTACTAGCCGAATAAACCATCAGCCATTAAAATAAAATAGTCCAACAACAATCATCCAACAACTGAATAGATAAATCTGAAAACTACAACTGAAAAGTCTTGGCGACATGCCCTAAGTAAAATTAAAACTGATAAATGATTCCTACTCTAGGAAGGAATGAACGATGCGCTTAATCCAAACTCCTGCTAGCATCCACATGTGCCGCAGTTCCGTGTCCCTGGAATAGAATATCAAGTCTGGCGTCCCTGTGGCTGGACACCTAAAAGGTTTTGAAAATAATTTTATAGCGAGGGTTAGAACCCAAAACATTTTGAAAATATTTAGCAAGTGAATTAACTGCAGTAATTAAAAAATATATGAATGCGTTTCATATTTACGTTAGTGTCGCACTATCTTGAGGACATACTCACCCCTCCACTAATGTGCACACCTAATGGTTACCTTAACCCAACCTAGTTGTACTACCCCATCCAACTAGTCCTGGTGTAATCTCCCCATGCCATACTACTCTAACCCGAGTACAATAATTCATGGGTTATAATTTATCTCACCAATTAACTTAATTAATTCCTTTTAAATAATATCATATAACCGTGACACAAGTTATATAAAGTAAGTACATTACACATTGTATTATGACTCACATATAATATTACATCTCATTATATACGTACATTTACTAAAATATCCACACATAATTCATATGTATATCCATCCCTCCGAGTATACCCTCACCGAATGATTCCCTCTAAAGTGCTATCTCACTAGGTATGCTCACATAACCTAGTTACCCAAGTTGGAATCGCTCACAACCCTGGCCCAAAAATATAGACGTAGTGGAGGCGGTCATATTCCTTCCCTAAAAGTGAGACAATCCCCTCACCCATATATCCGACGCTATGACCTGGGGATATACTCACCCTACTCCTCAAGCTAGGGGATTCACCCACATCGTGCAACCTCACTTGATAGCACTAGAGTATATAAATTAATTAAATATCTAGTCACTGATATTTAATAGCACACACAATATATATATATATATATATATATATATATATATATATATACTATCACCACACCGTATATATATGATATAAACCCCGGCTTTATCGTATACACAAAAACTCGTAACACTAGCCTGAAATTTTTCGAGTCTCTGTCCCGACTCAACTTAATTAATTTTCTCACTTATTAATTTATCATCTTCCCGAGTCTATGGTCCGACTCTAATTTATTTAATTCACACATCAATTAATATAATATTTCCCCCAAGTCTATGGTTCGAATACCAATCAATACTGAATACCTCTATAACATTAGTTTGATTGTCCAATTACTCAACAGGTTAATTTTCATAAAAACCCAATTTCATGCAATAACCCACCCAAAACGAATTTTGGTTTACACCTTCCATAATATGAATTGATTATCATCAATTTAAGAATCACAACAATTAACCACTTGCCTTTGATTGTTCGTAGAGTCTGATCCGTTGGTGTAGAAAATGGTTTGATGGCGAACACCCAATTTGTCCCTTAATTTGTCTCCAAAAAGGTTCCCAATTTACTTCTAGATTTGTTTCCTCTGTATCTCTCTCAAATCCTAGGTTTAGAATTGTTAACTGCCGTTCAATAAGTCCCTCAATTAGGTTAAAACCCCTTAATCCCTTTTTTGGTCACATGAGCCTAATTAAAATGGTCTGAATCACCCCGTGTGGGCCTGGTTATGCCCAAAATGCTTCGAGACCCGATTACTACCCTCGGGAACTCTTTTCAGACTATCTCGACCCATTCGGTTTCAACCGTGCACTCATAATTGTCATTCGAAATACTTTATAACATTTCCAAATCTCGACCTCAAAATGTGACACACATTAATTCGAACAATTTAACCTAAAGTCGCCAATTATAAATAATTCTTCCCACTCAAATAAATTCTTCAAATCAAAATTTTAAGTTTCTCCAATTTAAATATTTTTATATCTCCCAAAAATAATTAGATATTAAATCCTCAAAATTACGGGGTGTTACAGTGGGAATCATGTAGGTTATTATCATCCTAGAAATATCTTCCTTAGTTCTTTGGTTTCCTTCACACTTTTTTAGAATCACAACTTCTTGAACTCACTTGTTTTACCTTTGCTTGATATATTTGTCCTCTTTTTATCGTATCTTCTCCTAGTTCCCATGGTCCCAAAGTCCATTACCCAAGTTTTCCACTTAATTCCTATGGCAATAGTTAGTCCTTCCACTGAAGTTGTCCTATGACTAATAACTAGTACTACTAACAAAGGGAACAAAATCCTTCTGCCCACATTTGTAAAGATTCCATCACCCACTAAGCACACTGGCACTATGTGTGACAACCCACCTACTAAAATAATAAGTGGCCAGCCCAATACTCTAATAATCACAGGAATCATAGATGGTCCATTCTCAGCACTGTCGATTAAAATAATAGTACGAGATAACCACCAATCATTTTAGAAAACGGACTGTCAAATTAAAAAATTTATAGATAAAAGAAAAACACTTAGACAATCCCATTTGCAAAAATGGTGGATACCAAAAATCAATGAGGAAACAAATACAATATGCGTAAATCAATAACTGAATAAGCTGTCGGTTAACAGGCCAACACAAATAGTTACACCGCGTATTACAATTTAGATATCACAGTTTAATAAATGGGTACAATGCTTGGGCAACACGCCCGAATAAATAAACTGAACATAACTAGAGTACAATGGAAAGAAACGTCTACTACAAATAACCGACAACATCCATAATATGTTATAGCTCCATGACAACAGGAAAGGAAATGTCAATACGGGTGTCCTTGCAGTAGAGCACCTGTACGGCAAGGAGTATATGACAAAACAAAGAAATATAGAAGGGTCAGGGCCCGGTTTGATATGATTACCATGTGACTAAAATGCATTACAGTTAAGTGCGTAATTCTCTTGCAGTTAACATAAGATAAAGATCCTCACCTCTCATTCTAAAAGCACAACCTAGCGCAATATCAATGAAATGCTCTAGTTAACCCAAGTACTAAGGGCTAACTTCTCCCCAGTCTCAACACTATGCCCTATTCGTGCGTGGGGTGTCTGGAGAAGCGAAATCCAAACAAGGAACCCCCCTGATACACTACTACTGGGCAAGGTTGATCATCGAGATTCATTAGACCCTCAGCACGTAATTAATATATATATATATATATATATATATGGGAGGTCTCATCTACAGCTACTTAGGGAGACACAAATAAATCCATTCACCATCAAAAGGCATAGTTCCTATTTCTTTAGGAAATACATATATGGCAATTCATTTTATCAAATGTATACCAATTAATCTCGTTTCAAAACTTTCTTTACCAATTTTATTTCCTTTCTTCCATCCAGGAAAGTGCATATTTAAAAGCAAGTTTTATTAACATAAAAATGCTTTTCTTTCATTTCATATCTTCCATTTTCCTTCTTCCATCCGAAAAATGTATTTAACATCCCATTTCCCTTCTTCCAACCGGGAAATGTAATTAAAGCCATTTCATTATCATAAAATGCTTTAATAACCAATAACGTCCCACATTATTGCACATAGTTATATATCATATTATATAACGCAATCTAAGACCGCCCGACCGGGTTTCCCCAATGTGCGCGTCCCTAAATGGCTATCATCTTCTAGGGCCTATCACTAAGACAACCTGGGATCCAATCGAAACGTTGGGAAGCGGCCATATGCTTGCGGGAGAGTCATGACCACACCCATAATCACCTCACTAGCGCCGAAAACATACAATAAATGCTCATATGGCCTAGGACTATATCCACCCTGCATTCATTAGCCAGGGGGCTTCACCATACGCACGCAACTTCCCTTATGATAGATATTTAGAGAGGTGTGTACCCATAAATTAAAATTTATGAAAATCATAACTTTTTCCATTTGAAAGCATCCATTTTTACATTCTCAAAAATCATTTGTACTTATTCATTTAGTACCACATTTTAGATTATGCATTTCATTCTCATTAAGTCATATTTTACTAATGACCTAAGACCCGAAGTGCCAATATCCTCAAACTAGTCTCCAAGAGTTCATAAAATTTCATAAACCATCAAAGTGATTATCCCTCAATAATTTACTCCCAAAAGTCCCGACATTAATATCTTGTCTCCAATTTATTTTTAGGTTAACTTCCTATATCATTCGGATATTAACCTACACAAACTAGCCCTCGGGGTAAGCCCAATTATCCTCATTTAGCCTAGGACATTTGTCTACCTAAAACAACCCTCTAGGACTCCTCATTACTTCCCAAAGGAAGTTTCCTAAGCCTCAAACCTAAAAGAAAAGGGCTAAAACAAAACTAGGAAAAATCTCAAAAACAGGCAGCCGAATCGATTCGCCCTAGGGCTGAATGAGTTCGCCCCTGGTTGCGAATCAATTCGCCCAAAAGTGACTCGATTCGGTGAGTAAAACCAACATTATGGCTCTATCCGAATCGATTCAGCCTTAACTCGAATCGATTCGGTCTCCCAGACCTGTAGCCTATCCCCAAACCGAATCGATTTGCCCGGGAGCCGAATCGATTCGTCCCTTAAAATTCTGCCTAGCATACAGCAGGGGTCGATCGATCCCCCATGATCGATCGATCGATCATGGCGGGAAACTTCTTCTCTGAAAAGACGTTTCGTCCATGGACAAAGCTCCAAGCTTTTTATTCGTGATTTCACCCAACTTCAACAACAAAAATTTCTACCAAATCATTTCTATACAATTACTAACTAATAATTTCTCCTCAAATCAAATAAAAACACAAGATTATTGAGGGTTTAATCACCAAAATTAACAAAGACCCATTTATAGTTTAAATCTCCAAAAACCTAACTATACATGCAATTTATCACATTAAATCAACATCTAGCAAGTAAGAAACTTTCCTCGAGGATGTAGTCTCGGATCCTCCTCCGGTAGCAACAAAATCCGGCCTCAAATCTCCATTTTTCTCTCTTTCTCACCATTTCTCCCAACTCTCTCTTCTCTCTCTCTCTCTCTCTCTCTTGGCTTCTAACACAAGATTGAGAAAATAAAAGAGGTGGGAGACTTAACCGGGTCTTAAAACATTAGTTCCCCTCTTTTAATTGTTAATACACCCTTAAAATGACTCGTAACCACATAATTGAGTCATAACCTGTTAAAAATGCCCGAAACTCAAAAATACAACTTGACACTTATTTTGACTATCTCGGCTATTCTAAAAACAACTGCACCCCCTATTTTGGCATTCGAAAAAATGTGAACTATTTTTATGTCCCAAATTCATTTTATTTCATTAATTATACTCCAATTTAAATATAAGTCATAACCATCGCATAACATATAACGACACAATAAAACACAATATAATGCTATTTACCTTCTCATGACGGTAAATAGACAAAACATAGTAAATATTACCCCTAAATATCACAGGACTTCCCCTATTTTATTAAATTAGCCCATCAGGCAAAATAATACAAAATAGTCGCTCAAAAGCCTGGGTTGTTACATACTTCCCCCCTTAGAAGGGAATTTTGCCCTCAAAATCCAGGCGTACCCTATAATCATACAAAGGGTATACTATTCCAAACTATCATTCTTAGCAAACCCCTTGGCAGTGTGGCGTCCCCATCGGACTCGGACTAAGGTCATCACTATTCGATCTCAGTCTACCTCCTCCGTGCTCTATCATAGCACTAAATCGTTCCTCATGAACTATCGATCCTACCTTTATACTCCAGAAGGAGATACCTATATACCTCGGCACAAATTGGTTTTCTTCTCGAATCACGTTATACCCTTGCGAGGGAATAACTACACTTACACTTAATCACTCATCCCCAACGCTACTCACTCCTATTCGCATTGGCGTATCCCTTGAAAGTATGCGGCTCAATGAGCCCAATCATTAAAGAAATATTATCGGACCTCTCCAAGACCAAGGAATATACTATTCGTTGGTTCAATCCAATGAGTAGGAAAATTACTCAACCGACTACACTAGGCCACACACACGGCACCATACTTATAAAAAACGATCTGAACTATCGTACGAAAATTTCGATCCATAAAGCTACTACTCCCATCCTACGTCATTCCACCACTAGTCTCTTCACACTAATAGGTGAATTGGTCAATCACAGACATGAACGCTCTTACTATAGCATCTTCTCGGTTAAGCTCGTTCCACTTGGCATTCCGTACCTCAACTAATCTCTCCGACGGTTTTCTACTCGGCGCATCTACTACTCCCATTCGCATTTCTTTAGCAAAAGGGAATATCCAATTGATAATACTTTACGAACTCTAACTTATTGCTTATGAAAAGACAAATTTCCTTCCCAGGAAGTAGTGCCTCTATTTCTTTAAGGCGAATACTACTGCTACGGACTCTAAATCAAGCAGGGGATAATACTTCTCACAAAATTTAAGTCTGTGAGACGCATAAACAATGGGTCCATGCTCCCGTATTAATACTTCCCATTCCTGGCAGAGACTCATTCGTTAAATCCACTCTCGATCTTAATAACACAAGTGCAGGAGTAAGAGTCAACTCATCATTTTAACTCCCCGAAAGATATGTTACCAACGTAACACTCTACCTACGAGAGGCCTCACCTTTTATGGCCTAACATTCTGAATCACTCGAGATCCCATACTTCTTCGTTCTAGGGACCTAATCCTACTTAGATTTAACCCACAAACCTATTGTGGTCAACTCCCTTTAGCCTTCCTAAAACAACATCACATGCCCTAAGGGCCTTACGTCCTAATGATACTAAAGTCAATCTATATCCTAATCAATTCGTATAAATATAATACTAATTATATCCCTAGTGTCCAAGACATTTCCCGACTCCTGACATTCTCTTGGTTTCATGCGTGGGACGTCTCGTCGAAGCGAAATCCAAACAAGGAACCCTCCTGTTACACTACTACCTCGCATCATCAGTCGTCGAGATGTAACGATCGAAGACACATGATCAAGATCGCTAAAATTCTTAACTCGTAACTCTACTAATACACTTCTACTTCTATGTCTTACCATCTCAATTAACTAAAAATTTAACTAACCTGGCATTTACTTTCTATAAGATGCCACAAATGCCTTATCCCAATATACACACATATATCATTATAAATAGCCTTCTCATTAAGGCATAATCCTAAGTCTCAATCTGACTTTCTTATCTTAGTCTCCCCCACATCGATCAGAGGAAAAACTATTACAGTGATTCTATCTAGCACTTTAATAGCCCTTTAATCACTCAATCGCGTGATTCTCGGATAAACCTTCTAACCCAGCATCTAACCAACAAAAAGAAAGAAAGGAAGGAAGAAAAAGAAATGCAACATCTCTCCACTCCCAACGTCGTTAAGGTTCATGCGTGGAGCATCTCGCAAAAGTGAAATCCAAACAAGGAACCCCTCCTATACATTACTACTTAACTTTGTTGGTCGTGGAGATAAGGCAGCATCATACACAAACGAAGCAAACAAACAATCAAACAAAACAAACAAAATAAATAAGGAAAACTTCCTACATACCTTAAACCATCTCTATAAAGTCTCAACCTGTATTCAGGAGAGATATTATAGAACCACTAGTTCCACTTTGAAACTATACATAGGATAGCCTCGCAATTTATTCACTTGCTATCGCCCCAACCAAAATAAGAATATCTATACTCGTATAATACATATAATACAAGTAGCACATACCACACATATACTTTCAAAATATCATCACTCGCTTAATAATAAGCGAAAGAAAAATATAGAACCTCCCTTCCACGGAAGTCATATAGGTATACTCACTATAATAATATCGATAATACCACAAGCTCAATTTAAACATCCAAATCTAGGGTTAATACCATACTACTCCATCTTATCATAAGGAATTGTTCCCCCTCCTCTGCTAAGGTGGAAATTCCCACCAACATACTAGCCAATCCCTTTTGCCCCTACTAATGGTTCCTAGATACATTATTCTAATCTTAATCGAACCAAACTACTTCCATCTCTAGCTACCCTAGCGATTACTCGCGTAGCTCCCTTAACTTCCTCAATAAAGGGAACATTCTACTAGCCACTCCGGCCTTAGTTCAATGAGTCTTCCCTGGGTGGATGTCCACCAATGGGGTCTCATGAACACTATTTCTCTATAAGTGTTAGCAACACTTATACGTGAGCCCGTCATTTCCACTGAAGGGCTCTCTCTTCCTTGTATCAACCCACTTTGATTCAAGGTTTCCTTAACCCTGTAACTCTTTATTCATGGTCGGCCTCTGACCGAACCTCAAGTGAATATTTGAGAATCTACTTTCTCATCATTCCCGATATCTCAGAGAAACTCGCTGTTGAAAATATCTGTCGGGCTTATCTATGGGCAAAACTTCTTGTCCCACCAAAACATGGCGACTACCATTTTCGCCACTTCAACCTTACACCTATGGGTGAAATATTTCCCCCCAATGTTCGCACCTGGGCACTTTTATACCCCTCTCTAGGACAAAACTCTCGGGCCTTATGTTCTTACCGAATGAGGTTACACTTCCTCCAACCGACCGAACTTCAATATGTAGTCTTTGTCAAGGACTTCTCAACCTTAAATTGACGTCGCTCGGGATCCCAAGCTTAGCACCACTCTCTACTGGTGGAGGAACTTGAAAACTATATCTACCGTACTTAGTAGTCCCAGTAGCAATGTAAAATAATGCTACAAAGGGAGTGACCTCTAAAGAGAACCTCATCCCCGACTACAGCTCACAGGTCTTGGTAATCCCGTCTCATGATGGTTTCACAACGGCCTTCCTTGACGCCCTTCATCTGACAACTTACGAGTCTCACACGAACTCGCAAAAGATTTTCGGAGTTCCCGTATCATAGCAGGAGAACGAAATCTCATGAGAGCAATCAATGATATTAATCTTAAGGCTCTATTTCAAATCAAAAGAAATGCAGAAGGCGTAATATGTCCGCACAGATTCCTAAGGACTCTAGAACCTAATGCTCTGATACCATCTATGACAACTTGCCCACTAAAATAATATGTGGCCAGCCCAATACTCTAATAATCATAGGAATCATAGATGGTCCATTCTCAGCATCACTATCGATTAAAATAATAGTACGAGATAACCACCAATCATTTTGGAAAACGGACTGTCAAATTAAAACTTTTGTAGATAAAAGAAAAACACTTAGACAATCCCATTTGCAAAAATGGTGGATACCAAAAATCAATGAGAAAACAAATACAATATGCATAAATCAATAACCAAATAAGTTGTCGGTTAACAGACCGATACAAATAGTTACACCGAGTATTACAATTTAGATATCACAGTTTAATAAATGGGTACAATGCTTGGGCAACACGCCCAAATAAATAAACTGAACAATACTAGAGTACAATGGAAAGAAACGTCTAATACAAATAACCTACAACATCCACAATATGCTGTAGCTCTATGACAACAGGAAAGGAAATGTCAATACGGGTGTCCTTGCGGTAGAGCACCTGTACGACAAGGAGTATATGGCAAAACAAAGAAATATAGAAGGGTCAGGGCCCGGTTTGATATGATTACCATGTGACTAAAATGCATGACAGTTAAGTGCGTAATTCTCTCACAGTTAACATAAGATAAAGATCCTCACCTCTCATTCTAAAAGCACAACCTAGCGCAATATCAATGAAATGCTCTAGTTAACCCAAGTACTAAGGGCTAACTTCTCCCCAGTATCAACACTATGCCCTATTCGTGCGTGGGGTGTCTCGCAAAGCGAAATCCAAACAAGGAACCCCCCCGATACACTACTACTGGGAAAGGTTAATCATCGAGATCCATTAGACCCTCAGCACGTAATTAGTATATATATATATATATATATATATATATATATATATATATATATATATGTATGGGAGGTCTCATCTACAGCTACTCAAGGAGACACAAATAAATCCATTCACCATCAAAAGGCACAGTTCCTATTTCTTTAGGAAATACATATATGGCAATTCATTTTATCAAATGTATACCAATTAATCTTATTTCAAAACTTTCTTTACCAATTTTATTTCCTTTCTTCCATCCAGGAAAGTACATATTTAAAATCAAGTTTTATTAACATAAAAATGCTTTTCTTTCATTTTATATCTTCCATTTTCCTTCTTCCATCCGGAAAATGTATTTAACATCCCATTTCCCTTCTTCCATCCGGGAAATGTAATACAAGCCATTTCATTATCATAAAATGCTTTAATAACCAATAATATCCCACATTATTGCACATAGTTATATATCATATTATATAACGCAATCTAAGACCGCCCATTCTGGTTTCCCCACTGTGCGCGCCCCTAATTGGCTATCATCTTCAAGGGCCTATCACCAAGACAACCTGGGATCCTATCAAAACATCGGGAAGCGGCCATATGCTTGCGGGAGAGTCATGAACACACCCATAATCACCTCACCAGCGCAGAAAACATATAATAAATGCTCATATGGCCTAGGACTATATCCACCCTACATTCATTAGCCAGGGGGCTTCACCATATGCACGCAACTTCCCTTATGATAGCGATTTAGAGGGGTGTGTATCCATAAATTAACATTTATGAAAATCATTACTTTTTCCATTTGAAAACATCCATTTTTACATTCTCAAAAATCATTTGTACTTATTCATTTAGTACCACATTTTAGATTATGCATTTCATTCTGATTAAGTCATATTTTATTAATGACCTAAGACCCGAAGTGCCAATATCCTCAAACTAGTCTCCAAGAGTTCATACAATTTCATAAACCATCAAAGTGAGTCTCCTTCAATGATTGACTCCCAAAAGTCCCAACATTAATATCTTATCTCCAATTTATTTTTAGGTTAACTTCCTATATCATTCGGATATTAACCTACACAAACTAGCCCTCGGGGTAAGCCCAATTATCCTCGTTTAGCCTAGGACATTTGTCTACCCAAAACAACCCTCTAGGACTCCTCATTACTTCCCAAAGGAAGGTTCCCAAGCCTCTAACCTAAAAGAAAAGGGCTAAAACAAAACAAGGAAAAATCTCACAAAAATAGGCAGCCGAATCGATTCACCCCTAGTTACGAATCGATTCGCCCAAAAGCGAATCGATTCGGTGCGTAAAACCAACATTCTGCCTCTATCCGAATCGATTCGGCCTTAACCCGAATCGATTCGGTCTCCCAGGCCTGTAGCTTACCCCCAACCAGAATAGATTTGCCTGGGAGCCGAATCAATTCGTCCCTAAAAATTCTGCCTAGCATATAGCAGGGGTCGATCGATCGGCCCTTGGTCGTCGATCGATCAAAGGCTCAATCGATCGACCCCCCATGATCGATCGATCGATCGATCATGGAGTGCAGCTTCTTCTCCGAAAAGTTGTTTCGGCCATGGACGAAGCTCCAAGCTTTTTATTCGTGATTTCACCCAACTTCGACAACAAAAATTTCTACCAAATCATTTCTATACAATTACTAACTAATAATTTCTCCTCAAATCAAATAAAAACACAAGATTGAGGGCTTAATCACCAAAATCAACAAAAACCCATTTATGGTTTAAATCTCCAAAAACCTAACTATACATGCAATTTATCACATTAAATCAACATCTAGCAAGTAAGAAACTTGCCTCGAGGATGTAGTCTCGGATCCTCCTCCGGTAGCAACGAAATCCGACCTCAAATCTCCATTTTTCTCTCTTTCTCACCATTTCTCCCAACTCTCTCTTCTCTCTCTCTCTCTCTCTCTTGGCTTCTAACACAAAATTGAGAAAATAAAAGGGGTGGGAGACTTAACCAGGTCTTAAAACATTAGTTCCCCTCTTTTAAATGTTAATACACCCTTAAAACGACTCGTAACCACATAATTGAGTCATAACCTGTTAAAAATGCCCGAAACTCAAAAATACAACTTGACACTTATTTTGACTATATCGACTATTCTAAAAACAACCGCACCCCCTATTTTGGCATTCGAAAAAATGTGAACTATTTTTATGTTCCAAATTCATTTTATTTCATTAATTATACTCCAATTTAAATATGATTCATAACCGTCGCATAACATATAACGACGCCATAAAACACAATATAATGTTATTTACCTTCTCATGACGGTAAATAGATAAAACATAGTAAATATTACCCCTAAATATCATGGGAAATAATATTTACTCCAACTTTCCTTATTTTATTAAATTAGCCCATCAGGCAAAATAATACAAAATAGTCGGTCAAAAGACTGGGATGTTACACTATGGTGATGAGCTACTAGGGTCCCTTGAACCCTAAATTCTATAGTTAATCCCACAAATCCTTTGTCCTTACTACTAAAACCTTAAAATCCTGAGATGGAATTAGCAGATTAATGTAATTGAGGCCTACTAAGCCTTATGAGAGTGTTGGCTCACGGGTTTATGAATTTTCTTGCTTCAATGAGTACTTTTTCCGAGTGGAGAACTCGGTTCCACATCCCCTTTGTGGTGGGGATATATTCATCATTAGTTGGATGGCTCATTCCCAATTGGTGGCCAACTCATGGACGCCTCTGATGGTTGCATTTTTTGCCTTTAGGGAGACGAGCAATGGAGAGTTTGATATAAGTGTTTCATAGTACTTCAACTCATACAGGTTTCAGGAGAAAAAAAGTAAGGATTATTCGGGTTTGAAGTACTTGGATCCTAGGTTAGGGATGGAAGTGTGGGTGAAGGACAAGCATAACGCTCCCAAATAGTGGAAAAATAAGTTATTCTTTATTATAACAACTAGTGGACAAAATTGGAACTCGGATTAGGGTTCCCACTCTTTAGAATGGCCTTCTAATATTGGGTGATATTACCACCCACCTTGATAAGATCTCCAGGATTTAGAACGACTTGGGTTTGGTTAGGATTGGTGGCCCTAGAGAGACTATTCAAAGTTAATATGGGGCTAGACCGCTAGGAACAATGAGCTTCCCTCATGGTTCATGTTGTCATCGATGGTGGAAATGCTTAATTTTACACCTTGGATAAGATTTGTCACATACTTGATGGGTTTGTTGTGTATGAATGAGCTACCCTAAACACTAAAGTTTGAGGCTAGTGAAGGTGAAAAATGACTATTGATGGAGGCCCCACTTTTACCCTAGACTATGATGCCAACCAAAGTAGATCATGGCCTTAGTTGGGCCCCTAAACTTAATCTTGGTAAGTCTTCTTTACCCTTTTTTAACTCTTTTTTTGGAGTTCTTATCAGGTTTACTTACTTTTCTTTCTCTTTCCTTGAAATTGGTTATAAACAAGGAGGTCCAAAAAAAGATGACAAAATGGCCACCCAAGAAGAATCTAGTGTCCCCTGGGAAGGCATGGGGAAAAAGTAACCATGCTATTAAACATCCAATGGTCTCTCATCCCTTTAAGACCTTAGCTAAAGATGAAAATGGACATAAGGTACCTTTTAGAGCGATTTGGGAAGATATTTGAAGATGCAAAGACTATTGCCCTTATGCATCGTTACTAAATCTCCATTACAAGCGTTAAAGGAGTTTAGTGGGATCCTTGACCATTCTCAAGGGCTTTTTTCTAATCTAGGAGACTTGAAGCCTTAATCTCTTCTAAAATAGTGGAGATATCAACTATTCCACTTTCGGAGTGGAGACATTAAATAAAAAAATCTAGATCTCAAACACTCCCTTAGATTATCAAAAGAGGTGTGAATATTCCCGAGACCTCTACCCCTTTGGGTGGAGAGTTAATAAATATTAAAAAGAGCTACTTTATACCTCTAAAAGGTAAAAAGGGAGGTTGAAAAATAAAGGGGTCCTTTAAGGACCCCTGACCCTATTAATACTTGGAGTCCGTGTTCGCATGCTCCTGGGGGTTTGAACATCCATGTGTCAGTTATTGGCACTCTAAATTCTATTATGAAGTTTGATTGCCTTCACATGGTGTAAACTCTTAAGGGTGTAGGCGTTGAATCCAAAACTAAAGAACTAGTCCACATTGTAAGGCATATATATGTCATGTGATTTGTATCATTTATATTTCCTTGAACTGCCTATTTAAAGTGTGAAGCCTATTAGACCTTTTTAAGTGGCTATTATGCGATTGTTTTTGCATACTCCAATTATAAGGCCTCGACTTTGTATCCTTATATTGACAAATCTTGAGCTCTTCTAATAAATTTTACTTCTCATAAGGAAAAATAGGATATGTGGTTAACTAATATCCAAATCAGGTGGATCCCTCTAGTACAAAGGATGTAGATCATTAAAAGACCTTATTGGGTATTGATATTCAATATTTTTTTACCCTATAGTTTGTGGTGTGCTATGGAGTTATTAGGCTAACTATGGGCATATATTACCGGATTACTTCAAACATGCCTATTCAAGATGATTATTATGATGACGAACATTCAGTCTAATAGTGGGAATATGCTAACATTAATTGAATGGTGGTGGGACATGACCCACAACTTTCATTTCCCTTACAAGGTAATAGGGTTTACATCTCTAAATTTTACCATGCTAACTAGGATGAGGTGGAAACGGGATAGATTGTACCATTAGTCTCCATAGAGGATTCTTAAGAGTATAAGATCCAGCATCTTTGAAAATACATCAATAACTATAGGCACTGGTTGGAATATTAATAATTGTGGTGTCAACTGGTCATCCATTATCAATGGCACCAAAGTCAAATCTAAATGAAAACCTCTCACATCTAGAATGGGTTGATGAGGTACATGAACTATTTGAATTGGGATCTTAATACATCGATGATTTTTAATTGTAGGCATGTTGCTATGGAGTTGGTGGGATCATCATAAATCAAGCCTAGGTGGTTGGTCGTCTGGTGATCCCATCCTTGAATTAAAATGACTCTTTTTCTTATCGATTGGACATTAGAAGCCTTGATTGATGTTCTTATCCTCGCCCATGGGTTAAGCCTCTTTATCTCTCTCCTTTCCTTTCAGTTAAGAACTCGACTGAACATTGTGTTCACTTTGATGTGCCTGATCTATCTGAGAGTGGATCTTTGTCACGAAGGGAGATCGTGAAATCAATAAACTGGAAAAAATAGTTTTTGAAAAAGCAGCCAGTCGGTATAAAAATAGATACATATCAAAACCTGGTGCATTTATTCCGACCATCTTGTCAAAAATCTCATCTAGCGCAGTCCAACAGACTTATTTTACGAGGTTGGGAGAGTTTTTTATAGAGGGTGTGGTACATGAGTACCATTACAATTATATTCAAGCGTTTATTTTCTTCACTACGGGAAGTTGTTCTCCACAACTAGTAATAGAGGCATCAGAGTTGGTTGATTGACCCCATTGGTTCATCTAGATCATCTAGGCGATTATGATTGGGTGATGTCACCACGACGCATATGTATTCTGGGCTATATGTCGTATGTCGATAGGGCATGCCACAGGGCACACCCTTTGGGAGGAATAAATCTAATGCTTTCACTCGGATTTTCCAAGTAAATTATATTTCATTAATTTTTTTTCATTAACTTAATTTCATTTTATTATTGTATTTATTTCAAAATGCCAATTACTGCGATAAATTTATTTCGCAATTTTATTAGGTTGAGTACTCACGATGCATGCACCCACTATTGGATGAGGATCATGCCAATGACAATGTTTTCTCATGTATTCAACGATGTAGATGGAGGAATTGATAACATGCAATGGGTATGATTCAAGACAATTTGTCGATGGCCCTGGGCAGTTGGAGATACAGATAGCACAAGCTAAAGGGTGGAGACCTTGCACGAATAGCCAACACATCAATAATGATCGTTTGTTATAGTCCCTCATTATTATGGGGCAAATGGTGATCCTATCTCCCGATGATGGGATTCAAGCTTGGTAGTTAAGGAACCACTATCGACGACACCGTCTTCGATTTCTAGTGGTCCTATTTCTTCTGCCAATCGATGCGGCATGCGAACATGTATGTACCGAGTAGATAAAATACCACCGACCCCCCAGGTGATAACCTATTTTTTCCAATTATAAAATCACCTCAAGTGCATGGGCTATTGTAATATAGCGAGTGTAACTACAGGTCGATTCCATGAAGATTTGGTCAATTCGTATAAATTATCGACTATCGAACTATATAATATTGGTGTAGAGATATTATTAAGATCTAGATCAAACTAAACACGAATGACTAGTAAAACCATAAGATATGTAATCAAGTATGGGAGAAAACTAGGACGTCCGTTTATCGCTTTTAATTAATATCACATATTAAGTTAATTCCGTATTCCCAAATTTATAATTCAAAATGCACCGACTCTCGTCACGTACATTCCGAAAAATATAACAATAAATGTTCATGAAATATTTTAACGTCTCTAATTTTAGACGCCTTAAAACTATATTCCTTTAAAATTATTAATTTTAAGTTTTAACTTTGTATCTAAGCATGGGATATCTACTATTCATTGTAAGTATAACCCATAAAAAATCACACACTTAAATTCTTAAAATATAGATTATCAAACAATTTCGAAGGTGTAAAACACACTCTTGTGTCATTTTAAATGAATACCAAATTTTTATTTCAGTTAAAATATATCAATTATTATATCGAAAACAGACTAAACATTCAATGTTAATTAATTATGATAAACTTCACCTAGTCTTAGTAATAGAACTACTCTAGCATCATAATTAAAGAACAAATATTGCAAGATGAAATAATAATTCTCATTAATAAAATCAACTAACAAAAATTTGAGTCTAAACTTTATTATCAATACACAAAGTTCCTCCCAAATCTTAAACACAAAATGATTCGCAAACACTCAAAAATAAAAATAGGAGTATTTACTATTTTTGGTGCTCCAAAAAATAAACTCACATAATTCCTCTCTCTAAAAAAATAAACTCATATATTTCCTCTCTCTTCAATTTTGTCTAAAACTCCTGTCTAATTGTCACACCCTAAAATTACCATTCCAGTTGTCTTTTTATAAGCTAAAGTGTAGGAATCTATGTTAAGACCAAAATGATGAGAGGTGATGAGAGCACATGGGTTTTTCAAAGTGGTGGATATATGGCATCCACGAAAATCAGGAGCTTAGTTTCTCATTTTTTTCCCCAAAACTTTGGACTAATGAATTATGAGTGGATATAAAAGTCAAGTGGTGGGACTACTAGTGTTAGACACATGGGAGTAAAATAAGGGAAGTGAGCTCAGTGAGGGGTAATGGTTTATTTTATTTTTAATTTTTTTACCTTATTTTCGTTACTATTCAAAGTTGATTTTTCACCTTCAAAACTTTATATTTTCAAATTAGCATAAACTAGAACGTTGTGAGTCTTTTAAAGACCTTTTCAAAAATTTATGGCACGAATTCAATGGACACTCAAGAAAATTTATAAAAATTCGTTAGTATGTGTGTCTTGATCGTGTCGTGTCACTACATATCCTAACCAATTTTTACATATCAACTTCTTTGTTCTTCAAACACCCAAGGTGCCTGTAGAAATGGAAAATAATAATAATAATTAATGTTAAATTTAGGTACATAATATTTCAAAATTTACAAAACTACCCCTCTTTGTATTTTAGTCCCCGAAATTCATATCTCACTCATTTTGACTCGGAATTGAACAAAATTTCCAGGAGAATATTACCTAGATTAAACATTTAAAATTACTTTTCGACCCTTAAAGTTTCTAAAATAATAGTTTCATCCCTTGGAATTGTTAAATTTATATTTTTAACTATAATTATTTTCAAACTTGCATTTTCTTCTAGATAGCAAAACGGATGTAAAAGCTTGTTATTTATCATATAATGGGCCTAACAATGCTTAGATTTGAGCATAATTATCTCAAAATTCAAAAGCTTGACTTAATTTACAAAAGACACAAAAGTAATATAACCATATCTTAAATGCGAACTTCACAAATATAGTACAAGTTCACTTCTCAAACTCAACTTATTATGGTTGTGTGCATAGCCAATATAAACATTTATTTTGAAAGATTTGATTGTTACGTTTCTTGTTCGAAAGTTCATTTTGATTCAAATTCTCATGAGATACACTCACAATTGAGCACCCGGATATATCTAATTTTTCTTGGTATATGTGAAAAAAAAGTAAATTTAATGAACAAGTTTCACATATACATGGTGAAAAATAGACTTTTTATAATGGATGAATATGACCTCGTGAATGAAAAATCGATTATTTTTTGAAAATTCTGAATCTCACTATAGATCATATTCATTTTCTTTCCACACTATAATTAACTTCACTTGATATCAATTACGACTTTTTAGTTGTATTGTAGGCTCGAATTTTATCTAGAAAGAATGGATTTAGAGCTTTAAAATGTTCAGAGAATATTGAGTTTTTTTGGTATTTTGACTTCTTATGCACCTTTTCTAACCTCCAGTTTCTTTTTTCCCTTTTTCGGCTCACATATAACTTTTTTTATTTCATTTTCTCATTCTTTATTTTTTCCCTTTATTTTCTTTCTTTTCACGAATTATTCTTTCAATCATTCTTCTTTTGGCATTGTTTCTATTATAATTTTACCCTGATATTCTCAGAAAATGGGTATAGATTTTTGGGTTTTTGATAATAGGGTCGTTCTTTTTGGCACAAATGGGTTTGCAATGTAAAAAGCTCATATTTTTTGCATAATTTTTGGGCTTTCAAAATGATGACCTAATCTCATTTCTCAAATCCCATTTAGTTAATTTTTGTCTCAAGTCAACTTACTAAGGCATCTAGTGTTTATGTTTCATAATTTTACTTTTTATTTTCAGTAATCGAACAAAAGAAAGAATTTGAGGTCATCGACGAATTAACCATTAAAAGAAAGTTTGAGTTATTTTAACACGAATTGATTTAAATCTCTAAAAAATTATGAATGGCATAATTTTCCACCGGGTTAAAAATCTTCGCATTTATTCGTTAAGCATATTAACTTTTGCCTCACTATCCATTTTCAATCATATTATATGGCTTATATGGCAAAGTGCCAATTTTATAAGTTGAGAGATTTGTGAATCAATTTTATATTAAGAAATGATTTCAAAAATCAATTATATTGAAAATCTTTTTGAATTTTTTTATATGCATAAAATGATCTCAATACCCTAAAACCTAATTTCTAGATTGTCCTTAATGTAACAGAAAAATTTAGAAAGGCGGAAAATTATTAATGATATTACCACAATAAGAGAATTTCTCTAATGCACATTTCCCAAATAAAACACAAAAATAAAAACAAAACTATGATACAACAACAACGACCCTGTTTTATGTTCACTCGTGATATACCGGGTCTTGGAGGAGAATGTCCTCTACTTCTTGATCTCTTAATTCTAAATATGGATTCAACCTTTGACCATTGACTTTGAAATTTTCAACCTTTTTAGGATTGTTATCTCCATCGCTCCATATGGGTAGATTGTCCTACGACAAAGGGATCGGACCACCCAGACCTCAACTTACTGGGAAAGAGATTCAACCTAGAGTTGTACAATAGAAAGTTTTGTCCAGTTTCAAAAGATTTCCTTTGGATGGACTTGTCATGAAATATTTTCATTTTCTCTTTGAACAATTTTTCTTTCTCGTATGCATCATTCTTAATATCTTCCAACTCATTGAGTTGGAGTTTTTGAACCTCTCGCGTAGCAAGTAAGTCAAAATTGAAGGTCTTAATGGCCCAATAGGTCTTGTTCTCTAACTCTATCGAAAGATGATAGGCTTTTTCGTAATTAAGCCCATACGGGGACATACCAACTGTTGTTTTATAGGCATTGCGATGAGCCCACACTGCATCTAATAATCATAAGGACCAATCCTTTCTATTAAAATTGATTATTTTCTAGATTAATTGCTTAATTTGCCTATTAGAAACTTCTACCCAACCATTAGTTTGAGGTTGATAAGAACATCTTACTTTATGTAAGACTGAGTACTTTTTCATGAGACTCTCAGAGGACCGATTACGGAAATGGGTTCCATGGTCGCTATGATGGCTTAAGGCTTATCAAAATGGGAGAAAATGTTATACCAAATGAATTTGACTACCACATAGCGGTCATTCATCCTACTACTTCGTATAGCTTTTAGCCATTTAAACACATAATCAACCACCAAAAGGATGTAAAGATTCATATAAAAGAAGGAATGGACCTAAGAAATTTATTCCCCAATAGTCAAAAACCTCGATAATCAGAATGGCATTTAAGGGAATCATATTCCTACGTGCAATTTTTTCTAACTGAAAATGCAGGGCTATATGGAATTATTTGTATCTTCAATCACACACACATAAAGATCCAATTTTAACCAAATTTTATCGTTATTCTGATTAGGTGTGCATAAAAGATAAAGTCCAAATTAATTATTCCAAACTAAGCAATCAAACCAAAACAAACACACGAAGAAGATGTTGTGAGGAAAAATCTCTTTAGAGAATACCTATATTCAGCATTGTAAAAGAGTTTGATGGACTTGATGACTTGCAGACTACTTCTAGATCCACTAAGTATAATTCATAGGGGTCTTCAAATATTTGACAGCAAGTGATGCAGTCCAGCACCACCCACATGATGCAGCTCTTTCTTTTGTATCCACTGACCAGCCTAAGGATGCAAAATCCTTTCCTCTTCAATAGAGTCGTAGCTCCACAATCAGTCATAAAGAAACCTCTACAAGGGTTTGATGTAGTGTATGGAAATTGGGTTTGACAAAACACAACAAATCATATTTAGGGATGTATGATTTGGAAAACGGAAGTGTTTCCAAGAAACCAAAGGAAAAAAATTAGTGCAGATATATGTAACAACCCTCGCTTGTGAGAACCTCTTTTATATTTATTTACTATGTGAAGTAATTATATATAAAATGTTGGAATGTGGAGTAAGTATTAATTTAATGAAGAAAAGTTAATATTTAATAAAATGTTGCATATTTACCTTATGTGTGGGTGAATATCACCATGTGGTGTTTTATTGTGTCATAAGATTTAAAATGGCATTATGGTTTAAAAATGAAACCGGAACTTAAAATGAGTTATAAAATTTTCAAATGATAATTTGGAGGGTGTAGTTAGTTCCGGGAGGTGCGAGATAGTCAAAATGTGTGCCATATTGTATTTTGAGGTTTTGGGCACTGGTTTTGGTATATCGCGTATTGGGAATCATTTTAATGTGGTATTAACCACTTAAGTTGGGAGACTTTAGACTAATGTCTCGATTTAGTCTTGCTAAGAATTTTATTTCCTTTAAGTGAAATTGTTAACCTAGAGAGTTAGAAAGAAGAAGAGAACTTTGGGAGAAAGAGAGAGATTGAAGATATAGAGCTTGGTCTTGCATTCATCTTCCTAAAATCTGAGATTGGAACCCTAAGGCAAGTTTTTCTACTTGCTATTATGTGATTTAAGATGGATAATTAGTATGATAGTTGTGTATTAGTTTTGGTTTAACAAAGTTAGGGCTTTTTATGGATTTATGGGTTTTGGAATCTTTGAAAGAGATTTGGATATTTATCGGTGTAGATTAATGTTGTTGGAAGCATTATTAATGACCTTGATTTGGAAGGGTTTTGAGTTGGGGGTATTTTAGGAGTCCAAGACTCCATAGACAAAATAGGCAAAATTCGCAGGGGTGAATCGATTCGGCCAGGCCGAATCGATTCGTATAGGGACAGTTTCCAGGTCTGAGTGAACCGAATCGATTCGGCTAGACCGAATTGATTCGGCAATTATGTAGAAAGTGAGTTTTCCTGACCGAATCGATTCGGCTGGTCCGAATCGATTCGCTTGTCTCTGACCGAATCGGTTTGGCCAGGCCGAATCGGTTCGGAAATCCTGCATTTTTAATTTGTTTTTCTTTTCCAATTTTAAGCCTTTTCTCTAGGCATAGTACTTAGGAACCTTCTTGTATGAAGTAAACTTAGAGTCCTAGAGTCTTAGTTGAGTTTGGTCGCCACCCTGATTAGAATTGGTTCATCTCGGGTTTATTCCCGTGGTGCTTAAAGTGATGTTCAGGCATTACTTTTCTTTTTACAACTTATTAGGAGTTTAGGAGTTAAAAGTCCATACTTGGAGACTTTAGGGGCTCATTTGACATATATAAAACCTTGGGATTTGGAGAATCATTATGATCACTTGGAGAATAACTCGGGACTTAAAACGGGATGAATATTAATGAGAATATTCAAGGATTATGGTTTCAAATAAAATGAAACAAATATGATTAATGGAAATGAAAATGTGATTTAAATTGGTAAATATTAATTTACTTAAACACACCTCTCTAAATGCTATCATAAGGGAAGCTCGCGCATGAGGTGATGTCCCCTGGCTAGTGAATGCAGGGAGACTATAGTCCTCGGCCATATGAGAGGTTGTTATATGTTTTGTTCTGCACTAGTGAGGTAATTCCGGGTGTGGTTATGACTCACTCGCGGGCATATGGCCACTTCCCGACCTGCATTAGGTACCCAGGTTGTCTTGTTTGATGGGCCCTGGAAGATGATATTCATTTAGGGGCGCGCTCAGTGGGGAAACTCGGAGGGGCAGTCTTAGAATCGCTATATGTATAAGAATATGACCATTCTAAATCAAGTGGGACTTAAGATATGTAAAATGACATAAGAAAAGATGATGGTATTATATTCCTGCTAAGGAATGGAAATTGGAATAAAGTGGTAAATAATGATGGAGGCTTTTAAATTTATGATGTTTAATTATATTCTCTTGCATAATTTAATAAAAGACATAATCATTTAAACTACTTTATTATCCTTTGTGATTAGGTTGTTAGATTCTCATCTTCATCATTCATGATTAACTGTTCATATTTAACATGCTTCTTATTCATCTGGGAATCATATAAAATCGGGCCCTAATCTGTTCATTTTCCTTATTGGGTATGTTATTGTATCCACCCAGTTGCTCCGTCGCAAGTGCGCCCGTGTTGATATTCCTACTCTTATGCTTTTAAGGAGCTGTAAGATTTTGCGGATATTACAGGATGTTTTATTAGACGCCCTCATTTTTGTACTCTAGATATGATCGGGTCTTTCACTCGGGCGTTTTGCCCAAACCTTTGTAACTGTTTAATGGATGTATTATGTAACCTATTAAACTGTTGTAAAACGGTGTATGTAGTTGTGGACCGACAGCATATTCGGTCTTCTTCTACTATATTCATTATGGATGTATTATATATGTTATCTTGGAATTTCACTATCTCTTAGAATGGGTTGTTTAAATTATTTTCTTAACTTAACTCATAACAAAACTAATTTTTTTTTTTGGCAACCCATTTTCTGAATTATTGGGTGGTTTTCCCGTATACTCTTCATATTGATGTTGATGGTGAGAATGATTTCCATCCATGATTCCGTTATGTTGGAGTATCGGGCTGGCCACCCCTTATTTCGGATAGCAGGTTGTCACAATATAACAATTGTTTTATACCAAAATTTATATGTAAAATAGTCCAAAAGAATACTTTTTATAGAAGAACACATTTTTCAAGGTGGCAAACTCGTTTGAATGAAAATGGGACTTCGTTCGAACGAAAACCTATGTTACATTCTAAAGAGGTCCAATTTCGTTCGAATAAAACGACTAGTTTGTTCAAATGACCTTCCAACGAACTTACCACGACTTTGGTTCTGTCAAGCAGAGACACTTCGTTCTAACGATATTGACACCTCGCTCGAACGAGTAAAGGAGTTCGTTTAAACGAGAGCCACATCTAGTTCTAACGAGATCAAAAAATAAAATATATATATATATATTCAAAATCCTTTTATAATAAAATGCCTCGAGTAAAAAATAAAATATCTCGAATATATATAACTGCGAAATAATAAAAACCTTAAATTTGTATACCTTCATAAAGTGTTCATGACGATTCCAACAATTTGAAATTAAAAAACATTTCTCGGTCACTAACATGTCTTCAAATGATCGTGAAAGTATATGTGAATGTAATGTTTAGTTTGTAATGGGATACGTCAAAATAATTAATCTATGAGCAATTATAAAAACTTGCTCTTAGAGATATCCCTCTTTGGCCATTCTGGTACGAAATAAAAGACGAAACCCAAATTATAATAAAACCCATAAGGTACTATTCTACTATTGTCCTCCTAAACCCAAAATTGGATGACATTCGAGATTTTGTCTTCAACTGAAATTCTTCATCTTGTGTAGTCCATGAGATTATCATCAAAGCGAAAGATACCTACACACATGAAACAAAAGAATACCGTGGCACGTATGAGTTTAAAGAAAATAAAAATCCCCCTTAATTTGTTCTCCCCCCTTTTGATCGTAATAGACAAAGGGTAAGAAACTAAGAATGACTAATAGTCATCACCCGAATCGAATAGAAATAACATCACAAAGATAATCAATTAACATATGCGATGAAATTTCTAAAAGGCATACCAACTATTTTTGAAATATTTTAAAATTTTCAAGTATAATAAGTACATATAGGTACAAAATACATAACATCAAGAAATAACACGAAAATATCCGAATCATGAAAGAGAAATGTAATTTTTGGAACATTTACTATGGGCAAATCAACATAGGCATTCGAAACATAAGCGCACAAAGTCAATGAGATACTTTTAAAGAAATAACACAATTTCAACCATAGGTGTAAGAATGTTGAACAAAATTAATTTGACTCGACTTATGCAATATTCCATGAGTTTAAATGCTTTTCAAATCCGTAACGCCAACTATTTAATATTTTTCAAAAGAGTTTGTTATGCAAACCCATTAATCTTCTGCATTATAACACCCTTAAAATCTCACATATATATGTATAAGAATTCACTCTCAAATCATTGAAGATATCATAATGCTCATATGTAGAGAAGCATCAATGAAATAAAAGTGGCCTTGGCACTTCTGTTTTTACGTGTCGTTAATCTTTTAGGCTCTTTTTGCAAATGGAGGATTTCAATGCAAAGACAATTTTTCCCTTTCATAGCCACTTTCCATTGCTTAACATATAATAAATTTTTTAGGAAACGAAATTCGGGCAATAATTCTTACAAGCACAACTTATCTCTACTATATTGGTTCATTATTAAACACCATTGAGATGAGAACACCGTATTCAACATTTGACAAACCAGTACAATGTTCAAAACGTTTGTGTACGTGTGCAATAAAGGTGATAAAGAGTCTAGCATGAAGAAATTAATCATCAATGAATAACGAAAAACTATCTACAGATTATTATGAACACTCATGAAACTAAGCTTTGTCTCAAAACATCATGAAAAAGTCACATGAATGTATGGAATGTATTGGTGATCCGAATATCTTAAATGCATATCCATATATAGTGAAAAACGAAAATACAAAAATCTTTTTGTCTTTTTTAAAAATTTTGTCAAAATAAAATCTCTTTGGATTTTTCAAGCATTTTCTTAAAAATAAAATATGGATATGCATTTAGGATATCTTAAAAATTTTCAAACATTTTCTTAAAAATCGAAAATCTTTTTGGATTTTTCAAAATATATCAAAAAGCATAAAGAAGTATAAACAACTCAATACAATAGAAATATAATCTAGCAATAGGGATAAAAAAAATATGAACATGATAATCACCCTATAATAGATAAAGGAACCTAACTCAATCAACGGAACAAATACCTAAAGGCTTCCTAATATTCTCAAATCTAAGTGCATCTAAAGGTTTCGTAAAAATATCGTCTAATTAACGTTTGGTGCTCACAAAGCTCAAGGACACGACCTTCTCCTCAACGAGATTATGAATGAAATGCTCATGTATCCTAATGTGCTTTGTGCGGGATGTTGGACCGAATTACGATATATATGAATTGCACTCATATTATCACATTAAATAGTATTTGACCCTTGGGAAATCCCATAATCTTCTAATATTTTCTTCATCATAAGAGTTGTGTGCAACGACTCCCAATGGCTATATACTCGGCCTTTGTCGTGTACAAAGATATAAAGTTTTGTTTCTTTCTTAACCAAGAGACAAGAGCACTCCAAAAGTAAAAACACCCACTCGAGGTGCTCCTACAACCATCAATATTCCCTACCCAATCGGTACTTGAATAGGCGAAAAAATGTCCATTAGTATCAAAGGAATAATAAATACCATAGGAAAGAGTGCCACTCACATAATTGATGATACGTTTAATTATGAGCAAGTGAGACTCTTTTAGGGATGCTTATTATTGCGCATAAACTTCAATGATAAAGGCAATGTCGGGACGACTAGCGATAAAGTAGAGAAGACTACCTATCATGATCTTATAAAGGTTTTGCTCTACGTCCTTATCTAAAGTGTCTAATATAATCGTAGTAGATGTACTCATAGGGGTGCGTCAGTGCTTAGCGGGGTCTAAACCAAATTTCATCACTAGGTCCCTAGCATATTTGGATTGAGATATAAAAATCCTATCCTCAAGTTGATACACTTGGAGACCTGAGAAGAACATAAGATCACTAATCATGCTCATCTCAAACTCACTTTTCATCTCCTCCCCAAACGTGTGAGCATGTTGGGAATACTTGGATCTAAATACCATGTTGTCCACATAGATTTAGGCAACCAATAAGGCACCACTCTCTCCTCTCACAAATAACGTCTTATCCACTCCTCCTCTCTTAAATCCACGAGCTAAGAGATAACAAGTGAGCTTCTCATACAACACTCCGCGCAATTTGGCATCAGTCGCAGCCAACCTATGCCGAGCGTCACTAAATTAAATACCATTCTTAGCATAATACAGAATTATGAGACAATAAAACTTTAATTCCACAAGATATAATGAAATTTAATCCATCGAAATATAAACATCCATGCAATGAAATCCATCACTATGCTAAGTTCAAACTAAAATCAAACTCCAAATGATAGAATAAAACTCAAAATAAATAATCCAACTCTGAAACCTGACTGAAAATCATAAACAATTGTGGAACCGATTGACCCACCAAATCCATAATAACTATCTCATAAATAAAACGACAAAATTAAAAAATAATATAAACTACTAAAGCACTAAAATTATATCTCTAGTTTCACTCTAAAGATCTCTAATCCATCCAAAGCAACTACACTAGTAACTACACCTGAAGTGTTAGTCAACGCAATGGATCATAGCCCATCGTATGAACACTAGCTATTCCTCCCAATTAGGGTCTATTAACCCAGACATAAGCATAATAAATGATAAATATCACAATAGAGTATTTTAAATTAAACAATATAATAATAACATGTGAGTAAAGTGACACAATACTAACTACGACACCCCGCAACTCAAGTCCATTAATATTATTGCGACATAAAATTATCAATTTATAATTATTAATTGAATTAATATAACCAATATTATCAATGAGAAACCAGTATAGCTATTTCATCCTATTACGAGTCATGCACATACTCATGGTGCGCCCACAATCACACACTACACACATTTGTTAGCCTTGCACATACTCGGGATGCAAATTCATTTTAATACCCGTTATTTATCTTAGGCATTAATTATCCATTTATTATCAAATTTTCATTATTCTTTATTAGCCCCACTTTATATTTGAGCATCAAATCCTAAACCATCCCTAGTCCCATACCTAGAGATCACCAAAATTACAAGTATTTCATAGCCTATAACTTAGGAAGAATACATATTAACCATTACCAATGAGTCTCGCACCTAGGCTAACGAAACAATGGAACGACATACTACCTAGCCCCACACAGGAAATACCCAACCGTTCGAACCTACACTTACTGCTCACATACCTACAAAGTGTTAACAACGACAAGACCTACCTACTAGTCCAATACCTAGCAAGCAACCTAAAAATAAAGGTAAAAGTATAACTACCCCAAACATCCTAACGTCCCCGCAATGTCAAAATATTAATATGAGCAACATCACATATATCATATTTTTAATTTATAAGTACAATTCTCCCAATTAATTCTCCGATTATAATATTATCCAAATTACGTCATTTTATTTATATAATTAAACGAGTCTTACCACACAGTTGTCCTAAGTCCATAACGTCTTACATGTCTCTATGTTGAAGAAGTATCTTCACAATCCCCAACAAGTCATTGACTGCAATCTCATCAAATTAGAGGAAGATGTTATTTCCATGCGACCTATATTCATTTTGGACCACGGGGATAGGGTACTACGCAATCATCACACAAGTTGTCAAATTTCATAATTTCCATACAAGTGATATTATATCGGTTAATATAAGATTACAATTTTAGTATGCATATTCACAATATTGTACAATAATAAATCCATTTTACAATCTAATAATAAAAATTATGCTTTTTCGAGTCGAAACATTATTACAAAGTCACATTTTTAACTTTAATGCATGAAACATCCCACAATTCTATCATAGTCCAAATCTTTACTCTAAGCGTGAGATTGTTTCAAGTATTAAATATATTTTTAGATTTGAATAAAAATAGCCCCAAAATTATTTTCACTTTCCCTAATTAGTCTTCCTAATTTATTTTAAGAAAAACCATTTATTAAAGTTTAGGCAATATCTAAAACGCATAACACTTACGGGGAATAATAGAAGCATTCATGCCCGTAAAGAAGTCATCTTAAAAATCTGATTACACGATTGAGTTTCTCTCACGAAAATAGCAAAGGCATGTTATTGGTCGTTCGTAAGAAAACTTGATTTAGATCTTCAAAACTCGAGTTGAAAATCAATTTTTAATGGGGTTTAGGTTTTGTAGATGAGAGGAGATAAAACTATAGAAGTCTATTGCTCTTTGAGAAGGGTTAGAAGTGTTTTAAAAAGCCTAAACCCGTGCCTTTTATTTTAAGACAAGAAAATAATTTGAGTCCTACAAAAACTCTACAAGAAAATAGCCAAAATCCACACTGCCACCTATGCGAACTGGTTTGTGCCCAGGGCCAAACCGATTTGGTCGACCAGTTACTTATAAAACCTCCATGTTTATATATAAAAATTTATAATTTTCAAATCATACTCCCGATTTAAATTCCACCTAAAACTTTATTTTATATATATTAAACAAACATTTTTAATTGCCAAAAGTAATTAAATCCAAAGAAAAATATTTTTCCAATTTTTTATTTAAACGAGTTATTTATGTTCTAAAATCATGAGGTATTAAATCTCGTACCAATCATATGGTGCTTTCTTCAAACCATACAAGGACTTCTTAATAAAAAAGACGTGTCTCGGGTTCCTTAGGTCTTCGAACCCCGTAGGTTGTTGATACATCACGAATATTGAATATTATTGCATGTTTTACTTATGCATTCCAGTACAATTGTGTCCGTTACATTTCGTATTTATGCTCATATACTGTATAACCTATGGTTTCGATATATATATATATATATATATATATATATATATTAATGTTTATTTGAGCTTTTGTAGGTATTGGAACGCTTAACAGTGCAATTAGTGATTTTTGAATTTTTTTTAATGCAGTAACGTTCGGGCTTTATGCTTGAACTCCTCACAGAAGTTTTAGCCCTCTGAGTCAGTTTCGAGTCTTATTATGACCATTTTCTCGGGGAGCACTTATTGGGTTTTTGAAGCACGGCCTTAGCTTGGAAACAGAGTGTCGATCGCTCAATGGTTTTTGATCGATCGATTGATCGATGATTTGGTTTTTGTCATAGCAGGAAGGTAGTGGCAAATTTACAGTTTGTCGATCGATGACTGTATTTTTTGGAATTTTTTGGCTTATTTTTTCTTTTTTATTTTCTTTTATTCAACCTTACTATTTATATGTAAGTTGGTTTTTGTTCAGATATACTTAGTTTTTATATAAATTAGATATGATATTTGTAGGTTACATTTAGGAGGGATATTTTGAGATGGAGATTCTCAATCTTAGGGCTTGATTCCAAAGGGTATGTAAGTGTACTATTCATCATCTCCTTCATTAACATAAGTTTCTATTTCTTGCTTTATTTACTTCTTTGCTTTAAAATTGATGTCATTTAATATGCTTCATAACTAACTTAGTTTAGGTTGAGATTGTTAAACTCACAGGGGTTAATTAGTTGTTATGCTATGGTATGATGAGTTTATGGTAGTTTTAATGGGCTAGTTGTTCTTCTTGTCACGTAGGAGATTTAATGGTGTATATCATATATGAACCGTATTTAAGAACTTTAATGTATAATTCCAAGAATATTCCTCGACATCGAACTCAAATTTATCTTTTATGAGAATTTAGAGGGTGGCAACTCTGGGTTTAATTAATTATTCAAGTGAGAGGCCCATTTGGTTCGCTACTCAGAAAATTCGATTTAAACGATGTTTTTAAATACAGTTTTAAAATTCAGATTTTTGTGCTTAAAATTATTGGTGTGCGTTTGGTAAACTTGTTTTTAAATACAGTTTTTTAAAAATTTGATAAAATTGGCAATAGTGTATATATATGTGTGTGTGTGTGTGTGTGTGTGTGTAAACATACATACATGATACATGAATGAATACATACATACATACATACATGATACATGAATGAATACATACATACATACATACATGATACATGAATGAATACATACATACAACATAAATTATATACATGTACATTTAATATCATGTATTTTTAGGTATATTTAATGGAGTATGTTGGGGAGTTTATATATATATAATGATATTGCATGTATAATTCACTATAAAATTATATACATACATGAATTGATAATTTATTTTAATACATATGTACTATATGTATATTTTATATTATTCTATACATTAATAATACATGTATAAAACTATATATAAGTATCATGTATCTATTGATAATATTATTTAACGTTATATTATTCCATAAGTAATTTTGTGTACATGTACATATATATTTTTTTATTTATAATAATTGCACACATATTAATGTATTATGTATGTATATTATATATTAAGGTAAAACTGCATTAAAATATTAAGAATGGATAATTTTGAGTTGAAAAATAAAAAACAAAAGTTATAAAACAGCCTAAAACTGTTTTCTAAAAAACTTGATTATAACACAGAAATATTATATTTATGTGTTTAAAACCAGATTGCCAAACGCAGATTCTTATCAGAATTGTATTTAAACACAGAAAACAGAATTATAATTGCAAACTAAACAGGCCCAATCTTGTTAACGCTTTTCTTTTCATGCGACCATTTATGCTATTTAGCCCGTGTGAGGGAGACGACTCTCAACCCATAGTTTTACTCATTTTGTTAATTTAAGTTTAAATACATGTCTAGTTTAATGATTTGCTCACATGTCATCTTTTACCCTTTTATTCGCGAAGTATTAAATTAATATAATTCTAACAACTAGGATATGTGGTCTCGATCCCCACTTTCCGGTACACTCCATAATTAGTGAGCCAAGTATTAGTTTTTGTTTGTGTAGAGGTGTAAACACCCCCACAACATATTTTACATACACACGCAGTTTACGCCGACTATCAAAATGGCGTTGTTGCCTGGGACTAATTTTTTCTAGAATTTTATTGACTTAGTATTTCCTACTATTTTTTCTTTCGAGATTCTCTAATTTAGCTTTTATGGGTTCATTGAATTAGTGTATCCCATAATGCCGACTATCACCGTTTTAATTCTGGAATTACACATCGAACTCAAAGTGCGTCAAACGTTGAATTCGCGCCTGCACAGCACATTTCTAAGTGTCCATCACAAAGTCATTTTGGGTAAGTATGTCTTGCACTAATTTTTTCGGTAGTTGTAATGATTTAGGTTTGCAGGTTTGTCCTAAGAATAATTTTCAGTATCACTCCAAGCCTATGACTTTTGGTGAATACTTGCATATTGAGAAGAATAAAAAATCCCAAGATTACTTTTAGTGAGTATTGCAATAATCAAATTATCAATTTGGGAATTTATGAAACTTATTGTAGTGACAAAATGCCTCAAACATATTACAATAACAAAGTTGAAAGCCATTGCGATAGTAGTTCTTCGAACTATCATGACAATAACTTCCAAAGTTTTTATACGAATAAGATTGAAAATCATGATAATAGTTCTCAAATTAGTCTTTTTGAAAAATTTGTGAAGCCACCGAATTCATTTGGTGCGTTGTTACAAAGTTTAAAAATGGAAAAATTTGACAACTTTTATCGGAAGGAGAATCATTATTACGAACATGAATTGGATTTATTATTTAAAACCAGAGATGATTCTTCTCTTAAAACTTCAGAAGACGACGAATGTTTTGAACCAAGTGAGGAATCCGAGGTTCTTAAGCTGACAATGCCTACTTTAGAACAAACTAATTTGCATGTAGCCTAAGGTCTAATGGAGAATTAAAACGGTGATGATATGGAGTTTGACGCACTTTGCAATGAGATGATTTCTTCCTTGAACAACAAATATGAGTTGAATACTTGTGTTTTACCTCAAACAATTTTGAAAGAACATTTCACTGAAAGTGAATCTTTTTCCTTTGGAATTCAAACATCGAGAGATGATAAGTCATCTCTTCAAGTTGAATTCATTTCCTTACTATTTCCATTCACCGTTATCCAACCATTACAATTTTTCTAGGAGTTGGTTGAACGCTTTGAAATGTTCAATCCATTCGCCGACGAGGAATACATGTTCAAGTTGCTCGATTTAATGGGATCCTTTCTATTGTGTGCCCTTCACTCCATGCTTTATGAAAATCCTTTAGGAGGAAATTCGATTTTTCCCAGATCCCATGTGTGCCTGTTTCCCATCCAATTCAAACCCCCCATCATCTCCCTAAAACTTTTAATTGATGATGGTTCCTTTCTTTCGCCGTGCACATATTCAAACGAAATTCTTATTTTTTGGAAGCTATGCACTCAATTGAGGGATCACTCATTATCCCTCAAAGTCAAATTATCATTTTGTTAGACCCTCAAAAATTTAAGCTCATGTCATTGAAATTTAGGTTGTACATGGTTAATTCTTTATTTTTTTTTCAATATAGTTTCAGCGTAATTAGTTATATTTTCATTATTTTTTGTATGCATCGTGCTAACATTTTTGTAGGTTCAACGAACTTGATTGCGCATCCCTAACACGCGGCTATTAGAAAAGCAAAATAACTTACAAAAATATGTTGCACACACTTATACTCACTTTTATGCATATATTTTCTTTTTTTTTATGTGTGTGTCCTATCCATTGTAAGTTCCATTCTTACATTAGTATTTTATTACATATACTTATTTTTATATATATATTTGTTTTACTTTCTCTTTTTTCCTTTTTGTTTTTAATTTTTACTTCCCCCCTCATTTCCCATTACAGAATACTAGCAGGTGTGAAATTTTGATTCCTGAATCGATCGATAAAAATCAATTGATCGATCGATAAAAATTGATTGGTCGATCGATGAAAGTAATTTTGCCTAGAAACCAAGACAGTGCATTTCTTATTTAATAATCAATCGATCGATGATTATAAATCAATTGATCGATCGACTCATTAAGTGGCAGACCGAATCGTTTTTTGCCCTTTTCTCTTCTCAACTCACAATTTTTTCCCTTACCTTGTCCCCCCTTTCTGAGCCCTAATTTTTTCACACCCCATCTTCACTCAATTTGACCCATTTTTGTGCATCCAAGGTATGAATACTTCCTATTTACCTAGTTTCTTTCGTGTTATTGTTTGATTTATTTCATGATTCTAGTGTTTTTTCTACATTTTGACAGTTAGTGAGGTTATTGTTAGGTGTAGCCCAAATTGTTTTGTTCCAACATGATTTATGCATTATTAATGATGAATAAACCATTCATGAACAAAAATTATGATGGATTCTTGTGTTTGTTCACGAATGGGGTATTGTTGTTGGTTCAAATTAAACTCAAACACCCTTATATCACATTGTGCATATCAAGTGTTTGCTAAAAGGCCTAAACTAAAAAAAAATTTGCGATGTTTCGCTTGCACTTGTGTTTTTTTCGCTCTTTGTCACACCTTCACACATTTTATCACAATGTGATATGTTTTCACACGTTTTCACACACTTGTGCACACCATTTCAACTTGTTCACTGCTCACTTTTAATTGCGCTTTACAATTTATATTGTCTTGCCTAATTATTATTTTGTAGGTTGAAATGGACACTATCAGATATACGATTCAACCAAGTGTGTGCCCTCACAGGGATTTGAGGGATTTCGATGTGAAAGGGAAAGAGATTGGTTTCAAGCCCACTTTTAGACACAACGGGGGCATTTGGCTTACCATTTTTCTTGGAACCTTAGTGATTGTAATAATCCTCGCTTTTGAGAGCCTATTTTATATTTATTTACTATGTGAAGTACTTATATATAAAATGTTGAAATGTGGAGTAAGTATTAATTTAATGAAGAAAAGTTAATATTTACCAAAATGTTACATATTTACCTTATATGTAGGTAAATATCACCATGTTGCAGTTTATTGTGTCATATGAATTAAAATGACATTGTGGTTTAAAAAAAATGAAACCGGAACTTAAAATGAGTTATAAAATTTCCAAATGATAATTTGGAGGATGTAGTTAGTCCCGATGGTTACGAGATAGTCAAATTGAGTGCCATATTGTATTTTGATGTTTTGGGCACTTTTGACTAGTTTTAGTATATTGCGTATTGGGAATCATTTTAATGTGGTATATTGCTAAGCATTTTATTTCTCTTAAGAGCATTTGTTAACCTAGAGTAAGAGAGAGAAGAAGAGAACTGGTGGAGAAAGAGAGAGATTGAAGATTTGGATATTGATCTTGCATCCATCTTCATCAAATCTGAGATTGGAACCCTAAGGCAAGTTTTCTACTTGCTATTATGTGATTTAAGTTGAATAATTAGCATTGATAGTTGTGGGTTAATTATGGTTTAACAAAGTTAGGGCTTTTAATGGATTTATGGGTTTTGAATCCTTGGAGGTTGATTTGGTTCGATGTTGGTATATATCATTGTTGGTTGATGTCTATATGATCATTTGGTAGAAATAAATGAGATTAGTTTGGGTAGTTTGGAGTTGGGGTAAATCTTTGGAGTCCATGACTCCATAGCCAAACTTGGCAAAATTCGCAGGGGTGAATCGATTCGGCCCCTGGGCGAATCGATTCGCTTAGGATCAGTTTCCAGGTCCGGGTACCCGAATCGATTCGGGTTAAGGGCCGAATCGATTCAGCATTTACAAAAAGTTGGGTTCATCTTCCAAACCGATTCACTTTTTGGGCGAACCGATTCACCTTGGGGGCGAATCGATTCGGACCCTGCAGTTTTGAGTTGATTTTTCCAACTCAATTTTTATCCTTTTTCTTTAGGCTTAGGGCTTAGAAACCTTCTTGAATGAAATAAACTTAGAGTCCTAAAGTCTTAGTTTAGTTTGGTCGCCACCCTAGATTAGAGTTGGTTCATCTGGGGTTTATTCCAGGGGTGCTTAAAGTGATGTTCATGCATTACTTTTCTTTTTACAACTTATTAGGAGTTTAGGAGTTAAAAGCCCATACTTGGAGACTTTAGGGGCTCATTGGAGATATATATAAAACCTTGGGACTTGGAGAATCATTATGATCACTTGGAGATTAGTTCGGGACTTAAAACGTGATGAATATTAATGAGAATATTCAATGATTATGGTTTCAGATATAATGAAACAAATATGATTAATGGAAATGAAAATATGATTTAAATCGGTAAATGTTAATTTACTTAAACACACCTCTCTAAATGTTATCATAAGGGAAGCTCGTGCATGAGGTGATGTCCCCTGACTAGTGAATGCCGGGAGATTATAGTCCTCGGCCATATGCGGGGTTGTTATATATTTTATTCTGCGCTAGTGAGGTAATTCCAGGTATGGTTATGACTCACTCGCAGGCATATAGCCACTTCCCGACGTGCATTAGGTACCCAGGTTGTCTTGTTTGATGGGCCCTGGAAGATGATAGTCATTTCAGGGCGCGCCCAGTGGGGAAACTGGGAGGGGCGGTCTTAGAATCGTTATATGTATAAGAATATGACCATTCTAAATCAAGTGGGACTTGAGATATGTAAAATGCCATAAGAAAATATGATGGTATTATATTCCTGCTAAGGAATGGAAATTGGAATAAAGTGGTAAATAATGATGGAGGCTTTTAAATTTATGATGTCTAATCATATTCTCTTGCATAATTTAATAAAAGTCATAATCATTTAAATTGCTTTATTATGCTTTGTGATTAGGTTGTTAGATACTCATCTTCATCATTCATGATTAACTGTTCATATATATTATGCTTCTTATTCATCTGGGAATCATATAAAATCGGGCCCTCACACGTTCATTTTCCATGTTGTGTATGTTATTTGTATTCTCCCAGGTGCTCCGCCGCAAGGACGCCCGTTATGATATTCCTACTCCTATGCTTTTGGGGAGCTGTAAGATTTTGCGGATATTACATGATGTTTTGTTAGACGCCTTCATTTTTGTATTCTAGATATGATCGGGTCTTTCACTCGGGCATGTGTCCCAAACTTTTGTAACTGTTTAATGGATGTATTATGCAAATTATTAAATTGTTGTAAACCATTGTATGTACCTGTGGACCGACAGCATATTCGGTCCCCTTATTATATACTCGTTATTATTGCAATATATGGTCCTTTCGGAATTCCACTTTCTCTTCAGATTGGGTTGTTTAAATTATTTACTTATCTGATCATAAAACAAAATTTTTGGCAACCCGTTTTCTGAATTATTGGGTGGTTTACCCGTATACTCATTTTATTATTATGATGCTGAGAATGATTACCATCCATGATTACGTTATGTTGGAGTATTGGGATGGCCACCCCTTATTTCAGATTGCGGGTTATCATAGATGGTATCAGAGCATGAGGTTCTAGAGTCTTTATTATCTATGCGGACTTGTCACGTTCTACCGTAGCGTTCTTTGATATAGAGCCTAATGTTAGGACTGCTCTGTTGCTTATATTTGCGATCTTCTGCAATATAGATTGTTTTGAATAGTATTCTAACTCTATTATTCCTTCATCTCAGATGCCTCCTAAGAGAGGTCGCCTAGCGAGACGTAATAGAGTTGTAGAAGGGAATTATGGTCCTTCATCGCCGCCACAAGGAACAATTAATGCTGTTGATGTAGAAAACATTGTGGCTCAAGCGGTCAATGCTGCTATGACCGCAGTGGCTTAGCAAATGACACAAGCTCAATAATGAGCACAGGATGCACAAGCTCCTACGGGACCTTCTCCATGGGAGAGAGTTAGAGAGTCCTTTTTAAAAGGCCATCCCCCGAAATTTGACGGAGGTTCTGACGTTATTCGAGCAAATCAATGGAAGAAAGATATGAAACGCCATCTATGAATGGTGGAATGTAGTGAGGAGAAGAAACAAATCCTTGCTACTTTCAAACTTGTTAGGGCCGCATTGCACTGGTGGGAGTCAATGACTACAACAGAATAGAGATATACCATGATGATCACTGATTTCTGGGTCTTGTTTGACCAAAAGTATTTTCCTCCCGCAGTTCAAAGGGAGATGAGAAGGAGACTTCAAGATGTGGTACAGGGAGAGCAGTCTGTTGCTGAATACGAAGAGGAGTTCACCCGGTTGGCAAGTTTTGTGCCGGATGAGGTGACTCCGAAAGAGAGGAAGGTTTCAAAGTTTATGGGAGGTTTGAACTGGAGAATTTGGCAACATTTACTGGGTAATCCAGCCTTGAAAAGTTTTGGTGAGGTAATGAATGCAGCATTGCTCCATTGCCAACAACATCGGTTGTACATGCAGAGTAGCAAGAAAGCTACCGTAGTGGGGCAAGCGGGAAAACCTGGAGGAAATGGGATCGGAGGAGGAGCATCTTCTTCATCCCAATCTTCGGGTAATAAGCAACGAGAAAGGGATCCCCAGCAGGGGGACGTGTCAAAAAGGCAATGCTTTGGTGGGTTTAATTCGGGTGGCAATAATAATCAGCACGATCAGGGTGCCCCGCCAAAACAAACAGGACGGGGTGGTCAAGGAGGTAGAGGTCATCAGGGCCAAGGTGTTAACCAGTTTAGAAACAACGGGGGCCGTGTTCCGGAGAATATGTTGGGAAAGTGCTTCCAATGTGGGGAGGCGGGTCATTACAAGAAGGAGTGTCCTCAGTTGATTGGGGTCGGCCTCCTAAAGTCCCTTAGCAGACTTATGTTCAGTTTCTGCCACAGGCACCAAATCCGGTTATTCCTCAGCAGTAGGGTAAGCTACAGTATGGGAGAGTTTATCATATCCAGGATGCTATGCATACTCCTGCTCCACCAGCGCCGCCAGCGATTGAGGGTAAGTTCCTTATTCAGGGACATATGGGTCACGTTTTGTTTGTTACGGGTGAGACTCATTCATTCATTTCTAGAAGTTTTGCTCAATCCACAGAGTTGATAAAATCTGCAGAGAGCACTTTCACTAGCGTTGAGTCCTCTATGGGTGATGGTTCACTCATTTTCCTTGTTTGTAACATATAGGAATCACTCTTGGTAATTTGTGCTGTGAGGCCTATTTACTCGTCCTAGACATGGTCGGGTATGATGTGATTTTGGGCATGGATTGGCTTGTCAAGTATCATGAAATAGTTCATTGTTATGGGAAGAGTATAGTCTTTGCCATTCTGGGACAAGAAATGTTCTTGGTGGTTATGCCTCGTTTAGAAGGAGGTACTAGTACGTAATTGTATTATTTTGCGGAAGAAACTTCTCAGGATGTAGTTGTTCCCTTGGATTCGATTCCAATTGTTCAAGATTTTGTAGATGTCTTTCGAGAAATACCGGGTTTGCCTCCGAGTCGAGAGATTGAGTTTGTGATTAATTTAGTGCCCGGAACGAGACCGATTGCGAGAGCTCCGTATCGTATGGCTCCTGTTAAAATGAAGGAGTTGAGAGATCAAATTCAACAATTTTTGGAGCAGGGATTCAATAGGCGTAGTACGTCGCCATGGGGTGCTCCTGTGTTGTTTATAAAGAAAAGGGACGGTTCTCTCCGGTTATGTGTTGACTATAGAGAATTGAATAAGGTCACCATCCGATATAAATACCCTTTGCCTCGTATCAATGATTTATTTGATCAACTCAGGGGAGCGTCATACTTCTCTAAGATAGACTTGAGGACGGGGTATCACCAGTTGAGGATACGGGAGCAGGATGTATCCAAGACCTCATTTCTGACGAGGTATGGGTCCTATGAATTTTTGGTTATGCCCTTTGGACTAACCAATGCCCCCGTCGTATTTATGGATCTCATGAATAGGTTATTCCGGGACTTCCTGGACCAATTTGTTATTATATTCATCGATGACATCCTTGTGTATTCTCGAACGGAATTATACCATGCTATTCATTTGAGGTTGGTCCTACAAAGGTTGAGGGATCACCAATTGTATGCTAAGTTCGAGAAGTGTGGCTTTTGGTTGCAGGAGGTACAATTTCTGGGTCATATTATGACATCCTAGGGTATATCGGTGGATCCGAGTAAGGTGATTGCGGTGAGGGAGTGGGGTCAACCCACGACACCGATCGAAATTCGTAGTTTTCTGGGTTTGGCGAGTTATTACCATCGTTTTATCAAGGGTTTCTCTAAGATCGCTAGTCCTTTGATAAATTTGACCCGAAAAGGGGTGAGGTTTGTTTGGGATAACTCTTATCAGACTGCTTTTGATGAGATCAAAGATAGATTGACTTCGACTCCAGTCCTTACGTTGCCAAAGCCGGGGTTGGAATACCTAGTCTTTACCTATGCATCTCTACAAGGATTAGGATGTGTACTCCAACAGGAGCGACGGGCTATTGCATATGCTTCTCGCAAGCTAAAGCCCCATGAAAGAAATTATCAGGTGCATGACTTAGAACTGGCCGCAGTTGTCTTTGCCTTGAATATTTGGAGGCATTATCTCCAAGTGGATAAATTTAGTCTTTTCACGGACCATAAGTCGCTCCAATATTTATTTTCACAGAAAGATTTGAATATGCGACAGCACCGATGGTTGGAGTTCGTGAAAGATTATCAATTTGACATCCACTATCACCCTGGCAAGGCGAATGTGGTAGCGGATGCTTTGAATAGAAGGCCCGAAGGAGAGTTAGCTGATGTATGGAAAGCTAAATGGAAAGAGCTCAGTCACGAGGATGCGGTTGCTAGGGAGTTTATGTCAGGGATGACCGTTATGCCTATAATTATGGCAAGGGTTGTAGAAGCCCAAGGAAGAGATAAAGGTTGTCAGGACCACATAAGTCGATTACTGTCTGAGGGAGCGGAATCCTACTCGATAAGTTCAGAGGGTGGACTACGCTTCCATGGAAAACTCATTGTCCCGGAGGAGGGGGATTTGAGACGGGCGGTGATGGCAGAATCTCATGGTTCTAAATTTACGGTACATCCTGGTGGGGATAAGATGTATCAAGATATGCACCGTCAGTATTGGTGGCCAAGTATGAAGCGAGATATTTCTAATTTCATATCTCAATGCACTACTTGTCAGTTGGTGAAGATAGATCATCAGCGACCGACAGGTTTGTTGCAACCATTGGAGATTCCGGTATGGAAGTGGGAGAGCATATCAATGGACTTTATTACAGGCTTGCCAAGGTCACAAATCGATTGTGATATAATTTGGGTGATTGTCAACTGCTTGACTAAGTGGGCACACTTCCTACCCGTGCGTACCGATTATGACACTACTCGCTATGCCCGATTATTCATCGCGGAGATTGTCAGACTCCATGGGGTGCCTTTAAATATAGTTTCTGATCGTGACAAAATCGTTGTTTCCCACTTTTGGCGAAGTTTCCAAGAGGCTATGGGAACTGAATTGAAGTTAAGCACTTCTTACCATCCTCAAATAGATGGCCAGACTGAACCGAGTAAATCAAATGTTGGAGGATATACTTCGTATGTGTATTCTTGATTTCAAAGGCGGTTGGGAACAATATATCCCTTTGGTAGAATTTGCATATAATAATTCATACCAATTTACTATTAGGATGGAGCCCTATGAATCTTTGTATGGTCGGCCTTGTAGATCACCCACGTGTTGGTTAGAAGTGGGGGATAACAAATTCCTTGGACCTGAAATGATCCAGGATACTTCTTCTAAGATCGAACTCATTCGGAATCGCATTCGGATAGCTCAAGACCGCCAAAAGAGTTACGCCGATGCAAATAGGAGACACATGGAGTTGGAGATTGGGGACCAAGTCTTGGTGCGAGTGTCACCCATGAAAGGTATCAAGCATTTCGGAAAGAAAGGGAAGCTTGCGCCGCGTTTTGTTGGACCTTTTCCCGTTATTAATAAGGTGGGTCCAGTGGCGTATCAACTTGCCTTATCGAAACCTTTACAACAAATCCACGATGTGTTCCATGTCTCTTCTTTGAAGAAGTATAAAAGGTGCGAAGGTGCCCTTTGGCATATTCCTTTTGAGGATATCGACTTGCAACCCGACATTTCATATGAAGAACAACCTGTTGCTATTTTAGAGCATGGGGAGCGTAGGTTGAGGTCTCGAGTGGTGCCCTCGATGCGAGTCAAATGGATCCATCACAACGCTAAGGAATCAACATAGGAACATGAGGATGATATGCGGGAAAAGTATCCGCATCTCTTTATTCAAGGTACGCCTGAATTTTAGGGGAAAAATTCCCTCATAAGGGGGGGAGTATGTAACAACCCTCGCTTTTGAGAGCCTATTTTATATTTATTTACTATGTGAAGTACTTATATATAAAATGTTGGAATGTGGAGTAAGTATTAATTTAATGAATAAAAGTTAATATTTACTAAAAGTTAATATTTACCTTATATGTAGGTAAATATCACCATGTTGCAGTTTATTGTGCCATATGAATTAAAATGACATGGTGGTTTATAAAAAATGAAACCGGAACTTAAAATGAGTTATAAAATTTCCAAATGATAATTTGGAGGATGTAGTTAGTCCCGATGGTTACGAGATAGTCAAATTGAGTGCCATGTTGTATTTTGATGTTTTGGGCACTTTTGACTGGTTTTAGTATATTGCGTATTGGGAATCATTTTAATGTGGTATTAACCACTTAAGTTTGGAGACTTTAGACTAATGCCCCGATTTAGTCTTGCTAAGCATTTTATTTCTCTTAAGAGCATTTGTTAACCTAGAGTGAGAGAGAGAAGAAGATAACTGGTGGAGAAAGAGAGAGATTAAAGATTTGGAGATTGATTCTGCATCCATATTCCTCAAATCTGAGATTGGAACCCCAAGGCAAGTTTTCTACTTGCTATTATGTGATTTAAGTTGAATAATTAGCATTGATAGTTGTGAATTAATTATGGTTTAACAAAGTTAGGGCTTTTTATGGATTTAAGGGTTTTGAATCCTTGGAGGTTGATTTGGTTCGATGTTGGTATATATCATTGTTGGTTGATGTATATATGATCATTTGGTATCAATAAATGAGATTAGTTCGGGTAGTTTGGAGTTGGGGGAAATCTTTAGAGTCCAAGACTCCATAGCCAAACTTGGAAAATTCTCAGGGGCGAATCGATTCGGCTCCTGGGCGAATCGATTCACTTAGGATCAGTTTCCAGGTCTGGGTACACGAATCTATTCGGGTTAAGGGCCGAATCGATTCGGCATTTACAGAAACTTGGGTTCAACTTCCAAACCGATTCGCTTTTTGGGCGAATCGATTCGGACCCTTTAGTTTTGAGTTGATTTTTCCAACTCAATTTTTATCCTTTTTCTTTAGGCTTAGGACTTAGGAACCTTGGGATTTGGAGACTTTAGGGGATCATTTGACGTATATAAAACCTTGGGATTTGGAGAATCATTATGATTACTTGGAGATTAGTTCGGGACTTAAAACGTGATGAATATTAATGAGAATATTCAATGATTATGGTTCAGATATAATGAAACAAATATGATTAATGGAAATGAAAATGTCATTTAAATTGGTAAATGTTAATTTACTTAAACACACCTCTCTAAATGCTATCATAAGGGAAGCTCGTGCATGAGGTGATGTCCCCTGACTAGTGAATGCAGGGAGACTATAGATCTCGGCCATATGCGGGGTTGTTATATATTTTATTCTGCGCGAGTGAGGTAATTTTGGGTGTGGTTATGACTCACTCACAGGCATATGGCCACTTCCCGATGTGCATTAGGTACCCATGTTGTCTTATTTGATGGGCCCTGGAAGATGATAGTCATTTAAGGGCGCGCCCAGTGGGGAAACTCAGAGGGGCGGTCTTAGAATCGTTATATGTATAAGAATATGACCATTCTAAATCAAGTGGGACTTGAGATATGTAAAATGCCATAAGAAAATATGATGGTATTATATTACTGCTAAGGAATGGAAATTGGAATAGAGTGGTAAATAATGATGGAGGCTTTTAAATTTATGATGTCTAATCATATTCTCTTGCATAATTTAATAAAAGTCATAATCATTTAAACTGCTTTATTATGCTTTGTGATTAGGTTGTTAGATACTCATCTTCATCATTCATAATTAACTGTTCATATCTATTATGCTTCTTATTCATCTGGGAATCATATAAAAACCGGGTCCTGACAAGTTCATTTTCCATGTTGTGTATGTTATTTGTATCCGCCCAGGTGCTCCGCCGCAAGGACGCCCGTTATGATATTCCTACTCCTATGCTTTTGTGGTGCTGTAAGATTTTGCGAATATTACAGTATGTTTTATTAAACGCCTTCGTTTTTGTATTCTAGATATGATCGGGTCTTTCACTCGGGCGTGTTGCCCAAACTTTTGTAACTGTTTAATGGATGTATTATGTAAATTATTAAATTGTTGTAAACCATTGAATGTACCTGTGGACCGACAGCATATTCTGTTCCCTTATTGTATACTCGTTATTATTGTAATATATGGTCCTTTTGGAATTCCACTTTTTCTTCAGATTGGGTTGTTTAAATTATTTACTTATCTTATCATAAAACAAAATTTTTGGCAACCCGTTTTCTGAATTATTGGGTGGTTTTCCCGTATACTCATTTTATTGTTGTGATGCTGAGAATGATTTCCATCCATGATTCCATTATTTTGGAGTATCGGGCTGGCCAACCCTTATTTCGGATTGCGGGTTGTCACAGTGATCTGTCGGAAGTGGCATAAGTCATATTGCGTCGTCACAATTGAAAACCTTTTCTTTCCACGAATGGTCACATCAATGAGGAGTTGGTGCGTATTTTTTATGCGACATTCGTGGTGGTCAAAGGACGATTGACTTCCTACGAGGTAATGGTGAGGGTGTAAAGATTGCATTCAACCGCTCGGACTTGGCAAGATTTATGGGGGGGGGTTGCGGATCCCGAGCCTTCGGTGCAATTTAAGGATGACAATGTCTTTGGGTTGCATACGTTGATCCTAACACTTGCATTTGGTGAGGTTTGGACCGAAAAGAAATAATTTCGAGCGATTTACATGGGGGATTTGACCCGATTGCTACATTACATCAATTTACACTCCTTTACGATCACGAGCAACCAGTCGGAGGTGAGCCATAAGCATGCAATGTTCATATATGCACTGTTGAACAACGTGACCAACATCAATTTGCCCGACATATTTTTAGACATTATGCACGCTATATCTAAAGAGGAGACCACACTATATTCCCTCGCATTTCCTACCCTCATCACCCAAATTTGTATTGATCACGACTGCCCCAAGTTGGATTCTGATTGAAAGTTTGTCCCGACAAAGCTTCTCAGCAAAGATAATATCTTAAAGATGTTAGATCACCCTTTGGGATAGTTGGGAAGTAAGAGACCAAGGACTGAGGTTACTGATGATGTGAACAAGGAGGATGCGATTAGAGCGGCCGAGTAGGGCCCACAATAGTAGTATGAGTCGATGTCACTTGAGGCGCATTTAGCGACGACGAAGTTGCATGTAGATCACCGATTTGATGCATTTGAGGCTAACAACCAATGAGATTTCAGTATTTTTCACTCGATGATGCGGGATATGTACGCATTCCAGTGAGGGAGGGATACGCAACTGCTACCCTATTATCAGAACCCTTATACGTCAGTTAATCCTAATGCGTCGGGACCCTCTAGTGGTTACGGTTGAGTTTTTATGTTGTAATGGGAATTCTTTTTTTTTATTTCTTTCAATTTTTATTGTATTATCTTTTTAGGATTTTTTGCTTTATTTAGTTGTTTTGTGAAATTATGAGATTGGAAATGATAATGTAGTTGTTGGTTTTCTATTGGATTTTGATGTGTGTGACCTTCCAATTTTGTAAAATTAAATGTTAATCATTAATTTATCTAGTATGTACACTTCAATCCATAAATATTATTTTGACTTGAGACATTATCTCTTTTAACTTAATTCTTGTTGTACAATTTTATTGTTTTTCTTTTGTTTGTATAGGTCTCACATTGACTATCTCGGGGATCTCTCCAAACTGGGATGATTTATTTATATCCCTCTCTTTTTCATAATGTCTTTAATTACATTGAGGACAATGTGCGATTAAATTTAAGGGGTATGGTTAGGCATCTCAATTTCTTTTTATTTATAGTGAGCCATGCATATATTAATTAAATATATATTTTGTTAAAAAAATAAAAAAATAAAAAATTACTTTATTAATTTCTTTTCTCTTTCTTCGTCCTCTTGCCCTAATTTCCTATGATAAATTTAATAATTGCCCCATCCAATTGCTAATTCAATGATGCATTTTTTATTTCTTTCATGTTATTAAATGTTAGTCCTAAAATTATTTAATGTTGGAAATAAAAGAATGAATTAAACCTTAAAAACCCATGAGCACTTGAGCATATTTTATCGGTAGGACAATTATAACTCGGTAATTTGTTATTGCATTGTATATACTTACACCTAGTGAGATTTGGGTTTTTCTTTATTTGTGAGTATCTATATATTCATCTTTCCTCCTTGAAACTGTTAAATTTGTCGGTAACCTGACTATTCTTTCATTTGATCGTTCATTATTTGGGTCATTTTTTAAATGTGTTACTTGAGCAAGATTTTTAAAAGTGTCTTGACTCAAGAACTACGTAAACTTTAGGAAAAGATCATGTGACACCCCGCTTATTTTAATCACGGGTGATCAGTCCTTTATCAAAATAACCAGGAATCTTATATGGTTCATTCTTATCATCACTTTCAAAAAACTTTTTAATTACTAACCACCTATGTTAAATTAAGCCAGTGCCAAATTTTATCTTTAACAACACGCAGAAATAAAATAAATTAACCAAACTACCGACACAATAACAATCTGAACAATCGCATGACAAATATATATATATATATATATATATATATATATATATATATATATATATATATATATATATATAACCAATCAGCTCTCAAAACAATTATTCCAACTACAAACTGAAATAAATAATAAAATCAGAATGCAGTTTGATAAATAAACTGAAAACAAAATAGTCTGAGGGAAACATGACCAACTGAAATACTGAGAAAAATCCTATCTAGAATGAATCAGCTGAAGCGCCTAAAGCAACTCCTGCAAGCTTCCATAAGTGCTGCAGCTACGCATCCCTGGATAGAATCATCAAGCTTGGTGTTCCTGTGGCTAGATACCTAAAAGGTTTTGAAAATATTTTGACACGGGTCAGAGCCCAAAAAAACAGTTTGAAAATATTTTTCAAGTGTTTAAATCACATCTTAAATCAGTTAATAGATACACATGTTAGTTACACGTACACTCCCTTGAGATCCTCGCCTCTCATTAATGTCCACACTTAACGTACCCTATTTAGTTATTGTGACAACCCGCCTAATAAAATACCGGGCGATCATTCCTATATCAAATTAAAACAGGAGTCGCATATGGATCATCCTTAGCATCACTGTCGAAAATACATTTAATTACTAATAACCTATTAGGCTAGCGTCAAAATTTTACTTAACTACTCTTTTTTTAAACAACGATAAACAAAACATCCACACAGTTTATGCGTAAATGAAACTGAAATGAAATAAAGTAACTGAACACTCGGTCAAAGTATACAACCATATTGAATGTCATACTAAAAGGCGGTAAAAGAATAATTAAAGGCAGATGGGTTATTAACCCGAATGTTTATACAATACTTCCTATCTAGATTACAAGAATGGAAGCGTCTATCGAGAACCTGCATGCATCCACAGCTACCGCAGCTGACATCTGACTCGAAGGAAGTGTCATCCAGGCATCACTGTGTCTGGACACCTATATATATATATATATAGCAAGAAGGAAAATATAAAAACGGGTCAGAGCCCAAGTTGTGAAAATATTTTGCAAGTGCATAAATGCTTTATTTTTAGAAAAATAGATTTTATCTCATATTTAAATTGGTATCGCACTCCCATGAGATACCCCTCACCTCTCTTCTAATAGTTCACACCTAACGCACTTAAAATTCTAGTTGAGCTACCCCTCCAAACTAATCTAATTCACCCTTCTACTAGAAATTTCTACAACCCGAGCACTAAGGGCTAAACTTCTCTCCATTCTTAACACTGCGCTAAGTTCGTGCGTGGGGTGTCTCGTGAAGCGAAATCCAAACAAGGAACCCCCCCGATACACTACTACTTGGCAGGGTTAATGGTAGAGATCCATTAGGCCCGTAGTACAAAGCTAATATATAAATACATACTTATATTTTCATATACATACAATATCCATTTTTATATATGTCTTACAATAAACATCCGGATAATATCTCCCGGACTGAGGTTTACTTTATTTTTCATTTTTATAATACACATCCGGATCTATCTCCCGGACTGAGGTGTATTATATATTCATTTTTATCTCTTTATCTCATTAGAGATTTATATTACATTGTTCTTATACACAAGTAATATACCATGCACACATGCATACAAACCATCCCACTGAGCTATAACTCGAGGATGCGATCTCATAGTGTCGATCCAAAAATCCGGGTTTGCTCATATACTATGGTACTAGCGGAATCCTCAACAGTCCTGGTAAAATACATAACGGTGGAGGCGATCAAGTTCCACCTTCGAGTGGGAGATCACATAAATCGCACTCGAACGCGGGACGTGAAATGACCTGGGGACTATACTCTCCCTGCTCCTCGAGCCAGGGTCTTCACCCACATCGCGCAACCTCCCTGGATCGCACTAGAGTAATATATAAATTCGGTTGTTCTAACCCTACACCAAAGGAAAGTCCGTGGAAAGCAGCCAATCTAAATGCATGCATATCATCACATACAGATATATATGTATTTATATCATATCATATATATACTTTAATCATATAGTGTATATATATATATATATATATACACTATATTCCTCCTCGAACATATATATATGGCCATAATTTCCAATCACATCTAGCGATGACCAAAAATCCCAAAAGATTCTCTCAAAGAATCATAATCATGCATTCATATACGCATGATACTAAACCCAGAGTATTCCCTTATTATGATAAATAATAATTTCCTTATCCATCTCCAAGGATTTATTGGATATCTCCAATTATACCATCTCACACTAAGTGAATATATATTTATATCCCAAATCTCATCCTAATCATCTCATAGGATTTACCCCACCAATATAGATATAATTATGCTTCCTATACTCATAACTATATAGACCTAATTACACACGGAATATCCTAGGGATTTCCCTTTCCCCGATCAAATTAATTTTTGTAGGTCATGGATTCATTTCCACGAACCCAAGGATTTATCTCATTCCTATAATCAATTAGGGGTGCCCACCCTAACTTAGGAACCCTAAACCCTTAAATTCTACCATTTCATTATTTTCCTTGAAAATATAATTTAAGGGTTACACATCTAAAACCCTCACTTAACCCTCCTAAATTCCCTTAATTAGAGGACCATATACTCCTAAGAGGTCTCTTACGTTAACCCATAATTAACCTCGAATCAACACAAATCGGAATCCAACCCATCCAATTAACCCGGGGAAAAATTGTCAAGGTTCCTGTAGGGTCGATCGATCGACCCTTGGTCATCGATCGATCGAGGCTTCGATTGATCGACCTCTGCCAGTCGATCGATCGACCATGCCGGACAGCTTCTTCTTCGAGAAGCTATTTTTGGCCATTAAAGCTTCCCCAAGCTTTTGTCGCCTCTCCCGATATCCTACAACCTCAACCAACAACACCTACACATATAATAAGGGTTTTAAACATCCTAGAACCCGAAATCACTAATTTATTTCGATTAAATCCTAAGTTTCTCCAATTAGGAAATTATAGGGATTTATTCGTTTTAACTCCCAAAAACCCGTTTTATCCACGAAAACCCAAACCAAAATCTTTAGGGTTTGTTTATACCAACAGTGATATGAGATATTTATGCTCAAAATAAATAAAGCAAGTAAACACTTGCCTCGTGGATAAAATCCGACGACCTAGAGTCGAATCCCGCGGAGTTTGGCCGGAATCTCCACTTTTCTCTCCTCCTCTCTCTCTTCTCTCTTTTCTTTCTTTTCTTTCTCTTCTCTCCCCCCTTTCCTTCTTTATATAGGGAGAAAAAGGGTTTTAACCCTTAAAACCTAAAAATGACTCGTTTACTCAATTACGAGCCCGTTTAACTCTAAAATTCCTCGAAACTTAATTTCGATAACCGGGCCCTCTTTTTCGACTATCTCGGCCATTCCGAGACTCACGGTGCAGTCAAAATTTCCATCCGAGGTACTTGACCGCAAATCACTATTCTAACCCAATATAACTTAGTGCGGATCTTCTAATTAAAATCTGACCTTTTATCGCTTTACTCAACGCCGATGTATAATTAAAATACTTCAACCTATTTAATCCCAAAAGTAATTACAATACCTATAGGAAATCCTTAAATCCTCGAAAATCCCAAAAATCACTATTCTGAGAAATTCCTCAAATTTCCAATTTATACCCAATTATGGAATTTAATTGTCTTCAAAAGGACGGGTTGTTACAGTTATGCTACCCATCGCAACTAGATAACGTATCCACATAACCTTAATAAGTTTAGGTCTCTCGTAATACCCATATGACATGCTACCATAATATCAATAAGTAATATGTCCCACGTATTATTGTTGATTCAATCAATTAAGTTTCTCTACTTAATTACTTTTATATGTACACAATTTATCGATTCTACTATCACACATAAGTAGATATATCACACTTATATATATTTATCACAGATATAATATATACAACTATAGCATCCCCGAAATTTCCCTTCGTGATGCTGACATACTCTACTATCAAGTCCATATACCTCTCATACTAAATCAAGGACCAATGTGCAACACCCCGTAATTTTGAGGGTTTAATATTTAATTATTTTTGGGAGTTATAAAAATATTTAAATTGGAGAAACTTAAATTCATGGGTTGGAGAATTTAATTGAGTGAGCCGAATTATTTATAATTGACGACTTTTAAGTTAATGGTTCAAAATCTCGTGTGTCGCATTTTGAGGTCGAAATTTGGTGATGTCAAAAAGTATTTCGGATGGCAATTCTGAGTGCGCGGTTGCGTCCGGATGGGTCGAGATAGTCAGAAAAGAGTACCCGGGGGTAGTAATTGGGTCTCGGGGTATTTTTGGGCATAGTCAGGCCCATAAGGGGTGAGTTGGGCCACTTTAATTAAGCCCATTAGGTGAAAAACGGGATTAAGGGTTTTTAACCTAATTGGGATATTAAGGAATGGCAGCCAACCTAACTCTAAACCTAGGGTTTGAGAGGGGATTTGGGGGAAAACAAATCAAGAGCAAATTGGAGGTTATTGGAGTCAAATTAAGGGACATCAACAACGGATCAGACCCTACGAATAATTCCAGGCAAGTGGTTAACTGCTGCGATTTCTAAATTGATGATAATCAATTCATATCATAGTGATGTATAAACCAAAATTCGTTTTGGGGATAAATGGGTACAAAATAGGTTTTTTGTTCATGAAACTATTGAATGAGATTCATAGTATAAATTGCTGTGTTGAACATATCTGAGTATAGATGTTTAATTGGAATATGAATTCAGAATATAAATTGGGGAAAATCTGGATTTGGAATTTGGTTTGTAGAACAAGATTGATGAATTTTAATGGAAAACCCATTTCGAAAATTGTGAGATAAGTTGAGAAATTTATATACTAGAGGGTGTATATGATGTATAGGATCAAAGTTCATATGTTTATGTGATGGGATGACTTGATCATGGGTTAAAATTAAGGTTTACAAACCTTGAATTTTCGTTAATGGAGTAATGCAGTGGGGAAGAAGAGCTGCCCAGGGATGATCGATCGATCGATCGGGGGCCATCGATCGATCGACGGTCACACGAACTTGACAGTTTGGCCAGTTTGTTTATTAAGAGGATTTTGTTTAATATTTAATCCCTTGATTTTATTTAGTGATAAATTCATATGGACACATATTTCCTTAACAATTATAGGGTGATATAATTGGGTTTAGAAGGGTGTGAACGGTATGACATGAGATGAACGGATTTGGAGAAATAATTCATAATTATTGATATTTGGCCGAGGAATAATATTCGGGTATTGTAGTTGGGTGGCACTACTTTATTAAAGGAATTTAGGTGAAATATTTAATTATGGACCAAGTGGGCAAGTCCGGGTATGCTAATAATTATAGGTAAATATAATTGGGGAAATTATGGAGATGAATGTGTGACACATTGTGGGCGAATATGTGAGAATGAAATTTTGAGATGTAAAATGGACCAAGTGAGAGAGTCTGGGTATGTTGGTTAAGTGAAACCAAAGTATTAAATTAATTATTGAGAGAGGGTAATTAATTTGGAGTCAGAATATAGACTCGGAAAATATTAAGGTATGGGCCAAGTGAGCGAGTCCGGGGATAATGGTTATGTGACACCAAAGTTATTAAATTAATAAGGGTGATAATAAATTTTATTAGAGTCGGACCACAGACTCGAATTTGTGTTAATTAATTAATTTGTTAATTAATTAAATAAGGGTCGAATTGTAGACTCGGGTAATTATTAAATTAATGGGTGTAGTAATTAATTTAATAAGAGTCGGATAGTAGACTCGGGTAATTATTAAATTAATGGGTGTAGTAATTAATTTAATAATAGTCGGATTGTAGACTTGGGTAATTATTAAATTAATGGGTGTAATAATTAATTTGATTGGAGTCGGATTGTAGACTTGGGTAGAATTAAATTAATAGGTCTGATAATTAATTTAATTAAAGTCGGATTGTAGACTCGGGTAGAATTAAATTAATAGGTGTGATAATTAATTTAATTAGAGTCGGATTTTAGACTCGGGAGAGTATTAAACTAATATGTATGTTAATTAATTTAATTAGAGTCGGTCGATAGACTCGGGGAGGTATTAAATTAATATGTGTGTTAATTAATTTAATTAGAGTCGGACGATAGACTCGGGGAGGCATTAAATTAATGGGGGTGTTAATTAATATAATTAGAGTCGGGCCATAGACTCGGGGGAAGTATTATATTAACTGAGGCGGGAATTAATTATATTAGAGTCGGACCATAGACTCGGGATGGTGATAAATTATTAAGTGAGGAAATTTATTATGTTGAGTCGGGCCACAGACTCAGGAAATTACAGGCAGTGTACGGGATTTTGAGTACATGGTAAAGTCGGAGTTTATGTTATATATATATATATACGTGTGTACATTATGTGTGATATTTAATTTACAGGAAGTGTACGGGATTTTTGGGTACACGGAAAAGCCGGGTTTATATTATATATATACGGTGTAGTGATAGTATATATATACGTGTATATATTGTGTATGAAATTAAATATCAGTGAGTATATATTTATCAAATTTATATACTCTAGTGCTATCAAGGGAGGTTGCGCGATGTGGATGAATCCCCTAGCTTGAGGAGTAGGGTGAGTATATCCTCAGGTCATAGCGTCCAGTATATATGGGTGAGGGATTTATCTCACTTTTAGGGAAGGAATATGACCGCCTCCACTACGTTTATATTTTGGGCCAAGTTGGTGAGCGATTCTAACTTGGGGAACTAGGTTTTGTGAGCACACCTAGTGAGATAGCATTTTAGAGGGAATCATCAGGCGAGGGCAAACTCAAAGGGATGTATATTCGTATGTTATATGTGTGGATGTTGTGGTAAAGGTACGTATATAATGGTAGTAAATATTATATACGGGTAATAATGCAGTGTGTGATGTATTTACTTTATATAACTTGTGACACAGTTATATGCTACTATTTAAGAGGAATTAATTAAGTTAATTGTGAGATAACTTATAATTCAAGAAATTATTATACTCGGGTTAGAGTAGTATGGCAAGGGAAGGTTATACCAGGACTAGTTGGACGGGGTAGTACAACTAGGCGGGGTTAAGGTAACCAGTAGGTGTGCACAATAGTGGAGGGGTGATAAAGTCCTTAAGGGAGTGCGACACTAACTTAAATATGATGCGCATTCATGCATTTTAAATTACTGCAGTTAATTCACTTGCTAAATATTTTCAAAATGTTTTGGGTTCTAACCCTTGCTATAAAACTATTTTCAAAACCTTTTAGGTGTCCAGCCACAGGGACGCCAGGATTGATATTCTATTCCAGGGACACGGAGCTGCGGCATATATGGATGCTAGCAGGAGTTTGGATTAGACTCATAATTCATTCATTCCTAGAGTAGGAATCTTGTATTAGTTCCAATTTTATTTAGGACTTGTCGCCCAGACTTCTCGGTACAGTTTTCAGGTGTAATTTATTCAGGTGTTGAATATTTGTATTGGATTATTTCTTTGGTGGCTGGTGATTTATTCGGCAAGTTGTGTAATTTTTATTCAGTTATTTTTCATTCAGTTGTGTAAATGATTTATATTTTAATTTTGCATGTACTGTTTTGTTTAATCAAAAAGTTAAAATTGGCACCAGTTTTTGGAATACTAGGTGGTTAGTAAGTTTTAAAAAGTTTTCGACAGTGATGCTAAGGATGATCCAACTGGGATTCCTGTTTTAATTTGGTATAGGACTGATCACCCGGTATTTTATTAGGCGGGGCATGTCTCCTCAAACTCAAAATAAATCAACACACAATGGCGGCGAACATGGTTCTAAGTCTTTGGGATACGCACATACCAAATGTACCCAAATGACACGCCAGTCCCACTGATACAAACACATAGTGAGCCGCCCTAAGTTGCATATATTGGGGCACACATCCAAACCTCATTGGAATCATCATGGTGGGATCGCCCTCTATGCGGAAACCTCCGGATAGCAGGCAACGTAGGTATGTTCACACACATAATCAAACCACATCATAGATATTCATGCAACCTATATATATATATATTCGACATAGGTATACACACAAACTATAAATATATATCATGTACGTAGTATATATATCTCGCATACTCATCGTACAATTCATTATAATCATAACGTCTTATTGTATATTCACGAGTATCGCTCACTACCTGAAGGGTCCTAGTTACCCCTCAATAAATATCTGAAGCTACTACTCTCATATGCTATTGTTCTAAACCATAGGTTCACTCATACCCTTCGTGATCCGTTCTCATTCCCTCGAATTCATTATTTTCGTAATTTATATTCAACAGGTATACGCCTTAGTTATCTTGTTTTGGCTAAGCCTTTACCCCATAATAGGCCTATTATAATTCAATGTGATCATCATTATGATTTAAAGATGCCCAAAAGTTTCTCCCGTTAATTATTCACAAAATTCATGGTTTAAAAAGGAAAAATTTCTTAATCGGTGCAAACTGAATCGATTCGCCCAAAGGCCAAATCGATTTACCGTTGGCCCGAATCGATTCGAAATGTAATAAGCTTCTTCTTCCTCTACGCAATTATGTTTTCCCCATTATCATGTTTTCAAATCTTCATGGAAGGTTCAAAACCTCCCAACTAAATTTACTAATCGTCATTCATATATATTGGGACCCTTATTATCATTATTAACATAATAATTCCTCCAAAAATCAGCCCAAAAATAGATAAAAACTCAATATTCATAAAAGCCCTAGTTTTTTAATTCTTGTCCCAAATCAACCATTTACTTTTCTCCCATAATTATTATCACATGTAAACTTATTTCGTGTCCTCTATATATATGGATCCATTCTACATGCGTTCTTGGTCCAATTCATGAGTTTTCTTAACTTAAACCTCAAGAACATAATTAAAATCGGGATATTATAATCCCTACACTACATGGATATCATAACTAAATAAAAAAATATCCAAGATAAACACTTGCCTTTAATTTGCAAGTTTGATTTCATTTCTAATGTGATGAAAGTGCTCCTCCCTTGCTTTTGATCACAAATTCGATAACGATTGAGTTTGAATAAAAACTTTGCACCTCCAAACTCTCTTTTCTTCCTCTCTAATGGCCTCTCCTCTCTTCTCCTTTAATTATTAAGGTCCTATATTTGTAATATTTTTGCCCCAATTACCTAACCTTAGATTTATAGTCATAATGCCCAAAATTAGGCTAATAGGCCAAATTCAAGTGATCTGAACACTCCCGTATGCGCTCAGTTATGACTAAAAAGGCCTCGGGACCTAATTACTACCCATGGGTACACTATTTTGACTATCTCTACCCTTTCAGAACCAACCCTGATCTTGAAATCGCCCTTTGAGTCACCCTACAATAATTTTTTATCTCGACCTTATATAGTCTACACTCGACTACCGGTGAGATATAATACTGTCACGTCACTATTACTCACTATGATGTAAAATAATCATTTACTATTCACTTTTTAATTATATTGCATAAATATTAACATTATCTCTCTCAATTGATATTTTAAATAACCCCATAATAATTAATTTAATTAAATTACGGCACATGTGTAATTAAAAAAAATACCCGAATTAATTAAATTTAAACACTCATAAATATAGGGTGTTACATACTCCCCTCCTTACAACGGAATTTTGTCCTTGAAATTCGAATACGCACGGTATTACCAACTCGGATTCTTGCACACAGCTGCATCTGAATGTATCTAAAATTTACTCATAATAATCTTTTGGTATTTCTACTATACATACAGCAATGGTACCGTTTTAACCGAAGGGCTACTTACTATAACCCACGATTAGCGACAAGTTCATTCAGACCCTTACATATCAACATAATCCCTTATGCTTAAGGTATCACCTATATAATGACTCACAAAACTATCCTGAATCCGATAATAATGACTTAAAGGACGAGCTTATACTCCACTGGATTTATCATCTCTATGTTAGAAAAAGGCCCCACTTCTGTAAATACTAATTTCCCTTATTACCAAACCACGTCATTTATCTTCATGGGATACACCCTCAGCAACCCCTGATCACTCATGTCAGGTCTCAAAATTTAGTTCACATCAACGTACTCTCACTACGTTCCTGAACTATATGAAAAATGATGTGGATTAATTCAATCATTTTTTATGGACCATGAATCACTCCGGGTCCGAGAAATTTATTATTCCCCCTTCTCAACTATCCAAAGGGTGGGCAAAAAAATTTCTTCCTATGAAGCCTCAGAATTCACCTCGCAAATAATATCCTGCTACGAGTCATCACATACATCTCTTCCAGTTGAAGTTAACATTCTCAATTACTCCAAAAGTCCAAAACATACATTCTCTCATTCTACATCATTTTATATCACCCCTCCCGACTATCCATCAGCCTATGATTGACACATCTAGCTCAAGACACAATTTCGTCCCCATCGCCTCCCAACACTCCCTTGTAAGGACACAAATTTCCAATTGAGTCCTCTTATAGTTTTGGCTCAATTCCGGACAAAAACATTTATTCATAGGATTTTATTTAATTGTAATATTCAAGACCTATGAAGTGTTTGTTGAAGATGTAGCGGCAAAGAGTATAAAAATCATCAACATGCCGTAGTTTATGTGCCTCGTTTGTACGTCATCAACTTAGGTTCCATGCTCCCAAGGTACGAATGTATTTATATGTATATAGGAGCTTGGAACAATTTGTATTGGGTGTTAGGTGAATTAAAATTGCATTTTATTTTTCAGAAAGAATCAATTAGAAACTTAAAAATAAGTATATAAAAGTTTATAAAAGTTTCTGGGCCAAAATCGAATTTTTCAATCTTTCTATTTGTTCGTTTGAAATGTCGTTCGAACGAGTTTTTTCGTTCGAACCAGATTTCGTTCGAACGAGTTTTGTCGTTAGAACCATGTTCGTTCGAACGAGTTTTGCCAACGACCCTAACTGGACAGTCGTTCGATATGTCGTTCGATATGTCATTCGAACGAAGGTTCGTTCTAACGAGGTATCTAACGAACCTCTAACGAGCCCAGGCTGGTCACTCGTTAGAAGTCTCGTTCGAACGAGAATCACGTTCGTTCGAATGAACTTCCAGCGGGAACAGTTATTTGGCAGTTTTTCCCCACTCCTCCACTTGGTTTTCAACCAACATTTTTCATGCAATATTATGTGCGGGAAACACATTTTCCAAGACAACTTTTCCATTCCATATCCAACTCTTAGATAGAGTTTGAGAGCAAATTTAATTAGGGAAAATGTTCATGTTTTTGAGTGTTAATCTTTAATGGAAAATTCATACACACTCTAGTTTACACCCATTGTTGTTTATTCCAAGTTCTATATATACATATCCTTACTTGGAGTTTTTGGCACAGGTTTTCTCTACCGAATTCAAGAGACGTTTCGGGTTTGCTTCTACACCCCATCACAAAGAAGACCTTTGTTGAGATTCTACCCATTTGGAGAAAGGCTCCATGTTCGGGTGACGGTGACCGTTTAAAGTCCTATCGGTGTATTCCGAGACCACGGTGGAGCTCCGTTGGTTATCCGCTAATTGGAGGTTGATACAAGAAGGAGCATCACGGCTTGAGAGGGTTCGAGTTTAGGAAGTAAGTCTTTTGTCTTGTATTTTGTAATACCGTTTTTAGTGGATTTGAGGCTAGGGCCGTCCCGAGGTTTTTTTTCTCGTTAGTGGGTTTTTCCTCGTATATCGCGGTGTAGTGTGACTATTTATTTTATCTTGTTCTATATCACTTAGAACGCATGATAGATTAATTTCAAGATAAAATTTGGTTTTACAATCACATGCATTTAATTTGGGACTTAAATTAAATATTGGGTTAATTTGGTTTATTCAAGTCAGTTGCTAATATTGGTGTCGCCTAACTTTGTTTAAATGAATAATCATGACTTAGGCAAATTCTAGGACTTGAATTATGTTGTTTTAATTTGTCTCTTAAGTTATTAAAACCCGGCCTTGTTTTGTGGAACCATCACTTGTATTTAACGCTTCCGCATTCATTGATTTAAAAAGGAAATTAAATATTTTAATTTGAGATTATTATTTCAAACCCGGGGATCCAACCTTGGTCTTTCAAATTGGTATAAATTGGTTTATTCAAGTCACTTGCTAAAATTGGTTTCGCCTAACTTTGAATAATTGTTAATTATAACTTAGGCAAATTCTAGGACTTAAATTATGTTGTTTTAATTTGTTTCTTAAGATATTAAAACCCGGCCTTATTTTGTTTTGTGGAACCATCACTTATATTTAACGCTTCCGCATTCATTGATTTAAAAAGGAAATTAAATATTTTAATTTGAGATTATTATTTCAAACCCGGGGATCCAACCTTGGTCTTTCAAATTGGTATCAGAGCCAAAAACGATAAATTATTTCGTTAAAGATCCTTTACTTTTTGGCTAAATATGGATTTTTCCCCATTTTCAAAATTTCCTATTTTTGATGGTTCTAACTACGCGTATTGGAAAGTGCGAATGAAATCGGCACTTAAATCTATTGATGAACGTGTTTGAATGTCTGTTGTTAACGGTTGGAACCCACCAACACATTTAATTGAAAATGTACATGTTCCCAAACCCGTTGATAGATGGTCTGAAAATGAGTTTAAGCTAGCAAACTTTAATTCCCGAGGTTTAAACGCCTTATTTAGCGCTGTCACACCGGATGAATTCCGACGTATTATGACGTGTGAAACCGCTAAAGAAGCTTGGGATATTTTACAATTAACTCATGAAGGAACGAGTGTCGTTAAAGCTTCAAAACTCCAAAACCTCACCACTCAATTTGAAACTATCAAAATGGATGAAAAGAAACTTTTGATAAATTTTATGCTAGACTTTCTGATATTGTCAATTCATCCTTTAACTTGGGAGAGAAAATACCTGACGACCGTGTTGTAAAGAAAATTTTGAGGTCACTACCCGATAGATTTATTCCAAAGGTGACCGTTTTAAATTCTTTACCCACTTTAGCCTCTACGAAATTAGAAGAGCTTGTAGGTGATTTACAAACCTATGAACTAGATATGTTTCCCTCTAAAACTGAAAAGATAATTGAAAAGGGCGTTGCTTTAAAAGCCCGCAAAGAGGTTAAACAAGTAGTAGAGAGCGATAGTGATAGTGACTCGGAAGATATGGCTTTGTTTGCTCGTAAATTTAGAAAATTTATTAAATTTAACAAAGATAAAGTTAAAAATGATTTTAAGAAATTTGAATCTTCTAAACATGATAAAAACGAGAAGATTTCTAAAGCCGATAAGATCCCTAAACCTAGTAATGAAAATATTGATAGGGACAAGTCTAATAAATGTTTTGGTTGTGAAGGTTATGGCCATAGGGCTTTTGAGTGCCCCACTAAACTAAGGAAAGAGGGTAAACGACCCATTTCATATAATGCGACCCTTAGTGATAGTGATAAGGAAGAGAAGCCCGAATCCCCCACTAAGAAAAATTTTGTGGCTTTTATGGCACATGTGAGTGATAATGAGAACTCATCGGATGATGAAATAATAGCACATGCCACTTCCAAGGTCATTGTACATGATTCTCTTATTTTTTATGATAGTGAGAGTGAAAAAGAAGAAGAGAGTGAAAATGAAGAAGAGGTTGATATGAGTGAACTTCAAAATGCTTTTCATGAATTATATAAAGAATCTATTAAATTGAAAAGAGCTAATTTGAAGTTAGAAGCGAGTTTAAGAGAGAGTGTCAAGGTCATTGATGAAAGTGACTTAATAGAAGACCTTAGGACACATGAGAGGACTCTTCAAGAGAAGCTTAACTATGTAGAAGGCGAGAGAGATAGCCTTAGGGGTTTAATGGAATCCTTGAAAAAGGAGCTTCTTGGTTTTGAAGAGCGAAATGTTTTACTAGAATCTAAAATTTTAGAATTGGAAAATAAATTAAAAGATTCTAGTAATGTCAAATTTGATTTGGAGTGTCGTTCGGAAAAACTAGATAAAATGTTAGGAACGGTCCAAATTAAAAATGACACTTTTGGTTTAGGCTTCAATTCTTGTAATGATTTTAACCCTAAAGTCAAAACCAATGTTTTAGGAGAATCTTCTAGGAATGCATTTAATGATCACTCCTTAGATAAATCTTTTCGACATGCTCTTACTTGTACACATTGTGGTCGACAAGGTCATCTTAGGAAATTTTGTTTAGATCTTAAACGAATTCCTAGAAAATCCCATAGTAAAGTAACCACGATAGCTAATGTTTCTACACCACAAGATAGTAATTCTTCATTAATTTGGGTTAGGAAATCCGACTTGGTTGCCTTACAAAATAGGGATTTTGATTCTCATTTACTTACACATGCCTCCTCCCTTGCTAAATCTAAAGGATAAATGTGTTAGTGTTTGCATACTTTAGCGTTTGTAATTCATGCTATATTCATATGCTAAATGTATGCTTGTTTAGTCATTTTCTAGTCATTGCCTATTTTCATATCTCATGCTAGAAATCATGACTTGTTTATCTTTTTGTATTATATTTTGTGTTTGATTTAACTGAAAAATATAAAAAGATTTTTGTTTATCATTTGTGTTTTATTTATTTCATTTAAGCTTAATGAAAAATACAAATGGTTTTTTTTAGTCTTTTGAGTATATATCTTTATTTTTTATTAAAATGTTAAAAACTCAAAAAGATTTTGTTTTGTGTGTATTTTTGTTTGACACACTTTATGTGGCATATATTTGTGTTTGAATCCTATCGTTTACGTTTCCATGTGGCTAGAACTTTTGGTTTAGATTTTCAATCCTTAAAATGTTCTTTACCATGTTTTATATGGAGTAGTTGGATTTTGTATTGTTTAAATGGATTCTATTTCTATATGCCTCTATTCACACATGCACGAGCTCTTTTGAAATCTTAATGTCACATGTTATATTTGAGCTTTTTGACATGTTCTCCTATCAATCTAGTCATCTACATATCTATGACCTAGGAGGACTAGTGCATGTCAAAATCCGTTGCATGTGAGATTTGTGCGAAATATAAAAACATGATAAATAAATATATGCACGGGGAAGGGCTCCGAAAGGATGAATTAAATCCTTTGCGATTGTAAGCCACCGTTGATTGGATCTAAAAGAAATACGTGATCCAAAGGCCTAAAAACAGAATATTTGGCATTCAAAGAAAGCAATTGCCAAGGCCTGTGTTTTTTTGATATATTCATTCAAAAACAAAAGAATATATATGCTTATTGAGGGAGAATTGGATGGTATATCAACGGTTTGCACAATGTCCGTTTATCCTAGTTGTCTTTAATGTCATGACTCTATTTGGTTTGTAGAATCATCATCATGCTAGGCTTGTATGCATTGTGTATGTTTGTTCATTGAGTTCAATCTTTATATTGTCACATGAGGTTATATTTAACTGTGATGAAGTTTGCAATCAAATGAGAACTCCGTGAACGTTTCTTAAGTGTTTGGGTCTAAATTTAATTGTTGCTTGTTCACAACCCTACACTTCCGTTTCCATATGACACATTTTTGCCATACGAGTGTGCAAACTTATTGTATTTTGTGTCATGTGTGTGTTTATATCTATATATATATGCAAGTGATTCATTGATATATTTCTAGTATATATATATATATATATGATATTTGTATATCTTTGCCTTGTTTTTAATTGCCCATATGCGTTCATGTCTTATCACTTTAAGCTTTCACTTGCTGTTTCTTAGTTCTTTATCCTTTGCCTATTCCCGAACAAAAAGGGGGAGAATGATGATAGGGGGAGAAATGGTATCTAATCCTATTATTATCGTATCTTCATTTGGGGGAGATTTATCTTAGGGGGAGACGTCATTCTAAGTAGGTCATGTGTTTAAAGGGAGAATTAATTTAGGGCGAGTAATTAATTAATTGTATTTAATACTTTGATATTCCCTATGCATTTGATGAGTTTGCTTAAGTGTGCAGGAATTATTCTATAGCGGCATCTTTCTATGGCAAAGCGTTTGATCCTTGGGTTGAGTCAAGATTGGGCGGGTTAGGTTTTGAGTCTAGTAGAGCTTGACGGCCCTTTAGGATTTTTGTTTGGTTTTTGTCCCGGAATAGCCAAAGGGGGAGATTTGTAAGGACACAAATTTCCAATTGAGTCCTCTTATAGTTTTGGCTCAATTCCGGACAAAAACATTTATTCATAGGATTTTATTTAATTGTAATATTCAAGACCTATGAAGTGTTTGTTGAAGATGTAGCGGCAAAGAGTATAACGCATCATCAACATGCCGTAGTTTATGTGCCTCGTTTGTACGTCATCAACTTAGGTTCCATGTTCCCAAGGTATGAATGTATTTATATGTATATAGGAGCTTGGAACAATTTGTATTGGGTGTTAGGTGAATTAAAACTGCATTTTATTTTTCAGAAAGAATCAATTAGAAACTTAAAAATAAGTATATAAAAGTTTATAAAAGTTTCTGGGCCAAAATCTAATTTTTCAATCTTTCTGTTTGTTCGTTTGAAATGTCGTTCGAACGAGTTTTTTCGATCGAACCAGATTTCGTTCGAACGAGTTTTGTCGTTCGAACCATGTTCGTTCGAACGAGTTTTGCCAACGACCCTAACTGGACAGTCGTTCGATATGTCGTTCGATATGTCGTTCAAACGAAGGTTCGTTCTAACGAGGTATCTAACGAACCTCTAACGAGCCCAGGCTGGTCACTCGTTAGAAGTCTCGTTCGAACGAGAATCACGTTCGTTCGAACGAACTTCCAGCGGGAACAGTTATTTGGCAGTTTTTTGCAGTTTTTCCCCACTCCTCCACTTGGTTTTCAACCAACATTTTTCATGCAATATTATGTGCGGGAAACACATTTTCCAAGACAACTTTTCCATTCCATATCCAACTCTTAGATAGAGTTTGAGAGCAAATTTAATTAGGGAAAATGTTCATGTTTTTGAGTGTTAATCTTTAATGGAAAATTCATACACACTCTAGTTTACACCCATTGTTGTTTATTCCAAGTTCTATATATACATATCCTCACTTGGAGTTTTTGGCACCGTTTTTCTCTACCGAATTCAAGAGACGTTTCGGGTTTGCTTCTACACCCCATCACAAAGAAGACCTTTGTTGAGATTCTACCCGTTTGGAGAAAGGCTCCATGTTCGGGTGACGGTGACCGTTTAAAGTCCTATCGGTGTATTCCGAGACCACGGTAGAGCTCCGTTGGTTATCCGCTAATTGGAGGTTGATACAAGAAGGAGCATCACGGCTTGAGAGGGTTCGACTTTAGGAAGTAAGTCTTTTGTCTTGTATTTTGTAATACCGTTTTTAGTGGATTTGAGGCTAGGGCCGTCCCGAGGTTTTTTTCCCGTTAGTGGGTTTTTCCTCGTATATCGCGGTGTAGTGTGACTGTTTATTTTATCTTGTTCTATATCACTTAGAACGCATGCTAGATTAATTTCAAGATAAAATTTGGTTTTACAATCACATGCATTTAATTTGGGACTTAAATTAAATATTGGGTTAATTTGGTTTATTCAAGTCAGTTGCTAATATTGGTGTCGCCTAACTTTGTTTAAATGAATAATCATGCTTAGGCAAATTCTAGGACTTGAATTATGTTGTTTTAATTTGTCTCTTAAGATATTAAAACCCGTCCTTGTTTTGTGGAACCATCACTTGTACTTAACGCTTCCGCATTCATTGATTTAAAAAGGAAATTAAATATTTTAATTTGAGATTATTATTTCAAACCGGGGATCCAACCTTGGTCTTTCAAATTGGTATAAATTAGTTTATTCAAGTCACTTGCTAAAATTGGTTTCGCTTAACTTTGAATAATTGTTAATTATAACTTAGGCAAATTCTAGGACTTGAATTATGTTGTTTTAATTTGTTTCTTATGATATTAAAACCCGTCCTTGTTTTGTTTTGTGGAACCATCACTTGTATTTAACGCTTCCGCATTCATTGATTTAAAAAGGAAATTAAATATTTTAATTTGAGATTATTATTTCAAACCCGGGGATCCAACCTTGGTCTTTCATCCCTATCAAATGTGGGACTCAAGGGTCTCATCCCGATTCATAACAATATTGGGTAGCATCTTGTGTCAAGTCATTTATTCTCTTTAGTAACATGTTGGGCATACTGCCCTGTAGTATAACACACCCTAAATGATTAACAATTATTTCATTCCAAGTCAATTCACTTCACAACCCAAAGAAAAACCCGACCCCTTTACGATTTTGATAATCCAATAATGAACCTTATCAGGTTCCATATCCATTCCATCCCTAGGATCATAAACCTATCACAACATTCTGGTTGGTAATCTCGGACAAACATTTTCCTTCTACGAGTGGCGCGCTTAGAGACAACTTCACTACTTAACTCGGAATCCACACACTCAAAATCTCACGTCACGTGGAACATCTTATTTCCCTTTTTTTATATATACAAAAATTATGGCACGTACGTTTTCTCCGAAGCTGCGCACTTCCTTGGATCTTTTTTGCATTTTAGGATCATTAACCTATCTATGTGCAAACCACTCTACGCATTCGACTAAGTGAGACCCCACCCTACTTCATAAAATTGTGGGGTCCTCCCTTGACAAAGGATACCTTTTACATTTTCTTCCAACGTCTTTTAACTCACCACTGTTGTAGGAGTTTTCTCGTGACATACACACATGTAGAATATCTCCTTTCCTCGAACAAAGTTCAGTCCCTCATACTTTTCCACTTGTTTTTCTGACTGTCCCACAGACATGCTTTTAATTTCTTTACAAGCCTCCTTATTATGGATGATACTATAAGTCAAATTAATCAGGCTGCCCATACACCCTATATCCCGTGCACAACTGCACATTCATCTTTAACGTCCCACACATAGCATACCTATCTTAAGTTTGACCCCGCATTCTTGGCATCCTTATACCGTTTGGATAATCGCAATTACCCAATTAAAATGATTTAATTCTCCTAGAGACTACCCCACCTATCATCTAGTGGTGCAAAAACTTTCCTGGTGCTCCCCAGCACTACTCTATTCTACAGGTCTTGTATCATAGAATAGCTCTCAGATCATGCTTTCACCCACATATACGTGTAATAAATAAAGTGATAAACCCATTCCCTAGTGACCATTACATCTCTCAACTCTCAAAATTTGTAGGATTCATGCATGGGAAGCCTCACAAGAGAAATCCAAAAAAAGAACCCCCTCCGATACAAGACTTCCCAGCATTGCCGATCATCGAATCCATACGCTCAAAGCACATAATCAGGATATCCCAAAATCTTATCCCCAGATGTGAAAGTCTAACCATCCACTCCCACATAACTAAAGGAGTTATATAACAAGGATCTCTCACTATCACTAGGTTTCCCACGCTAAGTTAATAACAAGCTAAATTTCTCCGCTCGACAATAAACTTAATATACCCCGAATCACATCAGTACAGTCCCTACACACTGGGATAAAAGATAATGAGATGAATATAACCTTTGAAGTCCCCTCCATGATATAATATAAACACGATCTCAACCCACTTCCAGGTGACACATCGCTAAACAACACATCTTGCACTAGAACATGGAATACGATAACCTTGCTGTAACAACCGACCATCGCTCAACCCATTGCTAATAAACCCATACCTAGGATAACATCATACTTGAATGTAATTTCTCAAAATGAGTTAATCCACTCAAATATATCTTCTTAGTATCCCTAACCTCTCCCCTACAAATGGAACCAAAAAGCCTCGCCATTCAATTGGTAAATATATACACACAATAGTAACACCAATGATACACGTACTAAACTCACCTCATGTGCAAACCTAGTGCTAATGAAATACTCCGATTTGCTCGTGTTACTAAAAACATACCTCATTCACCCTAGGATAAGACTCACACTTTCAATTTTAATAGCACTGACAGTCCAATTGCTTCCTAGACATAACACTCTCGTCCAATCCGATCCAAAAACTTTTATAATAATTGCCCCTGTTGGGCATCCAACTCCTGTCTCCTAACTCTCTACGGACAAGTCCAATACATGTGGTCCTACTATCCATACCTAGGACACCTTTTCTATGTCCTCCTTTGATCTTGGGACCTGCTGGCCATATCGAGGTTGCCCTTCTCTCAAACCCGGTCGTCTTTGTCCTAATTGCTACCCTCGTTGTTTCTTTGGCTCTAATGGCCATGTGGAATACGCCACTAGCCCTGACGACCCTGACTGAATCCACAGTCACTTGATAGAAATTTCATTGATCTATATCATTTCAATGGGTCCCTTGCTGGGTACCCCTTTGTGGTGTCTCACTATCACCAATTACAATCAGTCTTGTCTTTCTAGCTAGGCTTTCCAAAACTCTTGGATCCCTTCTCATGGAAGCGTTGATATAAACATTGTAAAAGTACGTCATTGACGTGAAATACCACGCCTTAGAAAAATAAGTATTTAATGATGATCGAAGTATTTTATTCAAATAAAAATTTGAGGAGTAAATATATAAGGGAATTACGCCAAATGGCACGAAAAGTGGCACATAACAAAAAGTAATTAAACAGAAGAAAAAAAATCTTCACGTTGCATGGTTCTGATGGATGCGTATTTAAGTTCTAATGATCCTATTAAGTATGTTGGTTAAGTTTGATACGAAAATGACAAAAAATAATTGTGGCACGGTCATGGTTTATATAACGCAATTTTTGTCAGCACGTGTCGCGTATGACGCGAACTTGCATGATTTATGTAAGACAATTGGAGAGGGATAAAAATAGTATGACGACTTATTTGGACCCCTAAAAATATAAGGAAGAATACCCTGTAGAGAAAAAGTCAAAAAAATAAATAAAAGTTACTCTAGCACTTTTTGACGGCACGCGACATTGCAAAAACGCAACTTTGCACGAATTATTTAGGACTATTGGAAGGTCAAAAAATAAAATGACCGTATATATGAGACCCTAAAAATATATATATAAATACCATGGGGCAAAAAGTCAAAAAATAAATAATAAGAAATAAAAATTATTTTTTGTCAAAAAATAAAAGTGCTCAAAAAATTATGAAAATCTCCAAATCAACTTAAAATTTAATTTCGAACAAATTTTGAGCAACGTTTCCTTTTTCAATGTCTCTGAGAAAAATCATTTAGACATGTTTTAGGTGGATTTTTTGTCTAAAATGTAGAAAAAATTATACTATCAAAATTATGGCCCTTGATTTGGACACGTGTCCACCATCTAAAGACCCCCTTACTTTGATTTTGAGTTTGGCATCTTAAGGGAGTTGGTGGGGGTTACTACTTATATTATGCAGGATTTGGGTGGGTTCCATATATAAGTATAAGGAGATGGGTAAAACTCATATGATTTGTAGCCTCCCTCTCTCTTTAAGTTGGAGCTCCTAAGACATTCATGGGGGAAAGACTTATGCCCCAGATTGTTTCTACAGATTTTTACCACTCCCATTACCATTATCTACCATTAAAGGCCACACAGAATCTTCCAAACAATTGTAGAAACACTAGGACAACTTGTTTGGTGAGGAAGATGATGTTCTTGGTATATTTGATGGGTGTTTGATGTGGTATTCTTGACAATGAAGATGGATTTCGAGGAGATGGAGGAGAGATTTAAAGGATCATCCATGGAGAAAGCTTGGTAAGAGATTTTGGTAACACATTGAGGCCACCTTTGGAGGTAGGGATTGCTCCACTTACACTACCATTTCCACCACCATTTTAAAGACTTTAGAGGTAGGAATACTAACCTTGGTTTAGGTTTAAAGTGTGTATATTTTCATCTTGTTCATTTGCACATATTAGACTAAATATATATAGGACATGGGTTATTTTGCATCTATGGTTCACTTAGCAGCATTCTCACCATTTTGGGTGAAAATGGGTTTTAAAGAGAGGTTTTGAAAGAAGATAATTTCCTGTATAGTTATTTACACATATTTATATTATACCTCTAATATAATAGTATTAGAGGTATTATTCCCCCATTAATGCTATTTTTATTGGGATTTGCAAGCCAATGGGTGAAACTTTAAAAACATGACTTTTAACTCTTAGACTCTTCATCTCCTCTCAGCTCTCCTTCTCTCTCCTCCCTTGTATATACTCAAAATCTTCCAAACTTGTCACCTTAATTTTATCTCTCCCCACCTTCAAACCCAAACACCAAAGATCATAAAACCCTCTATTAATGTCAATTGATCGACCATAAATTTTGTAGAAGATGGCAGCTTCAACCCAGATCCAAATAGTTTTGCTATGGATCTGTGAAACTTCATTATTCACCCCTCAAAACCAAGCCGTCAAAATAGAAAGCCCAGTGATTTTACGATCGAGGAGTAGGAAAAGGTGCTTTTTGAACTATTTGTGACAATCAGATTTTAGAAAAGGTATACGTTGATCTTTTAGACCTGAATTTTTTTTTTGTTGTTGTTAATGTAAATTTACTTTTCAAAAATGTCACTTTTTATATCTGATCGGGTTTTAATCTAATTTTATACAGGTCACTTTTTATACTCTATCGATTTTAAACTAAATAATAAAATGTAATCACAACCGATTGTTTCGGAGTGAGGAGCTTTATCGTTGCATGAGAAGATTTGTCAGAGTGTTATGATCAACCAGATATTGTATTTACCGGACGAACTCAAAGATAGGGTCCAGTATAGGAGATCACCTAGGATTTATATCTTGTAATCAGACTTTTTTTGTTTGTGAAGTTGTACGTAGTATACATTTTGTTATATGATATTATTTTATTATGGAGTATGTTTAGACATGAAATTTCACATAATTTGGATTTCAATTATAGGATGATAAAGTGTTAGACAACTTATCCAATTCTAATTAATTACATTTTAGCATGTTGTTTTATTTTTTACTTTTTTATTCTCTTGTGATTTGAAGATGGTGTATGTGTTAAATGAGAGGTAGATGAGATTGGATAATTGCTATTGTTTCAAGGTAAAAGATTATGATTTGTGAACATTTGATGGGTTGTTTATATATTTTATTGTTTAGTTTACTTGTTGTTAAAATATGGCTGATAAGTATAATGTTTGACAATTGATATTAACGTTGAGTGATTGGCATGGCTTTGGAATTGGTAAATAACAATGATCTTTTTATTCTTAAATTTTTTTTCAAAAAGGCAAATTTGACAAGTTTATAGTGAAACAATTGAATACATTTTTAAATTGGAATAATAATTATGTTTTGGGTTTCTGTCAAGACAATACAGTAAAGGAGATAAAATTTTGCAAATCAACATTCCGTTATACAAATAATATGTGAATCCATAGGACAAATAGAGATAATGAAATAACTATTTTATGCAAGTATAGTGAAATTTTATTACTCCTTTTAAAAAAGGGTGTACTATAAATCTATGCCCGCGCATTATGTAGGGTACATGCTAGTTGGGTATAAAATGTGTAATATAACTGTTATGTTGAATTAATTGACTTATTAATTACATTCTTACAGTTTTAAATAAGAAGGGGCATTTAAAATAACGTTTTAAATGGGTTTTAAAGGTGTTAAAAATTCCATAACACTATTAGTAGGCATTTTATGAAATAAAATGGGTTAGAATGATGTTTTGAAGATAAATAATGTGATTTTGTGCAAAGAAATTCGATAGGATTGTTTAAACCATTATATGAGATAAAAATGTAATTTTCTACTTGAATAATGAAGATAAATGTAAAAAATAAATCATTCACTTTAAATGGTTATTTAAAGTGTGTAAACTCATAAGTATGAGTTATTATGTAAATATTGGTAAAGGGGTGTAAGATTTAAAAACTCAAAAATAAAGTGTGTTTATCAAATATATGAAAAATGAGGTTTTAATATATGAAATGTATGAATTTATATATTAAAGGTGTGTAAAGTGTAAAATGTAAAATTTGAGTAAAGTATGCTAATAAACAAGTATTTTTAATGGTTAAATGTGTTTATGTGTTAAATTGGAAATTTAAACTACCTTTTGAAAAATGACACTTGTTAAAGGACTAAATTGCAAGTTTTGGCAATAAAAGGGTAAATTGGTAAATTTACTTAAAGCGGAACATTTTTATGGATGAAAAATGTTGATGAATATTTTTACACTAATGTGGGTGAAAATGAATCAAGTCCTAAAGCGTGAATGATTTTTGGTATAAAATTACCATGTGTGAATAAAGGACTTAAAGGAGAAAGAAAAGATTTTTCAAGCATAATGGAAAAATGAAAGGTTAAGTCCGGGCTTTTGGATTCGACCCATAAATATTGAATAATGTGGGCACTGGAATAATGTGAACATTGAAATTATGTTGAGCACATTGAAAATATAATGAAATATTAGAATGATGCCGGAGAAATATTTAAGCAGCGCTTGACGTCCCTAGTGGTGAAAGATCCTAAAGTAACTCTAGTAACATATGGTGGAAGAGACCGGTAGTGAGAGGCCATGAAGTGCGTGGTTATTGGATAAATCCCAAAGATAATGATGTGATCTAAAATATGATAAGGAACGGGTTATAAGATAAAAATAACCAAATTTGCGTGAATAATTAATATTCCAATTGATGTAACATAGACAAGTAAATTGAGAATAATGGCTAATGCCTATATAAAAAATGAGATGGTTAAGCAAGGTGACGTAATGTATAGTTAAGCTAGATAGAGGGGTTTCAACCGTGTTGACACCACATTCTAGGACCCCCTAGGTCTCCCCTTAGGTCCCTAACACCTCCCTTTCTCATCGTAAACCCTAGGTCGCACTCTGAGTACCGATCTAGAGCCCACTGGGGGCCCCAGGCCCCGTTTGACTCTTATCAACTCTATCATCAGAGTGAAAGCTCTTTGAATATTTGAAGGGCTATGAATACCCTTTCCAACGGTCCACCCCATGCACGAATCTACATAACGGTTCAGACGAACGGACCATTTTCCTACTGAAGATCGATTTGGAGGCCACTGGTCACTCTCGGGGTCCAATTTTCCCCCAATCAACTTCACCTTTAGAGCAAAAGCTCTTTGAATATTCAAAAGGAACTAAAACCCCTTTCCAATGGTTTGCCCCGTGCACGAAATAGCATAACCATTCGGATGAACAATCAGTTTTCCCCCAAAAATTAATAAAGAGGCCACCGGGCACTCCCGGGTTCTTTTTGACCGAAGTCAATTCTTCAGCTCGAATGAGACTGAATGAATCTCTGAAAGAAAATGAATACCCTTTCTAACGGTCCGTCCCGTGCTCAATTCTGACCTACGGTACGGACGAACGATCTGTTTTAATTCAAGAGGTCCCCGGGTGCTTCTCAGCCCCGAATGGCCAAGGTCAACCTTTCAAACCGATCAAAACTCTTTGGAATGTCTAATTACATCTCCTAACCTTTTCAACGGTCTTCCCCGTGCAGGATTCTGACTTACCATGCGGACGAACGATCCGTTTACGTTTGACGATCTCCGTCCAAAGGACCGACATGCGCTTTCAAGCCACATTTGATCAAAAGTCAGCTCCCAAACCCAGGAGAATCCGAATGACTCTTGAAGGTCTCTGAAATACCTTTCTAATGGTATGCCCCGTGTGCGATTCAGATCAACGATTTGTGTTTTACCCTCGTTTTTCCAGAAAATCTGCAGGGGACTCCCAATTGGTAGGTCCAGATCCCTGCCTATCGGCAGTGTGTCTGGGAGCACATGCCGATTGGTACCCCCTAGGGTAGGCCGATCGGCACCCCCTGACCCTATAAATAGGGTCCATGACCTCATTCCTAAGGGGAGGAAGACAACAGATCCATTAGCACGAGTGATCTCAACAACATTCCCTCGAAATCAACAATGTTTCTCATGTGAAGTTCCATCTAAGCTTACATCCCCATCCTTTTCATACTCAATTTGGAAAATATCTTTCCCTCTCATAAGCTGTAACACTCCGCCCGCCCGGGAGAGCGAACGGAGTGTTACAAATGGTATCAGAGCATAGGTATACGAAAACCCTCGGGGCTTGGGTTTTGGGTTCATAACGTGGTTAACAATTTTTGGAGATAGAAAATTTTAGGTGATATTCGTGTTAGGCATCTAGATTAGATGTGAGGAAATTATTTTTGGAGACGAAATTATTTTTGGAGATCGTTGGCCTGATTTTTTAGAGTTAGGCATTCGGCGAATTTCGAGGGCGAAATTCCATTGTTAGTGGGGAAGTGTAACAACCCGCGTAATTTTTGGGCTATTTTAATTATTTTTTGGAAAATGGAGGAAAATAAAGTTTTTGATAAAATTATTTTTATTGCTCAAATATGTTGGTTATTATTTTCAAAGGCGAGAATTTCAAACGGTTTCGAAAACGGAGTTAAAATGGATTTTTAAATGATTTTTAAATATTTTTAACTCTTGGAATTCTTAGTCGGCGAACATTAAGTAATTCTCAAGAGTTGTTTTGACTTCCAACTCTTCATTTATTTGCCTTATTTAAAGGAGTCTTTTGGATTCCAACTCTTCATTTCTTTGCATTATAAAAGAAATTCGTGGGCAACCCTTTTAACATACTTTTGGCACAAATTTTGGCAGCAAATATATTTTATATTCCTCTTCTTTTTATATACACATTGGCCCTTGAGATTTGTGAGTTCCAACCTTAGAATAGAGGTGTTCTTGGGGATATTTTGTTGGAGGTTCTTGGAGGAGCTTTTGTAGATCTTTTGAGTTGATCTTGAGGATGTGATCGTTGGTTTCTCATCATGGTTTGAGGTATGGGGTTTTACACAATATGCTCCTTAAATCTCGCGAGTGTCATTCTCTTTGAATTCTTGTTAATTGAACTCATATTTGAATTGATAAATTCATTGAAATCTGGAAAATAATTGTTGAAATTATTTTGATTCATGTGGTATCATTACATTATTGATGAGCACGTTGTCATAAAATTTTAATATGGCACGGAGGTTGGGCACCCGCCAAAATTCCTGTTTCCCAGGCTATGGCTTGATAAAGCATAAACGGATGTGGTGAGGCCTGGTGACCCGGTTAAAGTGTTGTTGAGAAATTATATTGATAAATTCTTTGAGATTTGCATTTTGATTTGAATATTCGTACCCGTGTTGTTACGTTTTATTCGTTGCTAATCCGTATTTGTTGAGCATAATTCCTGTCGTATTGTGTACTTCCCCATATTTTCTTTTAGTTGGCAGGTTAGCGTGGATTTGAGCGCTATGGATTACTGGGATTATTTTAGCATCGATTATTTGGGAAGAATTTTAATACAAGTTGGAAGATTTGTATTATTTTGATGTATAGAGCTTTGGAGATTTGTATTTTTATTCGAGTTAGATGTAGTATTTATTCGAGAGACTTGTTGTATTTGAAGAATTGAGATTAGTGGATTTATATTATTGTGGGTTTATTTATATGCTCTATACCTTGTCACTTATGGATTTGGATTTATTTTATCGCATTAGTGCTCCGTTCGCTCTCCCCGGGCGGGCGGGGTGTTACATAAACATTCATCAACACTCAAGGGAGTTCATCCAAGATCAAAGATCAAGCTTTAAAGAAGGTCAAATTTCTTCCCTCTCTCTTTAAATTCCTTGTTTTTGCATAATAAACATTAGATTCATAATCTAGTTCTTACTTTAGTTCATACACATTAATATCTACATTTTTATTAGTATATTGCACGTACTTTATTTTCTATAAAAATTCCAAAAACAAATAAAAGAGGGTTACACCTGTAAATTCCGAACGGAATTATCCGTCGCACTTCTTTCAAAATCAAAACAACACACTTTCTACATATACACATATAATAAAATTACGTTCGAATCTATGGGATAAACCCCACCCCTATGCTACATTCGAACTACGTGGACTTTGATTCCTTTATAGGCTACGTAGGCGTCTCGGATTAAAATCCAAGACTCGAGTCCAATTTTTCAATTTTTCCAATTTCTCAGTCCCTAATTTTCTAAAATTCTCCCATTTTCATATTTATGTATATCATACTTGTTTGCATTTCATCCAACACATATTATCGTTTCCTAATAAATATCGATATCGGTAGGAACGCACAAATCATACTTTCTACATATGTTATGTTGGGAATATTCATATGAATGACCTCACTCTACCTTGTCCATGGTATGAGTTAAGTATATCCGATCACATGCACACACACTTCACGGGAATATAAAAGAAGATAATAACAGTAGTCCATGAGAGACCGAAAGGGCGGGATGGGTGCCTAACACCTTCTTATTCCGTAACTTAGCCCCCGAACCTTTTAACTATTAGTTTCCTATGCATCGGTTTGTTCTTGATGCCGCTCTCTTGAGGTGGCAACATTTCTTTTGTCCGTTTTGTGTAAAATAGGTTGGCGACTCTATCTCTTCACATTTACCCCTACACCGACGACAGTTGAAGTGAGAGACCGCAATGCAGCCTTCCCGAAGGGGAGACGTATCTATCTATATATCTCTCTCCTCCCTCAGGCACCGACCGGGATGGCCACAAACACATAATAACACAAGTGTGTGTCGTATAAGGATTTCAGTGTTAATGAGTATTTTCTAACATGATGTGTTCGTGTGTTGAAATTAAGTCCGCAATACCCCGCCCTAGAAAATAAATGTTGAATAATAAATTGATGTTTTATTCGAAGGAAAATTTTTAGGAATAAATATACAAGAGAATTACACCAAAATAGCACGAAAAATAATTAAGGAGAAAAAGAATCTCCACATTGTATGGTCTGTATGGATGCTCATTTAAGTCCTAATAGTCCTAGTAAGTATGCTGGTTAAGTTTAATACAAAAATTCCAATGAATGATTGTGACACGGTCATGGTTAATAAAATGCGATTTTTGTCACTGCGTGTCTCGCAGGACGCGAACTTGCGCGATTTTCGTAGGACAATTGGAGAAGGATAAAAATAGTATGAATACATATTTGGGACCCTAAAAATACATATAAAAATACCAAGAGGTCAAAAGTCAAAAAATAATTAAAAATTGTTTTTCGTTAAAAAAATAAAAGTGCTCAGAAAATTATGAAAAACTTCGAATTGACTTAGAATTTAATTTTGAGCAACTTTCTCTTCTTTGGCATCTCTAAAAACATCATTTAGAACTGTTTTAGAGCTAATTTTGGTTTTAAAAATAGTAAAAATAATTAACATTATAAGATAATGGTGTGTTTTTCACTCCACTTTGTCCCTTGTCTTCTTCCCCCCACTAATCTCACTTTACACCAACTGATAGTTGGCCACCTTAGGAAAGTTATGGGTAGTGAAAAATATGTTTTGGATGATGATTGAGGTGTGTGATTGATGAGTGATTCTAAGAGAAAGAGAGTGTGGGGAGTAACATGGGCATCTCAATTCTGCAGAATTTTTTTCCATCTTTCATCACCTTCCAAACACTCTCTCATCTCCCATAAACACATCCAAACCGAAAACCCTCCTCTATAATGTAACATCCCAAGACTTTTGAGACTGAGAAATTTAAATTTTGGGAGAATAAAATTTAATTAAATTGGAGAACTCTAAAATGTGGGAATTTAAGTCCAAAAATAGAGGACATTTTTAAATTAGTCCGGATGATGATTTTGAGGGTACCATTGATCCCGGAAGGGTCGATATATTCAAAATGACTGTCATTGGGTTTTATTTCGGCTCCGGAGTGTTTTTAAGTTATTTTGACTTGAATTGGAGTAAACGGGTCATTTAAAGTGTGTATTAACATTTAAAATTGGGATTTTTTTTTAAAGGATTTGAAGGCTTACGGATGAAGCCTTCTCATTTGAGAAAAGAGAGAAAGAAAAGGGAAAGAAGAAGAAGAAGAAGAAAAGAAGAGAGAGGGGAAGAAATCTTTGAGATTTCCGGCCCAAACGCGACATCGAGGACGATCCAACCTATACAAATCTGAGGCAAGTGTTTAATCTTGATAAATAGCTATTTGTGTATTTTATTTCATAAATTGTGGGGTAAAGAAATGGATTTTTGGGTATAAATACCAAAACCTAGATTTTTAGGTTTAATCTTGAAATCAATGTTTAAATTGAGATTTAATGGCATAGAAATGGTTGGGATCAACTTTGGGTTGGTTAATGGGCTTAAAATCATAAATTGATGAAGGTTTAATGTTAGAAATGAAAATTTAGGGTTTAGAATTCGTGGGTTTTGATGAAGAAGAAGAACCCTTCAAAAATTTGCAGGTCCGAATCGATTCGCCCCCTTAAGCGAATCGATTCGGTTTAGTGAAATTGGCAGGTCTGCATTGACCGAATCGATTCAGACCCAAGCCGAATCGATTCGGCCTATTGCAGAATCCCAGGTCTTTGGACCCGAATCGATTCGCCTTGGGGGCCGAATCGATTCGGAATAGGGCCGAATAGATTCGGAAACAGGGCATTTTGAGGTATTTTCTCCATAGTGATTTCAAACCCTTTTTGGTTGGGTTTATTGATTTGGGGCCTTCTCTTATGATGAAAGAGATATGTTCTTGGAGACACATAAGGAGTTTCTCACACATTAGAATTTTGGGGGACTCCTTAGGGTAATTTGGGAGAAATGTATCCATGTATGTATTTGGAGTTATGTATAGAGATTTTAGGGAAACCCTTTGGGATTGAGAATCCTAATTGTAGATTATAAGTAGGTGTAGATGTGATGTGAGGCTAAGAACTCTTAGAGAGATCTCAGACTAGGGTATTCACAAAAGTGATTGAACCATAGTCAAAATCGAGGGAAATGAGATTATTTGATGATTGAAAGAATGAGCTTGAGGCTGATAGACTATTAGTTATATGTATACCGATGGTCAAATGATTACTAGATTCTTTAATGTACTCGGAGATATAGATGATATGTGTAGTGATGGATTCCTACACAAACTCTTGGGTGATAGCCCTAATGTTGAATATATAGGTATAGATATATATACACATGGTTTTGGGAGACTATTCATCATAGGAAAATGATCGAATATGTTTCAAGTATGGAATTATATTCACATATCAAGGTAAATTTAATGGAAATGGTAGTGACGGCTTGTATATCGAGGACTATGTATACTTATATCCAGGTATATATATCTTATACATATGAACGAGAATTAGTTTATATATATAGATAAGGATATGTGAATATGTGTTGATATATATATATATATATATATATATATATATATATATATATATATAGATAGATATATGGATATCTTCATGTTGTGGACATACATGGTATGGATATTTAAACCGTATACGATGGCTTATTATTTGATCATATGATTGGATCATATGGATTATATATATTATGCATGTAAATGATATATATACTTAATTGGTTAAGCATACCCCGCTCATGCTATCATTGGGAAGTTGCGCGCGTAGAGGGTGAGCATCCTAGCTAGAAAAGCAGGGTGTGGATATTCCCCAGGTCATAGTCGTCCCGTGTGTTACCATATGATATATATATTTATTTGGGGATGAGACGTGATGGGTATGTTTCGTCTCATTGCCGGTTTAGAGCTATGACCGCTTCCCGGGACGTCGTGTGCGTGAGTTTACCACGAGATTGGTGTCGTTTAGTCCCACCATGGTGGCCCAGTTTTGCTACGTGAGCCGGGCACTGGGAAGATGATAGCATTGATGCAGTTTATCGGCGATATATAGTCGGGTATATTATGTGCATGACCTTGTACATCATATGTAGTATGTACACTTGGCTATTGGATTGATGATGATATATATACGGTTAGAACTAAATACCTATATATATATATATTTTTATATATATCCTATAGATGAAAGGATATGGACTTTTATGAAGTACATCTTAGATGATTATGGTGTACTAGATTGATGGGGGTTGATGTATCACACATAAGGTATTATTCGGTTACATCATCCCAAGGATATTATTGGAGGTTCTTTTATTTCATTTTATTTGTTTTCTTTTTTCTTTTCTTCTTTCTTTCTTTAGTAGTTACAGTTAGTAGTAATGGTAGTATTAACTTGTATGTTGAGGATTATGGATCTCTAGGATCGACATTTCCCAGGAGTAGTGTAACGAGGTGGTTCCTTGTTTGGATTTCTCTTTGCGAGATACCTCACGCACGAAACGCAGTGCCATGTCGAGATTTGAGAGAAGTAATTCCATAGGTGGCATCTCGGATCTCTGGTCTTGACCTTGTCAGGAGTAGTGTAACGGGGCGGTTCCTTGTTTAGATTTCGCTTTGCGAGACTCCCCATGCACGAAACGTAGTACAATTTTGGGATTAGAGAGAAGTCTTGCCAATATTCCATGTGCATGTTATTAAGTATATAAATTCTTACGTTTTTAGCCTATATAGGTATATATATATATATATATATATATATATATATATATATATATATATATATATATATATATATGTATAAGGGAAATGTTTTAAGAATTATGATGATTATAATTTATAAGTTTATTAATCGGAATTCATTAAGCCTTTTTTGGCAAAATTGTGGTGATCATAATCTAGTAAGATTAGAAACAGGGTGGATTCTTGGGCTATGTTAGGAAGGCAAATTCTCGTGGGGATAAGCTAGGCCTGTGATAAGTTAGGTTGTCCAAATAAATTGGGGTAATTTAATTAAAATTTGAGGACGCGAATAGGTGCGCGCCTTTAGATGAGAGGTGAGTTGGGGTTCCACGAGAGTGCGGTCTCACTTTATTTATGAAATTAAGTACACCGGTATTTATTATGCACGGTTAACACACTTGCTAAATATTTTCACATTCGGGGCTCTGACCCATTTTCTTTTCTCTCCTGCTTGTATATATATATATATATGTATTTCCACAGGTATCCTACCGCATGGATGCCGGATGACTTTCTATCCAGAGTCTTGGGAGCCGTGACAGGTGCGGACTGTTGCGGGATGTTTCGTGTAGCCGCTTCCTATTCCTTTAAAATTCTAGGTAGGATTCATGTTGTATATCGGGTTTGTACCCAGGGGATAATTTCATACATGTTTATATTTATTCCATTCAGTTATTGTATTGGCTGTGATCCGACAGCTTATTCGGGTCTACTTTTTGTAGTACATTCGGTTGTATTTAATTGGTTCAGTTTATTTCTAGCATTTTATTTATTATAGTTCTTTCCTGCATCTCTCCTATTCATTAGAAATTTTATAGTGTTGGGTTGTTGTATGTTGCAAGTTTTAATTTATTATAGCATCTCGCTTATATGATATCGAGTAGTTAGTCCTGTATTATATAGTACCGACAGTTGATGTTGAGACTGGACCATCTGGAATTCCTGATTTAATATAATATAGGGCTGGCCACCCGTTATTATTTTAGGCGGGGTGTTACATATAACCCCCAAAAAACCACCCAAACAACTTATTTGGGGTATATTATCACTCTAAATTGACCATATAAGGGTGACAAAGTTGGAAAAAGTCTTCCAGCAAGGTTTTTGGAGTTAAAAGAAAAGGTTTTGTAGCATTCTTTGGAGCTATATTTGGAGAAACTCTTGGTATTCTTTCTCGTTGGTTTTCATCCTCCATATTATCTAAGTAGGGTTCTCCTCTCAAATCTTTTCTAAAGCTTAAAATCATGTGTTAAGGTAGTGAAAATCATGCTTGAAAATTGAAGTATTTTACCTTTTTTGCTTTATTAAAAAATATGATTTTCATGCTTGAATTAGTTTTGAAATTGAAATAATTATAAATGATGTTATTATATTTACAATGAATCATTATAACATGAAATATTGAGAAAATGATTATGATGAAAGACTTCATAATTATGAGCATGCTAGTAGCATTTTGGAGGATTTCTTAGGTAGAAATCCATGGAACTTGTGTGAAATGTTGAAGTAATTCATGGGTTCACTAATTAAGATGATTAAAGATGGAGTATACTGTTTTTAACATGTTTTAAGAAATATAAAAAAATGCAGCCCTATTTTATTAATTTCATGAATAAAGATTAAAGGCTTAAATATGGGTTTTCTAGCTATTTAAAGTGGAAATAAAGTCTTTTTATAAAATTTGGAATTTATTACTGAAATTATGTTGAAAATGTCATAAATATATTTTGAGAAGTTATAAATTATTTTTTGGCGAAATTAGTATGTTTAAACCTATTTAAAAGGATAATGTTTGAGTGAAACAAATAGTAGTGGCATTGTCGTAAATACAGTGAATAGTATGCTGTCAAGAAAATATTTGACAATTAAATGTATAAGTTGAGTTTGATGAAAGGAGATTAATGATACATTTTTCTAAATAAAAATAATGAGTTTCATGCAAATAATATTCGAAGTGTTAACGTGACAAGTTTGAGATATGGGTAAAAATATAGTTTTTGACAAGTGTTAAATGGTTAAAAGTGTTTTTAGAGTTAAGTTAAAAACTTAATAACTATTTTTGGGAATAACACTTGTTAAATGGATAAGTGATAGGTTTTGGCAAGAAACGGATAGACTTTGTAAATTTACGTAAAGTGGAACATTTTATGAAATAAAAATGTCAATGAATAGTTTTGATGAAAAAGGGAAAAGGTGATTTTTCAAGTGAGAATGAATGTGAACATTGAGAATAATGTTGAAACACATGGAAAAGATAAGAAAGGATACTTGAATGATGACAAGAAGTAAGCAGGACATGACGTCCCTAGTGGTGAAAGACCCCAAAGCCTGTACAGATGAGCATATGACGACTGGAGACCGATGGTGTAGAGCCCGTGAAGTCCAGGAATAATGGCTAAACTCCAAGGCGAAGATTGATAATTCTTGTAATAAGAAATGAAGAATGAGAATATTCTTGAAATTAATGCAAATAAGACTTGTACACCGAGACCTTGAAAACAAAAAAGTATAATAGGGATTTAGGTCGTCGGGTTTTAGATTTGGAGAAAGAGAAGGAGGTTTTCAGAAAGGAGAAGTGTGATTTGGCCGACACGTTGTCTAGTCTGACGACACGTGTATCCCAACTCGAGAGTGATCTCGAACGTGCCCGGGAGGTCAAAGTCAATTTTTTGAACGCACCTAAGAAGGTTGAAAAGGTGGTTCATAAGGGTAAAGGTGAGAAGTTAGGAATAAGTCATGACGGTGCTTCTACTTCCAAATTAGCACCCGAGCCGGTTCCCACTTTAGTGTGTGATTCACACGAGTCTCACCCTAACCCACCTAGGCATCCCATTCCCATTAGGAGAGTGCGTCCTAGAGTTTTTGAGAGAGGTGTTCCTAGGCCTATTTATGTTTGCTCACATTGCAAGAGGAGGGGACACCTTAGGGAATTTTTCTTTAAGTTGGGGTATGTGTCACGTTTTGCTTCTACACGTGTTTCTGGCACACATGCACCCACACATGATACTTTACATGCTCCCGGAGACTACATGAGAGAGTTTGCACATTTAGGTGAGCAAGTTAAGTTCTTAGTCAAAACTTCACAAGAATTGATGGAGGTTTTTCATAAGTTGTCACCACCTTTCGAAAACCCCTCCGCACCTAATGATTGAGGTTTGACTTGTTTACTAGCATAGGGTGATTTTCATAATGTCATTATTTTCCTATTGCTAGTATGTATCATTTTGTATGTTTATTTTTTTTTAATACAAGAAGATTTTATTTTGATAAAATTTTGAGAAAATCCAAAAAGATTTTTTTTTTTTTTGCACCATTTATGGATGAACACTTAGGATGACCAAGTCACAACATCATTCCATTATTTTCATGTGACTATTTGATAGTTTTTTGAGACAATAGGTCAATTCAGCCATGTGCTTTATAATGTTTGGAGTCATTAAGATGTAATTAAGTGTTACTTCCTACATGTTTGACTCATGTTTCCTTTAATGCACACTTGCACGAATTTTGTTTGATTATTGTTCTTATCTTATCACATGTTGGTTGGGTGTTTTCACTTCAATCCTGTCCTTAAAATGAACCAAGCGCGATAAATTTTGATAAGGAAATTGTGCATATAAAAACCGTTTTGTGAGTTTGTGTGATTTGTTTGATAGCGGGGAGGGGCTGCGAAAGGTAATCATCTATCCTTTGCGCAAAATCCACCGTTAAAAAGGACCTAAAAAATTGAGGAATTTTATTATCCGAGGTCCAAAGAGGTTAAAAGAGCCCGAAAAAATTGAAAGGCAATAAAAAGATATTCATGCCAAAAAGGGGCCATTTAGGTTTTTGCACCAATTCTCCAAAGTTTGAGAATTTAGTTTATACACCTCTAAAAGAATATATATATATATATATATATATATATATATATATGAGGGAGTTTGGTTGGAGAATTTAAAACGGGTTTGCACGTCCTTGAAATTATTGAAAATGCGCTATATAGTTTTGGACGTTATTGGTGTGGAAATCATTTGACTTTGATTTGTTTATTTGCATAAGACGATGTCATCTAAATTCAACAAACTTTTACACCTAAGGATACCTTTGATGTTCATTCGTTAGGAGTACACGTATTCATCGTGCACATATGATTGATTGAGTTGATTTACCTATCGAATGTGTTCACACCCATTCATTCCATTTCCATAACTTGGTTGTTTGAGTCTAAATCCATGGTGCGATTTTTGTATCATTTTTGTTCATATTGGTATCCTATCTTTGTAAGAAATATTAAAAAAAAAATAGTTTGTGTCTTTTTGTATACCGTGACACCCCGATTTTGCTTGATTGATTCATTCTTCTTATTTGTCTATTTGGGGACATCATAAAAAGGGGGAGAAAGAATTATCTTATTATGGGGGAGATTTGAAAGTTTGAGTTTGCTCATAAATTGGTATATATGTTTATCTCATTTCAAACTCGATATGTCACTTGGTATTTTGCGTTTTCTCATGTGTGTAGGTACTACATGGATTATCATTAGATTGCACACCCTGATGAGAAAAGTGTTGAGATTCCTGAAAGAGTTGAAGAGCAAACGTTGTAGTCTTATTCAATTGTATCTTTCTAGTTTTGGGTTCATGGAAGGGTAGATTTGTATAGGCATTTTTAGTTGTTTGATAATTCGGATGTTTGTTTTTATGTATGTACCGGCATAGACATAGGGGGAGATTTGTAAGGACATTTTTGTCCATTAACAATTTATTATGTCGCACGCCGTTACACCGTTGAAGAAATTCAAGATTCATACATTCATCAACGGATCCGAATATCAAAAGAAGAAGAGGAATCAAGTCTGACAGACCGGACCGGTCCGCCTACAATAAAAGAACCGATCCGACTAACCGGACCGGTCCGCCCTCAACCGGACCGATCCGTTTGATGTAGATCCAGTATACCCCGGACCGCAAGCGAACCGATGAAGCCTGCAATAAAATAACCGATCCGATCAACCGGACCGATCCGCCCCCAAGACGGACCGCTCCGCCTGGGATAAACTTCGCCAGATCTGCTCGAGATTTTTTAGTCTCAAAGTTTTATTATTTAAGCCAACTTCGGGGAGTTGTTTTCCAAGACTTTGAAAGACGAATTTGAGAGTACAAATACTCTAAGTCTTCACCTATTGAGCCCAAGACTCTAGGTTTTTTTATTCACACAATTGCCAAACCTTTGTGAATCTTTTTGTGTAACCCAAGAACACAACTTTGGTTTGTTCAACCCTTGTGGAGAATCCGTTCTCTTCTTCATTGCTTCCCTCCTGGAAAGGGAAAATTCCAGCCGCCGACATAGGAACCGACACCTACGGGTATTTCTGTGTCACACTATTTCTAGCCGTTGCTTTGAAGGTTTACCGAAGACACCGTGCGTTACACTTGTGGGCAATTATCAGGTTGTATGTAAGTCAATGGTCTTGTAAATTCCTTAAAGTTCTAGAAATAAAAGGTTTTGCCCTTCGGGGATTTTTCCTTAACTTTGTGTCGCTTGCTTTATTTGTTTATGGGTTGACACTTGCACTTTAGATGCATGATTAGGGGCTGAAATTAAATAAGTGTGTCAAATTAGAAATTTGCGAAGTTAATCAATCATCACACGTAATTCTCACGTCCTCACATATCATGATTGGGTTAACTTGATGATAATTAATGTGGATGGAATCTTTGAGTTTTAACTGTAAAGATTAGGATACTCCAGAATTAAAATGGTTTGCTTAGATGACTGAATGATTAAGATTGATGAGTTAATAATTTCGAGGACAAAATTTCTTAAGGAGGGAAGAATGTAATACCCCGCCCTAGAAAAGAAATGTTGAATAATAAATTGATGATTTTATTCGAAGGAAAAATTTTAAAAATAAATATACAAGGGAATTACGCCAAAATGACACGAAAAGTAATTAAGGAGAAAAAGAATTTACATGTTGTATGGTTCGCATGGATGCGCATTTAAGTCCTAATAGTCCTAGTAAGTATGTTGGTTAAGTTTGATACAAAAATTCCAATGAATGATTATGACACGATCGTGGTTAATAAAATGCGATTTTTGTCAGCGCGTGTCGCGCAGGACGCGTACTTGCATGATTTTTGTAAGACAATTGGAGAAGGATAAAAATAGTATGACTACATAATTGGGACCCTAAAAATACATATGAAAATACCATGAGGTCAAAAGTCAAAAAATAAATAAATAAAATAATTAAAAATTATTTTTCTTTAAAAAAGTAAAAGTGCTCAGAAAATTATAAAAAAAATCAGATTGACTTAGAATTTAATTTTGAGCAACTTTCTCTTCTTTGTCATCTCCAAAAAACGTCATTTAGAATTGTTTTAGAGCTAATTTCGGTTTTAAAAATAGTAAAAATAATTAACATTATAAGATAATGGTGTGTTTTCCACTCCACTTTGTCCCTTGTCTTCTTCCCCCCACTAATTTTACTGTACACCAACTGATAGCTGGCCACCTTTGGAAAGTTAGTGAATAACATGTTTTGGATGATGATTGAGGTGTGTGATTGATGAGTGATTAAAAGAAAGAGAGGGTGGGGAGTAACATGGGCATCTCAATTCTGCAGAATTTTTTTCCATATTTCATCACCTTCCAAATACTCTCTCATCTCCCATAAACACATCCAAACCCGAAACCCTCCTCTATAGCCCCCAAACAACTTATTTAGGGTATATTATCACTCTAAATTGATCATATAAGGGCGACAAAGTTGGAAAAAGTCTTTCAGCAAGGTTTTTAGAGCTAAAAGAAAAAGTTTTGTAGCATTCTTTGGAGCTATATTTGGAGCAATTCTTGGTCTTATTTCTTGTTGGTTTTCATCCTCCATATTATCCAAGTAGGGTTCTCCTCTCACATCTTTTCTAAATCTTAAAATCATGTGTTAAAGTAGTGAAAATCATGCTTGAAAAAGGAAGTATTTTACTTATTTAGCTTTGTTGAAAATTCTGATTTTCATGCTAGAATTAGTTTTGAAATTTAAATAATTATAAATGATGTTATTATATTTATAATGAATCATTATAACATGAATATTGAGAAAATTATTATGATGAAAGACTTCATAATTATGAGCATGCTAGTAGCATTTTGGAGGATTTCTTAGGTAGAAATCCATGGAACTTGTGTGAAATGTTGAAGTAATTCATGGGTTCACTAATTAAGATGATTAAAGATGGAGTATACTATTTTTAACATGTTTTTAGATATATAAAAAATGCAGCCCTATTTTATTAATTTCATAAATAAAGATTAAAGGCTTAAATATGGGTTTTCTAGCTATTTAAAGTGGAAATAAACTCTTTTTATAAAATTTGGAATGTATTACTGAGATTATGTTGAAAATATCATAAATATATTTTGAGAAGTTATAAATTGTTTTTTGGCGAAATTAGTATGTTTAAACCTATTTAAAAGGATAATGTTTGAGTGAAACAAATAGTTGTAGCATTGTCGTAAATACGGTGAATAGTATGCTGTCAATAAAATATTTGACAATTAAATGTATAAGTTGAGTTTGATAAAAGGAGATTAATGATACATTTTTCTAAATAAAAATAATGAGTTTCATGCAAATGATATTCGAAGTGTTAACGTGACAAGTTTGAGATATGGGTAAAAATATAGTTTTTGACAAGTGTTAAATGGTTAAAAGTGTATTTAGAGTTAAGTAGAAAACTTAATAACTATTTTTGGGAATAACACTTGTTAAATGGATAAGTGATACGTTTTGGCAAGAAACGGATAGACTTTGTAAATTTACGTAAAGCGGAACATTTTATGAAATAAAAATGTCAATGAATAGTTTTGATGAAAAAGGAAAAAGGTGATTTTTCAAGTGAGAATGAATGTGAACATTGAGAATAATGTTGAAACACATGGAAAAGATAAGAAAGGATACTTGAATGATGACAAGAAGTAAGCAGGGCATGACGTACCTAGTGGTGAAAGATCTCAAAGCCTGTACAATGGCTAGACTCCAAGGCAAAGATTGATAATTCTTGTAATAAGAAATGAAAAATGAGAATATTCTTGAAATTAATACAAATAAGACTTGAGATTTGCAAAAGGTTGAAAAGGGGAAATAAACAAGTTTTCGTGAAACAATAAATATTTTGTGTCATGTGGTGTATAAGTTTCTCAATTAAAAGGAATATTTTCCAAACACGAAATGTGCGTGTCATAAAGATTGGTTCAATGAGAATATTAAAATAATGGCAAAGTTACTCTAACGTGAGTTAATAAATGTTGAATAGATGAATATTTTTAAGAAAAGAAAGATTTTTCCTATAAATGATTAACCGTGTGCGTTAATGGGAAAGAATGTGATTTTAAAGAAAGATTATCCAAAATGACTATTTTGGGAAAGACAAAGAGGATGAACGGGGATAAATAATATTTTTGGAATAAAATGGTTTAATACATCGGAGCATATATTTTTAAAAATATATGTGTAGATATATACATATTTTCATGCGCATATAGTGAGTGAGTATTCTATCTGCCGTTCATTTCTATGTTGCATTTGTATAAATCTCACTGAGCCTTTCGCTCACTCCCTCCTATTTGTTATGGCAGGTTGTATGCGGTTCCGTACTTGGAGAGAATTATACATATAATATTTACTTGCATTAACGTTAGTAGTTGTGTTTACTTGGCCTTAGGAGCACTTCCCTTGGGCCCCACACGTAGTTTATTTTTTATTGGAATCGCATGTTAAGCAAAGCATAATCTTATTTAATAGTAAAACTGGAATAAAACATTATTTAAGTTGTTAATTGCACCCCACACTTGACACTCGGATCGAATCGGATCAGGGTCGATCATATAATAACCCTTAAATCCGGTTCAGGGCGTTACAAAGTCTTAAGTAATGGTTAAGTAACTCTAACGCGAGTTAATAAACGTTGAGTAATAAATGTTTGAAAGTGAATGGAAGTTTTTCCAACAATTGTAAATTATTTAACTGAGTGAGTTAATGGGAAGAATATGCTAGTTTTAAGCATAAATACAAAATGATTATTTTGTAAAGACAAGGAGAACAAACGGTATCATAAAACGGTTTAACACACTGGGACATGTATTTTTAAAGGTATATATGTAGATATATACGTATTTTTACATGCATATAGTTATAGCGTGTGAGTGTTCTTTCTATCGTTCATTTTCATACTACATTTGTATAAGTTCCCACCGAGCATTTGGCTCACATCCCTCCTTTTTGTTACGGGAGGTTGTATGATGTTTCGTATTTTGAGAGTGTTACATGTAAGTAGTTATTTGCATTTATGATTAATGGCTCTATTTACTTGGCCTCGGGGGCACTTCATTTGGGTCCTATCACGTAGTTGATGAGAATTGGAATTATATGCTAACAACAATAACGTTAAATGACAATGAAACTGGATTAAAGACATTATTTAGGTTGTTTAATGGCACTTCACAATTAACGTACGAACCAGATTGGGTTGATCCTTTATTAATCCTTAAATCCGGGTCCAGGCGTTACATGACATCATGTGCATAAGTCATCCAAGACTGATTTCTTATAAGTACTGACAACTCCTGTACATGAGTCCATCATCACCATTAAGAACCTTTTTGTCATCCCTACCTACCTCCCGGAGTACAAAGTTCACTTAAACAAATAAATTATTCATCAACATCGGCCTCTATGTCGCCTCTCCTGCGATAAGTACAAAAACTTCCTTCAAATCTCTATCTGAATAGCAGATAAAGGAATTTGCGGTTAAACCTCACCCAAAAATTCTCATTTAATTCCTAATCTACTTCCTTATATGTGGTTACTATATCCCATCATGATAATACTCCTCCTATAAGCAAAAATTTTAAACCAAAATTTAAATCCTGGGTGCCACTACACTCCACCATACGTAATTGCCTTCGGACTATCTCCTTTCATTGGCTCATCATACTTCCTCTCTTCCCTGAACCCTTACGAATGGCTCTTCAAAAGGGTCCCTCCAGCTTCCCCCTTTTACCGACTACGCTGGGTGAGTCTGAATTTACACCACCATTCTCTTCGAAGGTGCTTGAGAAATCTATTGCGTCCTAGTGATTACCCTATCATCATCTGCCCTAACTATAATCGTGGTGACTCTTATCGCGTTCACCGTTCCTAGAATACTATATGGCTTATGCAGAGCCTCTCCTCTTGCAGTCATTCTACCAGTCTTCGTTGGTCGCCCTATATTATTCTGTGTACACAATCCAACCGAACTCGTATATGATTCATATCAACTATACTTAATAGCAGGAGAATGTAAATGTACATATGAAGAGGAGTACAATCATACTATAATAGGGCTCTATATCAAAGAATGATACGCAAAAATCGTAGTAAGCCGCATAGATCTGATAAACACTAGAACCTGAAGCTCTGATACCATCGATGATGCCCCACTTATTTTAATCACATGTGATGAGTCCTTTATCAAAACAACCAAGATTCTCATATATTTCATTCTTAGCATCACTGTTGAAAAACTTTTTAATTACTAACCACCTATGTTAAATTAAGTCGGTGCCAAATTTTATCTTTAACAATATGCGAAAATATTCTAAATTAACCAAACTATCCACATAATAATCTGAACAAAAGTACGACACCCCCACCCATTTATATATATATATATATATAAGACCGAATAAATCATCGGTTATCAAAATAATTAATCCAACCACAAACTGAAATAAATAACCAAATCTGAATACAGTTTGATAAATAAACTAGAAACTAAATAGTTTGAGGGCAACATGCCCAACTGAAATGCTAAGAAAAATCCTATCTTGAATAAATGAGCTGAAGTGTCTAAAGCAACTCCTGCAAGCTTCCACAAGTACTGCAGCTACGCATCCCTAGATAGAATCATCAAGCTTGGTGTCCCTGTGGTTGGACATCTAAAAGGTTTTGAAAAGATTTTGACATGGGTCAGAGCCCAAAAAAATTGCTTGAAAATATTTTTCATGTGTTTAAATCACAGCTTAAATCAGTTACTAGATACACATGTTAGTTACACATACACTCCCTTGAGATCCTCACCGTTCACTAATGTCCACACCTAACGTACCCTGTCTAGTTATGCTACCAATCCTAACTAGATAACGTATCCACACAAGCTCAATAAGTCTAGCTCTCTCATAATACCCATACGACATGTTACCACGATATCAATAAGTAATATGTCCCATATATTATTATTGATTCAATCAATTAAGTTTCTCTACTTAATTACTTTTAGATGTACACAATCTATAAGTTGTACTACCACACATAAGTAGATATATCACACTTTTACATATTCATCACATATACAATATATACAACTATAACATCCCCAGAATGACCCATCGTGATGGTGGCATACTCTGCTACCAAGTCCATATACCTCTCGTACCCAATCAAGGACCAATGTTTCGGCATATCTCCTCGAACCCAAAATAAATATTCACACAATGGAGGCGAACATGGTTCTAAGCCTTTGGGATACGCACATACCTAACGTACCCAAACGACAAGTCAGTCCCACCAATACACACACATAATGATCCGCCCTAAGTTCCATGTTCTGGGGCACACATCCAGACCTCATTGGAATCGTCAAGATGGGATCGCCCTCTGCACGAAAACCTCCGGATAACAGACAACATAGGTATGTCACACACATAATCAAATCACATCATAGGTATTCAAGCAACATATATATATATATATATATATATATATATATATATATATATATATATATATATATATATATATATACACATACATATTCGGCATAGGTATACACACAACCTATAAATATATATCATGTACGTAGTATATGTCTCTCGCATACTCATCATACAATTCATTATAATCATAACGTCTTATTGTATATTCACGAGTATCGGTCACTATCCGAAGGGTCCTAGTTACCCCTTTATAAATATCAGTAGTTACTACTCTCACACGCTAGTGGTCTAAACCCTCATACCCTCCGTGATCCGTTCTCATTCCCTCGAATTCATTATTTTTGTAATTCATATTGAATATGTATTCACCTTAATTCTCTCATTATGGCTAAGCCTCTACCCCACATTAGGACTATTGTAATTCAATGTAATCCTCATTATGATTTTGAGATGTCCCAAAAGTTTCTCCTATTAATTATTCACAAATTTTAGGGTTTAAAAAGGAAAATTTTCTCAATTCTGGGCAAACTGAATTGATTCGGCCTTCGAAATGTAATAGGTGATCGAGTGCGAAATGCGTGCGCGTATAAGGTACACGGTCGTTATTTTCATTTCGCCTACTCAATACAAAAAAACCTAAATTACAACTATACTTGCGAGGCAAGTATAGCGGTAAGTTGGGTATCGAAAATTCACAGGGACGAGATGCTAGAATTTATAAGATTTAGTATTTTGAAATAAAAGTGCAAAAGGTGAATTACAAACTAAAAAGAAAAAGACGCATAAAAGGAAATGATTAATCTAAGCGAGGGTATTGAAACTAAACTAAAAAGGAGGTAAAACTATAGGTTGCGTCGAATATCCCTCATCCGAGTTAATTTGTGTAAAATGGATAAATGGGTCGACGAGTTATTTAGAATGTGTCTCGCTACAACAGTTAATTGAATCAAGGGTTGTCACGCCTCTAAATCCGCATAAAAGCCTAATAGGATTTTGGCGTCAACAAATACCCCAAAAATTGCGCACGAAAGGTCGTAAGCACGGGACATACGTGATATGCCCCGTCAAATATCCTAAGCGCAATAACTAAGACAACGCACCCGAAATAGACCCGTAAACGCCATCACCATAGCCAAGCAATGCGTCAACTCGAGTGAGTTCAATTCAAACACAACCTAATTTAAATTAGCTAGAAAGCATGTTAAAAACACGGTAAATAAAAGCGGTAAATAAACGTGGTAAATCTACACTAGAAAGCAAGTAAATCAAAGCATGTAAACTAATTAACAAAGCATGTAAACCTAATTATCAAAGCAAGAAAGCATGATTTGACCAATTTAGTTCCTAAACTAATAATTTGACCAATTTAGTATCTGAACTAATATAATTTTACCAATTTAGTCCATAAATAGTTTTTTAAGATAAAAACAGTTTCTTTTCTATTTAAAACTGACAGGCTTTTTTAAAAAAAGAAAACTGTTTAAAAAATCATTTTTTTTAAATTGTTTAAAAATCTATTTTTCAAAATAGAAAAACACTTTTTTATAATAGAAAAAATAACAATTTTGCATCCTATTTAAAAAACTATTTTTATCCTACTTAAAAAACTATTTTTATCCTATTTAAAAAACTATTTTTTTCGATTTAAAAAAGACTGTTTTTTATCCTATTTAAAAAAAAACGTTTTTTTATTATTATTTGGGGTACATTTCAAGGGTTTTAACTCTTGTTAAAAAATAGTATGATTTTTCAACTTTGAAAAAACAATTTTTTTATCAAATTTAAAGACTATTTTTAAAAACAGTTTTAACTCCTGTTTTTTTTTAAATAGGAAAAAAATTATTTTTTATCCTATTTAAAAAACTATTTTTATCCTACTTAAAAATCTGTTTTTTATCTTATTTACAATACTATTTTTTTTCCTATTTAAAAAAACTGTTTTTTATCCTATTTAAAAAAAACTCACGTTTTTTCATTATTTGGGGTACATTTCCAAGGTTTTAACTCTGGTTAAAAAATAGAGTGACTCTTTAACTTTGAAAAAATAAAAACAGTCTTAAACTTTAAACAACAGTTTTTTATTCCATTTTTAAAAAACAGATTTTTTAAATAGGAAAAAGCAGTTTTTTAAATAAGATAAAAATAGTTTTAAGTAGGATAAAAATAGTTTTTTAAATAGGATAAAACATTTTTCCCCTATTTAAACAAAAAAAAAACAGTTTTCAAATTTGATAAAATAACACGAGTTAAAACTGTTTTTAAAAACAGTTTTTAAATTTGATTCAAAACTGTTTTTTGAGAGTTGAAGAATCACTCTATTTTTTAACAAGAGTTAAACCTTTGAATTGTACCCCAAATAATAAAAAACTGTAAGTTTTTTTTTAAATAGGATATTTTTTTTTATAAATAAATAGGATAAAAACAGTTTTTTAAGTACGATAAAAACAATTTTTTAAATAAGATAAAAAACAATTTTTTTTTTCTATTTTAAAAAACAGTTTTTCTATTTAAAAAACATTAAAAAAAGTTTTTAAAACAGTTTTTAAGAAAAACGGTTTTAAAAAAAAATAGTTTTTTTTCCTTTTTTTTTATCTTAAAAAATTGTTTATGAATTAAATTGATCAAATTATATTAATTCAAAAATTAAATTGATTAAATTAGTAATTTAAAAATTAAATTTACCAAACTTATAGTTATTTACTATAAATTAAATTAGTAATTTAAAAATTAAATTTACCAAACTTATAGTTATTTACTATAAATTTACCAAACTTATAGTTATTTACCAAACCTCTCTCTCTCTCTCTCAGAGTGATCCATTCATCATCGGACTCCATATCGAATAGACATATTGGATCGAACATATCCCCCCCCCCACCCACCCACCCACCCACATTGTTTTCTCTTATTTTGTCTCATTTAAAGTTGAAGATTGTACTTCATGAAAACAAGAGCATTCAACCGTTGTTGCTCTAAATGAAATCTTTTTTTAGAGTGCACATGATCAAACGTGCTCCAATTTCTCTCACAACCCATTGCACTACATGTGAGGATAAGAACTCGTATATTAACCTTTTGAAGCTTCGGAACATCTTCACCAAAACTTTCCCACCATAAGGCTATATTAAAACAACAACATTAAACAGCCTTAAACAAATTGGCTGCATATTTTCAAAATTGGCACACTAGCCCCATAATTTTAAAAACTTGAGGTCGAACTTGGTTTTAAGTGTGGGAATGTGATGTGAATTGCATTTTCAGCCTTTGTTTAAATTTTTATTTTATTTGATTATTGTAACTCTCCTTTTTATTATTCGCCCATATTTGTTATAGTTATTAGTGGGGGCCATTTTAGTCCTTTTGTAAATAAGAATAGTTTAGATCATGTGATTTCATGGAGGGGACCACGTTCAATGATGTCACCATGATATCACATGGATGATAGAATAATCATTTAGTGGTAGGAAATATGCCCATCCTCCTCTTTATCCCCTATATATAGCATACTTCCCATTTGGGGGCAAACTAATCAATGTATTATAGTTTTTGACAGAGTCTCAGTGTTTGAATGTATTTTGTTTGAGTGCCATTGACACCTGACAGGAGTATTCAAAGACATTGAGTTGTTGAAGCCTCTGTTTTTAGTGTTTTTTATGTGATTCAAGGGATATTTTGTTCATATCCTCTTTCATTTTTGGCTCCATATATTAGTTAATCATATTTTCTTCTTATGTTGCATTTTATTTTATTTTATTTCATATTGTATTGGTCTATTTAGAGGATGGGCATTAGGTGAACACTTGAGTATTAGGCTTATTATATAGATGGGGCTGACAATTTTTGACACGATTACCCGTTTATGGTAATAACCCGAACATGACACGATTAGCTTGTGTAGATTTAAAAGTACCCAAAACTTATACTTAAATTAAAATCAATGCGACCCGAAAATAACACGACTAACCCGAATTGCCACCCATGGGAATAAGTCCCACATTGGTTAGTTACTCCTTTAGTTCTCACCTCCCTATCCTATAAATAAACCACTCATCTTCCTCATTTAGGGACTTAAACTTTTGAGTAAAAGCTTAGTTATATTTCTCTATCTAAATTGGTGTGGTGCCTTTAGAGTTGCCATTAGACGTGTGGTTACGTCAGTTTTATTATGGGAAGAGAAGTTCACGAGCATGAATGCAAAATGACTCCCTTTTTAAAATTACACTCATTTTGACAAATGTTGAATCGCCGATCAAATTGTTTTGTTCAATCTTTCACCTGAAATGCTCAAAATGTTATGTGGTGCATGAGTAATGACTAAATACTTCAAGTTGACTTGTCAGAATTCCAAATGTATCCATGTTTTCAAATTCAATAAAGAGAGTATAAGGCATAAACAAAACCAAAACACAAAATTATATGCATGGGTATTTAAAATGAGCAATTTTGTTGATAATTAACTAATGAGTGTATAGTCACAAGTTGTACACAAACAATTTTTTTTTCATAAAAAAGAAAAAAACATGCAAAATCTATAAATAAGGTACGTAAGCTAAGGATGGAAATATGTACAATGAATATCGATTGGAGCAAAGATGACAATGGTCACGGTACACTTCCGATCATTTTTTCACACCATTCCATATTCTTTCATTCGTGGATTGTAAATAAGTCCTCATTCTAGCTCACTAATAAGATTGATTATTGTCATTGAAAATTGGTAGTTAGTTCGAAGAACTTACGTACAAAAAAAGATCTACTCTAGGATATAAACCTAAAACCAAAAGACCCACTTGAATACTAGTAGAGAGTACATGCTCTTGATTGTGGCTATCCATATAAAACTTATCTCCAATTCAAAAGGAAAGTTTTTTTTAATCCAAATTAGGGTAATTAAAATAATCCTAATGTCTAAGTGGAAAAACATGATTACAAAAATATTCAACTTATTAACATATGTTTATTAAGCATATTAGGAGAATCAGAATGCGAAAAATTAAATCATCAACTTGACACGAAGATTTTTTCGAGGAAACCTCTTGTGGGAAAAACCTCGTGCCAAACCGACAACTTGCGCTAGTTAAATAAATTATCACATGAAGGGATATATGGCTTACAAACTTGAACCTACCATAAATGCTATATGCATAACCTCCACAATTAACCTTTTCAACATTATAGTCGCAAGAGTGAGCATGAATCGCATATAACCACGCACCACGTCGCAATGTGTCAACCTTAGTCTTGGTTGATTTTGTTAACTTGGAACTTGACTTCCAAATCTTCCTTTAAGTTGAAAAGAACTTGTTCCAGGAAAATGAGCCATAAGTAGCCATTGAAAATCTACCACCTAGGATGCTAGAGATCGTTAAGGTTTAAAAGAGTAGGGAGAGTGTTTCGCTAACTCAAAATCTCATCAAGTTTTATAGAGCTCAAAAGATAGAACACTCGAGAAGTGCTCCCGTACATTTGGCGACTCTGTTGGGGAGTGAACTATAGAGTTTGATGACTCATTGGCTTAAGGAAAAGGAGGAGCAGGGATCATCCTTTTAAGAGGAAAAGAGGAAATTTGTTTGTCTTTTAAGTTGGATTTCTTTTGTTCCAACAATGAGGCAGAATATGAGGCCTTAGTTTTGAGATGGCTAGAGGCTCTTCAAAGAGGCATACTGATCACGCGTGAAATGTGTGTTCATTTAAGGACACAATCGTTGTACTCGTTTCACCGTATTAATACAAAAACCTAAATTACGACTGCACTTGCAATACAAGTATAGCGGTAAGTCGGGTATCAAATCCACATGGAGTGTTCGACAGATTTTAATCGATTTATTATTTTAGGAATAAAAATATAAAAGGTGATGGGTGATTTTAAATAAAAGGAAAAAATAAGAAGTTAAGTCTAAACAATATTAAATAAAACGAGAGTCGGGGTCACGTTCCCGCCATGGGCTAAACACGCGGAATTAGAATTTCGGTTCAAAAATATTTAATCGAGCATTTTTAATTAATCATAAACATCACACATGAAGGAATTTATGCCAACGATGTGAGATTAAATATTTAATAAAAAATGGTCACGCGCGTCTTAAAATCGGACTATCGCTTTAAATACTAACGTTGCGTGACAATGAAAGTTAAACGCATTATAATCCCACTTTAATTCGCGAGGTTTCAATTAAATACAATTTTACATGAAATCTAATTTTCGGAGCTCGACCCCCATTAATGGCGGACACACGACCCAAACTCTATTTAACTACTCACACAACATGATTAAATTAATAAAACAACTAATTAATAAATTAAAGCAAGAAATAAATTAATTTAACTAATTAACTAAGCATGGACATAATTAACAAAGCATGAAAATGGAACAAAGCTAGAATAATAAAGGAAACTTACATTAATGGTGGATTACACAAAGAAAGTGAGGGAGATGGGTGGTCTCACAAATAAACCCTAATGTTTTCAAACCCTAGAACTAACTTAAACTAATTAAGAGAAGAGAAAATGATCTCCTAAAATAAATCCCTTTACAAAATAAACAAAGTTTCCTTTTATACAAAGTGGGAAAAACCAAGAAAAGAAAAAGGAAAAAATAAGTCTCTTAATTAAGAGAGAAAAAATAGAAAAATAAAATGAAATAAGGAAAAAAGGCAAAACAGTAAAAAGAAGTCGGCTCAAAACAGGGTACCGGTCGACTGCGTCATAGGGGGAGGCATATTGGTTGTGTCGCACTGCAAAAATAAAAAACCCAGTCGACCGCGTGTCGGAAGCTGGTCGATCGGTCCTCCACTCCCACACCACCACGCTGTAACTGTACAAAACCAAAGACCACCAATGGAGGTCAGCTTCCATGGCAACACAACCCGAGATCAACATCGCAAAACCAAAAAAAAAAAACGAAACCCATCATTGTTGTGGCAATATAAACCAAGACCAAAATGAAATCTCCATTAAATTTGAGCCGAGAGCAGCTATGGAGGATACCCATTTCCAAAAATTCCAACAAGCTCTATTAATGTATAAAGCCATGAAACCCAAGCTCCAAAAGTGGCCCAAGAGACCTATTTGCGTGTGTGGTCCCAAATCAAGCTTCAATTTCAGACGAAAGGCTCGAATTTCGGATGAAACCAAAACCCGAGCCAAGGACAAAAATCGCCATTTTATTTTCTACAAAAACGATTTTGGGACATGGATGTAATTAATGAATTTGTTAATAAAAGAGAAAAATGATATAAGGGGAATTAATAAAATTGTTAATGAATCTCTTTTAATTCTTTCCGATTAAAGGTCCGTGTTTCCTTCGTTCGGACTCCAATTCGTGCACCATTTACTGCCGCGCGAAGCTTGGCCCGAGGGATACAACTTCCGTGAAGACTTCGGGCAAAAATTCCGAAGTGTAAAATTACCAAAATGCCCCTGAACGTGCGAATCGCGATGGAACTTAACCAGAACGAGCTCAAACTTCATACTAAGCACCGTAACACCTATAAAAGCTTAATAATACCTCAAATAACATGTTAGCATATAAAACGGAGGTTGTCTGGTTATCGAGCATAATTATAGCAATTACGATACCCGAGGGGGCTAAAATACCTAAGTTCGAGGGTAATAATGTGCAGGATTCGATACGAATTATACCCCCTAACTTACACATTGCTAGTCCCTAGTAATGAAATTCAAAGCAAGAACTATAAGAAAAACACAATATGTATATATGCATCGAAATATAAATGCCACTTTCGTAGGGAACACGATTGCATTTAGCGTATGCAATAAGCCGTTAAATCCCTAGGTTCCCCTAGGGGACGAGTGTCGTCTCGTGAGGATTTTCAGGGATGAAACCCACAAACATCATAAAGTTTCCTCAAAATATGCCCAATCACATACGACAAACCCAACAATACGAACAAGATTTTAACATGTTACTAGCATAGCAAACGAATTCACGTGAAAAGTTCATAGTTATTAACATTATCGAATGCACCTCAATGAATTGAAACTTTAAAATGTGGGAGGGGAGTGAGCACACGCAAAATATGATTTGGCAAAAATTTAAATAAATCGGATACTAAATATTAAAGCATGCATATAAGTCAATCCTCATGGGCATTACACTCATCAAATGAATTCACTTGAAACAGGGAGGTAACACACGGGACACGCGGGCATAAAGAGTAAATGTAAATGGAAACTAGGCCGGACACATGTCACAAATGAAAAACGCTATATAGAAAATAAAAACTGTAATCTCAGTGAAAGATACCGCACATTAAAGGAGGCAAAATGCATTTTCATAGATAATCAAAACTATTTAAACCTTTGAATTACATCTATTTAAGATCACATAGGACTTTATAGGGTTGTAATGTAGGCTAGGCTAGGGTACGAAATAAAAGAGATGTATATACGGATTCAAAGGTGTTTGGGGATGAAACTCGGGATAATGGAAAAATGCGGGGAATATCAAAATTTGACAATTGATTTCCAAACGAATATTAGAAATAACAATCGAGAGAGTAACAAGGATTATTGAATCACTATAAACAATATATACAAATTTATCTTTATTTTTCTTTTCTTCTTTTTCTCACTTTTTCTTTTTCTTCTCTTTTTCACTACATTTTCTTCTTTTCTCACTCTTTTCATGCTCAAATTGCAACCACAAAACAACAATATCATTCAATCCCAATTAACAATCCAAACAAGGGTATGTAAGGTAATATGTATGGTATAAAACTCCAATTTGGAGTTGGTTAGGGGATTTTGGGTAATGAAACAAAAGGCTAGTATTTAGGCTCAAGTGGGTTGACTAGGGAACATATAAAAGGTGAGGTCAAGGTCATATGGGTGATATACAAAGATGGCCTATGATCATTTCAAACAGTTTATGAAATTCTCGAGTCAAAACAATAAATGAAAATCATGCTCAAGTAACACATTTCAAGTATGAACTCAATTAATGAACGGTCAATGAAAGAATAAAGAGATTACCAACGAATTCAACGTTTTCAATGAGAAAAGAATAGTGTATACACTCACAAACGACGAAAGGTACAAAGCTTACTCGGTGTAAGTATATACAATGCAACAAAATATTACCGAGTTATAAAAATCTTAACCAAATCAATAGAACAATAAAAGTGCATATGCTCATGGGATTAAAGTTTAATTCATGAAGTTATTCATAATATCAATAATTGAGACTAAAGTCTAATAACTTCTAAAATCGAGGACATGCATCATTGGGTTGTCTATTGGACTGAGCAATTATTGAAATTTATCATCGAAAACAAAGGCAAAATGCCCAACAAAGGAGAAAAAAGAAAGAAAATATTTTTGAAATTTTCAATTTTTCAAGAAAAGCATGCCTGAAAATAACATATAATCAAAATCATGGACACTACCAATGAATGGATAGAATATCCCACGCCCCCTAACTTAAAACCCGACATTGTCCTCAATCTTAATTAAGAACCAAGTTAAAGAAGGAAAATAGCGATATTACCCAAAATGGAGCGATCTCCGGAAAGTACAAGTTCAATGATTCTACAAAACATGTTAGTACCAAAGCATAACAAAAACAAATAACAAAAAGTTAACTAATTACACTAGACTAAATTGAAAAGGAAAGAAAAGATAAAAAGAAAGAAAGAAAGAATAAAAAGCTAATATATACAGCCTACTATTTAGGCTTCACACTAACTGTACACTAGAAGTCTAAATTTTTTAGGGTCCACCCAAAATACAATTTGACTTTGGAGGATCAACGGTGGACCCTCCCTTTCATGCATGCCTTCCAGAAAATATGAATTCCGTTTTAACAACGGAAGGCATGTGTAAGGCATAAGAAATGAACCATTGCCAATTAAAATTTTTGGAGGGATGATGGGGGATTTGGATAGGACGAGTGACAAATACACAAGGGGACAAAAAAAAACTGAATTTCCTCCCAAAGGATTTAGCAAGCGGAATGGGAGGTGGCGCACATGAGGGCAAAGATGCCTTCATGGAAAGCAACTCGAGCAAGTATTCCTCGTCGGTGAAAGGGTTGAATGTTTTAAAGTTCGGTACCGATTCATCGGGTACTTGTGACGGTGTGATAATGGAGAATGAAAATGGGGAGGAAAGATTTTCAAAATCAAGAGATGAGTTATCATCACTCAAAGTTGGAATTTCAAAGGAGATATGATCATTTTTAATAAAACTTTCTTCTTTGGGATCCAAAGAATAAATCATCTCATTGCAAATAAATACAACATCCATTTCATCCTCGCTTTCATTCTCAATTACAAGATGGGCCAAGTGACGAATGGTTTGTTCCAAAGTAGGCACCAAGTCCTCAATTGGTTTAAAACATTTCTCCACTTTAAAAGTCTCGGAAGATAAATTGTCGTCGGATTCGAATAATAAATCCAAGTCTTGCTCCCAACAACGATGTTCTTCCCGATAACGTTCTCCATACCTCTCGTTCTCAAGCATAAGCAAACCCAACTCGGAATGTCCTCGGGCTGACCCTCTTGTTATAGTGCCTCGCGAGTTGTTGCTGATAGCTCGCTAGTTTTACTAGGGCTAGCTCTCGATGCTCGTCGGCTAGGTCGAGCCCAGCGAGCAATGCTACATCATTATGGCCTTGGTCAACAAGGTTGGACCTCATTGTTGGCAAGCCGGATTCTAGTGGGATAACTGCTTCCATCCCATACGTTAGCAAAAATGGGGTTTCTCCCGTTGCTCGTCGTGGAGTGGTTCTATAGGCCCATAGAATGTGTGGTAATTCATTTACCCATGCGCCTTTGGCTCGCTCCAATCGTTTCCTTAATCCGTCGATCATTGTCTTGTTGGAAGCCTCGGCTTGGCCATTGCTTTGAGGATAGGCCACTGAGCTGATATGGTGTCTGATTCCATGTTCGTTACAGAAACTCTGAAAAGATCCGCTTTTGAACTGTGTTCCATTTTCAGTGATGATGGTTCTGGGGATGCCAAAACGGGTGATTATATTTCTCCATATGAACCTTATCACATCTGCATCTCGGATGTTCTCTAGGGGTTCTGCCTCGATCCATTTGGTGAAGTAGTCAGTCGCGACCAACAGATATTTGCGACTGCCGGTGGCGGTAGGAAGTGGTCCTACGATGTCCATCCCCCATTAGGCGAACGGTCATGGGCTAGACAATGATTTTAGGTCGCTGGCAGGTTGGTGGGCCATAGGAGCATGAAGATGGCATTTCAGGCACTTGCGGACATGCGCCGCAGAGTCCATTTGCATATATGGCCACCAATAACCCTCCTTCGTTGCTCGAAAAACCAGAGATCTTCCTCCAATATGGCTTCCATAGATTCCTTCGTGAAGCTCATGTAGAACTTGCTCGACATCCTTTGGGTGAACACATTGAAGGTAGGGACCGAAAAATGATATCTTGTATAGCTTTCCCTCAGGAGATAAGTGAAAGCAAGCAGCTTTGACTCTTATCTGGTGAGCAGTCTTTTTATTATCTAGAAGCGTGTCATCCTTCAAATAATTCCTTAGTGGGTCCATCCAGCTGGGTGCTGACTCAATATAGAGCACCTGCTCCACGCTAGGTAACTCTCCGTTACGGTTAATGCTCGGATGAGCGAGGAAATCGATAGGGATCGTTCTTTTTAAGTCGGAATCGATTGCTGAGCTTAGGGCTACTAGGGAGTCAGCATGGTTGTTCTATCCCCTGGGGAACTGCTGGACATTGACTTCCTTAAAGTCAGCCAATAGCCTTTTTGCCAAGGCGAGGTAGGCTTCCATCCTTTCATCTTTTGCATTGTAGTCCCCACTGATCTGATTGGAGACTAACTGTGAGTCGCCAAACACCTGTAATTGCTTTGCTCCCAAAGCGTGTGCTTTCTGGAGGCCGGCTATCAGGGCCTCATATTATGCTTCATTATTGGAGGCTTCAAATCCAAGCCTAATTCCCTGCTTGAGGATCGTATTTTCTAGAGTGATAAGAACGATGCCTACGCCTGCCCCCTTTGAATTGGAGGCTCCATCAATAAATAATTTCCAGATTCCCTCCGTCGTGTGCCTCCCTTTTTGTTTGGCTGGCTGTGGTTGGCTGCAAGGCTGCTCGCCTGTGAATTCGGCTATGAAATCAGCAAGGACCTACCCCTTGATTGCGTTCCTTGGTTGAAATTGGATATCAAATCGTCCGAGCTCGACTGACCATTTAGACAGTCTGCCCGACAAATTTGCCTTCCTCAGGATTGCTTTAAGGGGGTGCAATGTAAGGACGATTATAGTGTGGGCTTCGAAATAGTGCTTCAGCTTCCTCGAAGTCACTACTAGTGAAAAGGAGAGCTTCTCCAGAGGTAGGTACCTCTGCTCGGCCTCAAGCAGTGTTTTGCTCGCGTAGTAAACGGGGTGCTGGATTCCTGCAATTTTTCACATTAATGCATAACTGACAGTGTGGTTGGAAACGGAGAGGTACATGTACAAGGAATCTGTTTGCTGTGGTATGACGAGCAGTGGTGGAGAGCTTAGGTAAGCTTTGAGCTCAACCAATGCCTACGAGCAATCTGGGTTCCTCTCTACCATTTTGTTCCCCTTTAGAAGCTGGAAGAAAGACTTGCATTTCTCGGAGGATTTAGAGATAAAGCGATTTAAGGCAGCGGGCATGCTAGTGAGCTTCTGTACGTCCTGGATCATTCGAGGAGGTTGTACCCTGTTAATTGCATCGATCTGGTCTGGGTTAGCCTCTCTTACTGACCAAGTGCCCAAGAAATTTTTCTTACTGGACACCGAAAGAACACTTGCTCGCGTGAAGTTTCATTCAGGATTTCCTGAGGATTTTGAAGGTTTTAGACAGGTCTGAGAGGTGGTCTTCTTTCTTCTTGCTTTTAACAAGCATGTCATCGATGTAGACCTCCATGGTGTCTCCCATCTGGTCTTTGAACATCTTGGTGACCAGCCGCTGGTAGGTTGCCCCTGCGTTTTTGAGCCCAAAGGGCATGACCTTGTAGCAATATAACCCAACTGTGGTGATGAATGCTGTTTTGTCTTGGTCTGGGGCATATAAAGGGATCTGATGATACCCTGAGTATGCGTCCAAAAAACTCATTCGCTCGTGAGCTGCAGTGGCGTCCACCAGTTGGTCAATTTTTGGGAGGGGGAAACTGTCTTTAGGGCACGCTCTATTGAGGTCAGTGAAGTCGATGCAAACTCTCCACTTCCCATTACTTTTTGGAACTACTACTGGGTTGGATAACCACTCGGGGAATTGTACTTCCCGTATGGATCCTGCATCCAGCAGTTTTTCTACTTCTTTTTCTACGGTTTTTGCCTTCTCGGGTGCAGTTCTCCGTGCCTTCTGCGTGATTGGTTTGAAGGTGGGATTGATGTGCAATTGATGACAAACCATACTAGGATCAATTCCAGGCAGCTCGTATGGTTCCCATGCGAAAACATCTACGTTGTGTCTCAGTAGATTTGTCAATTCCTTATGTTCCTAGTTAGTGAGAGAAGCTCCAATCAAGAAAACTCTGTTACTATGGTTATCATCAGCTGTAACCTCTACCAGGTCTTCGATGACCCTTTCAGAGGGGAGGAGCCTGGTCGCCTCTACTCCAGGTCTTTCGTACTTTAATTTCTATTTAGAAGGTGTCAGACCTTCTTGTTCTTTAACTTTCTCGCTGGGTTGATCGGCCTTGGTCAGATGGCTGCTATGAAGCACCTTCTTGCCATCGCTTGATCACCGTGGATCTCCATTACTCCTCGCTCGGTTACATACTTGAGTTTCTGATGGTAGGTCGAGGAGAATGCTTTCATCGCATAGAGCCATCCTCTGCCGAGGATGGCTTGGTATGGCGAGTCGATGTCAACCACCAAAAACTCAATCATCTGGGAGACGTTTACCGCGCGTACTGGTAGTACAATTTTTCCCAGGGGCGTAGTTATTTTTCCAGCGAAGCCAACTAAGGGGACAGTAGCTTCCTTTAGGTCGGCGACGCTTAACTTCAATTTTCTGAATAAGTCGAGATACATTACTTCTGATGAGCTTCCTTGGTCGACGAGCAACTTGTCGACGTCAAAGTTAGCTATCCTGAGGGTCATGATCAAAGCATCGTGATGTGGGGTTTTCACTCCCGCCAGATCTTCATTTGTGAAAACAATATGCTTATATTATAGTTGACGTCATCTGCTCGTCGACGCTTTCCTGACTGTGACTATGCTGGATCGATCTGAAAAGCTTGCTTCATCGTGGTAAGTTTCTTCATCTTCATTTGAGCTGAATTTCCCTGGATCTGTCTGGCATCAGAGGCCCCATGAATTACCACAAACTCATATCCAGCATCATCGTCGAGCACGTTGTCGGGTCTCGCCTCTCTATTGGCAGCCCCTTTCTCTGCCTTCTTTTCTATGAATTTGTTCAAATGCCCGGATTGGGATAGCTCTTGAAGTTGGGACTTAAGAGCTTTGCAATGCTCAGTCTTATGTCCTCCCTTTTTATGAAAGGCGCATCTTAGCGCATTGTTCCTCTTCAAGGGATCTCCTCCAATCTTCCTGGGCCACTTGATGAATGTCTTGTCTTTGATTTTTGTGAGAATTTTGTAAATTAGTTCTTTGAAGATGGTGTTGACCGCCAGAAAAGCTTTCGACGCATCATTGTTGCCTCCGTTTTTAGAGCCATTTTTGCCCCCATTCTTTCCTCCTTTCTTCTGGTTCTCAGTTTTGTCACTACCCTTGGTAGTGAGTTTAGCTCGACCATTTTCCCCTGTACTGAGGCGGGTGACATTTTTCGCCTTCGTGTACTTCTCGATGCGAACCATTAGGTCGTCAATAGTCATAGCCTCTTTCTTTGTCAGGGACTGGTATAGAAGGGAAGAGCTGGGTAGCCCAATTTTTAAAGAGGCCACTGCCACTTGCTCCGAGCAATCCTCGACCTCGTTAAATAACTCCCAGTACCTCTTCGCGTAGTCTCGGAGGGTCTCTTGAGGCGTTTTCTTCATTGTCAGCAAAGCATCCATCCTTTTGGGATGGGAGTTACTAGTAATGAATCGGGCCGTAAAGAGCTCGGCCAGGGATTTGGAACTCCTAATGGACCGGTGGGGGAGCCTTTCGAACCATTTATGTGCCACATCATGCAGGTTCAAGGGGCAAATTCAGCACATTAGTGCGTCCCGATGGTTCCAGAGGGTCATGGCCTATCGATACTGCCCACTATTCTAAAAAACCCGCCTAGGCTCCACCTAGGCACGCCTAGGCTTAAGGCTTGGGAGAAACGCCTCGCCTTACGCTTTTCACGCCTTATTCTTGGTAAAACCCTTAAGGCACACTTTTTTCTAAAAACAACAATGTTTTGGTGAAACGTTGTCGCCTTTTAAAGAATTTGTTTACAAACCGGACCAATATCTCATCCAAAATAATCAAATAGTGTTTTAATTTGCATATATTTAGACATATTTTTATGATATGTTCAATTTTTGTATTTTAATAGCCTTGTTATGGTTAAAAAATATTAAAATATATTAAGAAGGCCTAAACGCCTTTTCACGCCTAGGCCCGCCTAGGCTTCTAAGGCTTAAGGTTTGGACTGCACGCCTCAATCACGCCCCACATTTTTTAGAACCTTGGAATTTCCTGACATGATCAATGGGATCAGTCTTACCATCATAAATTTTGAACCTTGGAATGGCAAACTTCTTCTTTAATTTCCCTCGAGAAAGGTGATTTCATATGGGTTTTAAGAGCTCGCCTAGCGAGTTCTCGGGTCGATCTGGTACCGTGATGGGCAAGATGCTGGTCAATCTCTCTTCGGACCAGACTTTTTATGTTCTCATTGCTGCGAGTAGGGCTCTGGTAACAGCGAGCTTTTCGCAACAGCTCGCGTAGGTCATCCTCTGACTCGTCTCCCTCAATCTTTTGGGATCCTCGCCTGGGGCTCCTTATTCGGCTGCGAGACTTGCTCGCCTGAGGGCTAGGAGTGCGGTACGGACGTCTCCTGGTATCATGATGGAGCTCTTTATCCAGTCTCTCTAATCTTCTTTTCAGGCGAGCATTCTCAGCCTCGTGTCTGCGAGAAGACTCCCTTTGCTCGTGGAGCCTTGACTCATACGCATCAATCAGTTTGGATATCTGCGTGGACCTTGCTGGTCCTTGGTTTTCTTCTGAGGCTGGACTTTCTAAGCGAGCCCTCCGATCTGAACGTCGAATTTCAGATCTAATCCTGCGAGGAACAGGTGGTTCTTGAATATCCCCTGCCTGGGGAGCATTGCTACTATGATCGGACATTTTAAACTCCTTTTTTGGTGTGGGCTTTCTTAGGGAAGATAAACCTTCCCACAGACGGCACCAATTGTGGTGACAATTATTATACAACACAAATAGATAAGAGAAACACAATCACCAAGTAAGAATAAGGAATGCAAAATGACAATCACACAACAAAGGATGTACGTGGTTCAACAAAGATGCCTACGTCCACGGTGGTGCAGTCAGTATTATTTATGTGTTCTCCGAAGAGTGATTACAGAGAATACAATGTGTCCTTTACCCCGGACCTAGGATTTGTTATATACATATTCGTCCTAGTGAGTGGGGGTGTGGGACTCCTCCATGTTTTCCATCTCCTCTTAGAGTGCCCCTTAATGGGAACGTGGGAAGAGACTAAATCATAATCGGTTTAAGGTATAAGGGGCCTGGACTTTGGGCCGCTACAATTGGGCTACTCGTCCAGGCCCATTATTCTAATTTCGGGTACCTACACTTCTGATGGCAAAATTTACATCTCAAGGGATGTCATTTTTAAATCATCATCATCATCTATAAACACTCCCGTTTCCTCTTCTGTTTTCCCGCCAACTTCTCCCTCTGTTTTGTGTCCTCTTCTTTCCCCTCCCTCCTTCCTTTCCTGTGACAGACCTATATGCAGTGTGGATACTTCTGTTTCTGATTTTAATGATAATTCTGCTTCTTTTTCTACTGATACTAATTCTCCTCCACAAGTTGTTACTCCTACCAGGTCTATATCAGTTGGTGCTCAAGAATTAGAACCGGAATCATCACCACAACCAGATGTTGCCCCTCCTACCAATACTCACATCATGACAACACGGTCCAAAGATGGAATTTTTAAGCCCAAAATTTTTCTAGCTTCTGTTTCTCCACCTACCAGTGTTCCAAATGCTCTTTCTCTTCCAGATTGGAGACATGCTATGATTGAAGAATATCAAGCTCTGTTGAATAATGGCACTTGGTCTTTAGTTCCATTACCTCCTGACAGACAACCTATAGGCTGTAAATGGGTGTTCAGAGTAAAGGAAAACCCAGATGGTTCTTTTGCGAAGTACAAAGCCAGGCTTGTAGCTCAAGGTTTTCACCAACAAGCTGGTTTTGACTTTACAGAAACCTTTAGTCCCGTAGTAAAGCCAGCCACTATCAGAATTGTTTCGTCTCTAGCCTTGTCTTATGGATGGTCTGTTAGGCAAATTGATGTTAATAATGCCTTTCTCAGTGGAATTCTGCATGAAGAAGTGTACATGGCGCAGCCAATAGGATTTGTCAGTGATTAATCTCCCACTTATGTCTGCAAACTTCATAAAGCTCTCTATGGACCCAAACAATCTCCAAGAGCTTGGTTTGAAAAACTGCAGACTACTCTCTTTCATCTTGGGTTCACCTCTGCTAAATCCGATCAATCCTTATTCATTAGAAATACTCCTCATCATGTCACCTATATTCTAGTCTATGTTGATGGCATCCTTGTCACTAGAAACTCTTCCTTGGTACTGGATACTCTCGTGACTCAACTAAATTCCTCTTTTTCTTTAAAAGATTTGGGTCCCATTAATTATTTTTTGGGTATTCAAGTAACTCACACTACTGAAGGACTTCATTTGTCTCAAACCAAATATATTACTAATCTGCTTCAGAAAACCAAGATATTATATTCAAAACCTCTAGCTACACCAATGACAAGTGGCCTCAAAATTAGTGCTCATGGTGGAGTTCCTTTTGAAAATGCTCAACTTTACAGAAGCACCGTTGGAGTTTTACAATATGCAACTATTACCAGACAAGAAATAGCCTTTAGTGTCAATAAGGTATGCCAATTCATGCAAAATCCTAGTGAAGTACATTGGCAAGCAGTAAAAAGAATTTTGAGATATCTTCAAGGAACTCTTCAGTATGGATTACATCTGATAAAGTCTTCCGATCTCTCTTTAGTTAGATATTGTGATGCTGATTGGGCTTCAGATCCAGATGACAGAAGATCAACCTCCAGAAATTGTGTTTTTCTTGGGCCAAATTTGATTTCCTGGACTTTCAAGAAACGGAGTACTGTGTCAAGATCCAGTACAGAGGCAGAGTATAGAAGTTTGGCTAATCTAGTTGCAGAACTCACCTGGATAAATCTCTGTTGACTGAATTGCATGTTTCATTCTCTCAACCTCCTATTGTGTGGTGTGACAACCTCAGAACAGTCTTATTGTCTGCTAATCCTGTTCTCCATGCTAGATCTAAGCATATTGAGCTAGGCTTATATTTTGTCAGAGAGAAGGTTGTGAATCGGGAAATCGATGTTAGACATGTTCCAGCCTCGGCTCAAATTGCAGATATTTTCACCAAGGCTGTTTCTTCTTCTTTGTTCAATCCAAATAGGTTCAAACTTAGAGTAGAAGATCTATCTACACTAAGTTTGAGGGGGGCTGTTAGGAGTATAAGTTAGTAATGGGACATGTGTCCTTTATTCAGCCCTTGTGCAACCTGTATAAATACTTTTCATGTATCAAGTTTGTTATGTATGAATCATAATTCTGTTTTTACCAAATCATTCGTTTATTTCTCTCTCTTTCATCTCTCAATCTAGGGTTTTCTTTGATCTCTATCAGCTTCCATGGCAACACAACTCGAGACCCATATCGCAAAACCAACAAAAAAACGAAACCCATCATTGTTGTGGCAATACAAATTAAGACCAAAATGAAATCTCCATTAAATTTGAGCCGAGAGCAGCTATGGAGCAGACCCATTTCCAAAAATTCCAACAAGCTCCATTAATGTACAAAGCCATGAAACCCAAGCTCCAAAAGTGGCCCAAGAGACCCATTTGCGTGTGTGGTCCCAAATCAAGCTTCAATTTCAGACGAAAGGCTCGAATTTCGAACGAAACCAAAACCCGAGCCAAGGACAAAAATTGCCATTTTATTTCCTGCAAAAACGATTTTGGGACATGGATGTAATTAATGAATTTGTTAATAAAAGAGAAGAAGGATATAAGGGGAATTAATAGATTGTTAATGAATCTCTTTTAATTCTTTCCGATTAAAGGTCCGCGTTTCCTTCGTTCGGACACCGATTCGCGCACCGTTCACGACCACGCGAAGCTTGGTCCGAGGGATACAACTTCCGTGAAGACTTCGGGCAAAAATTCCGAAGTGTAAAATTACCAAAATGCCCCTGAACGTGCGAATCACGACGGAACTTAACCAGAACGCGCTCAAACTTCATACTAAGCACCGTAACACCTATAAAAGCTCAATAATACCTCAAATAACATGTTAGCATATAAAACGGAGGTTTTCTGATTATCAGGCATAATTATAGCAATTACGGTACCCGAGGGGGCTAAAATACCTAAGTTGGAGGGTAATAATGTGCAGGATTCGATACGAATCACATACGTTCGCTCTCCATCGAAGGAGATTTTAACTTAGTGGTCAAGAAGCAAGTGAATGGAGAATACGCGTTGAAACTTGGCACCTTAATCATCCAGAGGTTGATCGTCCGGTTCCATTAAGTCAAAGTAGGAAGACATCTAGAAGAATGAACAGGCGTGTTGATGTTTATGCCACCATCACACAAAAAGTGGCTATGAATGGCAAGACAACAACGGTGGTGATCCAACGAAGAACAACTCCATCGGTTGTGCTTGCAATATTGTCAATTGAAGATGACTCAGATTAGAGAGGTAAAATACAGAAGCAGCTTGAATCTGGAGAATGAACGATGGAGCTCAGTGATGATGCTGGGATTTAGCACCACCAGGTAAGTGATGGTGAGCTCAAACAGTAGTACTTATGGCAGCCATAGAGATGCAAGTATATAAGTATGTAAGTGTATAGAAGGGGATGAGTATAAGAGGAAATTTGACAATGATATATAGTGGTTCAGCCAAATTGGCCTACATCCACTGTGAGTGTGTGATCCACTAAGTATGGGCACTAATGGCCTTGTATGCAATGCACATAACCCTCTCTCTCTCTCTACTGTGTGTACAAGCAGAGTTTTAGCTAGGGCTACAGTTAATCTGATCGATCCCCTGTAGGGTTGGGGGTGACAAGTATATATAGGTCTTGGGGGGTGTAGTGTACCCCCCAAGTAAGCATGGTGCATGTGAATAATGATCTAGCCAATCCCCTGTTGACACCTGTAGATGCCAAATGATGACATAATATTCCCTCACGTGAGGGGGTGATTCGGTTGTAACGGTCTTCCACGTGTCATATGAGCCTCACGCGCACTGTTCCACGCGTCTCCCAAACCACGCGCTGTCATGATGTCACCCTCGGCCTATGAGCCGAGGCCGAGGGCAAAGTTTCTTCCGGCAGTGAGTCTGGCTTGATTCTGTCCTCGTACTGTCGTACCCTCGTAGGGTCGGCCGGAGCCTGGTGAAGGGTCGGCCCCTCGCAGGGTCGTCTGGAGCCTAGTGAAGGGTCGGCCCCTCGCAGGGTCGTCTGGAGCCTGGTGAAGGGTCGGCCCCTCGTAGGGTCGTCTGGGTCTGGTGAAGGGTCGTCCCCTCGTAGGGTCGTCCATATTGGAGGTAATCCTCATCCAGGCTGAGGGTATAAACGGGTATATCAATCACCCCCCAGCCCTTAGCCATAGGTGTCATTGAGATGGCTGAGGGATATTTGCTGAAATTGAGACACGTGTGATCAGTTAGGTGAGTGACACCTGTGCAGATACTCATTGCTGTTCCAGTTTCCAAGGCAGGGCGGCTGCGCAGTGCTGTCTTCCATATTTAATTCTATTATGGTTTGTTCCTTGCTAATTTGCTTCTTCGTTGATGATGATGATACTAACCCTTCCCTCGTCTTTTTGAGGACCAATGTGGGGTCGTCCCCTCATCAGGCCTCATTATAGCCGAGGGTTCAAATAATCAAATTAATGATTTTTAACGAAGTCTACCCTCGTCTTTTTTGAGAACAGTGGAGGGGTCGTCCCCTCCACTGGTCCTCATTATAGTCGAGGGTTCAACTTACCAAATTAATGGTATTTATGTAGTCTACCCTCGTCTTTCCTGAGGGCAGTGGAGGGGTCGTCCCCTCCACTGGTCCTCATTATAGCCGAGGGTTCAACTTACCAAATTAATGGTTTTTAACAGTCTACCCTCGTCTTTTTTGAGGACTGTGGTGGGGTCGTCCCCTCCACTGATCCTCATTATAGCCGAGGGTTCAACTTACCAAATTAATGGCTTTTAACAAAGTCTACCCTCGTCTTTTTTGAGGACAGTGGTGGGGTCGTCCCCTCCACTGGTCCCCATTATAGCCGAGGGTTCAACTTACCAAATTAATGGATTTTAACAAAGTCTACCCTCGTCTTTCTTGGGGACAGTGGTGGGGTCGTCCCCTCCACTGGTCCTCATTATAGCCGAGGGTTCGACTTACCAAATTAATGGATTTTAACAAAGTCTACCCTCGTCTTTCTTGGGGACAGTGGTGGGGTCGTCCCCTCCACTGGTCCTCATTATAGCCGAGGGTTCAACTTACCAAATTAATGGATTTTAACAAAGTCTACCCTCGTCTTTCTTGGGGACAGTGGTGGGGTCGTCCCCTCCACTGGTCCTCATTATAGCCGAGGGTTCAACTTACCAAATTAATGGATTTTAACAAAGTCTACCCTCGTCTTTCTTGGGGACAGTGGTGGGGTTGTCCCCTCCACTGGTCCTCATTATAGCCGAGGGTTCAACTTACCAAATTAATGGTTTTTAACAGTCTACCCTCGTCTTTTTTGAGGACTGTGGTGGGGTCATCCCCTCCACTGATCCTCATTATAGCCGAGGGTTCAACTTACCAAATTAATGGTTTTTAACAGTCTACCCTCGTCTTTTTTGAGGACTGTGGTGGGGTCATCCCCTCCACTGATCCTCATTATAGCCGAGGGTTCAACTTCTTTGCATGTATACTAGAACTGATAACCACTGGATGAGGGAAACACTGATACTTCTCATTAATCTTCAATGTGTTCTGTCGAAACAATGCTTATTACAACTATGGCTTATCAAGACCTTGCAACACTACTGGTAGTATTTTTTCAAATGATCTGCATTCCAGGGGTTTGAGAAAGGTTCCCCCTCCAGGTTTTCTAGCCTGTAGGTCCCAGGGATGACTTCATCGATGACCCTATATGGGCCATGCCAATTAGGGTGAAGCTTGTTGGGCTTTTGCCAAGTCTTCTTGAGGACCAAGTCCCCCACTGCGATGGGCCTATGTTTCACCCTCTGATTGTAGAACCTTGCGGTCCTCTGTTGGTAGGAAGCCTGCCTTATCTCAGCATCCTCCCTTCTTTCCTCAATCAAGTCCAGGTCAAGTCTCCTCTCTTCTGTATTTCCCTGGGGGTCATACACTTGGACCCTATGAGTGGGAAACTCGACTTCGGTGGGGATGACTGCTTCTGATCCATAAGCTAACATGAATGGGGTCTCCCCAGTAGAGGTCCTTACTGTCGTCCTGTACGCCCACAATACTGCATATAACTCCTCGACCCATCTTCCTTTTGCCTCCTCAAGCCTCTTCTTAATCCCATCTAGGATTGTCCTATTCGTAACTTCGGTTTGTCCATTGGCCTGAGGTCGGCCTGGGGTGGAGAAAAATTGTTTGATACTTACCCTCTCACAGTACTTCTGCAGAGAGGCATTCTTGAACTGGGTCCCGTTATCCGAGATGAGGGTGTTGGGTAGACCATATCTGCATATCACATTCTTCCAGATGAACCGGAAGGTCTTCTGCTCTGTAATCGTGACCATCGGTTCGGCCTCTACCCACTTTGAAAAGTAGTCAATTGCTACGATGAGGAACCGATAGTTATTGACTGCCCTCGGTAAGGGTCCTACCAGGTCAATCCCCCACACTGCAAACGGCCATGGGGATGTAATGGAGGTGAGGGGCTGATGAGGTTGGTGAGGGATGGTAGCAAATCTTTGGCATTTATCACACTTTTTAACATATGCGGCAGCATCTTTTCCTAAGGTCGGCCACCAGTAGCCTTGGGTGATCACCCTCTTTGCCAAGGATCTACCCCCAATGTGGCTTGAGCACGACCCTTCATGCACATCTTGCAAAATGGAAGGGACTTCTGAAGGATGCACACACCTAAGTAAGGGGAGCAGAAACCCCTTTTTGTACAGCGTGTCTCCGATGACAGTGAACTTTGCAGCCCTGTATCTCAGCTTCTTCCTCTCTTGGCTTGCTTCTGGCATCTCTCCCCCTTTAATGTATCTGATCAGAGGATCCATCCATGACGGTTCTTGAGAAACATTCATGCAAATGCCAAGTGTTCCCTCGACGTCTTCGATAGCTGGATGAAACAAAATTTCCACTGGGACCGTCCTCCTGATGTCTGTTCTTGTTGCCGAGGCCAGCCTAGTAAGGGCATCAGCGCGGCCATTATCAAGCCTAGGTACCCTCCTTAATTTCACTTCTCTGAAGCCCTTCAGTAATGATCTCACCTTCTCGAGGTACCTAGCCATCCTTTCGTCCTTAGCCTCGTAGGCTCCTAGTATCTGATTTACGACTAGCCTTGAATCACTATGGACCAAAATCTGGCCGACACTAAGAGACTTGGCCAAGGAGAGGCCTGCTACTAAGGCCTCATATTCAGCCTCATTGTTGGAGGCTTTGAAGTTGAACCTCAGGGCGTATTCGACGTCTGTGCCATCGGGTGCTGATAGTATCAGTCCAGCACCACTTCCGCTATCACAGGAGGACCCGTCAACGAAGAGGCTCCACGGAGTCTTTCCTTCAGAAAAATTTCCCTCAGAGAGGGACCCCTGTCTAAAGATGTATCTTCCCTCTTCGTTTTCAGTCACTTTCCATCTAGCGGTGCTCGTCTCAACCATATCTGCGGGTGTGTCTGCGGGTCTGTCTTCTGTATCTGCCTTCCCGAGGGTCTCACCCTCGGCCTCATCATCTTCCCAGGTGAACTCAGCCACGAAGTCTACCAAGGCCTGCCCCTTAATGGCTGTCTTAGGCTGATACACAATGTCAAACTCCCCCAGCTCTATAGCCCAGGTCATTAGCCTTCCTGATTTTTCAGGCTTGTGTAGGACCTGCCCAAGAGGAGAGTCAGTAAGGATGACCATAGTATGGGACTGGAAGTACGGTTTCATCTTCCTTGAGGCATGGATCAAGGCATAGGCCAACTTCTCCATCCTCGGGTATCTCTGCTCTGCCCCCTGGAGTGCCTTGCTGTTGAAATATACGAGCTTTTGTATCCCGTCTTCGTCTCTTACGATTGCTGCACTGATAGCGGACTCTGAGACAGCAAGGTACACGTAAAGTCGTTCACCCTGCGCGGGTCGTGACAGCAGCAAGGGAGACCCTAAGTATGATTTTAGCTCCCTGAAAGCCTCATCACACTCTTTACTCCACTCGAAGGCCTTCCTGAGGATCTTGAAGAATGGTAGACACCTGTCTGTAGCCCTTGACACAAATCTGTTCAAAGCAGCCACTCTCCCTGTGAGCCTCTGAACGTCTTTAATGGACTTGGGGGTCTTCATCTCAATAAGGGCCTTTATCTTTTCAGGATTAGCCTCGATGCCTCTTTGATTGACAATGAACCCCAAGAACTTCCCCGCTCCGACCCCGAAGACACACTTGGCCGGATTGAGCTTCATTTTGTATTTGTCCATTGTATTAAAGGTCCTTTCCAGGTCTGCCACATGATCCTCTGCCTTCAGACTCTTAGTCAGCATGTCATCTACGTAAACCTCCATAGACTTCCCAATTTGGTCTTCGAACATTTTATTTACGAGGCGCTGGTACGTTGCCCCCGCATTTTTTAGGCCAAAGGGCATGACCCTGTAACAGTATGTCCCCTTGTCAGTGATGAAGGCAGTCCTCTCCGAGTCATCAGGGTTCATGAAGATCTGGTTATACCCTGAGTAGGCATCCATGAAACTCATGAGCTCGTGGCCTGCAGTAGCGTCCACCATCTGGTCGATGCGGGGGAGAGGGAAGCTGTCTTTGGGACAATGCTTGTTGAGGTCTGTGAAGTCCACGCACATTCTCCACTTGCCGTTGGCCTTTGGGACGATGACTTCATTGGACAGCCACTCAGGGTAGATGACCTCTCTGATAAATTCAGCGTCTTCTAATTTTTTAACCTCATCCCTGATGACCTCATACATTTCTCTAGAGTAAATCCTCCTCTTCTGCTTTACCGGCTTTACTCCCTCTACCACATTGAGTTTGTGGCACATGATTTCAGGGTCGATCCCTGGCATATCTACATGACTCCACGCGAAGACGCTTCGCCTTCTCCTCAACAGTTTGATGAGGTCTTCCTTGATACTGGGCTTCAGAGACTTGCCAACTTGGACGGTTTTTCCCGGGTCATCCTCATCGAGGATGATGGGTTCTACCTCCTCAGCGGCCTCCCCTTTTTTGAGCTTCGTCTCGTCCCTGGGGTCTAGGGTATCAATGTTGTAAGTGGTTGTAGCCCTCTTGTGTGCCTCCTTTTCTTCAGCGGAGTTGTAGTAGCATTCTCTCGCTGTCGTCTGGTCTCCCTGAACTTCCCCCACCCCATAAGGGGTAGGGAACTTAACCATCTGGTGGACTGTGGACGGCACAGCTTCAAACCCCTTGAGGGCCACACGTCCCAGTATGATGTTGTATGCCGAAAACACATGCTCATCCAGCACAAAGAAACTGACCCTCTTGGTGAGCCATCTCGGCCATTCGTCCCCCATCCTGACATCAGCCTCATATATTCCTAGGGGGTGAACCTTCTCCCCACTGAACCCAATCAATGGATGATGGTATGGGACAAGTCTGGCACGACTGAGGCCCAAGGCCTTGAAGCATGGCCAAAACATCACATCTGCGGATGAGCCCCCATCCACCAGGATCCTCGGCACTTCGCACCCGTGCACCCTGGTGGTGATGACGAGAGGGTCATCATGCGGGGCCAATAGGCCCTTGAAGTCCATTCTTGAAAATCCCACAATCAAAGTGTCCATGTCAACCTTCTTCCTTTTTTCCGACTTGACCTCTGGGAAGGTTGAGTGCACCATCTTCGTCACTGCCTTAGCCTCAGCGACATGGGCCTTCCTGTCGGCGACCTCAGACCCTCCTCCTGCAAGTCCCCCGGAGATCATTCCCACCCCGAGCGAGATCATATTGAGCCTCTTGACAGGGCCGTGGTCGTCTCTCGGCGGGAGGTCGGGGTCGTCCTCATCATCAGAGGGGTCGTCCCCTCTTTTTTGAGGACCTTCTCTGCAGACATCGACTCGCTTCTTTCTGGGGTCGTCCCCTCGGCCCCTCTTGAAGTCGGCTTTGTCGACGTACTTTCTGAGCTTCCCTTCCTTCAGCATCTTCTCAATCTCATCTTTCAGAGCAAAGCATTTGTCTGTTACGTGGCCGTGGTCTTGGTGAAATTCACACCACAGGTTCCTATTTCTCTTGCCGGGGGCTGCCCTCAGCTTCTCAGGCCACTTCAGTGTCCGGTCACTCTTTATCTCATTGAGGATCTGTTCACAGCTGACCGTCAGAGGGGTGTACCCCGCGAACTTATCATCCATGGTCCTCTTCTTCCCCTCTTTGTTCTTCTTGGGGTATTTATTCCCACTTGCACCTCCTTTTTCGTCTTCATGTTTTGCGGCCATCGCCTCTTCGGCGTTCATCACCTTCCCTGCTGTTGACAACAGCTCAGCCATCGTCTTCGGAGGGTCTTCGGCAAGCTTCCATAATAGCTTCCCCTTTTGGAGCCCTCCAATCAGGGCTGTCATAGCTATGCTCTCCTCATAGTCTTCCACCTCCAGCTTCTCTTTATTGAATCTGGCTATGTAGTCTCTCAGAGTCTCGTTCTTTCCCTGCTTAACATAGAGCAGGTGTGTGGTCTTCTTCTGTGGCCTCACCCCAAAGCAGAAATTATGGATGAACAGGTCTGCCAACTGCTTAAAGTTTCCAATAGAATTTTTTGGAAGAGACGTGTACCAAACATGCGCAGCCCCTGTCAAGGTACCAGAGAAGGCACGACACCTCATCTCATCTGAGATAGAGTATATGTCTGCCGCCGACTGATACATTTCCACGTGGTGGACAGGGTTGGTGCTCCCATCGTATCTTGGGGTGACCACGGGAGGCTTGAACTTCGATGGCGTGGGGAAGTTGACTATCTTTGCCACAAAGGGTGAGCCCATGGTGTATCCCCTCTGAAGAGGGTCCCGGCTCTTCAGTATGTCGCCAATCTTATCCTCTAACCTCCGGATTGAGTCATTCCAAGGCCTCACAGGGTCGGCCTGGCCGATGTTATCCCCTGCTGCCTCTCGGAGGTGGATGGAGGGTTCCGCCATGGCAGGCCTGTGTCGGCTATTTACTTCCCTTTGGCCGTCATCCCGTCTTTGGGGTCGGCCTTCTGCTTCTTTCCTAGATCTCGCTGCGCTCCTTGACTTGGACAACTTGTCTCGCAGGTCATTCACTGGGCCCAGCCTCTCGAAAGCCGACCCCCTGCTCAGGCGGTCAAAAGCAGAGCCTCTTGGGCGATCATCAGGGTTTGGTCTCCCGCACTTTCCTCTACTGTCCTGGAGGGGTCGTACTGTATTGTTGGAGACCTCATATGGCTCCCAGCATTCTACTGGAGCCTCTTCTTCCTCCAGATCATCATACCTGTCCTCAGGGCAAGGGTTTCCTTGCCTCCCCAGGCGTAAACGCCGGGGGTCAGCAACATCCCTACGCCGCTGAGGGGGTGGCAGGTCTTTATGTGGTGCCTGGGGTGGTCCCCTGGCCTCATGATGTCCTGGAGCTGCTGCCGGAGTAATCATCTCAGGTGAGACCCCTGGTGGTCTCAGTATGTTCTGACTTAGGGCTGTGAACTGCTCCTGCATCATCCGCTGGCTGGCTGCCAGAGACTTTAAGGCTGCTGCCACATCTGCCATCTCAGACTGAGGCGGCGGTTGACTGGAACTGGGTCTTCCCCCCTCATCCGGTGGGGGAAGAGGTGGTGGTGGCATCTCAGGTGCCATGTGCTTGAGCTATGAAAAGTTGAACTGAAGAAAATACTAGTGAGCTTGGGAACCTTAGTGGGTCTCTTTCAATGGTGAAACACCTCCTCTCAGGGGGAGTGTTGGTTCACCACTAGAGTGCCCAGTGAGGTCAAGCTGTACAAAGGAAGAGATGTCTTCTCGTTCCCACAGACGGCGCCAAACTGATGATGCTGGGATTTAGCACCACCAGGTAAGTGATGGTGAGCTCAAACAGTAGTACTTATGGCAGCCATAGAGATGCAAGTATATAAGTATGTAAGTGTATAGAAGGGGATGAGTATAAGAGGAAATTTGACAATGATATATAGTGGTTCAGCCAAATTGGCCTACATCCACTGTGAGTGTGTGATCCACTAAGTATGGGCACTAATGGCCTTGTATGCAATGCACATAACCCTCTCTCTCTCTCTACTGTGTGTACAAGCAGAGTTTTAGCTAGGGCTACAGTTAATCTGATCGATCCCCTGTAGGGTTGGGGGTGACAAGTATATATAGGTCTTGGGGGGTGTAGTGTACCCCCCAAGTAAGCATGGTGCATGTGAATAATGATCTAGCCAATCCCCTGTTGACACCTGTAGATGCCAAATGATGACATAATATTCCCTCACGTGAGGGGGTGATTCGGTTGTAACGGTCTTCCACGTGTCATATGAGCCTCACGCGCACTGTTCCACGCGTCTCCCAAACCACGCGCTGTCATGATGTCACCCTCGGCCTATGAGCCGAGGCCGAGGGCAAAGTTTCTTCCGGCAGTGAGTCTGGCTTGATTCTGTCCTCGTACTGTCGTACCCTCGTAGGGTCGGCCGGAGCCTGGTGAAGGGTCGGCCCCTCGCAGGGTCGTCTGGAGCCTAGTGAAGGGTCGGCCCCTCGCAGGGTCGTCTGGAGCCTGGTGAAGGGTCGGCCCCTCGTAGGGTCGTCTGGGTCTGGTGAAGGGTCGTCCCCTCGTAGGGTCGTCCATATTGGAGGTAATCCTCATCCAGGCTGAGGGTATAAACGGGTATATCACTCAGAAAATTGACACAATATTTAGTTATGACAGGAAGTTTATACTTCATAAATATCGGAGGATGGCTGGTGAGGTTCATTGGCCGGAGGAAGCAGAGCAGATGTTGAAGTAAACCCACAAGGAGTATTGTGAGACTATTGAGAACCCTCTATACTGAAGAATTCAATGAGGGGGATATTTTTAGCCAACGATGAGGCAAGACGCAACAGCAATACAAAGAGAATGTGCTATGTGTCAACTTTTCTTTCAGGCAACTGAGTGCAACTTCGTGGAAGCCCAAACAGATTGGAGATAGCCCTCCATTGATTTTATAAAAAAAATGGGGTTGTTTCTGCAGAGAAGATTGATGCCATGGGGATTAGAAGGATTCAAGAGGAGCAACTTTATCGCAAAGGATACTTCAATGGACCTTTGAGGTGCATCACAAAGGAGGAGAAAAAGGATGTCCTTAAGCAAGCTCACGGTCTAGCTCACATTGGAGGAGCCAAGTTGTATGATCAACTTATGACTTTGGGCTATTATTGGCCATCCATGGAGAAAGACTCAATTGAGTTTGTTCGGAAATGTAAGGCGTCTCAACTTCATGGAAATATGATCCATGCTTTAAAGAAATTATAAACGGTGGTCAAAGTTATGAGATTTTGTCAAAACAAGCTAACCAAGACCGCAAGCTAACCGGAAGCCCCACTTACTCATCCCGCGACAGCGGCCTAACTCCTGCAACTATTGGATTTGCAATCGTGGGTCTCGCCTCTCGCGGCTTTGCCGCGGGTAACTCGTGGGGGGTATATCGGTTGGTCTCCCCTTTTTCTTTTTAAGCTTGTGAATAAACATTGTGTAGGTGAAATTTTTTTACAAATGTTTTCAAGTGTCAATAAAATTACATCGCTAAAATTACTATACATAAGCACGTACAAAAAGGCTTTTAAAAATCCTTTTAAAAAATTCGAAAAATAGTTTAAAGATTCTTTTAAGAATTCCATCAATGCTAGATTAATTTCGTAATTAAAAGTTAATTTTCCCACTTGTATTACCTGTTGTGTGGCTTGTACTTTGGATATATATATATATTTGTGGTTTTGATGCCGCTATGTTGTTGGCGTATAATCTGTCATGTGGAAGATCTTCAATCAATATGACACTTAACCTACGTTTCGTCAAAATCGCATTTTGTCAAACCAGAATCATGGCAACAAAAAAACTTTGTTCTTACATTCCCGAATTATTGTCGAATGATTTGACAACAGTACTTTTAGCAGGGTCATTTGACACCCACATTAAGATAATGTTTTTTAGATACACCCCAAAATACTATAGGGAACCTCATTATACAATACCAAGCAGGATTGCCCTTTCCCTTTTGACCTCCTTATTCTTACCTCTCGAAGCCATTTGGCTCACATCTTAATAAATCGAACATTATAGTTTTCTCAATTTTCTCTCCTCTCTATTACTAGAGGCAATGCTTCGTCTCTCAACTCCTTTATCTGAATGAGGAACGACACAACTCATTAATTGGCAAAGGTTCTTTTGACTTCTTTTCTATGTATCATCCGTTTTTTACTACCTCGTCCGATAATGAAATAAGCAATCGGCTTTTGTTTAGTGTTTTTCCTTTACATTTGTTGTCATGGGGCATATCATTCATTTCTTTGGCAAAACTACGAGCGAGTTAGCCATGCCTCATTATAGGTTCATCCGATCATATGATTGTACTATACCTAGTTTTTTCATAAATGGGGTAGTAAATGTAATGTCTAGAAGTCCCAACATATGCATACATCATCATTATTATTGTAATGACAACTATTGTCATTGTTAACGTTGCCACTATTATTATGGGTAAGCCTGGCAAAATGAGAGAGGACACAATAATACGACACTAATCGACATGAAGTTATTGCTTAATGGATGGACCCTTAATGATTTTGGGCCATATTAATGTCAACTCGATAAGATATGATAGTTAATGGGTCGGGTTTGGTGTTGACCCTCTTCACCCGATAAAAATCCTGAAGGATTGTTAAGACCGTTAATTTAAGTAAATAAGAAAAATTGTTGGTCAGAGCTTATGTAGTTTAATATTAATTTAATTTTAGTGAATTATACTAAATGAGAGCTTTAGTAATGTTAATGAACCAATGGTTCTAATTATGTATCAAAAAAAGGAAAAAAGTTATTGAGGGGGACTTCTTTCATTTAACACTGGCATAAGTGGAACCCTCCTTCTTCTTTATTATTGTTATTTAAACAACTACCACTACAGATATCTAGCATGCCAATTAATTTGAACACGTTATGGCATACTGCTTGTGAATATATCCTGCAATTGCCATTGATTGTCGTTGAGTTAAATCCATTAAGTTACAGTCTATAGATGGCTGAACTAGATTATCTGCGTGAACACATCTAGATGAGCATATTTCTTTTGAAACCTGTTTAATTGCTATTAATTTTAATATATTATTACGAAGACCATGCTGATATGTTGTATTCATTCAAATTGCAACGACGATGTATGATGAATTTTGGAGGGTTCGGGTAAAGTTTTATGTACACCCTACTATGAGAAATGCCTGATAAAAGTAGAGTACTAATGGGCTCTAGAGTCAGATGCGAGACCTTTTCCCCCCATATATAGTTTTTAAGTCATTTTTCAATTTTAACTTGTATAAGCTAGTAACTACTGATATCTCTATTTTCAATTAATGCCATTTTTCAATGTTGTGTTTTTCAGATTCCATAATTCCAACAAAATGATCTCTCTATTTCTCTCTCTCCCCCCCCCCCTTTTTTTTCCCCTTTTTGGTTGTAGGGCTGTGATTAGTACTGTTGGATGACTAAGGTCTTGAAGATTTTCCATCTTGTCTCCATTTTTTGTTTAATTTACAGTAGAAGTTCATGCTTTACATCTTAATAAAACTTGGCCAGTAGCTGAATATTTTAAATCATATCCTTAACTCTATTAATATCTTTCTCCAGTTTATTTTGTGGCTTGTGGGAAGATTAGTTACTCGTATCATTACATATCATAAGTGTACTTTTTTTTTGTTCTTTTTTTGTTGTAGATGGATGATTGGTAGTGTGTTGGGATCCGGTGCATTCGGTCATAGTTCCATGTATGTAAGGCGCATTGTAATGCTACAATTTTAGACATTGTTCTGCTCGCTTGAATGTGAAATACAACGGCCAAGCTGTTTTACAATTATCTGGAAGTAGGCATTAAACAATAGAGGATGCTTTTACAATTATATGGAAGTAGGCTTTAAACAATAGAGGATCGTAACCCTTCATTTTCATTTTTAAAAAAAAGAAAGAATGAAAGTGAGTACAGGCACTTTTGCTGCATGATTGAGTTAAATATACTTTTCCCTCTTATTTTCCTGGAATTATGTGGTCAAGTCATGAGGGATTGAGTGGCAACGTGAGGAGAAATGCTGGGCAATACTAAATCGTTCAGGCAACTAGAGACCTTTACTGTTTATCTGTTTACCTAATTACAACCACCGCCAGTTTTTGCTTTATGCTAGAAAATGTAAGCCTACTAAAATCCAGTCAGGTCTAATTTAAAAGTTGAAACTCTTATTTCCTAAATTTTCAGTTTCAAGTGGGCAAGGCTGTGTATTTGTAGAATGGTTGAAACCATTGCCAACCGTTTGGCCAAAATTAGTTAAAACTCATTTTGCCCGGCCAAACTAAATTCAGACTATCGCTCAAATTAGGTAAAATCCATTTTAAAACCCAAATATGAAGTCAGTTTTGTTTTTAAAAAAAATGATTTTTCGCGATCTGAGAATGGTAACTCACTAATTTTTGACTTTAGACTTGGAATACATTATAATTGAAAAATTGGACTTCGTCCACTTACCGTCAATGTGATGCTAAATTTAACTACCAGCTGTCATTTAAAAAAAATTGAATTATACAAATGAATTAAAAATCCAAAAACTGTATAAAAATAAAAATAAGAAGCTAAATAGTTGAAAACATTCAGAAATGAAAAACCAAAACTTGAGCCTAAATCTCCGCCACCCCTGGCATCCCACCCCTCCTTTTTTCTGTCTTTCTCCGCAACCAGCCACCATCATCCACATCCCTTGTCCAAGCTCTCACTACCGCAACCACCCATATCCCTCACCATCACCAGCCCAACAACCGTCCGACAAATCAAAAACCATAAGCGAAATAAAAAAAGCTTTCACCAAGCTAAACTAGGGGTGGAAGTCGTATGGGTTTTTATCGTACCGTACCGTTTTGATCCGAAAAAAATGATTTTGATTTCATATATTAAAATACCAGAAACCGGTTTTATTGAAACCGAAATTACCGCAACAAAGTTGGTTGGTTTTGGTTTTAATATTTAAAAATTGATTTATCGAAATTACCGTACCGAATTTACCGAAACCAGAAAAAATCGTACCAAAATTACCGTACTGAATTTACTGAAACCAGAAAAACCTATACCGAAACTACCATACCGTATTGAATTTACCAAAATTACCGAAACGAATTTACCGAAAACAGAAAAAATTTGATTTTGATTTTGATTTTAATATTTAAAAAAGTTGGTTGGCTTTGTTTTTGGTTTTTGCGGCTTTTAGTGCTGTTTACCGAAACCTGAAAAAACAAAAACCAGAAAAAATCAGAATTTACGGAAACCAGAAAAAATCAGAATTTATCGAAACCAGAAAAAATCGAAATTACCGAAAAAACGAAATACCGGCCAATTTGGTTTTGGTATTGATTTTGGTGTACCAGGTGGTAAACTGGTACGATTTAGTTTTACCATCCACAGTTTAATTTTGGTATTGATATTTACTATTTACCGACCAAACCGTACCGCTTAACCCCTGAGCTAAACAATACAAACACCAACATCACTACCGACACCCCAATTGACATCACCAACCACCAGTCACCCTCGCATCCGCGTGACAAATTACCAAATTCCACCAACACTATCAAAACCGCAACTCAAACACCACCCAACCATCCAAAACTAACACCCTCGCATCCGCGTGACAAATTACCAAATTCCACCAACACTATCAAAACCGAAACTCAAACACCACCCAACCATCCAAAACTAACACCATTCCTCAACCATTGGTCTCGCAACCTGGCACCGTATTTGATCGGTTGAAATCGAAAAATCGCAACACTTAAACCATCTCAAAAACCGATTCTAAAGAGAGAGAACCCATAACAATTTAGAGAGAGCTCACATTAGTTACCAACTGTAATAAGTGAGAGAGATCATCACGTAACTAATTTATGGGTGTTGGAACACCCATTGATAGTTAATTGCGGCTATTTGGTCAGAAACAAGTGGTGACCAAATGGGTTCAACCTCCTTCTCTGGTTCGTCGAAATGATTTGGGAGATTTTTTTTTAGTTTATTTCATTTTTTAAAGTGACAGGTGAACTTTGTCACCACATTGCCAAAAGGGGACAAAGTTTAGTTTTTCAATTAAAATGTATTCAAGTCTAAAATTGAAAAGGGAGAGGCTATTAGCACTCCTAAAATTCTTCTAACACTCCAATTTTTTATCAAATGTCAATCATGCCCTTGCATTTATAAATTTAAATTTTCATTTTTTTTGCTTTCAATTAAAACAAATATATATGAAAAATAATGAAAAAATTTATATTATTTATAAAAAAATATTTTTTTTTATAAAAACCTGTTTTTAATAAAAATATATTTTTTTACTTTTCATAACTGTTTTAAAAAAACATTTCAATTGTTTAAATAAATGGTTATCTATTTTTTTTTATTGAAAACTGTTTATATAACATAAAAAAATTATATAAAATAAAAACCGTTTTTTACAAGACATTGTCAAATAAAAGCGACACGATACCCCCCAACACGAAATTTTATTTTTTTGAAAAACAATTTCCAAAAGTGAGACGACATAATTTTTTTTTTAACTAACACGATTTAATTAAAACGTAACAGGACACGACATGAAATTTCATTTTTACCTAACACGAATACGGCTCAAATAAAAGTGACACGACACAAACACGACTTCGTTGAAAATCATGTTGTGTCGCTTTTACTTGGCGATATTTGCGTTTTGTAAAAAAAAAAAAAATCGTATTGTGTCGCATTTTAATTCAATCGTGTTTGTGTTTGTGGGTTGAATAAAATATATTTTATCGTTTTCTTTAATATTTGTACAAGTTCATTCAATGAATTGACAATTCATTCATTAATTGATTTACACTTTAGTATTCACTCATTTTTTTATCCAACACAAACGCAATCTAATTACAAAACTATACGATACGAGATGATATGAAATTTAATTTTTTACCTAACACAAACACGACTCAAATAAAAGTGACACGAAAAGATGCAAAATCTTATTTTTATAATCAAATCTGTACACGATCCAATTAAAATGCGACACGACACATCACAATACATAATCTTTTTATTTTAACAAGACACGACCTAAATAAAAGTGACTCGATACACCCCTGACACAAAATTTTATTTTATTTATCTACCACGATCTAATTAAAATGTAACACGACACGATAGAAATAAAGTTTTTTAAACTAGTGTTGAAATAAAGTCTTGTGAAGTTTTGCTTCCTATGCCATGTCGTGTTACTTTTTTTTTTTAAATTGTGTTTATGTTACGTAAAAAAAATATATTATGTATCCTGTCGTGTCACTTTTATTTGAGCGGTGTTCGTGTTAGGTAAAAATGAAATTTTATGTCGTGTCGTGTTACATTTTAATTAGATCGTGTTAGTTAAAAAAAATTATGTCGTGTCACTTTTGAAAATTGTTTTTTAAAAAAATAAAATTTTGTGTCGGGGTGTATCATCTCGCTTTTATTTTGCCGTGTCTGGTTAATTTAAAAAAAAATCATTTTCTTGTTATTAGAAATCATTCTTTGTGGAAATCATTTTATTTGGTGAAATCATTTTTTTAAATCAGTTTTTACGATTTTTCTTTGTCAAAAATTATTTTTGTTGTTGAAAATTATTTTTTTTAACTAAAATTATTTTTTTCCTTAAATCTATTTTCTTTAATTTTTGCTAGAAATCATATTTTAAAAATACCTATTACTATTGGTCCAATTTTTTTCTTTAGATTTTCCAATTTCTTAAAATTCTTTTTATGTAATTTTTAGAAATTTTAAATAAGTTGTTTTAATTTCCAAATACTAAAATTCTTATTTTCTTAAAAAAAGAATTCGTATTTATTAATTTTAATATATATATATATATATATATATATATATATATATATATATATATATATATATATATATATATATATATATATATATATATATATATATATATATATTAATGACAATTTACTCATTAATTGATTTACACTTTAGTGTTCACGCCTTTTTTTTATCCAACACAAACGCAATTTAATTACAAAATTACACGATAAAAGATGATATGAAATTTAATTTTTTACCTAACACAATTAAAATGTGAGATGATACGAGATGATGTGAAATCCGTACATAATCCAATTAAAATGTGACACGACACATCACGATATGTAATCTTTTTTTTAACAAGACACGACGTAAATAAGAGCGATACGATGCACCCGACACCAAATTTTATTTTTTAACTAATACGATACGACATAAAATCTTATTTTATTTTTTTATATAGCACGATCTAATTAAAACGTAACACGATACGAATGAAATAAAGTCTTTTAAACTAGTGTTGAAAAAAAGCCTTGAGAAGTTTTGCGTGTCATGTTACTTTTTTTTTACGTCGTGTTTATGTTACGTAAAAAATGATATTTTGTATCGTGTCGTGTCACTTTTATTTGAGTCGTATTCGTGTTAGGTAAAACTGAGATTTCATGTCGTGTCGTGTTACGTTTTAATTAGATTATGTCAGTTTAAAAAAAAATTATGTCGTGTTGTGTCACTTTTGGAATGTGTTTTTAAAAAATAAAATTTTGTGTCGGGGTGTATCGTGTTGCTTTTTATTTGATCGTGTCTTGATAAATAAAAAAAATATGATTGGAGCTTTGTGATATTTGTTTTGTTTTTAAATAGTAAAGTATTTTACAAAATAACATAAAACTAATGTGGAAGAAAGTTTGCATTTTATTAAAAGGACAAATTTGTCATTTGATTTTGTATTGGAGTGCCATCAGATTCTTATGGAGCGGCAATAGCCGCTCCCAATTGAAAATTATTAATGTATTAAAGTCTAATTGACCTTATTTATTTTTTACCTCGGTGGCAAGTTAGTGTCCGCACTAATTTTCTCCTCACTTTTTTTGTAAAGTTTTCATTAATGTGGCGACATAAGCTTTGCCCATGGGGAAAAAAGTGTCCAATTTACCTTACCTTAAAAAATAGGCTTGCCCCTTTTTAATTATGTAAAATGGCCACAACATTTGGAGATGATACGAGGCTATTGGATGCACCTATCAACCAATTGTGACACCCCGTTTATTAAAATAACAGGTGGTCAGCCCTCTACTAAAATAAAACAGGAATCTCAAATGGCTCATTCTCAGCATCACTATCGTACAAACTAAAAAATATATCTAACCACCCATAAATTATAATAGAATGGATGCCAAAAGCCCCCGTTATATAACTATTACAACTAAATATCAACGACAATTACAAACATAATCATATATACATGTAACAAAATTTGCACAACAAAAATAACCGAATATGTTATCGTTTAACAGACCCATATAATATAACAAATGTCTAAAATATAAAGTATATAAGTCACTACAACACCTGGGCAACACATGCCCGAACTACACTGCTGGTTCTTAACTAGATTAACAAAAATGAGATGTGACTATATAAAGAATCCTGCAACATTTCACATATGTTGCAACTCCATAGACTCTATAATGGAAACTCATCCTTGGCGTCCTTGTGGCGGGACACCTAAAAGATATAACAAAGGAAAAGAAAAAGAAAAGATATATACGGGTCAACGCCTGATTTTTAAAAAATATCTTAGCAAATGAATTAAAATACATAATAATTATGAATGCGAAATTCCATAACTAAGTTGATGCCCCCCTCTCTTGAGATTCATACTCACCCCTCTTACTATAGCGCGCACCTAAACGTATGCATTTTAAATCTTAGTTAAGCTACCCGACTCATCTATGTATAACCCAACCTCATACTTACGCGTTAACCCGCACTCGCGTATCTAATTCATTCTCAATGATCATATATATCGATTCATTACTAATAACTTTCACTAGTTATACGCATATTGATTCACACATTAATCATTAAAGCCTGTATAATATTACTCTCATTATTATACATGATTTATCATTTCACATCAAGTACACATACATCACTCATTATATGTATACTAACCATCCCTCAGAGCATTAGCTCACTGGATGCAGTCTCTAAGTGCTACAATCTTTCAAGGGATGTGCATACCATCCTGGGTACGAACCGTTGGATTCTCACACCGACTTGGTAAAACAAAGCTCAAACGTATGAGAAGTGGCCATAGTTCCTCACCTGAAAGGGAGACGAATCATACCCAAGACGTCTCACCCATGATAAAATCCACACTGTATAAATACTGGACGCTATGACCTAGGGACTATACCCTCCCTGCATTCACTAGCCAGGAGATTCACCCACATTGCGCAACTTCCCATGATAGCACTAGAGGGGTATGTTCCAAATAATATATCATACACACAAGATATATATATATATATATATATATACACACACACACACACACACACACACATCATACTTATACATACCATCTCATATATGAATGTATATATGTCAATAAACCCGGCTACCTGTGTATAACACTCATTACACTAGCCGATACCTTCTCACATATATTCCAAAGCCGCTTATTACTCAATCACTCACTTAAACTTTAATAATCAATTACACATTTGATTAATCCACAAGTTTGATATAACTTAGGACACACGACTTCTCTCAACTAGCCCGTATCCAATATCTTAAATAAGGAACCGAAGTATAAATCTCCCTAATATACTTTCATAATCGTCCCGATGTCTCCTGTAACATCCCGTGTTTTTATTAATTAATTTAATTAATATTGAAATATTCGAGAGAAATAAATTTTTGAATTTAATTATTTTTATTAGTAAAATATGTTGGTTTTGATTTTCGAAGAATAAATCTTCAAACGGAATTTAAATCGGATTTAAAATGGATTTTTAATTGAGTTTTTAATTATTTTGGCCTTATAGGCATTTTGTGGGGGAATTGTCACTAGACTTGTAGGTTCGATCGATCGACCCTCAGAGTCGATCGATCGACTATGCCCAGATTTTGAGTCGGTGAGTTGTATTTAAGAGTTTGAGTTGGGATAAGATTCCTAATTGGTATTTAACCATTCTAATTTGTGGGGTGATTTTTCATAATCACTTTTTCCCAAGTTTTTCACCAGAGAGCTCTTCCAAAAAGTTTTTCCTCTCCACCATATTCATTAACCTCCGACATAATCAAGTTTTTTTGTCACAAGTTTTGGAAGGCTTAATTGGGGTTTAATCAAGTTTGTCCAAGAACAACTCTTTGCTAATTTTTCGAGAGGAATCCAGATTTCTAATCAGATTTTCAAATCGATCTTGACTCAGGCATGAATACTCTATTAATTTTCTTTAGTATTATGCGTTTTAAGTGTCGCCTAAATCCTTAAACACGTGTTTTTGATTAAAATCAATTAACAACTTAATTAAAGAAAGTGAACACTAAATTTTTGGGTTGTTTTGATAAAACTTTTTAATTCGATTTAATCTTTGAAACCCTTGGGTGCGTAGGTTAGATTTTTGGTTTTTATGGTTTTGGGTGTAGGTTCTCATGTAGAATTTTATGGGATTATTTATATGGTTATTGGGACGCGCTTACACTTATAAAACGATTTATAAAAAAAACGATTATGTCTTATTGAAGATTATTGTATGCTAATTAATTTAACATTATTAAATGGAATTAATCATGTTGAAATCAACGTCGGTGTTATTAACAGATTTAAATTAAATTGGGACCTTTTTGATTAAATTGATATGTTGTGCATATTGAATTGTGCTTTGTGTGAATTATTTTAGTCACTTTTGCCATCGCGGGGATGATGGGATTTTGGGTAGTATTTTGCTCAACCCCATTTTAGGGTGCTTACTAGGTATGGGATTAGTGTGTAGGCCTTGGTTAAAATTTATACTTGCTAGGTATGGGACTAGTTAGTGTAAATTCGTGGGGATTTTATATTTCGGGCTGGGGCAGATTTTTACGTTATATCATCGTTACGCTAACCTATGCATGAGACTAGGACGTGTTTTATATTGGTGATTCATCCTATATGTAGGATAGGACGCATGTACATTTGGAGACCCTTAGGTATGAGACTAAGAGGCATTTTGAGGATCTCACATCGATTAAAAGGGTGGGGTAATTTATAAATCGTGTAATTGAGAAAATGAGAACTAATGCCTAAGATAAAAAAAAAAAGGGTATTAAAATTTGTGGTGACATAATGTATCAGGGACAGACAGTTTAAACAGATATGCGGACGATTTATGTCGTGTCGTGTGTGGAACCTTGTCATGGGATGCGATTGACAGTTTAAACGGATCAGAGGCTATTTGACAAGGGGAAGTGTGACACTTTGGTGGATTACCACCCGGGGTGGGAGGACCGTCATAATAAAAAGTGAGAACAATAATAAATTTGGGTTAATTCAATTAAATTAACATCGTGGGACTTGGGAATTTAAAATCATATTGGTGTGCTTTTTGGAATGGGAATTTCTATGGGTAGTTAGTGATTTGTATTTATCGCGTTTCATTAAAATACTCTAGTATGATATTTATCGCGTATAATGCTACTGTCTAGATTCAAGGATCCTATTTGAGGGGAGTAGTGTGTATTCATGCTCGGGGCTCTGACCTCGTATGTTGACTAACTTTTCAGGAAATAGTATTTGGAGAAGATGCATAAAATTATTTGAAGATTTTCTTGGAGGTGAAGTTAGAGTTGTTGTACCTTATGCGTACTGATTTAGTTTAGTTTTCCATTCCTTCGTATTTACTTTGAGACACAGTTTATGGTTTTGATTGGGCCATTCGGTTCCAAAGTTGTTATGGGTTTTATTCAGTTATTTCACTGGATTCAATTGGAGATTGTTTAGTTTTATATTATTAGAGAATGAATTTACTTTGAGTTTAGCATGGAGATGGATCTTTTATTGCTTAGTTGGATGGTTTATCTTTTGGGATTGATTATCAGTTATCTTGTGGATTAATTTTATATGTCTCGTATCTATCTAATGCTATGAATGATATTTTATTTACTCACGCCAGACTTAGTTTTGGTGGATGCCGACGCCAGAATTTAGCGGGGTGTGATATCTTCCTACCATCGTGTAGTATTATTATCCTACTTTTTACATCACAAACGTTAATATCACTTCATATGAGAGGGTTCTCAATCACTAAGTCCAATTGAAAACGAGTTAAAGAAGAGTTAGAAATCTGTAACTTGCGAACAAAACCAATGGTTTAAAAAATAAATCGGTCACCTGCATTGAAGAGATCAAATAAAACCGATGAATTCCAAAAATGAATCGGTCCGCTGCTTCATAAATGAACCGATCCAAGGACCACAAATCGAATCAGTCCGACCTATTTAGTTTTTGTTCCTTGCGAGATTTACTTAATCTATAAAACCCATTTCTAACCTAACTCCACCAATATTTCCACCATCCAATATATATATCTAACATCAAATTCAAGAATTTATCAACAAAGTCAAGATATAACCATATCTAACATCAATTTCATGGGTTTATCAACAAAATCAAGATTTACCCTTAATAACCAAAACACAACAACCCACCAATTAATTATACAATAATTCACACACAAGAATTATTTAGCAAGTTTAATCACTTGCCTTAAAGTTGTAGAATCCGAATCCTCTTCGTAGTTGTGGCTTTGGCTGGAAAATCCTAAGATTTCTCCTCTTTCTCTTCTTCCTTAGGTTTCTCTCAAATGAGTTTTCTCACAATTGAGATTGAATAATTCTCTCATAAGCCTAATAACACATATATCTATTTATCCCAACTTTAAATGACAATACACACGTAAAATGACTCGTATACCCCTATCCGAGTCCAACTAGCCAAAAAGATCCCGAAGCCCAAATACAATCCCTAGCCACTCATTTTGACTATCTCGACCCATTCTGGATCAACCGTGCACTCCAAATCATCATCCGAGACTCCGATAATAAAAGTCCTATCCCAACCTCATATAGCTCACACATATATGCCCCGGTTGAGAAATAATCAATTCCCACCGCTTCTACTCACATACGGTGAAATAACACATCGCACAATTCTATTTACTTTATCACACTAGTAAATATATAATTCACATAAATATTAACTCTTCTACACAATTTACTATTTGTCTTAAATTTCCATTTTAATTCTCACTTATATTAAATCACACCACACAAGGTAATTAAATACTGAAAATAAATGCTCAAAAGTAAGGGGTGTTACATACTCGCCCACTTACGGAGGAATTTTTTCCTCGAAATTCAAGCGCACCTAGTAAAAAGAGGTAAGGATACTTATCTCACATATCTTCCTCTCATCCCCACGTCGACTCGTCAGCATTGTGGTGTTCCCATTGAACTCAAACCAAAGGCACTACCTTCGACTGTAGCTTACGATCACTATGGTCTAAAATTGAAACCGGTTGCTCCTCATATGAGATATCAGGTTACAAATCAATTTCTTCCAGCGGAATATACCAATAATTTCTCTCACTTCTTTTATACTTCTTCAATGACGAGACGTGAAACACATAAGGAATTCTCTGTAAATGTTCCGACAAAGCGAGCCTATATGCCACAGGCCCTATCCTTTCAATAATTGGAAAAATGCCCTACATACCTTGGTGAAAGTTTGCCTTTCTTCCCAAATCTCATCATGCCTTTCATAGGGGATACCCTTAACAACACTTGGTTACCCACTTCTAATTCCACATTCCTACGATTCGCATCGGCATAGCTCTTCTGTCGATCTTGCACAACTAGTATGAGATTCCAAATAAGCTCAATTTTAGCAGAAGTATCTTGGATTATCTCAGGCCCAGGAAATTTATTATCCCTCAATTCCAACCAACAAGTGGGTGAATGACATGGTCGACCATTTAATGCCTCGTAAGGTGCCATACCTACAGTGAACTGGTAAAAATTATTATACGCGAATTCTACCAGCGGAAGGTATTTCCCCCAACCTCATCTAAAATTAAGTATACACATTCTGAGCATATATTCCAACATTTGATTTACTCGCTCAGTCTGCCCATCAGTCTGCGGGTGATATGTCGTACTTAACCGCAACTCAGTCCCCATTGCCTTCTGGAAACTCTGCCAAAAATGGGACACAAAAATCTTATCTTAGTCAGACACAATATTAATAAGCACCCCATGTAAACTCACAATCTCGTCTATAAAAAGCTGGGCATACTGTGCCATCATGAAATCCGTCCGCACTGGTAAAACGTGTTGCCTTGGTTAAACGATCCACGATAACCCAAATGGAATCATGACCTCGCTGCGACATCGGTAATACTGTGATAAAATCCATTGATATACTTTCCCGTATCCATACCGGAATTTCTAACCGTTGCAACATTTCGGTAGGCCGCTGATGCTCCACTTTCACTTACTGACAAGTGGCATATTTAGACACAAACTCAGATATGTCCCTTTTCATGCCAACCTACCAGTACTATCGATGCATATCTTGGTACATCTTATCCCCATCGGGATGTAGCACAAATCGTGACCCGTGGGATTCTGTCATAACATCATGCCTCAAATCCCCATCACCTGAGACTACTAGCTTCCCGTTGAAGCGTAATCCACCCTCAGAACTGATAGGGTAGGATTCCGCTCCCTCAATCAAAAATTGCTGCACCCTGGATTTGCAATCCATATCCCTGGATTGTGCTTTCACCACTTGCATCACAATCTCAGGTGTGACAGTCAACACTGCCATGCATGCCTTGGCAACTGCATCATCCTGACGAAGTTTATTCCACTTAGCTTTCCACACTTCCACTAAGTGTCTAATGGGTCGTCGACTTAATGCGTCAGTTACCACGTTGGCCTTCCCTAGGTGGTATTGGATATTAAACTGATAATCTTTCATGAATTCCAACCACATATGCTGCCTCATTTTGATATCCTTTTTAGTGAATAAGTACTGTAGCGATTTGTGATCCGTGAAAAGACTAAACTTCTCCCCCAGGAGATAATGCCTCCATATTCTCAAGGAAAAAACCACCGCAGCTAGTTACAAATCTACTGTGGGATAATTTATCTCATGGGGCTTGAGGTTGCGATACGCATAAGCGATAGGCATGCCCTTCTGTTGTAGCACACCCCCTAGTCCCTAGAGGGATGCATCAGTAAATACTAAATACTCCACTCCTATTTTAGGCAAAGTGAGTAGGGGTGATGAAGTCAACCTATCCTTTAGCTCATCAAATGCTCATTGATAGTAATCCTCCCACACAAACTGCACTCCCTTCCGGGTTAAATTCGTCAAAGGGCCTGCAATCTTCGAGAAGCCCTCAATGAAATGACAATAATATGCTGCCAATCCTAAGAAACTACGAATCTCCGTCAGTGTTGTGGGATGACCCCACTTCCTCATTGCTGCAACTTTTCTCGGGTCCACTGAAATGCCCCTATCTAACCCAAAAACTGCACTTCACGTAACCAAAATCCACATTTCTTGAACTTGGCATATAATTGATGGTCATGTAGTGTCTGCAGAACCAAATGCAAATGCTTAGCATGTTCGTTCTCTGTCTGAGAATAGACCAGAATATCAACAATGAACACAATCACAAAGTGGTCCAAGAAGTCACGAAATACTCTGTTCATCAGATCCATGAACACTACAGGGGTGTTAGTTAACCCAAACGACATAACCAAAAACTTGTAAGATCCATAACGGGTCAAAAATGAAGTTTTAGAGACATCCTGCTCTCTAATATGTAGCTGGTGATACCCCAATCTCAAATCTATTTTAGAGAAGTACAGTTCCCCTCTCAATTGATCAAATAGATCATTGATATGAGGTAACGGGTATTATTTTGGATCGTCACCTTATTCAGCTCTTGATAATCCACACACAACCGAAAAGAACCATCCCTCTTCTTCACAAATAACACGTGGTCACCCCACGGTGACGTATGCCGTCGAATAAAACCCTGTCCAGAAGTTTATGAATTTGGTCCCGTAACTCTCGTATCTCCAAAGGAGCCATACGGTATGGTGCTCGTGCAATCAGCCTAGTTCCAGGTGCTAAATCAATAATGAACTCAATCTTTCGACTCGACGGCAAGCCTAGTGTCTCCTAAAAAACATTCGCAAACTCCCTGACTACTGGAATTGAGTCTAAGGAAACAACTACTTCCTGCGAGGTCTCCTCCTCGATATAATACAAATGGGTACTCGAACCTCCCTCTGGAAGGGGTATGGCAACTAAAAATATTTCCTATCCTGGAATGGAAAATATAATGGACCTCCTAAAACAATCCACCATCGCCCGGTATTATGCCAACCAGTCCATACCCAAAATAACATCGTACTCGATCATATCTAACATAAGTAAGTCGACTGCTAAACACAATCTTTCGACATCTATCTCCACGCCTCTACATATGGAGTGGATAAGTGGCCCACTACCCAAGGGAGAATCTACACATATTAAAAGAGTATTGACTGACTCTAATAATCCCATCGCATGTGCAAAATGAACATCTGTAAATGAATGCGATGCTCCCATATCAAATAACACCCGACCCATATGCCCATGGATAGGGAACGTACCATTAACTGTTAGTGGAGGTAGCTGCAACTACAGTAATATCACATTTTAGACATTATAAGCTCTCCCAAACTGCATCTTTCCCTGTTGCGGTGGGACTACTAGAACTGGTGCTAAAGGTGGTAAAGGTACATGCTGTACCTGTTGGGCTCCTGGTAACTGTACCCTATTCTGTTGTAACTACCCTTGTCACTGGCCCTGGAAACCTCTACCCTGTTAGCCTCCCCCATTATTCCCTCGGCCTGCTTAGCCCTCTGGAACATTCTGCTACTGTTGGGAGCCCTGATGGATCTGCCTGAAACCACTGCCATCAGATCTAAAACCTCTGGGACGCTGTCTCTTAGCCAAATCCCCCGGATGGAGATCCTGCTCTTTCTGATGATTTCCCTACTACTGAGACTGTTGTGCCCCATCGGCACCATTTCCTCCTGACCCACTGGACTGGACAAAATCCCTAAGTTTCTTATTCCCCATTCAAGTGAAGACGGTGTTCCTGACAATGTAATAATGCAACATTCATCACATCTGTAAATGTCAGCAACGCTGGGTTCCCTAACAAATGTTGCTGAATCCTCCAATATAAACCTCTCATAAACTTTGACATTCTCTTCCCCTCAGTATGTACCTCGCCGGGAAGAAAATTTGCCAGCCGGGTAGATTCTTCTACATATTCGTCCACCGACCGATCCTCTTGAGTCACGTCTAACAGTTTCCTTTTCATTTTCGTATAAATCATAGGAGGAAAATGTAACACCCCGCCTAATTAAACATCGGGTGACCAGGCCTTTATTAAATTAAAAATAGGTTTCTCAAATGGTTCATTCTTAGCATCATTGTTGAAAACCTTTTAATTACTAACCACCTAAGGGAAATTAGACCGGTGCCAAATTTTATCTTTCATTAACACAATAAAATGTACCATGCGAAAAGATAAATAAAACATTCACTGTATACTAGAGTTCAATCCAACACAATATATAAGAATGAAAGACATGCCGATAAACCATCGACTAAAAGTTCAAAACCACAATCCATAATGTTCAAAAGAAATCGTCAACGGACAATATGTTCATACAAGGAATACAAAATAATATCCTACACTAGATTAGAAAGGTATAATCGTCTAGTCAAGATCCTATCAGAATCCACAGTGCTACATCTCCGAGTCCCTGGAATGAAATCCTCAAGTCTGGCGTCCCTGTGGCTAGGCACCTAAAAGGTTTTGAAAATATTTTTAGCAAGAGTTAGTACTCAAAAATTTTTGAAAATATTTAGCAAGCATTTATCACAATAAAATTCAGTTATTGATTACACATGCTCCCGTACACTCTCTCTTGAGTTCTCCTCACCTCTCATCTATAGTGCACGCTTCACGTTCTATACTTAGCAACCTAGCTATAATACCCAAGATAATTAGACTAGAGTATTCAACTGAATTTATCTACACGTCTAAGTTCCCATACCGCCCATATAGTACATAAATTTATTAACATCCCTCATTTGTTAATTAACACAATAGTAACATTCTTCACATGCTATCTTTCCATAACTATGGTTAAGACTCTCCACTTAATTTTATCCTTTAGATATCCACTATCTAACATTAAATCTTTAAAAGTAAGTTTCTCTACTCAACTTACCTTTAGATGTCTACACATCATCTAACTATCTACTATCCCACACGAGCAGATTATTTATATGGTATATATTTCACTCACAACATATACTATAAGGATCATTGGTCCGGATAATCATCGACCCCAATTATCCTATCATCGTTTAACCTCCATAATTAAGTTTCACTACTTAATTACTATTGCCTATTCCCAATTATTTTAAATTTCGTGATTAAGTTTGTCTCTACTTAATTTACCATTTAGATGTACATCTCTATATATATCATCTACAAGTCTACTATCGCACATAAGTATAAAATCATAAGTTATATATTTCACACACAATATATACTAAAAGGATTTATTGGTCCGGAAAATCACCGACCCCAATACAAGAGTAAGCATACTTTAGGTATTCACCCAAGCTAATAATCAATATAATAGGTATTCACACAACCAAGTTATTCATACTTGTACGTAATACATTTCTCTATAATATTTACCATACTTGTTTGCTTTACAAATTTATTTCACTATCGTATTAATTCGAGTATTCACACAACTCTAAGGGTCCTAGTTACCCCTTGTTATATCAATTCAGTAGTTACCCTTGTTAACCCGTTGACTTAACAAATTTATGCTCGCTCACGCTTCTTCGTAATTATATTCTTATCATCTCGAATTAGAATACGTCACAATCAAGCCTATGAATCTCCACTTTAATTCTCTCACAAAATTAAAGTCCAACGCTCAATCATAGACCTACTTCCATATCATTATTCCAGAAATATATTTCATCAAGGTCCCAAACACTTCCCCGAATTATTTTTAGGCATTTGAGTCTTAAAAAGAAAGATATTACATTTTCTCGTTGCTGAAACGAATCATAAATTTTTTGGCAGATTAAGCACCCTCTAGTAAAATTTCGATTTCTCCCTCTACAGAACTCCAATTGACCTGATTCCAAGTTCATTGGAAAGATAAGAGATATAACTTTCTATAAATCTATGATTCACACTCTAATTAGAAGTACAAATCAAATCTTACACGTTTAAAGTCACTTGAAAATTGTGCCAGATTCCTATGCTGGCAGATCAAACACCTTGTAGTAACATGTTGATTACTCCCTCTACAGAACTCCGATTGACCTGATTCCAAGTTCATCCGATATATAAGAGATATACCTTTCCATAAATGTATGTTTCAAACTATAATTCTAAGTACAATTCAAATGGCATATGTTTAAAGTTATGTCAAAATTTTTGGCAGATTGACATCTTGTGTTCATCAATTAAACCCTAAGTCATTCAAGATTCATGTTCTTCAACCAAGATTCTATGTTAATCATCAAATATATTCAAATTTCATTTCATCTTTACTTTGGTATTCATTCTACCTGCAATCCTACCCAAACATATGATCAATTCATACATTTAATTTAAGATTTTTCAATAGAATCAACCAATTCTTAAAACTCCCTACACATGGGTATTATAACTTGAATTTGATTTGCAATAAACACTTGCCTCATAGTTTGTAGGGTATGATTTTATGTTGTTGATGGTGGATTAATGTTCTTCTCCCTCCATCCTTCTTCCTTGGATGATTTGGGTGCAAGATTTAAGTCCAATTCTTCAAGAATCCCTTCTTAAGCTTTGGAATTGGTTTCCCCCTTCTCTCTAATGGTCTCTCTAAGTTTTGTGAGTTATTAACCCTAACCCCCAATTCTAATTACCAGATATAGGGTGCTAATTTTCGTAGGTCTTTTAACCCTTATTTTTAAAATGACCAAATTACCCTCAAAAGGTGTCGATTTGGTCTAAAATTGACCCGGGACCCAAACTATACCCCCGGGTACACTATTCTAGCTATTTTGACCCATCCGAAATAATTCGTGACCTCTAAATTATATTTTGAGTCACTTAAAATATATTTCTCACTTTTCACCTCAAAATGGTCTACACGCAACTCTCGTTGAGATAAAATAAAATACGCACATATCACTCACTATGCCGTATGCACAAATTCACCATTATTTACTATTAACACATATAGTAAATCTCATAACTATTAATCAGTTTCTATCTATCGATTAATATTTAATAATCACTTTTATTATTTAACCACATTAAATTACGTCACACATGTAATTTAACTAAAACGTAATTATTCAATTAATTTTTTGAATTAATTAAATCATAAATACGTAGAAATACGGGGTATTACATACTTCCCCCCTTATAAAGGAATTTCGTACCCGAAATTAGGACAATGCCGGTATTAAAACTTAGGATTTTTAAAATCACAGAGTAGAAAGTTCCCCAAGTATGATCATATATATATAGTCTCATCATTCCTATATATTTACACTAATCCTATACCCTTATGTTAAGACCACTTGGCGCAAAGAATTTATTATTAATACCATATCTACTAGTTTCACACAGTAGAAATATTCACAAATCCACACACACACACACACACACACACACACACACACACACACACACACATATATATATATATATACGTAGTCACATCATCCCTATACATATATATATATACTAATCCTGCGCCCCTGGGCTAAGACCCATTAGCGCAGCTAATCATAATAATCCTTCACCCCCGGGTTAACACCCATTAGCGCACTTAATCAATAATGTTCTTGCACCCCCGGGTTATCACCCATTAGAGCACCTAACAATACATCCTTGGACCCGCGGGTTATCACCCATTAGTACACTTAACAATAATGTCCTTGTAACCCCGGGTTATCACCCATTACTACACTTAACAATAATATCCTTGTACCCCAGGGTATCACCCATTAGTACACTTAACAATAGAGTTCCTTCACCCCCGAGTTATCACTCATTAGTGCGCTTAACAATAATATTTTTACACCCCCGAGTTATCACCCATTAGTGCTATTAATAATAATATCACATAATAGGCATACACACATCCTATTAAGATTCATAGGCATATTCCCAACTTAATCATACACTTCTCATACGTATTTTATTCTCTTCGCTACGTATAGTTTAAATATTCAGATTACTATCTCTCTCGTAATCTCCAAGGTACATTCTCTATACCGAATAATTAAAGTATTAATTCTCATATACTCTTCCAGAATTCGGTACTACATACACCCCTTCTTTCCTTGGAGTATGCTAACATTATAGTCATGAGCACGCCACTCTTCAACACTTCTTCTAGTAAGACTCCTCTCTACTTTCTCATAATAATTTGGTATCCTTTTTATCAAGAGGTACCTTTTAAATGGCTTTTCATAGCCTTTCAGCCCATCTCAGGTGTGCTAGCTCTCGTTGTACATATATGCTTGAATTATCGTCTTTCTCACATGATTTTCAATCCACAATACCATTTTAACCTTGTTTATAGCTGCCCCTCAGGAATATATTCTACACATTCATTTTCACGTCCTTCTATCTCGGACATATTTGGAACTAACTAACCAGGGTTCCCATACACCCTAGAATTTGTGCATATCTGCACAACCATAATATAATCCGTGCATATCATCTGTGCCCATAAAAACATGGGTATTCTCAATCACCCCACTAATCACAATATAATTTTCCTCGACATCGTCTCACCCTTCAACTTGTGGTGAAAGGAAATTTTTCAGTGCTTTTTCAAGGCACTACAGGCTTCGCATGCCTTATTTGCATAATATCTCTCAGTTCGACGTGTTCTCTCCACACGTAAAACGAGTAACAACTACAGTGTTAGCCCTTACCCTAGAATCCAACACATCTCTCAACTCCCACGTTTATAAAGGAGTTATATAACAATGCGCTCTTTCTATCACTAAGTATTGTGCGCTAAACAAATTAACAAGCTCAATCTCTTCGCTCGGCTATAATCCAGTATATACCTTGAATCATATCAATCTAGTCCCTACACACCGGGATTAACTATAACGAGACCTCTATGCTCTCCAAAGTCCCCAACAAAATGTATCATAAGTGCAAGCTCAACCCTCTTTAAGGTGAGGAATCGCCAAATAGCACATCCTGCCTTGGAATAGCGAACACGATAGCCTTGCACTAACGACCCATTACCGCTCTAACCATTACTGACCAGTCTATATCCAGGAGAATATCATACTCGTATAACACATCATTAACATAAGTAGTTCTAATATCTTCCCCACTAAGTCCATACCTTCTCCCCTACGGATGAATTCAAGTATAACCCCGCTACACAACGGTATAATATGTACACACAATAATGTATCGATATATCCACTAAACTCATCTCACATGTGAATCTGGCATTAATCAAAATATCATGACTCGCTCGGTCACACAAAATATACCTCATTCGCCTGAGGCTACAACTCACATTTCTACCTTGCCAATCTCCCTGGATGCTCAAATGGTTCTCGGACATAACACGCTTGTCCGAACCGATCCCCAAAACTATCTTAATCATTGCCCTGCTAGGCACCATACTCATGTCCCTTTACTCGCTTTGGGCAAAATCAATACGTGTGGTCTCAGTCTCCACATAAAAATATCTTTCGATAAAATCCCCTATATTTGTGGCCACGTTGGACCCCCGTTATTCCTTTAGCTCCGCTGGCCCAGGGAACACACTACTGGCCTTACCAGCCCTCACTGAATTCACCGTCACTCGGTCAGAATTCAATTATCTACATCATTTAAATGGGTCCCCCACATGGGTCTCTCCCCGTGATGTTTCACTAAACCTTTACTTCCAGTCTTACACCTTGACTAATTTCTCAAATTCTTTTAGCTCCCTTCAAGTAGAAGCATCAACTACTTAAACACAATACAGGTGACCTCGACTACGATCATCATCCCAGAAATATGTTTTACAACACCAATTAAACCTCGCCTCCTGCTGTTCTCCGAACGGCCCTCACCGATCGTCCTTTGTTGTTCGGCATACTAATCACACAAGAACGTGTATAAAATGTACTAAAATTATACATAATAGTAGGAGGATGAATTCTCACAATAGGAATCAACAATCCTTAGCATAAGTCTCTATATCAATCGAACGATATGCTTTAAACGCAGTGAGCCGCACAGATCCTATGGACACTAGAACCTGAAGCTCGAATACCATCTGTGACACCCAGATCGTCCTTTGTTGTTCGGTATACTAATCACACACGAACGTGTATAAAATGTACTACAATTATACATAATTGTAGGAGGATGAAATCTCATAATAGGAATCAACAATCCTTAGCATAAGTCTCTATATCCATCGAACGATATGCTTTAAACGCAGTGAGCCGCACAGATCCTATGGACACTAGAACCTGATGCTCTGATACCATCTATGACACCCCGCCTAATTAAACATCGGATGATCAGGCCTTTATTAAATTAAAATAGGTTTCTCAAATTGTTCATTCTTATCATCACTGTCGAAATTTTTTTAATTACTAACCACCTAAGTGAAATTAGACCGGTGCCAAATTTTATCTTTCATTAAGACAATAAAATGTACCATGCGAAAAGCTAAATAAAACATTCAGAGTATACTAGAGTTATATCCAACATAATATATATGAATGAAAGACTTGCCGATAAACCATCGACTAAAAGTTCAAAACTACAATCCATAATGTTCAAAAGAATTCAATAACTATAAACCGTCAATGAACAATATGTTCATACAAGGAATACAAAATAAGACCCTACACTAGATCAGAAAGGTAGAATCATCTAATCAAGATCCTGTCAGCATCCACAGTGTTACAGCTCCGAGTCCCTGGAATGAAATCCTCAAGTCCGGCGTCCCTGTGACTGGACACCTAAAAGGTTTTGAAAATATTTTATAGCAAGTGTTAGTACTCAAAAAATTTTGAAAATATTTAGCAAGCATTTATCACAATAAAATTCAGTTATTGATTACACATGCTCGCGTACACTATCTCTTGAGTTCTCCTCACCTCTCATCTATAGTGCACGCTTCACGTTCTATACTTAGCCAACATAGATATACTACCCAAGCTAATTAGACTAGAGTATTCAACTGAACTTATCTACACGTCTAAGTTCCCATACCGCCTATATAGTACATAAATTTATTAACGTCCCTCATTTGTTAATTAACACAATAGTAACATTCTTCACATGCTATCTTTCCATAACTATGATTAAATCTCACCACTTAATTTTATCCTTTAGATATCCACTATCTAACATTAAATCTTCAAAATTAAGTTTCTCTCCTCAACTTACTTTTAGATGTCATCTAACTATCTACTATCCCACACAAGTAGATTATATATGCGGTATATATTTCACTCACAACATATATTGTAAGGATCATTGGTCCGGATAATCATCGACCCCAATTATCCTATCATAGTTTAACCTCCATAATTAAGGTTCACTACTTAATTACTATAGCCTATTCCCGGTTATTTTAAATTTCCTGATCTACAAGTCTACTATCGCACATAAGTATAAAATCATACGTTATATATTTCACACATAATATATACTAAAAGGATTTATTGGTCCGACAAATTATCGACCCCAATACAGGAGTAAGCATACTTTAGGTATTCACCCAAGCTAATAATCAATATAATAGGCATTCACACAACCAAATTATTCATACTTGTACATAATACATTTCTCTATAATATTTACCATACTTGTTTGCTTTACAAATTTATTTCACTATCGTATTAATTCGAGTATTCACACAACTCTAAGGGTCCTAGTTACCCCTTGTTATATCAATTCAGTAGTTACCCTTGTTAACCCGCTGACTTAACAAATTTAAGCTCGCTCACGCTTTTTCGTAATTATATTCTTATCATCTCGAATTAGAATACGTCACAATCAAGCCTATGAATCTCCACTTTAATTCTCTCACAAAATTAAAGTCCAACGCTCAATCATAGACCTACTTCCATATCATTATTCCAGAAATATATTTCATCAAGGTCCCAAACACTTCCCCGAATTGTTTTTAGGCATTTGAGTCTTAAAAAGAAAGATATTACATTTTCTCGTTGCTGAAACGAATCATAAATTTTCTGGCAGATTAAACACCCTCTAGTAAAATTTCGATTTCTCCCTCTACAGAACTCCGATTGACCTGATTCCAAGTTAATTAGAAATATAAGAGATATACCTTTCCATAAATCTATGATTCACACTCTAATTCGAAGTACAAATCAAATATTACACGTTTAAAATCACTTCAAAATTCTGCCAGATTACTATGCTAGCAGATCAAGCACCTTGTAGTAATATGTCGATTACTCCCTCTACAGAACTCCGATTGACCTGATTCCAAATTCATTTGATATCTAAGAGATAGACCTTTACATAAATGTATGTTTCAAACCATAATTCGAAGTACAATTCAAATGTCATACATTTAAAGTTATGTTAAAATTTTTGGCAGATTGACATCTTGTGTTCATCAATTAAACCCTAAGTCATTCAGGATTCATGTTCTTCAACCAAGAACTCATAAACATTCTACTTTAATCATCAAATATATTCAAATTTCATTTCATCTTTACTTCGAGATTCATTCTACCTGCAATCCTACCCAAACATATGATCAATTCATACATTTAATTCAAAGTTTTTCAATAGAATCAACCAATTATTAAAACTCCCTACACATGGGTATTATAACTTGGATTTGATTTTCAATAAACACTTGCCTCATAGTTTGTAGGGTATGATTTTATATTGTTGATGGTGGATTGATGTTCTTCTCCCTCCATCCTTCTTCCTTGGATGATTTGGGTGCAAGATTCAAGTCCAATTCTTCAAGAATCCCTTCTTAAGCTTTGGAATTGGTTTCCCCCTTCTCTCTAATGGCCTCTCTAAGTTTTGTGAGTTATCAAACCTAACCCCAATTCTAATTACCAAATATAGGGTGCTAATTTTCGTAGGTCTTTTAACCCTTATTTTTAAAACGACCAAATTACTGTCAAAAGGTGCCGATTTGGTCTAAAATTGACCTGGGACCCAAACTATACCCCCGGATACACTATTCCGGATATTTCGACCCATTCGAAATCATTCGTGGCCTCTAAATTATATTCTGAGTCACTTAAAATATATTTCTCACTTTTCACCTCAAAATGGTCTACACGCGACTCCCGTTGAGATAAAATGAAATAAGCACATATTTCTCGCTATGCCGTATACAAAAATCCACCATTATTTACTATTCACGCATATAGTAAATCTCATAACTATATATTAATCATTATCTATCTCTCGATTAATATTTAATAATCACTTTTATTATTTAACCACATTAAATTACGTCACACATGTAATTTAACTAAAACGTATTTATTCAATTAATTTTCCGAATTAATGAAATCATAAATACTTAGAAATACGGGGTATTACAGAAAATATTTATGATCAAAATTAACCCAAAACTCCTATATTGGCATCGTGTCCCTCTGATCCGAAGTAGTAATCGACTCCCACCACTAGAGAGTGGCACCTACTAATTTGAAGATGGCAAGTATTTGCTTCTGAACACCACTACATTCGACCATACGGAGGTGACGTTGCATATCCTTTTTCAACTATCACATCGGCTCTGCCCAGAAATTTTAGAGGATTCCCTTTTTGGAAGGTTTCTCGAACTCTCTCCCATGCAGATGGCCCCATGTGGATTTAAACTACCGGTGCTGTCGGTTGTTGCTGATCTTGAGGAAACTGTTGAGCCATGGCGGTCATGGATGCATTGACTTCTTGTGCTACTAAATTGGCAACCTCTGCTGCAATCATAGTTCCCTGTGGCAATTGGGGCTCCACATTCTCTGCCCCTCTATTTTCCCTAGCCGAGTGACCCCTATTTGGTGGCATCTGAAACAAAAACAGACTACCATTTAATGCAATTTCTCATAGCCGAAGATTGAAAATGCACAATGAGCACAACAGTCCTAATAATAGGGCTCTATATAAAAAGCGTTACGACAGAACGTAAAAACTCCGCACAAATCCTAAAGACACTAGAACCTGATGCTCTTATACCATCTGTGACACCCCACTTATTAAAATATCAGGTGGCAATCCCTCTACTAAAATAAAATAGGAATCTCAAATGGCTCATTATCAGCATCACTATCGTACAGACTAAAAAATATAACTAACCACCCATAAATTATAATAGAGCGGATGCCAAAAGTCCTAGTTATATAACTATTACAATTAAAACCATTAACGACAATTATAAACATGAACATATATACATGATACAAAATTTTCACAACAAAAATAACCGAATAAGCTGTCGATTAACAGACCCACACAATGTAACAAATATCTAAAATATAAAGTATATACATCACTACAACACCTGGGTAACACACGACCGAAGTAGACTGCTGGTTCTTAACTAGATTAAAAAAATTAGATGCAACTATATCAAAAATCCTGTAGCATTTTACATATGTTGCAGCTCCATAGAGTCTGGAATGGAAGCTTATCCTTAGCGTCTTTGTGGCGGGACACCTAAAAGATATAACAAAGGAAAAGAAAAAGAAAAAAAATATACGGGTCAATACCCAATTTAAAAAAAAATATTTTAGCAAGTGAATTAAAATGCATAATAATTATGAATGCAAAATTCCATAATTAAGTTGGTGTCTCCCTCTCTTGAGATTCATACTCACCCATCTTACTATAGCGCGCAGCTAAACGTATGCATTTTAAATCTTAGTTAACCTACCCGACTCATCTATGTATAACCCAACCTCACACTTACGCGTTAACCCGCACTGGCGTATCTAATTCACTCTCAATGATCATATATCGATTCATTAATAATAACTTTCACTAGTTATAATCATATTGATTCACACATTAAGCATTAAAGCCTGTATAATATTACTCTCATTATTATACATGATTTATCATTTCACATCAAGTACACATACATCACTCATTATATGTATACTAACCATCCCTCAGAGCATTAGCTCACTGGATGCAGTCTCTAAGTGCTACAATCTTTCAAGGGATGTGCACACCATGCTGGGTACCAACGGTAGGACTCTCACACCGACTTGGTAAAATAAAGCACAAACGTATGAGATGCGGCCATAGTTCCTCACCTGAAAGCGAGACGAATCATACCCACGACATCTCACCCATGATAAAAGCTACACTGCATAAATATTGGACGCTATTACCTTGGGATTATACTCTCCCTGCATTCACTAACCAGAGGATTCACCCACATCTCACAACTTCCCATGATAGCACTAGAGGGATGTTGTAATACCCCGAGATTTTTTAGACCAATAAATTAATTATTTTTGGGAGAAATAAATATTATTTTAATTGGAGAATAATTAAATTAGCATTTGAGGTCAAAATTTGAAGATGTTAGAAAGAATTTCAAATGACGATTCTGAGTGTGTGGTTGATTTCGAAAGGGTTGAGATATTAGAAATGACTATACTTGGGTCTTATTTGAGTTTTGAAATATTTTAAGTTTGTTTGGCTCGAATTAAAGTAACCGAGTCATTTAAAGTGTGTATTATCATTTAAAGTTGAGTATTTTGGAGATGAGGCTTAAAGGCCTGCGTGAGAAGCTATTCTCATTTGAGAGAAAGAGAAAGCCCTAAAAACAAAGAGATAAAGAGAGTGAAGAAGAAAGGAAGAGAGACAAGAGAAGAAAAAGCTCAGGAAATCCGGTAAATTCACGATTTTGAGGAAGACTCAGACTCCACAACTTTGAGGCAAGTGATTAAACTTGCTAAATAATTGTTGTATATCATTTATTTCATGATTTGTGGATAAATTTACGGATATTGGGTTAAAATTGTTAAAACATAGATTTTTGGGTTAAATCTTACGTTTGATGTGTTTATGATGAATTTGAGGTTGTAAATGAGTTGGGTTGAGTTATTTGATGTGTATTAAGGTTAATAATATGATTGCGTTGAAGAATGATGAGTATAAGTTGGTATTTTGAGGTTTATGGGAAGTTGGAGTTCCTTAAAAATGGAAGTTGGCCGAGGTTACTGGTAGGGCTGGTCTACCGCGACCAGGGGGCCAGTCGATCGCGCCTCAAGGGAAAAGTATACTATCTTCGAATTTAGGCAAAATTAAAAACCGCGATCGACCGCGGTTAGGGGACTGGTAGACCGGGCCTCTGTTTTGGGTTCAAGTGTGGGATTTTAACTTTATCCCCTTCCCTTTGGGCTTATAGTAATGGACCTTCCTAATTATTATATCATAGAGGATTAAGTGATTATATAAGGGGACTAATGACTTCGGAAGTGTGAGGGGATGTTTGGGAATCTTTAATAAATGGAATTAATTGTGTAATGTCTATCGCATTAAGGGAATGAGAACAAAATTAATAGATGATTGGATGTAAATGTTGGGGTTTTGGTGATTGATTTTGAGAGAGTACAAATTTAAGGTATCGTATCGATTTAGTGGAAAATCCCCTTAGTGTCGAGGTTGATATTTGAGGAATGATGATGTTGATCGATGTGCATATGGATATAAAGAATATCCTCAACGTTAATTGAATTGGGAGATTATTCATACAAATAGAAGTGATGGATGAGTAAATTTCAAGTGAGGGATCGTATCGTGTATATAAAGTGGGAAAGTGTGAGAGTTAGAAACGGTTTGTATATCGAGAGTAATATACTAATAAATGAAATTATTTTATTTACACCTATGAGCGTAAAAAGAGGATGTATACTTATATGGCGTGATATATATACCTTGTGTGATGGTACACATTTATATGATGTGATGGTATATGTATATCTAGTGTGAATGATATATGTATATTTATGTGAAGCATACCCTCTCTTTGCTATCATGGGAAGTTGTGCGATGTGGGTGAGGCCCCAGGCTTGAGGAGCAGGGAGCGTATAGTCCCTAGGTCATAGCGCCAATTATTATTGTGTGATTTTTATTGGGGGTGAGACGTGGTGGGTATGTTTTGTCTCATTTTTGTGGAGGAACTATGATAGCTTCCCATACGTTGTGATTTTGTTTTTACCAAGGCAGTGTGAGATTCCGACCGTTGGTACCCATGATGATATGTGAGCGATTCCCTGGTAGATGATAGCATTGAGAAACTACGTCCTCGAGTTATATCTCGTTGTGATGGATAATATTATACTTGTGTGAATAGTATGTTATTTGTATATGATTATGAGATATCATACATCTGTCTCTAGTGTAAAGAGATATAAGAATATTAATTGAATCTCATTTCGGGAGATTTTATCCTGACAAAAATTCTGATGAGTATATTAAAGTGAATATGATAAGTATATAATTATATGAGTATATATATTACGATGGGTATCGAGGGTGTAATCGACCTCAACGACCAACATTGTCACGGAGTAGTGTATCGGGGGGGGGGGGGGGTGGTTCCTCGTTTGGATTTCACTTGCGAGACGTCCCACGCACGAAACACAGTGCAATATTGGTAGTGGGGGGAAGTTAGTCCTTAGTACTCATATTATATTAGTACATCTCGATAATGGATAGTGTCAAGGAGTAGTGATAGGGGGTGTTCCTTGTTTGGATTTCGCTTTGCGAGACGTCCCACGCACGAAATGTCGTGCACTGTCGAGTGTTGAGATTAGTTAATTATTTATATTATATAAGAATTTGGGGTTATATGTGTCATGCATTGACGGCATAGTGAATCTCGATAATCAATATTGTCAAGGAGTAGTGTATCGGGGGGTTCCTTGTTTGGATTTCGCTTGCGAGACGTTCCATGCACGAAATGCAGTGCAGTATTGAGAATTGGGAGAAGTTTAGTCCTTAGGATTTAGATGATAATAACTCTCACATGTCAATATTTGCCAATAACTAGGATATGAGAAGTTCTAGTAAGAGAAAATGTTTATGTATATTTTATATGTTTAGTAAGTTGTCGAATATTTGAGATTATGCTAGTTTGGAAGTTGATGGTTATGTGGTAGAATTAGAAGTTGAAGGTTTTGATTTAGATAGAACTTTAAATGAGTATAATTCTGGGAGTAGGTTGGATTAAATTACCCCTAGATAGTGTCGAAAAGTTATTTGAGGATCATGTGCATACGTTTAGATGAGCGCTTTAGTTCAGAGGTGAGTTGGATCTTCTGGAGAGTGCGACTCCACTTTAATCCCGTTATAATGCATTTATAATTATTATGCATTTTAATACACTTGCTAAAATGTTTTCACACCCCAGGCTTTGACCCGTTTATATTTATCTATTGCTATGTATATATTGTATTATTTTAGGTGTTCCTCTACAAGGACGCCATTGATGTTATCCATCCAGTGTATTCGTGGAGTTGTGGAAGTAGCGGAATGTTGCAGTATTTTGATATAGTCATTTCCTATATTTTGTATATCTAGATTAAGATTCAGTTTGTATATTGATTTACACCTAAGAGTTGTAGTGTAACATTTCTTTTATTTTCCTTTTCTCTGATTGTTGTATTGTCTGTTACCTGACAGCATATTCGGGTATTTCCTTTTTGTATATTTGATTGTACTCTATTACTCTTATCTTTTATATAGCATGGGTGTGTTCTTTATCATATTCAGTAGTTTTTATGTTGTTGGTTGGTTATTGCTTTGTATGTTTTGAATTTTTGGCACCCTCTTTTTTTAGTAGCGGGTAGTTAACTGTGTTTATTTAGTATCGTCTGTAGATGCTGAGAATGATCCACTTGAGATTCCTGATTATTTTAGTATAGGGATGGACACCCGTTATTATTATAAGCGGGGTGTCACAGGTGGTATCAGAGCATCAGGTTATGGTGTCTTTAGAATCTGTGTGGGTTTTATGCGATCTTCCGTAAGCGTTCGTGGTGTAGAGCCCTATTATTAGGACTGTTGTGTTCACACGTCTATATTTTCTTCTGTGATGAGAAAACATTTGAAAGGCATTCTGATACAATTATTTTTGTTTCAGATGCCATCTAAGAGAGGCTGACCAGGCAGGTCAAATAGAGGGGCTGAGAGTATGGAACCCCAAATGCCTCAAGGGACTATGACCACAGTTGAAGCTGCCAATATTGTGGCACAAGCAGTAACTGCTGCCATTCTATGATGGCACATCAACCTATAGTTCAAACAACCTAAGCCCACTCATGATTGTCTACGTAGGAAAGATTACGAGAAGATTTTAGGAAGGGGAATCCTCTCAAATTTTTTTGGGGGGATGATTCAATGGCTTCAAGTCAATGGAAGAATAGTATGTAGAGGCATCTTCGTATGGTTGAAAGTAGTGAGGTGCAAAAGCAATTTCTTGCCACCTTTAAGTTAACAGGAGCAACTCTCCATTGGTGGGAGTCAGTCACCACATCGAAGCAGAGAGATGCATTGCCCATATCAGATTTTTGGGAACTCTTTGACCAAAAGTATTTTCCTTCCGCAATCCATAAAGAGATGAGGAGGAAGTTGATGGATGTGTTTCAAGGTGATTGAATGGTGGTCGAGTATGAAGAAGAATTTACTCAATTGGAGAATTTAGTTCCCGATGAGGTGAATACAAAGGAGAAGCGTATAGAGAAGTTCATGGGAGGTTTAGATTGGCGAATTTGGCATCATTTGTTAGGGAACCCATCGTTAGTGACTTTCATCGAGGTAGTGAATACGGCACTGTTACAGTGTCATGAATATCGTCTTTATTCGCAAGGGGGTAAGAACTGTAGAGACTCGAGTTCATCAAGTAGGTCTAGTGAAGAGAATTCTAGTAATGCCAGAGGGCATAAGCAGGATTATAGAGGGTCGCAACAACGTTTTGTTCCTCAAGATGGGCAGAGAGGATTTGCGGGTAGATGCTTCTTTTGTAAAGAATTAGGCCATAGGAAGAGAGATTATCCTGAAAGAGGTAGAGGGCCATGTTTAGAGGAAGTTTTGAATGTGAAACCCTTACAACAGTGTGACAACCCACCTACTAAAATAATAGGTGGCCAGCCCAATACTCCAATAATTACAGGAATCATAGATGGTCCATTCTTAGCATCACTGTCGTTTAAAATAATAGTATGAGATAACCACCAATCATTTTAGAAAACGGATTGTCATATACAAAAATTTTAAAAGTAAAAGAGAAACACTTAGACAATCCCATTTGTAAAAACGGTGGGTATCAAAAATCAATGAATAAAGTATGATAATACAATAATAATCACCGAATAAGCTGTCGGTGCACAGACCAATACAAATAATACATTAAGTATTACAATTCAATATTTACAATATAATGAATGAGTGCAATACCTCGGGCAAACACGCCCGAATAAAAGTACTGAACATAACTAGAGTACAATAGAGAGGAGCGTCTACTACAAGTATCCTACAACATCCGCAATATGCTGTAGCTCCATGACAACTGGAAAGGAATATGTAAATACAGGTGTCCATGCGGAAGCGCACCTGTAACGGCAAGGAATATGCAGCACAAAGAAATATAGAAACCGGTCAGGGCCGGGTTTGATATGATTACCATGTGACTAAAATGCATGGCAGGTAAGTGCGTAAATCTCTCACAGATAACAATAATATTCCTCACCTCTCAATCTAGCAGCAACCTAGCGCAATATAAATGATGCTCAGGTTATGGAAAGAACAGAAGGCTAACTTCTCCCCAGTCTCAACACTATGCCCTCATTCGTGCGTGGGGTGTCTCGCAAAGCGAAATCCAAACAAGGAACCCCCCCGATACACTACTACTTAGGCAAGGTTGATCGTCGAGATACATTAGACCCTAAGCACTGAATAATCAACAAATGTATGTGTGTGCATAAGTGTGGGAGGTCACATCTACAGCTACATAAGGAAAAATATAAAATAAAACCCATCCATCAACTAATGGCACAATTCCTAATTCTTTCTTTAGGAGTATACATATAAATGGTACAACACTTTATCAAATGTTTACCAAATTTCTTTCATCGTAAACTAATTCATTTCATGAATTTGTTCCTTATTAGGAAAATATAATCATACTTTTCATGCTCTAGTGGCATTTATCACAATTGTTCACTTTGTAAAAATATCTTCCTTATCAGGAATATGATCATCATCATAGGCTCTTTATGGCCTTACATCTTGCTCTTTATGGCACTTCCATCATGCATCAAGTCCAACTTGATTTAGAATAGTCATATTAATATATATATAACGATTCTAAGACCGCCTGTCCGGGTTTCCCCACTGTGCGCGCCCCTAAATGGCTATCATCTTCCAGGGCCTCCAAGGCAACCTCGGATCCTATCGAAACGTCGGGAAGCGACCATGTGCCTGCGGGATAGTCAAGACCACACTCGGAATCTCCTAACCAGCGCAGAAAAATATATATATAAACAAACGCTCACATGGCCTAGGGACTATATCCACCCTGCATCATTAGCCAGGGGGCTTCACCACAACGCGCGCAACTTCCCTTATGATAGCGATTTAGAGAGGTGTGTATCCATAAATTAACATTTATGAAAAACATTACTTTTTCCATTTTTGAAAACTCATATTTTACATTTCCAAAAATCATCCATTTATCCATTTAGCACCAACTCTTAGAAGGTGCATTTCCTTCTTATTAAGTCATATATTATTAATGGCCTAAGACCCAAAGTGCCACTAACCTCAAAATAGTCTCGAATGGTTTATATAATTCATAAACCCTCAAAGTGAGTCTCCATAATGGAGTGTCTCCCAAAAGCTCAACATAATATTTTAACTTCCCATTTCATCTCTAGGTTAATTTCCTAAATCATTCGGATATCAACCTACGCAACTTAGCCCTCGGGTAAGCCTAAATATCCCATTAAATCCTAGGGCATTAGTCTACCCAAAACCACCCTCTAGGACTCCGAATTACTTCCCAAAGGAAGGTTCCTAAACCTTAGACCTAAAAGGAAAAGGGTTGAAAATCAAAAATAAGAAAATCTCACAAAAACAGGGGAACCGAATCGATTCGCCCCATGGGCCGAATCGATTCGCTAGACAGCCGAATCGATTCGGTGAGCAAAAACTGACCTTCTGAAATTGCCGAATCGATTCGCTTTAAATCCGAATCGATTCGGTCTACAAGACCTGTATCCCTCTCCTTATCCGAATCGATTCGCCCTTAAGGCCGAATCGATTCGGTCCTAAGATTTTGCCCAGTTTGGGCGACGGGTTACATAAACCCTAAAATCCCAAAACCTCCATTCTTTGCTTTTACCCAACATCAACAACATCTAATTCTACCAAATTATTCCTACACCATCTACAACTAATAATTTATCCTCAAATCAAATTAAAACTAAGATTTAAGGGTTTAATCATCAAAATCAACAAATACCCATTTATGGGTTAAATCTCCGAAATCTAACTATACATGCAATTTATCACATTAAATCACATTAAATCACATTAAATCACATTAAATCAATATCTAGCAAGTAAGAAACTTGCCTCGAGGTTCGTAGTCTCGGAACACCTCCGGTAGCGACGGATTCCGGCCCAAAATCTTCCATCTCTCTCTTTCTCTCTACTTCTCCCAACTCTCTCTTCTCTCTCCTTTGGCTTTCTCACACAAATGAAGAAAAAGAAAGGGGGTGGGGGATTTAGAAGGGTCTAAAAATATAAACCCCCACTCCTAAATGCTAATACACCACTAAAATGACTCGTAACCACTTAATTGAGTCATAAGCCCTTAAAAATGCCCAAATCCCAAAAATTACAACTGGGCACTTATTTCGACTATCGACCATTCTAAAAACAACCGCACTCCCTATTTTGGCATTCGGGAAAGTGTGAACTATTTTTACGTTCCAATTCCATTTTAATTCATAATTATACCCAAATATCATATATAGGTCATAACCGTCGTTCTACATATAACGACGCAAAATACACAATATAACACTATTTACCTTCTCATAATGGTAAATAGTCAAAACATAGTAAATATTATCCCTAAGTCTCACGGGAAAATAATATTTACTCCAACATTCCCTATTTTATATAATTAGCCCATTAGGCAAAATAGTATAAAATAGTCGCTCGAAAACCTGGGTTGTTACATACTCCCCCCCTTAAAGGGGAATTTTGCCCTCAAAATTCAGGTGTAACCCAATACCATATAAAGGGTATACTATAATAAAAAAAAAATGTGCTATCATACTAGCAATCCCCCGAATAGAAATGTCCCCATAGGACTCAGACTAAGGTCATTGCTATCGATCTCAGAAACTATCGATCCTACCCTTCTACTACGGGAGGAGATACCCACACAAGCTCGGCACTAATTGCCTTACTTCCTAAACACATTACACCCTTACTAGGGAATAACTCCACTAACTTACAATCGCTAACCCCAACACTACTAACTTCTACTCGCGTTGGCGTAACCCTCAAAAGTTTACTTGCTCACTGAGCCCAATCTAAAGGAAGGTTCTCGGACCACTCCCAGTCCTAGGAATATACTATTCGCTGTTTCCATTCCAACGAGTAGACAAGGCATATCACCATCTATACTAGGCTACGCACGGCCTAACGTTTATCGAAAACGATCCGAACTATTGCACGGAAGTTCGATCCATAAGAACTACTACTCCGATCTCTCCTTTAAATCAAATCCACCCCTCCACTTACGGGTGGTAGGATATACCCCATATCCCAAAGGTTTCCCATTTCTCCCTGGAGAATTTATCTATACCTTGACACGAATGTCTCGTCTCGGTTCACTACCGTTTGATAGGAATCGCATACAGATCTAAAACTCCTATTAAGAAGAGTTGGGCGTACACCTCCCGCTTAGTCCGCCCCTTTCCATCGAGCAAGCAGCGATTGATCAAATGATCCACAGTTGCCTCAACTAGAATCATGACCGTTGCATTATGGACAATTCGATAAAATGTCAACGGATATACCCGTACTCGTTCCACACTACTCCCTACATACTAGTAAGTGAAAGGGTCAATCATGGACCTGAACGCTCTTACAATAGCGTCCCCTTGGTGAAGCTCACTCCACTTGGCATTCCATGCCATGAATAAACTCTAAGACGGTATCTACTCGGCGCCTATACTACTCCCGTTCGCACTGCCTTAGAGAAAGGGAATATCTTAACGATAGTCCTTCACGGTCACAAACTTGTTATTCGTGGAAAGACCCAAATTCCTGCCCAGGAGAAATGCCTCTAAGTCCTTAAGGCAAATACTACCGCCATGAACTTTAAATCAAGCGTGGGATGACTCTTCTTAAAATTGTGAGACACACGAACAATAGGTTCATGTTTCCACATTCATACTTCCCGTTCCTGGCAAAGACTCGTTCGTTAAATCAACTCTCGATTAACAACACGAGTGCAGGAGAAAAATCAGCTTATACTTCAACTCCTCCAAAGGTAGGTTACCCGTGTAATCCTCTAACTACGAGAGGCCTCACCACTAATGGCCAAACATTCTAACGAGCTCGAAATCCCATACTTCTCTTCTAGGGACCAAATCCTACTTAGAGTTAACCCACAACCTATTGTGGTCAACTCCCCACCATCTTCCTAAACTAACGCCGCATGCCCTAAGGGCCTAGCATCCTAAGAATCCTAAGGTCAATCTATCTATTCTAACCTAGTCGTATAAGTATAATAATAAATATCCCTAGTTTCCAAGACCTTTCCCGGCTTCTGACATTAGCTCGGTTTCATGCGTGGTACGTCTCGCCGAAGCAAAATCCAAACAAGGAACCCTCCCGTTACACTACTACCTCGCATTTTCAGTCGTCGAGAAGTAACGGTCGAAGACACATGATCGGGATCGACGGAATCCTAACTCGAAATTCTACTGCTACACATGTACGTCTACGTCCTATCATAACAATCGACTGAGGCATTTACCTTCAGTAAGATGCCACTAATACTCTACCCCAAGAGACACATATATCTCTAAACAAATGGCCTTCTCATTAAGACACAACCATAAGTCCCTATCGGACCTTCATCATCATAGTCTTCCCCACATCGATTCAGAGGAAAACTATCATCGCGCTCATATATCGCACATGAACTTAGCCCTTAATCACTCATATACGTGATTCTTGTCTAAACTTTCCAACCCAGCACTAACCAACAGAAAAGAAAAGAAAAGAAAGAAGAAAAGAATAGAAAAGAAAATGCACATCTCTCCACTCCCAACGTCGTTAAGGTTCATCCGTGGAGCGTCTCGCCGAAGCGAAATCCAAACAAGGAACCCCTCCACGCAGTCACCTTAACTAGCCGGTCATGGAGATAAGGCAATAGCATACACAAGCAAAGCAAACAAAGCAAGCAAACAGAATAAAAACAAAAATAAAGGAAACTATCTACATACCGCAAACCACCTTTATAAAGTCTCGACCTGTATCCAGGAGGGATATTATAGATCCACTGGTCCTCCACCTAGAACTAGAACTAGGATAGCCTCGCAATTTATTCGCTTGCTACCACACCCACCAATCTAAGGATATTTCTACTCGTATATAATATATAATACAAGTAGCACGTACCACACATATCACCACTCGCCCCATAACGAGTGTGAAGGAAAAGACAGAACTCCCCTATCATGGAAGTCACATAGATATCCTTACTATATATAAAAATATGTACCGATACTATCACAAGCCCGATATACACACCCGAATCTAGGGCTAACACCATACTACTCCATCTTACTTAAGGAATGCACCATTCGCACCCTAGTTGGAAATTCCACCAACATACTAGCCAACCTCCTTGGCTACTATCGATAGTTCTAAGACACGTCATTCTAGTCTTACCCGAACCAAACTGCTTTCATCAATGACTCAATAAGGAGTCCCATTCTTGTCGGTTATCTTCAATCAACAAGATCAGAACGCATAGTTCCCTTGACTTCTTCAACAAGGAGAATATTCTACCAGCTTCCCCAACCTTAGCTCCACGAGTCTTCCCCGGGTGGAGGTCCACCTATGGGGTCTCATGAACACTGCTTCTCCAAAAGTGTTTCCAACACTTACTTACGAGCCTAGAATTTCCCCTGAAAGTCACTCTCTATGGGCAAAACATTCTGCCCCACCATAAAGAGGCGACTATCATAACCGCCACTTCAACCTTACTCCTAAGGGTGGAAGGTTTTCCTCAAATCCTCACACCTGGGCACTCCTATACCCAACACTAGGCCAAACTCTCGGACCTTATACTTCCACCGAACGAGGTTACACTTCCTCTATCCAACCGAACCTCAACATGTGGTCCTAATAAAGAACCTCTCAACTCCGAATTGACATTGCTTGGAGTCCCAAGCATAGTACCACTCTCTACCGACAACGGTACTCGGGAGAACTATTGTCACTGTACTTAGTAGTCACGGCAGCATTATAAAATAATGCTAAAAAGGGAGAGACCTCCAAAGCGGACCTTATTCCCGGCCACAGCCCACAGCTTATAGAAATCCCATCCCACGATGCCTTCACAATGGCCTTCCTCAACGCCCCTTCATCTAACGACTTACAAGCCTCACACAAACGCGTAGAAGATCTTCGAGGTTCTCATACCATAGCAGGAGAACGAAATCTCACAAGAGGATTCAACGACCTTATTCCTAAGGCTCTACTTCAAACAGAGAGAAACGGAGAAGACGTAAAACATCCGCACAGATTCCTAAGGACTCTAGAACCTAATGCTCTGATACCATCTGTGACAACCCGCCTACTAAAATAATAGGTGGCCAGCCCAATACTCCAATAATTACAGGAATCATAGATGGTCCATTCTTAGCATCACTGTCGTTTAAAATAATAGTATGAGATAACCACCAATCATTTTAGAAAACGGATTGTCATATACAAAAATTTTAAAAGTAAAAGAGAAACACTTAGACAATCCCATTTGTAAAAACGGTGGGTATCAAAAATCGATGAATAAAGTATGATAATACAATAATAATCACCGAATAAGCTGTCGGTGCACAGACCAATACAAATAATACATTAAGTATTACAATTCAATATTTACAATATAATGAATGAGTGCAATACCTCGGGCAAACACGCCCGAATAAAAGTACTGAACATAACTAGAGTACAATAGAGAGGAGCGTCTCCTACAAGTATCCTACAACATCCGCAATATGCTGTAGCTCCATGACAACTGGAAAGGAATATGTAAATACAGGTGTCCATGCGGAAGTGCACCTGTAACGGCAAGGAATATGCAGCACAAAGAAATATAGAAACCGGTCAGGGCCGGGTTTGATATGATTACCATGTGACTAAAATGCATGGCAAGTAAGTGCGTAAATCTCTCACAGATAACAATAATATTCCTCACCTCTCAATCTAGCAGCAACCTAGCGCAATATAAATGATGCTCAGGTTATGGAAAGAACAGAAGGTTAACTTCTCCCCAGTCTCAACAATATGCCCTCATTCGTGCGTGGGGTGTCTCGCAAAGCGAAATCCAAACAAGGAACCCCCCCGATACACTACTACTTAGGCAAGGTTGATCGTCGAGATACATTAGACCCTAAGCACTGAATAATCAACAAATGTATGTGTGTGCATAAGTGTGGGAGGTCACATCTACAGCTACACAAGGAAAAATATAAAATAAAACCCATCCATCAACTAATGGCACAATTCCTAATTCTTTCTTTAGGAGTATACATATAAATGGTACAACACTTTATCAAATGTTTACCAAATTTCTTTCATCGTAAACTAATTCATTTCATGAATTTGTTCCTTATTAGGAAAATATAATCATACTTTTCATGCTGTAGTGGCATTTATCACAATTGTTCACTTTGTAAAAATATCTTCCTTATCAGGAATATGATCATCACCATAGGCTCTTTATGGCCTTACATCTTGCTCTTTATGGCACTTCCATCATGCATCAAGTCCAACTTGATTTAGAATAGTCATATTAATATATATATAACGATTCTAAGACACCCCTTCCGGGTTTCCCCACTGTGCGCGCCCCTAAATGGCTATCCTCATCCAGGGCCTCCAAGACAACCTGGGATCCTATCGAAACGTCGGGAAGCGACCATGTGCCTGCGGGATAGTCAAGACCACACCCGGAATCTCCTAACCAGCGCAGAAAAATATATATATAAACAAACGCTCACATGGCCTAGGGACTATATCCACCCTGCATCATTAGCCAGGGGGCTTCACCACAACGCGCGCAACTTCCCTTATGATAGCGATTTAGAGAGGTGTGTATCCATAAATTAACATTTATGAAAACATTACTTTTTCCATTTTTGAAAACTCATATTTTACATTTCCAAAAATCATCCATTTATCCATTTAGCACCAACTCTCAGAAGGTGCATTTCCTTCTTATTAAGTCATATATTATTAATGGCCTAAGACCCAAAGTGCCACTAACCTTAAAATAGCCTCGAATAGTTTATATAATTCATAAACCCTCAAAGTGAGTCTCCATAATGGAGTGTCTCCCAAAAGCTCAACATAATATTTTAACTTCCCATTTCATCTCTAGGTTAATTTCCTAAAACATTCGGATATCAACCTACGCAACTTAGCCCTCGGGTAAGCCTAAATATCCCATTAAATCCTAGGGCATTAGTCTACCCAAAACCACCCTCTAGGACTCCGAATTACTTCCCAAAGGAAGGTTCCTAAACCTTAGACCTAAAAGGAAAAGGGTTGAAAATCAAAAATAAGAAAATCTCACAAAAACAGGGGAACCGAATCGATTCGCCCCATGGGCCGAATCGATTCGCCCTTGCGAATCGATTCTCTAGACAGCCGAATCGATTCGGTGAGCAAAAACTGACCTTCTGAAATTGTCGAATCGATTCGCTTTAAATCCGAATCGATTCGGTCTGCAAGACCTGTATCCCTCTCCTTATCCGAATCGATTCGCCCTTAAGGTCGAATCGATTCGGTCCTGAGATTTTGCCCAGTTTGGGCGACGGGTTACATAAACCCTAAAATCCCCAAACCTCCATTCTTTGCTTTTACCCAACATCAACAACATCTAATTCTACCAAATTATTCCTACACCATCTACAACTAATAATTTATCCTCAAATCAAATTAAAACTAAGATTTAAGGGTTTAATCATCAAAATCAACAAATACCCATTTATGGGTTAAATCTCCGAAATCTAACTATACATGCAATTTATCACATTAAATCAATATCTAGCAAGTAAGAAACTTGCCTCGAGGTTCGTAGTCTCGGAACACCTCCGGTAGCGACAGATTCCGGCCCAAAATCTTCCATCTCTCTCTTTCTCTCTACTTCTCCCAACTCTCTCTTCTCTCTCCTTTGGCTTTCTCACACAAATGAAGAAAAAGAAAGGGGTGGGGGATTTAGAAGGGTCTAAAAATATAAACCCCCACTCCTAAATGCTAATACACCACTAAAATGACTCGTAACCACTTAATTGAGTCATAACCCCTTAAAAATGCCCAAATCCCAAAAATTACAACTGGGCACTTATTTCGACTATCGACCATTCTAAAAACAACCGCACTCCCTATTTTGGCATTCGGGAAAGTGTGAACTATTTTTACGTTCCAATTCCATTTTAATTCATTAATTATACCCAAATATCATATATAGGTCATAACCGTCGTTCTACATATAAAGACGCAAAATACACAATATAACACTATTTACCTTCTCATAACGGTAAATAGTCAAAACATAGTAAATATTATCCCTAAGTCTCACGGGAAAATAATATTTACTCCAACATTCCCTATTTTATAAAATTAGCCCATTAGGCAAAATAGTATAAAACAGTCGCTCGAAAACCTGGGTTGTTACAAACAGGTTCGAGGCCATTTTAGGCCGGGGGACTTTGAGTGGGAACCCATTGATGAAGAGATGCAGTCGAACTAGTGAGGTATGATGTAATGTTATTTTTCCGTTGTGAATATGATTATGCTATATGAGGCTTTGGGAGTATCGTATGTAAGATTGAAATAAGTGGTAATGACCCGAAAAGGATAAGTGAGCAAGTGAGGCTCTTATACGATTATCTTTTGGGAGAATAGATTGTTTTATGTTATAATAGTAGAGAGCTATGACTTTGTGTTGAACGTGGGAGTTATTAAAATGTGTTGAGTAGTAACGATAAAGCTATTTGTTTTATAGTCGTGCTAGACTTATAAATTTGTTATATTCTAGCTCTGGAAGAGCCTAGTGTATGGCAATATATTATTATTATTATGTAAGAGATTATTATTACTGAAGCGATTCAGAGTTTAGTGGATTATTGTTGAGCAAGGGATTTAGCTCATAGTTATGCTAGTTTTGAGAACTATATGTTATTATGAGTATGATTATTGTAAGCACCTTGTGTCTTGGGCATAAGGTATTTTATTTGAATGTCGAAAGACAAACAGTTTTTAAAATAAACATTTTTAAAAATAAATTTTTTATAGGCCTTTGGGCAATATAAAAATGATTTACCCCAAAAATATTTTTTAAACTCTAGTCCCGATCTAACTAAACTCAATCCCCAACATAGCTGCATAGTAGTGTATTGGGAGGGTTCCTTGTTTGTATTTCATTTGCGAGACGTCCCTCGCATGAAAGTAGCAAATGTCAGGAATTGAGAGGTGTTAATTCTTTGGACATTTCAAAAATTTTCTTCTATTATTAGTATGTTAGTCTGATTTAATATATTTTTAGTTATTGCACAATTGGAGGTAAGTGAAGCCTAATTATGTTTATACGAGTAGAGCTTGAATACAGGGTGTATGGGCGCCCTAGTTGTCGGAATTGGTTTTATAAAATTTAAAATAATTCATCATGAGAAGTGGGAGTAATAGGTATCGTGATCGTGAGGGTAGGTGTCGTAGGAACTAGCCGAGATTTGGAGTACTAGGCTTAGCTTAATTTCGAGGGAGAAATTCTTGTAAGTGGGGAAGTCTGTAATACCCCGAGATTTTTTGGAGTAATAAATTAATTATTTTTGGGAGAAATAAATATTATTTTAATTGGAGAATAATTAAATTGACATTTAAGTTCAAAATTTGAATATGTTAGAAAGTATTTCAAATGATGATTCTCAGTGTGCGATTGATTCCGGAAGGGTCGAGATAGTTGAAATGATTGTACTTGGGTCTTATTTGGGTTCCGAAATATTTTAAGTTCGTTTGGCTCAAATTAATGTATCCGAGTCATTTAAAGTGTGTATTATCATTTAAAGTTGAGTATTTTGGAGATAAGGCTTAAAAGCCTACGTGAGAAGCTATTCTCATTTGAGAGAAAGAGAAAGTCCTAGAAACAAAGAGAGAAAGAGAGAGAAGAAGAAAGGAAGAGAGAAAAGAGAAGAAAAAGCTTAGGAATTCTGATAAATCTGCGATTTCGAGGAAGGTTCAGACACTACAACTTTGAGGCAAGTGATTAAACTTGCTAAATAATTATTGTGTATCATTTATTTCATTATTTGTGGATAAATTTATGGATATTGGGTTAAAATTGTTAAAACCTGGATTTTTAGGTTAAATCTTACATTTTATGTGTTTATGATGAATTTGAGGTTGTAAATTAGTTAGGTTGAGTTATTTGATGTACATTAAGGTTAATAATATGATTGGGTTGAAGATTGATGAGTTGAAGATGGTATTTTGAGGTTTATGGGAAGTTGGAGTTCCTTAAAAATGGAAGTTGGCTGAGGTTACTGGTAGGGCCGGTCTACCGTGACCAGGGGGCCAGTCGATCGCGCCTCAAGGGAAAAGTATACTATCTTCGAATTTAGGCAAAATTAGAAACCGCGGTCGACCGCGATTAGGGGACTGGTAGATCGGGCCTCTGTTTTGGGTTTAAGTGTGGGATTTTAACATTATCCCCTTCCCTTTGGGCTTATATTAATGGACCTTCCTAATTATTGTATCATAGAGGATTAAGTGATTATATAAAGGGACTAATGACTTCGGAAGTGTGAGGAGATGTTTGGGAATCTTTAATAAATGGAATTAATTGTGTAATGTCTCTAGCATTAAGGGAATGAGAACAAAATTAATAGACGATTGGATGTAAATGTTGGGGTTTTAGTGATTGATTTTGAGAGAGTACAAATTTAAGGTATCGTATCGATTTAGTGGAAAATCTCCTTAGTGCCGAGATTGATATTTGAGGAATAATGAATGTTGATCGATGTGCATATGGATATAGAGAATATCCTCAACGTTAATTGAATTGGGAAATTTTTCATACAAAAAGAAGTGATGGATGAGTAAATTTCAAGTGAGGGATCGTATCGTGTATATAAAGTGGGAAAGTGTGAGAGTCAGAAACGGTTTGTATATCGAGAGTGATATACTAATAAATGAAATTATTTCATTTACGCCTACGAGCATAAAAAGAGGATGTATACTTACATGGCGTGATATCAATACCTTGTGTGATGGTATAAATTTATATGATGTGATGGTATATGTATATCTAGTGTGAATGATATATGTATATTTATGTGAACCATACCCCCTTTTTACTATCATGGGAAGTTGTGCAATGTGGGTGAGGCCCAAGGCTTGAGGAGCAGGAGCGTATAGTCCCCAGGTCATAGCATCCATTATTATTGTGTGATTTTTATTAGGGGTGAGATGTGGTGGGTATGTTTCGTCTCATTTCTGGGGAGGAACTATGATAGCTTCCCATACGTTGTGATTTTGTTTTTACCATGGCGGTGTGAGATTCTGACCGTTGGTACCCATGATGATATGTGAGCGATTCCCTGGTAGATGATAGCTTTGAGAAACTGCATCCTCGAGTTATTGCTCGTTGGGATGGTTATTATATTTCCTGTGTGAATAGTATGTTATTTGTATATGATTATGAGATATCATATATCTATCTCTAGTGTAAAGAGAAATAAGAATATTGATTGAGTCTCATTCCGGGAGATTTTATCCGGACGTAAATTGTGATGAGTATATTAAAGTGAATATGATAAGTTTATAATTATATGAGTATATATATTACGATGGGTATCGAGGGCATAATGGACCTCAACGACCAACATTGTCAAGGAGTAGTGTATCTTGCGAGATGTCCCACGCACGAAATATTGTGCAATGTTGGTAGTGGGTAGAAGTTAGTCCTTAGTACTCATATTATATTTGTACGTCTCGACAATCGATAATGTCAAGGAGTAATGTATCGGGGGGGGGGGGGGGTTCCTTGTTTTGATTTCTCTTTGCGATACACCCCACGCACGAAATGCCGTGCCCTGTCGAGAGTTGAGATTAGTTAATTATTTATATTATATAAGAATTTGGGGTTATATGTGTCATGCATTGAGGGCATAATGAATCTCGATAATCAATACTGTCAAGGAGTAGTGTATCGGGGGGGTTCCTTGTTTGGATTTCGCTTGTGAGACATCCCACGCACCAAAAACATTGCGTTAGTGAGAATTGGGAGAAGTTTAGTCCTTAGCATTTAGATGACAATAGCTCTCATATGTCAATATATGTCAATAACTAGAATATGAGAATTTATAGTAAGAGAAAATGTTTATGTATATTTTATATGTTTAGTAAGTTGTCGAATATTTGAGATTATTGTAGTTTGGAAGTTGATGGTTATGTGGTAGAATTAGAAGTTTAAGGTTTTGATTTAGATGGAAGTTTAAATGAGTATAATTTTGGGAGTAGGTTAGATTAAATTGCCCTTAGATAGTGTCGGGCAATTATTTGAGGATCATGTGCAAACGTTTAGGTGAGCGCTTTAGTTGAGAGGTGAGTTGGATTTTCTGGAGAGTGCGACTCCACTTTAATCATGTTATAATTCATTTATAATTATTATGGATTTTAATACACTTGCTAAAATGTTTTCACACCTCGGGCTCTGACCCGTTTATATTTTTCTCTTGCCATGTATATATTATATTATTTTAGGTGTTCCTCCGCAAGGACGCCATTGATGTTATCCATCCAGTGTAGTCGTGGAGTTGTGGAAGGAGAGGACTGTTACGGTATTTTGATATAGTAGATTCCTATCTTTTGTATATCTAGATTAGGATTCAGTTTGTATATCGGTTTTACACCAAAGAGTTGTAGTGTAGCATTTCTTTTACTTTCCTTTTCTCAGACTGTTGTATTGTCTGTGACCCGACAAAATGTTCGGGTATTTCCTTTTTGTATATTTGATTGTACTCTAGTACTCTTCTCTTTTATATAACATGGATGTGTTCTTTATCATATTCAGTAGTTGTTATGTTGTTGGTTGGTTATTGCTTTGTATGTTTTAAATTTTTGGCACCCTCTTTTTGTAGTAGCGGGTAGTTAGCTGTGTTTATTTTAGTATCGTCTGTAGATGCTGAGAATGATCCACTTGAGATTCCTGATTATTTTAGTATAGGGCTGGCCACCCATTATTATTTTAAGCGGGGTGTCACAGGTATGTTCCAAATAATATATCATACACACAAGATATATATATATATATATATATATACACACATCATACTTATACATACCATCTCTTATCCGAATGTATATATGTCAATAAACCCGGTTACCTGTGTATAGAACTCATTACACTAGCCGATACTTACTCACATATATTCCGGATCCTCTTATTACTCAATCACTCACTTAAGCTTTAATAATCAATTGGACATTTGATTAATCCACAAGTTTGATAGAACTTAGGATACACGACTTCTCTCAACTAGCCCATATCCAATATCTTAAATAAGGAACCGAAGTATAAATCTACCTAATATACTTTCATAATTGTTCCGATGTCTCCCTACCATCGTGTAGTAGTATTATCCCACTTTTTACATCACAAACGTTAATATCACTTCATATTGTATTATTACCTCGCTTTTTACATCATAAACGTTAATATCATTTCATATTAGAGGGTTCTCAATCACTAAGCCCAATTGGAAAGGAGTTAAAGAAGAATTAGAAATCTGTAACTTACGAACTAAACCGATGGTTTCAAAAATGAATCGATCCCCTGCACTGAAGAGAGCGAACCAGACCGATGAATTTTAAAAATAAACTGGTCCGCTGCTTCATAAACGAACCAATCCGAGAACCACAAATTGAATCAGTCCAGCCTGTTCAATTTTTGTTCCTTATGAGATTTACCCAAATCTCTAAACCCCATTTTTAACCTAATTCCATGAATATTTCCAGCATCCAATTTATATATCCATCATCAAATTTAAGACTTTATCAACAAAATCAAGATATAACCATATCTAACATCAATTTCAACTGTTTATCAACAAAATCAAGTTTTAACACTTAATACCCAAAACATAATAACCCACCAATTAATTATACACTAATTCACACACAAAAATTATTTATCAAGTTTGATCACTTTCCTTAAAGTTGTAGAATCCGAATCCTCTTCGTAGTTGTGGTTTTGGCTGAAAAATCCCAAGATTTCTCTTCTTTTTCTCTTCTTCCTTAGGTTTCTCTCAAATGGGTTTTCTCACAATTGAGATTGGCTAACTCTCTCATAAGCCTAATAGACCATATATCTATTTATCCCAACTTTAAATGCTAATACACAAGTAAAATGACTCGTCTACCCTATCTGAGTCCAACTAGCCAAAAAGACCCCGGAACCGAAATACAACCACAGGTACTCATTTTGACCGTCTCGACCCATTCCGGATCAACCGTGCACTCCAAATTGTCATCCAAGACTCCGATAACAAAAATTTCTATCCCAACCTCATATAGCTCACACATATATGCCCCGATTGAGAAATAATCAATTTTCGCTGCTTCTACTCACATACGGCGAAATAGCACATCGCACGATTCTATTTGCTTTATCACACTCTTAAATATAAAATTCGCATAAATATTAACTCTTCTACAAAAATTAATATTTATTTTAAATTTCTATTTTAATTTTCACTTATATTAAATCACACCCACACAAGGTAATTAAATACTGAAAATAAATGCTCAAAAATAAGGCGTGTTACACCAATGTTGCATTATAGCTAAATGATTGGATACACCCATCAACCAATGTTGCATTTCACAAGTTTTAAGGAAATCTTTGGTGTTCAACACAAGCAATAAACTATTGCCTTAGTTATACCACACAATCTTTCAAAATGGTTTTTAATTAGTACTTTTTTGTTCGCACCACTCATTGGGTGGGATTTGCCTCAGATCCTATTCTGCCTCTTATAGGCCGATCTATTTTGGATCATACCACTTCTTGAGTGGGTTTTCACTGATCTTTTTTAGATCATACCACTATTCAAGTGGGTTTTCTTCCTCTTCTAGGCCGATTTACTTTAGATCACACCAATCTTTGAGTGAATTTTTACCGATCTACCTTAGATTATACCACTTCTCGTGAGGTTTTTACCTTTTGTAGATCAATATACTTTAGATCATACCACTCCTTGAGTGGGTTTTGATCGATCTGCCTCATATCGTATCACTTTTCAAGTGAGTTTTGATACTTATAAATCAAACGGGTTTTTAAATAATTTAGATAATTAATCGCAGATCATTTTATTATGCATTAAAGAAAAAGGAAAAAACATCTGCCTTGTTATCTAATTATAAAACTTTCTAAGATTCATGGAATTCCATGACCTTGTAATTACTTTCCTTTCTATCTCTTTTAAATGGTACCAACCCTCACCTCTTTTTGAAGCTATACGGTTAGGTCCCTGCCAGTTCGACCCTAGCTTCCCATCTGATGGATTCTTTGCAACAAGTAGTAAATTTTTGATGACCAGGTCATCGACCCGAAATTCTTTGATCATGACTTTCTTGTCATGTTGCTTTGCCATCTCTTGCTGATAGGCAACTAAATGTATTAGAGCTTTCTCCCTTCTTTCTTTTGCCAGATATAACTCATGAACTATTCGTCCATCATTCTAAACGTCCTTAAATACTTCTAAACTGAATATTAGACGTCCGATATCTAAGGGGATCACTTTCTCCATGCCATAAGCAAGAGAGTATGGAGTTTCTTTCGTCAATTTTCTGGGGTCGTCATGTATGCCCACGGAACGAACGGAAGCTCATCCACCTATCGCCCTTTGACATTCTCTAATCAATGCTTGATACTTGATAATAGGGTTTTATTGCTAATCTCTGCCTTCCCATTACATTAGGGGGAAAATACTAATGCGTAGTGGATCCTAACTCTGTCTTTCGTGCAATAGTCGCAAAAATAATCATTATCGAACTGAGTGTCGTTGTCTCTAATAAATGCTCTTGGGATGCTAAATCTCATGATGATATTCCTCCAAACAAACCTCTGGGATCTGACTCTTGAATATGAGTGAGTGGTTCCACCTCAACCCATTTTTTGAAGTAGTCAGTTGCCTTTATCCGATATATACAGTTTATTGGTCAATACATAGTGGACCCACTATGTCCCTGCCCCATTAGGTGAAAGGCCATGGGCTCGTGAGGGGGTTCAAATCTCCTGTAGACTGTTTGATAGATGGTAAAAATAATTGACATTTGGGGCATTTTCTGGTAAACTCCTTTTGCATGAATGGCCACCAATATTCTTGGGAGATCACTCAGTAGGAGAGTGACCTTCCACCCGTGTGTGACCTACAACTTCCTTTATGCATCTCATTTAGAAGTCCTTCCACTTGGTCTATATGAATGCACTTTTGTATAAGGCTGGTGAATGAATGGCGGCATATCTTCCCACTGACATTGAGGCAGAACCCAACTAACCTTATTTTCTTCTTGTGGGACTCTTTATCATCTGGAGGTAGCTTGGCGATTTTTAAGTAGGAGATGATGGGGTCCATCTATGACATAACATATTCTACCTGGAGGATGCCCAAATCCTTCTATTCATCTTCAATGCTTGGTTTATCTATGTACTCCACTTTGATTGTTCTTTTCAAGTCCGTATCTATGGCGGAGGCCAGAGTGGCAAGAGCGTCTACGTGGCTATTGTCATTCATTGGAAGCTACTCCTTTGAGGTAGACTTGAACTGTTAAATGAGGCCTCTGGCCTTGTTTCTATAAGATATTATCCTGGTATCCCTTGCTTTATATTCTCCATTGACCTGGTTAGTGATCAGTCTAGAGTCACACTACACGACAACATGGTAAGAACCCAAAGTGATCGCCCTATGAAGACGTACACCATGTCTTTGTACTCTACTTTATTATTTGAGCCTTTGAATCCTAGTCTGATGTATTTGTTGATAAGACTACCTTGTGGTGTCCTAAACTATCCCAACTCCTGTTCCCTTCTCATTTGATGCGCCATCCACAAAGAGCTTCCAGGACTATTCACTGTCGCCAACTGCTAATGATTCCAGGATGAGATGCGACTTTTCATCCTTTCCTCTTGGCGATTATGAAAATTATACCACAAATTCTTCTAGGATTTGATGATTGATCTCCATCCTAGGTTAATACTTAATGTCAGACAAGGCCAATTCAAGGGACCACTTGGTCATTTTGTTGGAGAGATGCCACCCTGAGATAACCAAGTAGAGGTATAGATCTTCTCCTTCTTTGGGAGTTGATCCAAGTACTATCGAATCCCTGATAAAGCTCGATCACATTCTTTTGTCTAGATTGTGGGACTTGCTTTCTTCAACGCTTGGAAGAATGTCCGACATTTGTTAGAAGATCTTGAAATAAAGAAATTTAGGATGCTAATATTCCAGTAATGACCTGGATGACCCTAATTGTGGTCACTCTTCTGAGGTCCTGTAGATCTTTCATTCGATCTGAGTTTGCCTTAATGGCCTCTGAGTCACCACTTGTTCTTCCCTTTGGCAAACTTTATCTTCATTTGGCGTGTCTTAATTTTCGCTTTAAGTACCTACACACATGAGACAAAGAAATATACCTTGGACGCATTGAGTTTGAAATAAGATAAAAACTTTAATTAAATTCTCCCCCATAAATCAAACTCGTCAAGTCTCACTTTTTAATTTTCTCTCCCCCTTTGTTTTATTCGAAAGAGACAAAGAAATAGTAACATAGGCATGAAATACGAAGCATCACGTGGAAGATAAGATATCATTACAAAAGATATAAATCAAGCATGTGTAATGATATTTTGAGAGGAAAACACAACCAACTATTTTTGGAATTTTTTTTTTTTTTCTCAAAAACAAACAAACAATACAAAATATAATATATGCAAAATATATCGGAGAAAATCTGGCACACATGTATAGGTATAAATGACCACAAAACACGACACAAAACACATAATCCTTACACATTATTATAGTATCGATATGTCTAAAAATGTGGAACTGAATGAATGGGCGTGAACTAGATACAAATAAATTATTACCCAAACACTCAAATATGTTCAAGAAGTTTTAACTGATTGCAAAACATTATCAAACTAATCTTTACCATCAAGTGACAAATATAGTTTAACTTAATGAACAAAACAAGCACAATGCACACAAACCTAGAATATTGATGATTCTACAAATCAATAGCGTCATGACAAGATAAGCATAACTAGGATTCATTGTGCAAATCTGTTGATCTTCAACTAAACTCCCTCAAAAGATAAACATAATCATATTTTCTATTATTTTCGTTTCTTAATTCTTTTGAAGTTATTCCATTTTGAATGATCAAACAAACTAAAATATTTTACCCCTTTTTGGGCAATTCTTCTATTTTTATTGCCTTTATTTTTTCTTAGGCTCTTTTCAACAGTGGCTTTCATGTAAAGTCAACCTGTCTTTCACATATCTTCTCGTGTACAATCATATTTTTTCAACACTAAACAAAATCTCACTGTCAATGGTTCTTACATGCACAAATCCCCCATAGTCACAAGAACATGTAGACGATAAAATTGACGGGAGAACATATCACCAAGATCAAATATACATGTGAAGTTAAAATCCAACAATCTTGCGCATGTGTGTGCTCCGCATATACAACGTTGAATTCATAACGCAAATCAAGTTTGATACAACTCCATAAACATGTTTAATATCAATCTAAGTATCTAAAGTCATAACCAAATATCCTAGCCACATGAAAATTGCGGAGTGAATTGGATTCAGACACACTAATATACCACACTAAATGTGTAAAACTAAAATAGACAAAAACCAAAAATCTTTTTATATTTTTTAAAATGTTTATCAAAATAAAATATTTTTATATGTTTTCGATATGACTCAATAAAAGAAAAATATAATACAAAAGAAACACATGTCATAACACTAGCAAATATATATCACGAAGCACAACTAGAGTATGATAAAAAAAATTATGCAAGCAATCATCTATAAGATATAGCATATGAAGAATCATGTGCAGTCATGAGAGAATCAACTAGTCTAACATGTAGATTTTCCAAAATGGATTTCCTAACCCATATAGGTGTATACTTAATCAAGGTGCCCTTTCTTACTACAATGCAAACACGTGTAAACTCGAGGAATGTTACCTAAGGGTTGACCTTTTCTAACGTCCTTGGATATGGTTGACCCTCTAAAATAAATAAAGGTTTTGAATTTGACACTGGAAGCATTATAAACATGTGAGCCCATACCATCACTACTAAAACTACAAGATTCTTTTAAATAATCTTTCAACTTCAAAATTTTAGACTCTTCAAGTTTTAGGGACTCCATCTTCAATTTGTTCTTCTATAATTTGTTCTCAATCATAGGTTGCCTAATAATAATTCTTACTATCTTCAAAATACTCCTAATGGCCTAATACAAGTGAAAAATTCATTCATATAGGTTTAGATAGACTCAAATAACTCTAGCTAAAATCTAGGAAGAGACATAAAATCCCATATAGGATCGAACCCACTGGCCAAACCAAACACACAAGTGAACCTATAGACCGAACCGGTTCGCATGACTAAACCAGTTTGATCAGGTCCTCTGCCTAAGGTTGCCTTCTTTCGCCTTTTTCCTCTCATTTTCAATTTTACCCTTGGACTTTTTTCTCAACTTTGAATGCTTGTAACTTCCTCACCATAGCTCGGATTGAGGTGTCATTTCTTCTAGTATTCTCGTGAGTTCGAGCACTTAAAATTTTATATTGGCTCCTCCATCAGGTTCTGACTAGAAAATTACCAAAATGCTTTTGACTTTCCTTTCTCGCCATTCTTTCATTGTATTGAGTTTTGTATTCTATCCACGTGCACGATTTACCCGTAAAAGATAAGAGAAGTACACAAAACACAAAATACTTGCCAAAAATATTAGTAGCATAAATATGAGATAAATTCAGGCTAAATGAAATGTTTGGGACCATATAAATTCTAAAATTAAGGGGGTAAATATGGAATAATTAAATCTAATAAATAATCCTAGTGGATAACCAATTAAGTTAAGTCTGGGAATTATGAATATTGATTAGATGTTGGTTAAAATAGATCAATAGCAAATGTATTTAACCAAGCGGGTATCAAACACTTAACATGTGGAATCATATTATGTACCGTAATCAAATTTGCAAAAAAGATCTCATTATATCCGAATGATTTCTGAGATAATTAAATTGGAGTGCAATTATAATTGTTTAGTGGAATTAATTATGATTAAATAAATAAATTAAATAATTATATTAATCATAATTAGGGTTTTAGAGTAATTATTTAAAGCCATTTTACTGTATTATTATTTGTCTTGGGTCCCTCGTGTAGTCCACATACCCAAGTAGTTAGGCCTAAACTCCCGAGAAACCTAGTTTGGTTGCAATCCACCTTTTGTACTTGCATATAAAAGTGTGGGAAAGGGGTTTTGATAATTACATTTTGTCATTATGGGTAACATAAGACATTATTCATATTTTTATGAGAAGGCCTGGAGATATACTAAGATATCTCACTCATCAGGAAGGGTTTTCATCAAAAAAGGTGACACATGCGTACCTATCTTTGGGGATGATCATACTCTAGAAGATCCAAGATCTACAAAAGGTTAAAAATGGTTTTTGGAGACCATGGATGGGGGACAAAATTATCTTCATCATCAAACAATTTATCCTTATATAAATCATAGTAAGATTTGCTATGGTATGAATTCTTGAAACCTTAGATTCAAACCTAGTTCTTGTTTTCTTTTCAGTGAATATTTAATCTAAGATCCAAAGGGCTGAAAATTTTCCACATTTAACTTTCAATACCACTTTTCCAACATATAGGTAACTAAATGAGAGTTCTTGTGTGAGAGGTATCTTCTTGACATGTGTAAAACATATTTTCATGTTTAAATGGAAATTAGAGTGCATTGAGGTTTTTACCCCTAGGTGGTAGTTTTTTCTTATATATCTTGTCTTATGTATGCTTGTGCATGTTTTTAATTCATATGTAAACATTTGAACACACACACATCACTTAGATATAATTTGAATATAGTGAATTTTCTTAAAATTTGATTCAGTATGTTAGATATAGGATTCATCTTTAAATTCACGTAATTTCATCAATGTGGAGTTAATCAAGACATTTGTAAAGGAATTTGTTGAATCATGTATTGAGAGTTATAAATTTGCAAGATATTTTTTAAAGACAAAAAAAATTGACTATAGGATACATTTAAACCTATTCATCCCCCCTCTAGGTTTGGTATAAATGATTACTTGAGCATAGCACACACTTTTCTAAATATCATCTTATTCAAAGTTTTCGTGTACATTTAAAATTCATCAAAAATCCCAATAATTAAAATTCTCAAAAATTTTCAATAATCAAAATTTGCAAAGATTCCATATTTGTTGTTAAAAACATCAAAAATTACAAAAACTAATTAAAAAATCTCAAACTTTCCATAAAATTATCACATCATCGCATGTCCTTCCCCAAAACATTTTCCCATCATTTAGGTCCTTAGAGTTGACATTCTTATCTTTTAAGTCCGTAGAATTGACCTTTATGTATGCATTATTTACCTTCTCGCTCTTTAGCTCCTTATAAGTGACCTTGGCCCTAGAGTTAGGCCGCGATTCTATGAATCGGTCACATACACTCTTTAGTTCCTCAGAATTAACCTTGGTCTTTAAAATTAGGCCATGATCCCCATATTATTGCATACACTCTTTAAGTCCTCATAATTGACCTTGACCCTCAGGATTACATCGCAATCCTCTGAATTGGTCGCATACACTCTTTAGATCTTCATAATTCAATGGTTCTTAGAATTAGGCCGCAATCCTCATATTGGTCGCATACACTCTTTAGGTGCTTACAATTGATCTTGGCCCTCAGACTTAGGCCGTGATCCTCTAAATCGAACGCATACACTTATTAGGTCCTTATAATTGACCTTGGCCCTCAAAATTAGGCCGTAATCCCCGTATTAGTTGCATACATTCTACAGGTCCTCATAATTGACCTTGACCCTCAGAATTGATTACGACCCTCTGAATTTCTTGTATACACTCTTTAGGTGCTTAGAATTGACCTTGTCCCTTAGAATCGACCGTGATCCTTTAAATTGGTTGCATACACTCTTTATGTCCTCAAAATTGATCTTGCCTCTTAGAATCATCCTCAATCCTTTGAATCGGTTGCATACACTCTTTAGGTCCTTAAGATTAACCTTGGATCTCACAATTAAGTTGAGATTCCCATATTGTTCACATACACTCTTTAGATCCTCAGAATTGGCCTTGGCCAATAAAATTAGGTTGTGATCCCCGTATTGGTTGCACACACTCTTTAGGCCCTCAGAATCAGGTCGTGATCTCTGTATTTGTCGAAAACACTCTTTATATCTTCACAATTAACCTAAGCCCTCAGAATTTGGCTATTATACCCTAAACTATTGCACTCACTCCTAGATTGCCATAAGAAGACCTTTATTCCCATCATAATTAAAACTAATCCTCACTATAGTTCTCACTCGTTAGAATCCAACAACCCACAAATTCCCTTGGTATCTATCTTTAGATGAACTTCACTAATCCTAATCTCGTCCAGTGAGGGTCTTTGTAGACACCCTATTTTAATACCCACATACAGCTCCATAGGGGCCAAGAAAAGTCCCTTTAAACCCCAGACCCCCATCATAATTGAAGAACAATGGGATGCTCTTTAATTTATGTTAGACTTTGGTCAGCCATCAAAACCAAGATTATCTTAACACATTTTCATAGATCTCTGAATACCCTTTCTAAAGGTCCTGACCATGCATGAATCAGACTTATGGTTCACATTTTATAACTTTTTCATCAAAAAACGCTAATCGAAAAATGATGGGATGATTTCCGAGATCCATTTGAATTTGCTAAGATCTTGGACATGAGAGTATCTCAACTCACTTTTATACAAATATGAATTCTCTTGCCAATGGTCCTGACCATGCGCGAATCGGATTTATAATTTACATTTTATGGTCATTTTTATTGAAAATCCATTTTAGCATGCCTATAGGCAGACCTCCCCCTTTCCTACTAGCAGGAAGCATTGCTTGACTGCCAAGTCCAACACCACTTCCGGTAGGTAGCCTATTATTCATGCCGACTGGCATCCCCTTTAAGGGTAGCCTAGTCATTTTGGCCTTTCATTGTTCCATATTTAAGAAAACCATGACCTCACTATTCACGACCTTGAGTCCAATAATTCATCCGACAACCTTATTTCCTTAATCCCAAAAACAATCTCTTAAAGTCTTTTACATCCCCCTTCACCTCACAATTTCCACCACTTTCCACCACTTCACTACCATCTAAAAATCAAATACCAAGAGCAACTTAGAAGTTCTAAAACATCTTTATTCTAGTTGGCCAAGTTAGTGTCATTTCACACATTTCACTATTTTTAGTGCATTTTTAATTTAATTTTTATCTTCTGACCACTAATCACACTGTTTATTATTTATATATTCCAAACTTATTTTCATAAACCCTCAAACCCAATAAATGGTTTATATTTTCTTCTTATTTTTCTTGTACCTTTACCACTTTTCACACTTTTTCATAAACTAAAAAGAGAGATTATAATCTTGGATTATAGGTTAGACCCCATTTTATTCCCTACTCAAATTACATGGACTTTGATGCTAATTTTGGCTATATAGGATTCCTAGGATTATCTTGGGATTCGAGTCCTCATTACTTATTTCATTTTATTTTCACTAGTATCCTATTTACATATTGATTTCCTTATTACTTTATCACTTTTTAGCGACCCTGTTGACATGCGTATTCGCTCATCCATAGTGAATAACGATTCAGTGCGTCGCTCATAGTTTATTTATTATTACTTTTTTCCCACCTTTTTGGTGGTCCTATTGATATGTGTATTCACTTTTTCATAGTGATTCATGATTCGAGACATCACTCATAGTTTAGCCACTTTTATTTATTTATTAACTTTTTAGCAGTCTCGTGACACACGCATTCACTTGTTCATAATGAGTCATGATCTGGTGTATCGCTCATATTTTGTCTATCTTTACATTTTCTCTTTATTATAGTTTTATTTATCAAAATGCTTGGTTTACGTCTCTTCCATGGCATGGACCTGATGATTTCGCTCCAAAGACACAATCCACATATATACATATTTTCACTCCCCGTATATTGTACACACATTTATAGGTTTTAGGAGAAGGATAGTAATTTATTTCCCATAAAAGTCCGAAAGCGCGAATTTGGTGCCTAACACATTCCCATTCCGTAACATAGTCTCTGAACCAGTGAGTTTCTTGGTTTCACCTGCACCTGTTAGTATTTTAATGTTGTATCCTTGTGGAAGGCTACCTCTTTTGCCTATTTTTAGTGAAATAGGATATCAACTCTAATCTTTAAACACTTACACAATATCTTTCCCTTGATCCCAAACACATCATGTCCTTCATAGCCCTCACGAGCGGTGGGAGGAGATTTTTTCCCCTACTTCGTCCTAGGTCCGTTCCAAGATAACCATATCGGAAGATGGAGAGTCTGTATAAACTTCACTTACCTGAATATAGTGTGTCCCATGGACATCTTTCCCTTACTAAAGGTCTGGAGTCTAGACAATAGCGATTGTTGGGCAAAAATAACCTGGGATTGACATTTAAATGCCAAAAAAATTCATACATAAAGATCTTTGATTAATCTTACATTGGAGAGAAAAATAAGAACTAGTTTAAACATTAAACCTAAGGTCTCAAGAATTCATACCATAACGAATCTTTTTGTGATTCGTATTAGGAGAAATTTCTTGACGATGAAGATGATGTTCCTTTCCTCCAAGGTATCCAAAAAACCTTTATTAAATATTTTGTATGGTAGTATCTTCTAGTGCATGATCCTCCCCAAAAGTCATGTAGGTGGGTGGAAACCTTTTTAGATATAAACCCTTCCTTATGACTGAGATATGGTGATCTATCTTTATGATTCTTCACAAAAATGTGAATAGTATTATCTCTCACCCCTCTCAAACTCTAATGAACAATTATAATTATTAAAACCCCTTCCAACACTTTTATACACAAGTACAGAAGGGGAGCTTAGGCCAAGTTTTTTTAATAGTATGAGCCTGACTACTTAGGCATATATGGACTATACCAGGGACCCAAGAAAAATAATTAAATTGGCTCCAACTAATACTAAAAAATACCAATTAAAATTATCGTAATCTATTTCCTTTCTTTATTTAATCGTAAATTAACTCCACTAAATAATCACTACTGTACTCTAATTTAATTATCTCATAAATCACTCAACTGTAATGAGGTCTTATTTGAAAAGTTAATTATGGTACATAATATGATTCTCCATATTAAGTGTATGATACTTGCTTGGTCAAATAAAGTTACTGTTAATCAATTTTAACCAACACCTAATCAATTTCCTTGATACTCATACTTGACTTATTTAATACTCCACCAGGATTATAAAATAATCCACCGCTCGGGTTTTACTTGGTGAAAACAAAACGTATAAGTCTATCAAGGGGTATCACAATCCACGGTATCCCCTGGACGTAGATTTCTCTGAATTATGATCTCAAACCTATTTACACATTCGTGGATCATTTGCACTGATATAAATCAGACTGCACCCATAAGAATTGTTTAAGCATTCCAATTCTCATAGTTATTGGGATTAAGAATCTATGCACCCTTTGAAAAATGGTATGAGATTTTTCGAGTCTAATCAAGATAACCCTTAAACCCAAATCATATAGTTGGCCTTGTTTAATACATTTCTTGGATATACCGATCATAATCCCTTGTTAAACTATTGAACATGTTCTCAAACCATCAAACAATTTCTCGTAGTTTGATATAAACTACTAGGATTTCATCGCAACCTTTTTGATAGGATATTAGTTATGCTAGGTTGTGAATGGTTAAATAGTGAAAGAACTTGAATCCCGATCTCCTAGTGATCAACCCGAAGCTGAATCACCGGAATTCCTACTGAGGTCTATTGACCGACATGTATATAATATATTTAAACTAAATAAAAGGAATTCTCGTAACCATGATTCTTATTTCAAAATGAACTGACACATCTTTACTGAATGTGATCGACATACATGGGTTTAAGAATAAAACCCCAACACTAATGATGGTATATCAGATCATCCTTTCTCAGGTAATATGACTTAACTTTGAGGCTTTCGATAACTAAGCAGAATATGAGGCTCTCATTCATGGATTGACGAAAGATTTCTCTCTTGAAATTAATCGCCTTGAATTATTAAGTGACTTAAGTCTGGTATCTATTCAGATATCAGGAGACTACAATGATAGAGACGAGTGTATATCCTCTAGATCCCCAGGGTTTGGTAGCCAAGTTCAAGCATGATCAAGTCCAATAATTCCCTAAACTGAATAACAACAATAGATGCTTTAGATACTTTGGATTCGTTTGTAAACTCTAACATAAAAAGAGTTATATAAGTAGAATGTCTTGATATATTGAGCATCCAAAGCAATAGAGGACCGACTAGTTACTCGTGGTCCAAAAGGCTCCAAGATATATGGACCCAATAATCACATACTTACAGGTTTGTTGCCTATGGACAAGAAAAATTATCATCAAATAAGAGTGAAGGCTTCTCAGTTTTTCCTATCCCCTGAGGAGAAACTCTATAGGAAATTTTTTACCGGGACATATTTGCAATGTGTGCATCCCAATGACGTCGACCAAGTACTTTATGAACTACATGAGGGGATTTGCGAAGTCATACTGTGGGAGATATATATCATTGAAATATATAAAAGAAAACTATTAGTGGCCTTATATGCAAAAGGAAGACATTTCCTACGAAAGAAGTGAAAAAAGTGTCAATTGTTATCACTAATGCTTGACCAACCATCTAAATACCTCAAGTATTTTACCATCCCATGAATTTGTACATAATCAGGGTTGGATATTACTGGTCAGATTCCCATAACACCATGGAATCAGATATATCTCCTAGTCAACACATATTATTTCACCAAGTGGATTAAAGATGAACCGTTAACAAACATAAGAGATCTCAACATGATCAGGTGCATCTGGAGAAACATTGTAATCCATTTTGGTGTTCTAATTACTTTTATCACCGACCACAAAACACAATTAGAAAGAGGCCCTTTCTAGGACTTTTGTAATTGTCATTGCATTAGACATTACTATAGTTCGATGGATTACCCTCAGAGCAATGGGCAACTGAAGCTTTAAAAAAAATATTCCTTGACAAAATAAACAAAAGATTATAAAGAGCTGAAGGAGAATGGTCAGAGGATCTTCCCTATGTCCTATAGGCATATTGAATAACTCCCAAGAGGTCGACTGGGGAAACTCCCTTTACCTTAACTTATGGAATGGAGGACAAAATATCATTAGAAACTAGATTGCCGACCATAAAAATAACTGTCACCAATTTAAACATGAACGATGAGATCATCAGAACTGAACTTGACATGAGCAAAGAGATAAAAGGAAAAATCCCTGATCAAACTAGCAAACTAGTAATAATAGTTGGAAAGATAGTACAACAATGGCGTCAATACAAGGAAGTTTGAAGTCCGTGTATATGCACAATTGAAGGTCATTGATAATATAGGGAAGCAGTCCGATAGAAAAATGGTAACCAACTAGGAAGTACCATTCTGTGTTACCAGAGATAATCTTTATGGAGCCAACCATCTGGAAACAATGGAGGTTAGGAGATACCTATGGCTTGGAATGAAGAAAACTTTAGAAAATTTACTTTTTAAGCCATTAGATTATTAGTGAATTTCATTAGATTTTTACATTTTGTATTGCATTTTTTGTTATATTTATTTAATACAATTAGCTTTGATTGTTTTAAGTGGCAAGACAATGATATTGGTAAGTCATCTTATTTCTTTTCGATCAGAGTATCGTTTTAATACCTTATTAATATAATTACACTTAGTCATGAGCTTAAGGTCACATGTTTTCATCATTAACTATAGGAAAATAATTATGATTTGCTTCATCTTTGACGATTCACCTCTTTGGTTATAAATGCTCGCCTACCAGTATACGGGTTACGATGGAACTCGTATTTAGTGTCATGGTGGAGGAGGTCATCTTTCACTAATTATATGAGAATTGCATCAGTAAGAATTGATGGCTCCTCTCTCCCAAATGGAGTAAGTCGAACAAAGGAGGGGATCCACCTCCGTACCAATACAATAATTGGGAATTTTAGGGTACTTTTAAAACCACCAAGACATTCAACCAATTGTTCTTGTAATCCACTTTTGTGGACTCATCAAAATATGGTATATCTCCCATCCAACCCTCACTATAGCCATCAACACAAACTCCATAAGGTTATTTCCCCAATTGATACTTTGACCTTATGCTATTATGGCACAGTCCTTTTCTGATCGTCATTTTGTAATCAAAATCCTTTGTAGCATTGTAGAGGTCCTTCCTTAATGGCTTGTTATTTTATGCGAAGCTTAGTAATTAATAATAAATGCCATTCAAGTTCGATCAGAGACATTTGTTCTAAGAACAAAGTCCAGATCCTCACTCTCTTGGACTACAAGCACTAAGGACACAAAATCATAAGACTATAAGTATGAAAGAAAGGAGCTCAAAACTTAAGGAAGTAACAATACAATCCATACATAAGAAGAATATAAAATGGTAACTAAATAGGAAACAATTAATGAAAAGGTATTTATCTTTCCATTAAAAAGAGGGTGGGACAAGCCCATACAAGTAGTACAGAAAAGGTATAAGATAGGACATGAAAAATTACAAAAAGATCCTAAGATAAGTTACTCAATATGAGTTTATTTGGGATATGGCACTAACTCAAATTGATCGGGATCCTTGTCCTTATCTTCTTCTTATTTTACCTCTAAGTTAAGAGGGGAATCAAAAGCGTATTGGGAAAATAGTTTAGAATTAGAAGAAACTCGAGCTTTTGCCAAGGCTTCCTCCTAACCCTGTTTGAACAAGACCTTATGAAAAAATCCCAACTTCTTATGGCTGTTGGAAAAGGCCTTGTCCCATCTTTTTTCAAAAGCAATGCTATTGGCATTAAGGATTGGAGCAAGAGTCTGGGCTAACTCTTTGTTGGCCTTTTCCAGCTCATCCACCTTGGCCCTTATTTAGATGACCTCAATCTACTGAGCCTCCAGTTAGACTTCGTGCTCTAAATTTTTTTTCTAGGCAACATCAAGGTCCTTTTGATCCCCATCTATGGCCGTCTTCATGTTTCCTTATGTGGCAAAAACTGAGCGTCTGTGTAGATACACTAATTATTGTTATTAGCTTCCGAACGTAATGCAAAAAACCTAAACTTTAACTACACTCATGTGGAGTATAGCGGCTAGTCTGAGTATTAAAAATTCACAGTGAATATTTGATAGACTTTAATTGATTTATTACTTCTAAAATATAAGTGTAAAATGTGATTATGGCGTAAAGGTGAAAAAATGGAAAAGTAATAAAACTAAACAAGATTAATAAAACGGGAGTAGGATCGCATCCCCGCAATGGGATGAACAACACGTAAAAAATATTTTGGTTCGAAAACATTTAACCGAGCATATTCAATTAATTATAAACATCACACATGAAGGAATCTAAGCCAAAAATAAAAGATTAAACATTTTATCGAAAATGGTCACACATGGATAAATTTCATCGTATTACTTTAAACACTAACGTTGTGTGATAAAGAAAGTTAAATGCCTAATATTCCAACTTTAGTACACGAGGTTTCAATTAAATGCATTTTTACCCAAGCCTAGATTTCAAAGCTCAATATCCATTAATGGAGAAAATATGACCCCAACCCTTAACTTAGCTACTAGACATGATTAAAGAAAGAAATAAAACTAGTTAAAAAATGAAAGAAACTAATTAAGAAACAAAAACTAAATACAAATCAAGAAAATAATAAAAGAAAGCTTATATTAATAAGGAAGAAGATGCATAGTGCCATACAAACCTATTTGAGTGCAAACCCTAGGAGGGATAAACAAAAGCCAAAATACTCCCTCTCGAACCTAAAACTAACTAAAATACAAGATATCCCCCCAAACAAACAAAAACCAACTTGTTAATTTAGTTGGAAAAGAAATAAAGGAAAAAGAAAGTAAAATAAAGAGACCGCCCCAAATCTGTAGGACCCGGTCGACAGCGGATCAAGGCTGCTGCATACTAGAATCATTTATGGGATAAAACTAAATGGCCGATTAACCGACCCCAAGCCTCAGTCGTACGATTTCCTATTTTGAGTGGGCCTTTATTCTTCACAAGGGAGAAAAGGTTGCTAGCGAAAATGGCAATAACTTCATCATGCGGACCAAAAATGATGTGATGTTTACGGGCACATGAAGCTAACACAATGAACTACGCTTTGTCGAATTCCACTGAGTAAGAGGTGAAGTATGAAATGACTTAATTTCCCTTGAAGTTCCATCAGACGATGGAACTTCCTTGAAAAGCAACTTATCCACACGATAAGCATTCACATACCTACAAAAGCTCAATTATACCCTGCAAAGCATAAAAAATACATGTTAGAGGTTATCTAGTTAATAAGCATAAATATAGACATTAAGAAACACAAAAGTGCTAGAATGTATAAAGATAGCGGGCGCAAATATGCAATATTCGTGACGTATCATTGACCATCTTCTTTTTTTGATTAGGTTTCCTTTTAAGTATGTTGACGAAGTCCATTACAAACTACCGAGCAACGAATGAAAATATAAAGGTAGTTAAAAAGAACTTTAAGACAATATAAATTAAGTAAAAAAGTTCTTTACTTACGAGGGAAAGTGCATGGGCAGTGTGAGGGGACAACCTATAAGAATATATATTGTCAATAAAATATTGATTAGTAGGGAGGCAACCTCCCCCAGAAGTCCAAAAGCCAGCTATTGTTGCTTGGCGATTGACCCCTCGATATGGACCTTCCCTTTATTAGGGACATCCACAAACTTAGAGGTCATTACCTTAATATAAGTCTATTATTCATTATTCTCATCTTCATAGGTAGAACTTGCATTTTTTTGGTGGAGTCCCCCATAACACTAGGGACAAAGGGACCCCCGACCTCCTTCATCTTAGTCGGATGAGTAATTAGAGAAGTGGGAGAAAGAGAACCCCTATAAAATTTTGGATATTCCTCCTTGGTGACATCTCATCCTCATAGAAAGTGGGATGATTGTTAGAATGTGTGAAATATTGAAGAACACAAAAGATCTCGATATATTGGCTATTGAAGGATTGTGTTCGGCAAATCCCCCTAGGATCTCTGGTTCTCGATATATATGATAAGTTAGAAATAAAGTTCTGTAGGAGGTATAAGAAAGCAGAAAATGTAACCAGCCTAGGATGGTCAAAGGTTGTCAAGATCTGTCTGATTGACCAAGTCTTTTTCCTAAGCAACTTGGGTGAGGTTCCTTAAAATGCAATTAGGTATTACACTTTTAGTGTTCATAGCGATATGATTATAAGTTCGAGAGAACCATAAACCATTAAGGGGTTAAGAATATTGAGCATATGTTTCACTCATTTATAGAGATTAAATGGAGTGTGTGATAAGTTTGTGACCAAACATGTATCAAATAACACCCATTAGTCCTTTTAGAAATACACAACAAACCATAATGTAGATGAATTACGAGTTAAATACATGGTATTAAGATTAAGGGGGAGATTGTTAGGATTTTTCTATTAAAACCATGTATGATGTTTACTTTAAGTAAAGGTATGTCGCCTCATTTTGAAATAAAAATCATAGTTATGATAATGCCTTATATTTGGTTTAAATATATTGTAAACATGTCGATCAATATAGCATAGTAGGAATTTTGGTGAGTCGACTTCATGTTGATCACTAGGAGATCAAAATTTCAATTCTAGCACTATTGAAACATGAACAATCTAGATAGGGATTTGACATCCTATTTTGATGGTTGCAATGAAATCCTATTAGTTTAGCTAAAAAATATGGGAACCAATATAATGGGTTGAGAATTTTTATGATAGTTCGTCAAAAGACTGTGATAGTGTAATACCTTGTACTTTTATGAGTATTTTATTTCCCTATGTGCATTTATTTATTAATCTAATTGGAGAAATAAAATTGGGTTCGATAAATATTAATTAGTCAGTTTAGGATTAATATTAATAATTATTATTGTTTACTCGCGTGTAATAAGTAAATAGCGATGAAAATTACTATATTGTCTTTTAATGAGTAAAAAGCGACCAATTATTATATTATGTCATTACTGAGTTAGCACGATGGATTTAAATAGTTTTAGAGCAACACGTACTATACACACGTGTCGGACCTAGTTAATGGTATGATGGTATACTTTTAGTGTCGTGACTTGGATGGTCTTTTTTAGTGCACTAGTGATCTAGGTTGGGTCGAAATAGTCCATAATAGGTAGCCGGGGGTTATAGTTTGGTTCCCGAGGCTTTTGAGACATAGTAGGGCCCCTATGGGGGTATAGTTATCTTTTTACCTCAGGGGGTGCGATTAAGAAGTATTTAAGGTTAAATGGGTTAGATGAAATTCTCATTTTGGCCTATTATTTTTTGAGATTAAAGGAGAGATTAAGAAAAAGAGAAATTAAAGAAAAAGGATTGGAGAAGAGAGGAAGAACATCTAAAAAATTCAGAGCATCTCTACGAGTCGAGACTATGCATTTTAACTCAAACAAGGCAAGTGTTTACTTTCTTTAGATTTGCAATTTTTTGTGATTAACTACGCTTATGATTAATTAGTGATAAATCTGGTATTTTAAAGATGAAAATTTTGGGGATTAATTGAAAGGGAGTTGGTTTTTGATTGATCTATGATCATATTTGATAATTAATAAGTTAGAAATTCATAATATTAATATGGGTTTATGATTATGAACATGAAGAACATTTATAGGGTGTTAGAATTAATAAATTTCAAGGTTTGATAATTCTGAGTTGAATGAACTAAGACTAGGAATACTGAGTTTCCATGTTGGATTCGAGATTAATTCAATGTTAAAATACTTCTTGAATGATTATATATTGATGTGGGATCTTAATTTATGATTTTTGGAGGCTTGGGAACTCCATTGAAGGGTTTTGGAGGTGAAAACTCGAGGTTGAAGATGAAGGGTAGCCCAACAAATCGAATTGATTCACTGGGGGAGAAAATCGATTCGGTTGACCAAACCGATTTGGTCTTCTAAGAGAACTGGTTCAGTTTGCTAGCCTCTGCCGATTTTTCTTAAGCATTATTTTAACCCATTAGTGTTTGGTAAATGGGCGTATAAACTTTCGGGGTAGATTAGGATTACTGGGGAATTTTATCAGGAGTTGCATGTGTTAAGCCAACGGTTAGATGGGTTCGAGTGACATGAATCAATATATGAGTGAGTGAACACTTAAATGGTGTACGCTATGGGATTTCTATATGTAGTCAATACTTTATATATGTATACGTATTGTGGGTTACTTATAGATGTGATTGTTTGTGTATTAAGTTTAAACATACCTACTCGGTAGTTCTATCATTAGGAGGTTGCGCATAGTGGGTTGTCCACCCTGGAAATGAACAACAGGTGTTGGATTGATTCCCCAGGTCATAGTATTGTTGCATATCCACTATCCTTGTGTAAGGATAGGTGTTGGTTTGGAGATCGGTTCGGTACAATGTCGTATGGTTGATACCCCTGAGCGTATGTTTATGACCGCGTCCATTTGTTTGTGGTTACTTTTGGGTTCGGTGGTGAGATTCTGACCCGATGGACCACTTTTGGTATGTGGTATACTGGGAGCCCGATAACTCACGAGGGATGCATTCCCAAGATCCATACCCTGGGGATGCGGTATATGCATAGATAACAAGTGATATATATGTATGTATATATGAGATATTGTGTATATCTATTTATATCACGTGCGTAGCTATGTAATTAATCATGATATTATACCCAGTGAAGGTAGTATATATTAGCTAATGGTTATTATTAGCGGGATGGGCTATGATAGCGATTAATGTCCTAGTTAGTTTGGGGAGCATAATTAGGATAATAGAATAAATGCATTAGGTGCACACTGTTGATGAGAGGTAAGGAATAACCTTAAGTAAGTGCGACTAGTAAGTTAATTATGAAGGTAATACATTGCGCGTTTTTATTTAAAGCATTTGTATACTTGCAAAATATTATCAAATATTTTTCTGGATATGACCCTCTTAAAATATATATTTTTGTTATAAAAATCTCTATTTGTGTAGCAACAAGGATATGAGGGTTAGTTTCTTTCATGCCGTTGCGAGCAGTAGCTGTGGATGCTACAAGATTTGATTGTAACTGCCTCAGTTCTTTCTATCTAGATATGATTCAATTTCGGTTTCAGTATTTTCTTTTAAGTGTGTTGCCCATACTTGGATAGGACATTTTATTTATATCAGTTATTTAATACTTCTCGGTTTTTGTTATGTCGAATTAGTATTTGTTTTAACTGATGGTTTATTCGGGTTACGTTATTTATATTTATGCTTATCAATTAACCTGCCCTTTTATTTTGGTGTATGTTCATGATGGTTATATTTATATTATTTGTTACAACAATGATGGTGAGAATGAAATCACATTTGATTCATATATAATTTTAATAATGAACTGATCAACCTATATTAGAATAAGCAGGTCTTATAGTTGGTATCAGAGCATCGGGTTCTAGTTTCCTTTAGGATATGTACTAACTTGCTACGTTGTGAGCATTGCATTTCTTTGATATAGAGCCCTATGTTTAGGTTTATTATTTCATATTGTTCATTTTCACTCTTCCACCACTATTATATGTTTAAAGTGGAATCTCACACAATTTTGGTTTGGTTTTTGATGTCTAACACCAAGAGAAGGAAACCAGGACATGCAATGAGAAGGGACGCATATAGGGAGGCTTAGTTAGAGCTGCAGGCAGCCCATGGGACTGTGACTACAACAGAGGTATCATCCTTAGTAGTACAAGTAGTTAATGCTACCATGACAACCATGGCTTAGAACTTACCTCAAGAGCACCCATAGCTACCAGTGGCCATACTGGTATAGACTCACATGTTGTCATTCGTGTGGGAGAGAGTCAGGGAGGCCTTTTAGAAGGGCCATCCATCAGAGTTTCAGGGGAGTAAAAAAGTAGTTGTAGCTAGCCAATGAAAGAAGGACATCCCCATGCATCTTCGTATGGTTGAGTGCAACGACACTCAGAAGTAGTTACTAGAAACTTTTAAGCTAGTTAGGGCATCTTTACAGTGGTGGGAGTCAATTACCACACCAGATGAGAGGGATGTGATGACGATTCAAGAGTTCTGGGTATGATTTGATCGTAAGTTCTTTCTGTCACCTGTGCAAAGAGAGATGAGGAGGATATTTCTGGATATCACGCAGGAGGGACGAATAGTGGCTGAGTATAAGGAGGATTTCCCTCACGTGGTGAAGTTTATGTTAAATAAGGTGAACACTCATAAGAAGAGGATTCCCAAGTTCATGGATGGTCTCATTTGGAGTATCCGTTAGCATCTGTTAAGGAACTCGATGTTGAGGAATTACACTGATGTCATTAACACCGCATTACTATACTTCCATGATCATTGATTTTATCTGAGGGGAACGAAGAGGATGAGAGAGTCAAGATAACAGAGTAACAATGGGGACAACGGTGTCGATGGGGAATCGCAGCAGCAGGATAGGTAGCAGGAGCAGGTTCCCTGTAGGATGACTCAGCTATGAGGTTTAGACCAAGATATAGTGGGTACAGGCAGGGCAATCAGGGATAATAGCGTGCTCCTCAGGGTTAGCAACCTAACTAGATTCCACCAGGGCCATGGATATCATGGCCAGTGATTAGGAGTCACCTCAGTAGGGCCAGTAAGGCTCAAGGTCAACAGACTTTACAAGGCGAAGTTTCTTATGTGGCGAGTATGGCCACATATGGCGTGAATGATTAGATAGAGCTAGGGGTCAACACCAAGATGCCTAACAAGGGTAGCAACTATCACAACTTTCTACCCCACCAACAGTTCTTGCAACATCGCCTTTGTAGGGGCAATTATAGTTTCTGCATGTCTATAACGCCCATGAGCTAGTTTTTTTGCCAACGCTGCTAGTAGTTGATGGTATGTTTCCTATTCACGAACACATGGGGCGGGTATTATTTTACATGGGACTGTAACACTCTTTTATTAGCACTAGATTGATGTCAGAGACGAGTTCGATGGGTACAATGTCTGATATTATTATGATTATAGATTCTCTATTGGGTAAAAGGGCTATCATCCGTTCCATCTACAGAGTAGTAGGTGTGGACATTGGGAGGTTATGTTTGGTAGTGGATCTATTCATTTTTTATATGTACGAGTATGATATTAATTTGGGTATGGACTGGTTAGCGACGTATAGAGCGATGGTGGACTGTTATAGTAGGACTATCATGTTTGCTATTACAGAGCGGGATATGTTTTTTTTATGGTGATGCCTCATCTTAAGAGTGGGTCGAGCCCGCATTTATATTCCATCGAGGAGGAGACTTCGGTGGGTATGGTTGTCTTGCTAGATTCTATCCTTATGGTTAGGGACTTTCCTGATTTATTTAAGGAGATACCGGGGTGCCGTCGAGTCAGGAGATTGAGTTTATGATCGACTTAGTGCCAAGGACAAGGCCAATAACACGTGCATCGTATCATATGGCTTCTTCAGAGATGCGAGAGTTTAAGGATCAGATTTAGTAGCTTTTGGGGCAGGTTTTATCCATAGGAGCACCTCACCTTGGGGTGCCCTAGTACTATTTATGAAAAAGAAAGATGGGTCATTGAGATGATGTATCGGGACTACCAGGAGTTGAACAAGGTCACGATTCAGAAAAAGTATCCATTATCTTGTATCAAGGACTTGTTTGATCAGCTGAGAGGATAACCCTCCTTTTCCAAGATCAATTTGAGATTAGGGTACCATCAGTTATATATCAGGGAGTCGTATGTCCCTAAGATTGTGTTTTTGATGAGATACAGGTCTTATGAGTTCAGGATTATGTCGTTTGGACTAACCAATGCACTGACAGTTTTCACGAATCTCATGAACCAAGTGTTCAGGGATTTCTTATATAAATTTGGCACTGTCTTCATATATGTCATCCTGGTTTATTCTCGGATAGAGGGCAAGATGGTTCTTGAGACTTTGCGAGACCATCAGTTGTATGCTAAGTTTAAGAAATGTGGATTCTGGTTACGAAAGGTGAAGTTCTTGGGTCATATAGTCTCTGAGAGGGGACTTCTATAGATACGAATAAGGTGTCAACTGTGAAGGAGTGGGTCTATCCCACAACACCGATGGGGGTTCACAGTTTTATGGGGTTAGCAGGTTACTACCGCCATTTTATCAGAGGATTTTCAAAAAGAGCAGTTCCTTTAACGAATTTGACTGTAAGGGTTAACTTTTATTTTGGATGATCACTGTCTGTTAGATTTTGATGAGATAAAGGAAAAGTTGACTTTATCACTAGTTCTCGTATTTCCCAGGGGAAGAGTGGAGTACTTATTTTTATCGATGCATCCTTACCAGGACTTGGGGGGAGTTTTACAACAGGAGGAGAGGGATATAAATTTTTCATCTCGTAAGCTAAATCCCTATGAGAAGAACTATCCCACTCACGATTTGGAGTTAGTAATAGTTTTCTTTGCCTTGAGGATTTTGAGGCACTACTTATTGGGGCATAAGACCTAGTTATTTATGGATTACAAGTCACTGCAGTATCTTTTCACATAGAAGGAGATCAATATGAGGGAGAGTAGATGAATTGAGTTTATGATGGATTACTAGTTTGACATTTGGTATCATTCGAGGAAGGCTAATGTGGTGGAAAATGTGTTAAGTCATTTGCAAGTGGGGTAGTTGGAAGTAGTTTGGAAGGCAAAATGGGCTGATCTTTGTTAAGAGGAGGAGGTAGTCAGGGCTTATATGGCAGTAATGATCATCACACTCAAGAACGTTTTGAGGGTTATGAAGGCAGATGCTGGGGATCCTTTTTGTTAGGATAGGATACAGTAGTTATTGATAGACAAAGAAGATTCCTACTCAGTTTGTTCTGAAGGTATTTACGCTTCAATGGGAGGTTGATTTTCTTAGACGATGAGGATCTACGACGCACAGTTATGGAGGAGTCATATGGGTCACAATTCTCGATTCATCTTGGAGGGGATAAGATGTAACAGGGTATAGGGAGACAGTATTAGTGGGATAGTATGAAGCAAAACATAATTGAGTTTGTCTTTAGGTTCACCACTTGTTAGATGGTGAAGGTTGATCATCAGAGACCAGCCAGAGTTATACAGCCATTGGAGATACCGACATGGAAGTGGGAGTGTATATCAATGGATTTCATCATGGGCTTACTGACGTCATAGAGGTATCACGATTCGATCTAGGTTATTATGGACTGTTTAACTACGGTAGATCATTTCTTAGCAGTTTGGGTGGATTATAGGACATGGCAATATGCCTACCTTTTCATTGTAGAGATAATGAGACTGTACGGGGTGCTGCCACTCAACATTATTTTGGATCAGGTTAGGATCTTTGTATCCCACTTTTGGAAGAATTTTTAGGAGACGATGGGGACAGAGTTATCTTTGATAACGACGTATCACTCGCAGATCGAAGGATATACGAAAAGGGTAAATCAGATGCTTAAGGATATGCTGAGGATGTGTATTTTAGATTTTAAGGGTAGTTGGGAGCAGTATTTACAGCTCGTAGAATTTGCGTATAATAACATATACTAGTTTACTATTAATATGTCACCTTTTGAGGCTTTATACGGGAAACCTTTTCGTTCGCCTTCATATTGGTTAGAGGTGGTGGATAATAAGATTCTTAGGCTGAACATTATTCAGGATACATAGATAAAGATTGAGTTGATTAGGAGTTGTATTCGGGTAGCTCAGGACTGTCAAAAGAGTTATGCCAATGCAAATCGGATGAGTTTGATATGCGTGATAAGGTATTATTGAGGGTATCTCCCATGTAAGGAGTGATGCAGTTTAGGAAGAAGGGGAAGCTGGCACCTAGATATGTGGGGAATTTTCCCATTATTGAGAGGGTAGAGCCGTTGCGCATAGGGTTGCCTTATAGGAGCACTTAAAGTGGATTAACAATGTTTTTTATGTGTCGTCATTGAGGAGGTATCTTAGGTATGACTTGTCTTACTGACATATAGCATTAGAGGACATGGACTTGCAACCAAAGATTACTTACAACGAGACACTTGTTGCCAATTTGGGCCATAGTGAGCGAAAGCTTCGATCAAAGGTGGTACTGTTAGTACATGTGTTGTGGGGGCATCACAATGCCACCAAATCAACGTGGGAGCGCGAAAGTGACATGCGGGAAAAATATCAAGAGATTTTCGTGGCAGGTATGTTCGAACTTTGGGGTTTAAATTCCATTATTGGGGGGAGAATGTAATACCCCGTATTTTTATGAGAATTTTATTTTCACATCTACATTTAATTATTAATTTAATTGGGGAAATTAAATAGGGTTCAATAAATATTAATTAGCGAGTTTAGGATTAATATTTATGATTATTAAGTAAATAGTGATGTGAATTATTATATTGTTGTTTAATGATTGAAAAGTGACGAATTATTATATTATGTCATTAGAGAGTTAGCATGACGGCGTGTCAGGCCCGGTTAACGGTATGATGGTATATTTTTAGATCGGTGACTCAGATTATCTTTTTGAGTGCACCGGTGATCCAGAGTGGGATGAAATAGTCCAGAATGAGTACTCGGGAGTTATAGTTAGGTTTTGGGGGCTTTTTAGACATAGTAGGGCTTGCATGGGGGTATTGTTATCTTTTTACCCTTAAGGATATACCTAAAAAGGGATTAGGGAGTGATTAATAAGTATTTAAGGTTAAGAGAGGTGGATGGAAATCTCATTCTAGCCTTTGCTTATTTGAGATTAAAAGAGAGATCAAAGAAAAGAAAAAATAGAAGAAAAGAGAGAACAAGGCTTGGAGAAGAGACGAAGAACAATCTCCGAAACTCAAATCATCTCTACGAGTCAAAACTATGGATTTTAATCCAACAAGGCAAATGTTTACTTGCTTTAGATTTGTAATATTTTGTGATTGATTATGTTCATGATTAATTAGTGATAAATCTGGGATTTCGAATATGAAACTTTTGGGGATTAATTGAAAGGGAATTGGTTTGTCATTGACCTATGATCATATTTGATAATTAATAAGTGGGGAATTTGTGATATTATTCTGGGTTTATGATTTTGAACATGAAGAACATTGATAGGCTCGAGGTTGAAGATGAAGGACAACCCAAAAATACAAATCGGTTCATTGGGGGAGAGAACCAATTCGGTTAACCAAATCGGTTATAGTCTGCAAGCAAACTGGTTCGGTTTGTTAGCTGGTTCTAATTTTTATTATGCATTGTTTTGGCCTATTAGTGTTTGTTAATTAGGCATTTGGACTTTCGACCAGTTTCGGATTACTGGAGAATATTATCAGGAATTAATGCGTGTGTTAAGCCAACGGTTATATGGGTACGAGTCAGATGAATCAAGCTATTAGTGAGTGAACACTTAAATGGTAAATCGAGAAGTCATTTCGAACTTCGAGACTAGTAGACTAGTACGCTGTGGGATTTTCGTACTTTGTCAGTACTTTATATATGAATACATATTGTGGATTACTTATATATATATATATATATATATATATATATATATATATATATATATATATGTGTGTGTGTGTGTGTGTGTGTGTGTGTGTGTGTGTGCGCGCGCGTGTGTGTGTGTGATTATATGGGTATTTATTTTATATATACCTACTCGATAGTGCTATCGTTAAGAGGTCGCATGTAGTGGACAATCCACCTTGGCGTTGTCCAACAAGTGTTGGAATAATTCCTCAGGTCATAGTACTATTGCATGGACACTATCCATGTGTGAGGTAAGTGTTAGTTTGGAGACCGATTCAGTGCGATGTGGTATGGGTGCGACTCTCGAGCGTATGTTTGTGACTACCTCTGTTTGTTTCTATTTACATTTGGGTTCAATGGTGAGATTCTGACCTGATGTCCCACTTGCGGTACGTGGTATACCTAGAGCCCGATTGCACACGAGGGATGCATCCACGAGGTCCATGATCTTGGGATACGGTATATACATATATAAAAAGTGATATATATGTATATGTATATGCGATATTGTGTGTATATCTATTCATAGCACGTGTATAGCTATGTAATTATTATGGTAATATACTTAAAGAAGGTAATATATATTAGTTAATGGTGATTATTAGCAGAATGGGCTATAGTAGCGGTTATTGTCCTGATTAGAATGGGTAGCATAATTAGGATAATAAAATGAATATGCTAGGTGCGCACTATAAATAAGAGGTGAGGAATAATCTCATGTGAGTGCAACCGGTAAGTTAATTATGAAGGTAATAAACTGCACGTTTTTATTTAAAGCATTTAAATAATTACAAAATATTTTCAAATATTTTTCGGGCTTTGACCCATTGGTAAATATATATTATTGTTTTTAAAACCCCATGGTGTTCAGCAGTAGGGGCAACCGTGTTTGTTTCTTTCATGACGTTGCGAGCAGTAGCTGTGGATGCTGCGAGATTTGATTGTATCCACTTCAGCTCTTTGTATCTAAATAGCATTCAGTTTCGCTTTCAGTATTTCCTTTTGGGCATGTTGTTCATAGTTGGATATGCCATTTCATTTATGTCAGCTATTTATTACTTCTCAGTTTTTATTACGTTGAATTATTATTTTTGGTAACTCATGGTTTATTCATTTACGTTATTTATATTTATGCTTATCAATTATCCTGTCATTTCATTTTGGTGTATATTCATGTTGGTTATATTTATATTATTTTTTATGACAATGATGTTGATAATGAAATCATATTAGATTCCCATTTAATTATAATAAAGTCCTGGTCAACTGGTACTAGAATAGGCGGGGTGCCCAGATCGCTACATCCTAAGACTGTATTGAATAAGGCTACCCATGATATTTGAGTTTAAGGGATGTCTTTATTAGTCTCTGGTAATCTCACGCCATTTGCAAGATGTGCATAAATTCTTTATCGCTAGAATTATTAGGATTGAAATGCTTGCACAAATGTCACTTTGATAGCTACGGGTGCGATATTATTTTATATCGGGTCAAATGATCACCGCATATTGGATGACAATTGTGTGAGTAGGTCTTAGATTATAACTTAGAGGAATACACGTCTAGGGGATAACTTAGATTTTTATACCCCTTTTATAGATTTATATGTTTTGTTTCCACCAAGTAAAACTCGGTCGGTGGATTATTTTATAATCCCGATGGAGCTGAAAATAAGTTAAGTCCGAGAATAAAAAAATTGATTAAATATTGGTTCAAATCAATTGATCGAAAATTGATTTAATCAAGCCGGTATCAAACACTTAATGTGGGAAATCATATTATATGTCATAATCAACTTTAAAAATAATACCTCATTATATCTGAGGGACTTATGAGATAATTAAATTGGAGTACAGTGATGGTTATTTAGTGGAGTTAATTGATGATTAAATAAAGAAAGAAATTACGTTATAGTAATAATAATTTAGTATTTTTGAGTGGTTATTTAGATGTAAATTTCATTATTTTTCTTATGTACCTAGTGTACTCTAAATACCTAAGTAGTTATGCCCATACTCTCAAGAAACAAAGTTTGGCCCAAGCCCACATATTATACTTGTATATAAAGGTGTGAGAAATGGTTTCAAATAAAATGATTCATCATTAGGATTTGAGATGGGCAAGATAAAATACTATTCATGTTTTTGTGAAGAGTCCTAGAAAGAGACCGCCATATCTCAGTCATAACGAAGATTTTTTCATCTCAAAAAGTGCACACACCCCTACCTAGCTTTGGGGAGAATCATGCACTAGATGATCTAATCTTTATAGAAGGTTAAACAAGGCTTTCGGAGACCTTGGGCGGAACCATGGATTTTTGCCATCTTCTACCTTTGTCCCCTCATACGAATCACAACATGTTTCACTATGGTATTGTATTCTTGAGCCCTAGGTTTAATATTTAAACTCAATTCTTGATTTCTTTTCAATGTATGATTAATCAAATATCTTTTTGGATGAAATTTTCCACATTTTATATGTCAATCTAAAGTTGTTTTCTCCAACAAGGACTATATAGAATATGCATTAATCACGTTTTATTAAAACATTAACTTTAACTTAGATTAAAAGACATTAACCTTTACATTCTCTGTCGTGTTATTTTATTTCCAAAAATGTTCCTTTAATATATTAATCCACATGGTTAATATCCAAGAAATTACATCCCTTCGTTCTTCCTTTCTCATTAATCTAGTTTCCTTTAACCTTTTACCAAAAAATTACTGCGTTAACTCATTAAATTCTTTAATCCATTATACCATGGGTTTACTAATTATCTGAATTACATGATTACCCATAATTCTATCATATGCCATTTTGACCCGAAATGTCATCTCTGTATAAAGTTATCAACAGTTTATTTTCTCAAAATACACCAATTCCATATCTTTCCATTATATCATTTTACATCCTGGAGTTTACCCTATCTCATTTATTTTACGGGCTTTCATCGTTTGTTATAAATGCCACAACCAATGTTTTCCTGGCCAATGGTTTTGGGTCTAAACAAAAGTTGCACCTTAAAGCTTAAGGACCTCCTAAAGATTTTCTCGGTACTCATTTATAAAAAATATTTTACTTTATATTAATTTTGTTTACTTGCAGTCCAACCGCCAGTATTATCAAGAACACCTGGTTTATCATCGTCCTTTATTTTTATAAATTCATGTTTTAGTTTCTTAATATTACTTTAAATATTTTACCCGACCTAAGGGCCAAACACAAGGTAAATACCACCTTGTTACCCTCGTTGCAATTTTGAACGCATTTTTTCATTTTGTCCTTATAACTCAATTTCAATGTCTAGCCAATATTTTTATTTATCTCAAAGTAAGGTTATTCTTCCATTTTAATATCAAGGACCATTATCATCGCATTTGTATTCATTTTAAAATATTGTGTAATACGTCTCCTTTTATCAAATATCATATGTGGGGTGAAAATCACAAGTTCATCCTTTTTAGGGTACATTTGGTAAACTTTTCATTTTTAAGTCTTACATGCATTTCACCAATTTAAATATTAATTTTCATGGTTTACCACTTGAGCCCATTTTTAACGCATTTCAACCTATACCCCTTAAGAACAACATTTTTTTTTTCATAACCTTCCTCACTTTACAAATTTTCCATTTGTGCTTTGAAAATATTTACAAAACATTTTCATGAAAAACTTCACTTTAGTATCACCATTTTAACCCAACATATCAAATAACGTCACATTTAATTATTTTTTCAAATAAAATGCCGACCCTTTTTTGTAATCATTTCTCTTAAAATAACAATACATTTGTGACACGAATAATAGCATTTTCTTTTGTTATTTTCATACAAACACCATTTCTAATATTTAGAATTTTTTAAGAAAATATTTAATACACATTTGTCCTAAATTTTCATTTACTCCCATGAAAATATTTATGTTAAAACTAATTTAACATATTTATGTGATCTTTCTATGTAAAATTAATCAGGATATTTTATTTTAAATAAAATTATTTTTATTTATATTATATTTAAAAACAATTTATTTTGGTTTCAAAATCAAATTAAACATTTAAATTTAAATTTAAATGGTTTTTGAACCTTTTATAATGGTTGAAATATGTAAAGTAAATAATTTTGAATTAAAAGGGGAATATGATAATATGTATTAACTTAGGCTCCAAGCTAGGTTTTGAGGGATAGGCTTTATAAGGAATAATAGGGCTAATTATAAGGAAAATAAGATGAAAAAGAAAGGCCAAAAATGAAATCTAAAGAGGCAAAAATGAGAGGAATGAAAAGAGTTAGTTGTGACACCCCGCCTAATTAATCCCGGGTGATCAGTCCTAAATCATGTTAGAAAAGGTTTCTCAGTTGGTCCATTCTTAGCATCAATGTCGTCTTTTTAATTACTAACCACCTAAGTGAGAAAAGTAGATTGGTGCCAATTTTTATATCTTTAAATGAATTAAAACTGATGCGGAACATAAAATAATACACAATCACAATTAACTAAAATAATCATCCACAATTAAAATACTTAACCGAATAAACCATCGGTCCAAATAACCAATACAAGTAAAGATAAGAAGAAAAATCTTAACAAGTCTAATACATGAACTGTGAGCGACATGCTCGGATAACTGCTAGAAAATTCCTACACGAGCGAAAGAAGTAGGCGTCTATCAAAACCCCGCAACATACACATGTGCTGCAGCAAAGGATACCTGGAATAGAGTCAAGCTTGGCGCCCTTGTGGTTGGACACCTAAAAGGTTTTCAAATTTTTTTATAGCAAGGGTTAGTACCCAAAAACATTTGAAAACATTTAACAAATGATTAACTTGCAGTAATAAATAAATATGCATGCTCTTCATATTTTAGTTAGTGCCGCACTCTCTTGAGGACTTCCTCACCCCTCCTCTAAGGTGCACTACTAACGCTTCCATTTAATTTACTAGGTCCTGCGCTCTTCACCCAATACTTATTTTAACCCTTGAAATTTTCCTACACTAAATGAGTATGCCTTAATTCATGATTTTTAAGTTATTATAAACATCAAACTTAATTAAATCATTACCCGTTTTAATTTCATATAACATTCACACCCGTTATGCACGTAATACAATTTTCACTATGTATTAATTATCCCATATATAATTATCTACCTAATTATATATCTAATCATTTTACAGTATTCACAAACATACTAAAATAACATTTAATACAAACTTTTGACCGAGTAAAAATACTCACAAAAATATAAATTTTCCCAAGTGCTATCCCACTAGGTGTATTCACATAACCTAGTTATTCGAGTTAGATTCGCTCACTAACTTAGTTTAACATACGAATTTCTAGAAAGGCCGCCGACTAGAGTTTTAGGGTAGTTCTGATATGATCCTTGCATGTCAGTGGAAAAAAGACATTCAGCGCCACCTTTGTATGATTATGTGTAACAACATTCAAAAGCATATGTTATCCACGTTTAAGCGTATGGGAGAAGCTTTAGAGTGGTCCGAGTCTATTACCACTTTTGAGGAGAGAGATGTTATGCCTATTATTGAGTTTTGTGTATGGTTTGACCGCAAGTACTTCCCACCGGCGGTTGAGATAGAGATGCGAAAGGTGGTTCGGGGTGATCATTTTGTAGTAGAGTGTGAGAAGGAGTTCACCCATTTGGTAAAATTTGTGCCCGACGAGGAGAAGAAAATGTTAAAGTTCATATATGGACTCTCTTAGAGGATCAGGTAAAACTTGATTAGTAATACAGCATTGAGAACTTATATTGATGTCGTAAATGCAACACTTCTTCACTGTCAGGATCTTCACTTCCATCTGAAGGGGAATAAGAGATGGAGTGAGACTAGCTAGTCAAACAAACGATGATAGTAGCGCACTGTAACAGTAGATGAGTAGGCACCAAGGGAAAGATTCTCGACAACGGTATCAACTAAGAGATTAAGACCGGGGGGTTATCGACCAGAGGGCAGTGGATTCAGGAAGGGACAACAGGGTCCTCAACCGCAATAGCATTATATTCCTCAGGGCCTGTAGGGCAAGCATCAAGGACAAACTCGATAGGGATATTAGGGCTATAGGCTAAGAGACTTTTTGGGTCAACATTTTACTTATTAATAGACTGGTCACAAGACAAGAGATTTCCCATAGTAGGATAGAGCACTACAACAGGTTGCCTGAGCATAGTTACCACCTATGGAACCAACTCCACCAGCTCCATAGCAACATGGTCAATTATAGTATGGATGTGTCTATATCGTCCAGGATGCAATTTTACCTCAGACACTATTGGCACCACCGGCAGTAGAGGGTACGTTTTTTATTCATGGTCTTGAGGGTAGGATCTTATTTGATACGTGGGAGTCACACTCGTTTATAGCTAGCATATTTGCACACGCAATCGATTTATTTGAGACAATCGGCAGTCTCCTCATATGTGTAGAGTCACCTTCGAGCATGGGTCATTTATATACTTAATCTGTAAGGGTGTAGATATTGACATTGGGAGACTATGTTTAGACGCAGACCTTCTAGTGTTAGATATAGAGGGTTATGATGTCATCATAGTCATGGACTGGTTAGCAAGTTACAGGGTGATAGTGGACTGCTTCGGGAGGACCATTGTGTTTTTTACTCGGGGAAAAGAAATGTTCCTTATGGCGATGCCTCTCCCCGAGGGAGGGTTGAGAACACACTTATACTATCTTGAGGATGAGGCCATATGGGAGGTGGTTGTCTATTTATATTCGATTCCAGTGGTGAGGGAGTTCGAGGATGTATTCCAGGAGACACTCGAGTTACGACCCAGCCGAGAGATTGATTTTTCATTGACTTAGTGTCGGGTACGAGGTCGATTACTCCAGCGCCTTATCGCATGAATCCTTCGGAGATGCAAGAGTTGAGGGAGAATATTCAACAGCATTTGGGGTAAGTTTTCATTTGATGGAGTACATCACCATGGTGTGCACCGGTGTTGTTCGTCAAGAAGGAGGATGGGTCACTTCATCTGTGTATTGATTATTGATAGCTGAACAAGGTCACGACTTGAAATAAGTACTAATTACCTTGAATTAATGACCTATTTGTCTAGATGAGAGGAGCAACATACTTCTCCAAAATAGCTCTAGGTTCAAAATATCATCACTTGCGCATTAGAGAGGAAGGCGTTCCTAAGACCACTTTCCTAACTCATTATGAATCGTACAAGTTCAAGGTGATGCCATTTGGGCTGACCAATGATCCAGTAGTGTTCATGGATCTTATGAACAGGGTTTTCATAGAGTTCCTTGACCAGTTCATGATCGTATTCATAGACGATATTATGGTTTACTCTCGTTCAGAGGATGATTGCGCATAGCATTTGTGTATGGTTTTACAGATGTTACAAGAAAATTAATTGTCTGACAAATTCGAGAACTCTGGATTTTGTTACGAGAGGTGCAGTTTCTGGGCCATATTGTGTCCTATAATGGCATTTTTGTTGATTCTAGTAAGGTATCGCAGGTGAGGGAGTAAGGATAGTCTATGACACTGACCGAGGTTTGCAATTTTTTGGGTTTTGTCGGATAATATCGTCACTTCATTAAGGGTATTGCAAGTCCGTTGATGAACTTGACTCGCAAGGGGGTGCTTTTTATTTAGGATGACCACCATTAGTTAGCTTTTGATGAGCTAAAAGGTAAATTGAGTTCAACACCGGTGCTTTCATTATGTAGGGGATGAGTGGAGTACCGTGTTTAAAAAAATTCATCCTTACAGGGACTGGGGGTGTACTAAAGCAGGAGGAGAGGGCTATAGCTTAAGCATCTTGTAAGCTTAAGTCCCATGAGAAGAATTACCCCATGCATGGCCTTGAGTTAGCAACGATTATCTTTGCCTTGAGGATTTAGAGGCATTACCTTATGGGGGAGCGATTCAGTTTGTTTACAAACCATAAATCACTTAAGTATCCATTCACACAGAAGGATCTAAATACGAGGTAGAACAGATGGTTTGAGTTTGTGAAGGATTACCAGTTTGACAGAAAGCTAACATGGTGGTAGACGCGTTGAGCCGACAACCTACTGGGGAGATAGCAGAGGTTTTGAAGGCGAAGTGAGGGAGCTTGACATGATGATGATATCCTTAGAGCTTGTATGTCCTTATTGTCTTTTAATCCCGATATTGTTATGCGGGTGGTGAAAGCACATGTTGGGGATAAATTTTTCCAAGACAGAGTACGTAAATTGCTAACTGAAGGGGCATAATCCCATTCGATTAGTTTTAAGGGAGGCTTGTGCTTCAATCGGATACTCGTTGTTCCATAGGGTTAAGATTTAAGACACGTAGTGATGACAGAGTCTCACAAGTCAAAGTTTGTGGTATATGTAATACCCCGTATTTTTATGCTATAATTAATTTGGGTATTTATTAAATTTAATATGAATTAATTATTTAATATAAATCCAAAAATTAATTATGTTATAATTATTAACGTGATGAGATTTAGTAATTATGGGAAATTTGTTAAATATTACTAATGAGCAAAGTAATATATAATATTGGTCATATTAAATGTCACGAGTGAATAAAATGATAATTTTGGAAATTTGAGTCGGGACGCGCCCGTGTCACGTCGGGACTAAATATTGATGAATAAAAGTAAATATATTATAAGTCGCTCATATGGTCGTTTTGAGTGCGCCAATGTGTCCGAAAGGGTTGAGATAGTCAGAAAAGTGTACCCGGGGGTTTAGTTTGGGTCTCAGGGAATGTTTAGGCTTAATTAGTACCCGGGAGGGCATTTTGGACATTTGGCATTTTTGGGTAATTAAACCCACGAAAATTCAAGGGATATATCAGATGTGTAAGGTTGTCTTCTAGGGTTAAAACAACCAAAGACAAGTGACGGCCATAGGATGTAACACCCCGCCCGCCCGGGGAGAGCGAGCGGAGCGCTACTGTCGATAAACTAAATTCAAATCCACAAATCACAAGGTATAGAGCATCAAAAAGTCCCACAATACAATAAAATAATCCACTAATCTCAAATTCTCTTCAATTAAAACAACAAGTCTCTCGAATTAAAACAACTATCTATCTCGATACTAAAATGAATCTCCAATGCTCTATACATCAAAATAATACAATCTTCTCATTGTATTCTCGAATATTCTTCCCAAAATAATCCACGCTAAAAATCAATCTCCATAGCGCCCCAAAATCCGCGCTAACTTGCCACTAAAAGAAAATATGGGGAAATACACAATACGACAGGAAAGTTGCTCAACAATAATATGTTAGCGATGAACAAGGCACAACAATACGACTACGAATACTCAAATCAAATAATGCAAATCTCAATAGCATTTTATTAATAAATTTCTCAACAACACATTAACCGGAGTCACCAGGCCTCACCATACCGCGCCATACTTTATCAAGTAGACGAAAAAGGAGTCTTGGTGGGTGCCCAACATCAGTGCCATATTAAAATCTCATGACAACGTGCTCAAAACAACATGAATAATACCTCCTGAATGAAAATAATTCCAACAATTATTTTTCCAGATTTTCAAGAATTTGACAATTCAAAATAAGAGTTCAATTAACAAGAATTCAACGGAATAACTCTCGAGAGAATTAAAGAGCATATTGTGTAAAACCCTATACCTTAAACCACCAAAAAGAACCAACATGAAACATCACATAATTTCAGCCTCAAAATCTAATCACACCATCACGTTCTTCTCGCGAAAATAATCAAATCTCATTCTAGCCCAAACTCGAGAAAACACCAAATAAGCTTTCTAATCTAAGGTTGAAATCTTGAATAGGTTTGGGGCTATGGTTTGTAGATGAAAGGGAGTAATTTTGGAGAGGTCTTCTGGTTGAAAAGTTTGAGAAAGAGTGATTTGAAAAGCCAAGCCACGAATTTGTTGATATATAAATGATTAAGTGTTTGATTAAGAAAAGAGTTCTAATCAGATACAAACACTAAAAATTTTATTCCGGACGATCGGATCGTTGGAATCGCTTGAAATCTTAACATGTTGTAGCGAACGGCGAGACAGGACTTCTCACAAAAATTCAACTTGATTGGACGGTCGGATTTCTAAAAATATTATTTTTACTAGAGAGTTTTATGTTCCGAGGACTCTTAGAGAGTTTTATGTTTTGAGGACTCTTCTAAATAATAAAAATTCAATTAAATCTCCATTTTAATTTCAATTCCGAAATAGTTTGAAATACTCATCTTTAAAAATAAAATCCAACATATTTGAGCAACAAAAATAATTTTACCAAAAACTTTATTTTTCCTCTTTATTTCGAAAATACCCCCAAAATTACGCGGGTTGTTACACTTCCCCACTAACAATGGAATTTCGCCCTCGAAATTCGCCGAATACCTAACTCTAAAAAATCAGGCTAACAATCTCCAAAAATAATCTTGTCTCCGAAAATAAATTCCTCACATCTAATCTAGATGCTTAATACGAAACGATACTCTAAAATTTCTATCTCCAAAATACGTGCCACAAAAACGCAACAGACCCAAAAACCCAAGACCCGAGGGTGGTCGTATACCTAAGCTCTGATACCATTCTGTAACACCCCGTCCGCCCGGGGAGAGCGAGCGGAGCGCTACTGTCGATAAACTAAATTCAAATCCACAAATCACAAGGTATAGAGCACCTAAAAATCCCACAATACAATAAAATAATCCACTAATCTCAAATTCTCTTCAATTAAAACAACAAGTCTCTCGAATTAAAACAACTATCTATCTCGATACTAAAATGAATCTCTAATGCTCTATACATCAAAATAATACAATCTTCTCATTGTATTCTCGAATATTCTTCCCAAAATAATCCACGCTAAAAATCAATCTCCATAGCGCCCCAAAATCCGCGCTAACCTGCCACTAAAAGAAAATATGGGGAAGTACACAATACGACAGGAAAAATGCTCAACAATAATATGTTAGCGATGAACAAAGCGCAACAATACGACTACGAATACTCAAATCTCGTTCTAGCCCAAACTCAAGAAAACACCAAATAAGCTTTATAATCTAAGGTTGAAATCTTGAATAGGTTTGGGGCTATGGTTTGTAGATGAAAGGGAGTAATTTTGGAGAGGTCTTCTGGTTGAAAAGTTTGAGAAAGAGTGATTTGAAAAGCCAAGCCACGAATTTGTTGATATATAAATGATTAAGTGTTTGATTAAGAAAAGAGTTCTAATCAGATACAAACACTAAAAATTTTATTCCAGACGATCGAACCGTTGGAATCTCTTGAAATTTTAGTATGTTGTAGCGAACGGCGAGACAGGACTTCTGACAAAAATTCAACTTGATTGGACGGTCGGATTTCTAAAAATATTATTTTTACTAGAGAGTTTTATGTTCCGAGGACTCTTAGAGAGTTTTTTATGTTTTGAGGACTCTTCTAAATAATAAAAATTCAATTAAATCTCCATTTTAATTCCAATTCCGAAATAGTTTGAAATACTCATCTTTAAAAATAAAATCCAACATATTTGAGCAACAAAAATAATTTTACCAAAAACTTTATTTTTCCTCTTTATTTCGAAAATACCCCAAAAATTACGCGGGTTGTTACACTCTGTGACACCCCGACTAATTAATCCCGGGTGATCAGTCCTAAATCAAGTTAGAAAAGGTTTCTCAGTTGGTCCATTCTTAGCATCACTGTCGTCTTGTTAAATTACTAATCACCTAAGTGAGAAAAGTAGACTGGTGCCAATTTTTATCTTTCAATTAAATAAATGAAACTCGTGCGGAACATACAATAATACACAATCACAGTTAATTAAAATAACCATCCACAATTAAAACACTTAACTGAATAAACCATCGGCCCAAATATCCAATACAAGTAAATATCAAAAAACATCTCAACAAGTCTACTACTGATAAATGAATTGTGAGTGACAACCTCAGATAACTACTAGAGAGTCTCTACAAGAATGGAAGAAAGAGGCGTCTAGCAAAACCCCGCAACATCCACATGTGCTGCAGCAAGGATACCTGGAATAGAGTCAAGCTTGGCGCCCTTGTGTTTGGACACCTAAAAGGTTTTTAAAAGAATTTTATAGCAAGGGCTAGTGCCCAAAAACATTTGAAAACATTTAACAAATGATTAACTTGCAGTAATAAATAAATATGCATGCTCTTCATATTTTAGTTAGTGCCGCACTCTCTTGAGGACTTCCTCACCCCTCCTCTAATGTGCACTACTAACGCTTCCAATTAATTTACTAGGTCCTACGCTCCTGACCCAATGCTTATTTTAACCCTTAAATTTTACCTACTCTAACCGAGTATGCCTTAATTCATGATTTTTAAGTTATTATAAACGTCAACTTAATATAATCATTACTCCTCTTAATTTCATATAACATTCACACCTGTTATGCACATAATACATTTTTTTCACTATGTATTAATTATCCCCTATATAATTATTTACCTAATTATATATTTAATCATATTACAGTATTCACAAACATACTGAAATAACATTTAATACAAACTTTCGACCGAGTAAGAATACTCACAAAATATAAATATTCCCAAGTGCTATCCCACTAGGTGTATTCACGTAACCTAGTTATCCAAGTTAGATTCGCTCACTAACTTAGTTTAACATACGAATTGGAGGCGGTCATATTCCTTCCCTGAAAGTGAGATACCCCTCACCCATACAGCGGACGCTATGACCTGGGATTTATACTCGCCCTACTCCTCAAGCTAGGGGATTCATCCACTTGCCGCAACCTCCCCCTATAGCACTAGATTACATATTACTAATATTAAATCACTAATATTAATGCACATAAACTATATATATATACTACCACACTCCGTATATATATATATAAAATGTCCCGGCTACCCTATGTACTACCCGTAACATATGTCCATTTAATTCATTAAGAGTTTTATGGCCCAACTCTACTTATTAATTAATTCGCACATTAATTAATTAAGTCACCTTTGGTGTCGCTCCCACCGTAAAATTTAACTTACTCTCGTAGTCCGAAATAACCTCACCCGAGTCTAAATTTTCGACTCCCGAATTTTCTTCATTACATGACACCAAAATTTCTCAAATCCTAATTAACTTTACTCACGATTAATTAGGTTTAAACTCATGTAATAATTTCCCATAATTAATTACATAAAGATTTATTATATAAATTTTCTTTTATATACATAACTGGGCAGAATTGCCGAAATCTGCTGACCTTCGATCGATCGACCCCAGACCTTCGATCGATCGATCGAGCAGATCTCAGTCTTCTTCGCGAAAACAGAATCAGCCATGGACGAAAATTCTCAAACCCTAATTCCTTCTACCAGTAACCTCAAGCTCTCTTAGCATTAATACATGTTAGAAACCTTATTAGGGGCCTCCAGAATGTCCACCAACATCATTAATTCGTCCATTAACTACGATTTCTAAATTTGGGGAAATATCCATCTTTAATTCCTTACACATTTACATCCCAAATCCCTACACCAAATTCGTTTCTATTTATCCAGATATCATCCTACAGATATGTATCAATTTATAATATCAGATTTCTACAAGAATTTTCATTTAAATTCGCAAATCAGATTATTATTTTTCAAAACCTCATGTTTATGCCATGAACACCCAAAACGAATTTTTATCAAACACATCACATGAATATGAATTTCAAAAACAGATTTAATACTATTGCAAGTTATCCACTTGCCTTAGGTTTCGTAGTGTCTGATTTGGAGATGAATTCCAAGGCTGAAGATGATCCTTGTTGGTTCTCTAGTGATCCCAAAATTGCCTTTAACTGCTATTAGGGTTCGTTAATCCACTTACCCTTTTTCTAAAACTATATCAGCTGTTTTATCATTCCTCCAAATTTCCTTAATTTACCTAATCCCGTTTTTTGCCTAATGGGCCAAGCCCAAGTGACCCAAATGCCCCCGTGTGGGCCCGGCTATGTCTAAAAACTTCCCGTGACCCGTTTACTACCCCGGGTATACTTTTCCGACTATCTCGGCCCATCCGGACTCAACCGTACACTCATAATTGGCATCCGAATTAATTTATAAAAATGTTTATCCCCCCACCCCTTTAGTCTATACCGACTCCCGGTTGAGATAAGTGCATACCGTGTCATTAATACTCGAAATGACTTAAATAAATAATTACTATTCACTTAGTAAATAACTTCCCGTAAATATTAACCCTTTACTCCTCGATTAATATTCAAATAAAATTTTCCTTAATTAATTCAATTAAATTACGACTCACAAGTAATTTTCAATTCCCGAATTAATTAAATATTTAATGCATGAAAATGCGGGGTGTTACATACTCCCCCCCTTACAAAGGAATTTTGTCCTCGAAATTAGGTCATACCTGTGATGAAAAGCTTTGGATATTGCTCCCGCATATCCTCCTCCCGCTCCCAGGTAGACTCATCAATGTTGTGATGACCCCAATGTACTCTAACTAGTGGAACAACCTTGGATCGTAATTTCCGCTCGCTACGGTCTAGGATAGCCACCGGCCTCTCTTCATATGAGATGTATGGCTGTAAATCAATTTCTTCGAGTGGAATGTGCCAGAAGGCCCTCTCACTCCTGCGATATTTCTTCAGCGATGCTACATGGAACACGTCGTGTATCCGCTGAAGATGCTCCGGTAATCCCAGCCTGTAGGCTACAGGCCCCACCCTCTCGATAATAGGGAAAGGTCCCACGTACCTCGGTTCTAGCTTACCCTTCTTACCGAACCTCATCACCCCTTTCATGGGAGACACCCTGACCAATACCTGATCCCCAATCTCTAGCTCAACGTATCTCCGTGAAGCATCAGCGTAACTTTTCTGCCTATCCTGAGCTATCCGAATCCTCCCTTGGATCAGCTCTATCTTGGAAGATGTCTCCTGAACAACCTCTGGTCCCAATAGTTTGTTGTCCCCCACTTCTAACCACAAGCGTGTGAACGACAAGGTCTCCCGTATAATGCCTCGAATGGTCCCATGCCGATCGTGAATTGGTAAGAGTTATTATACGCAAACTCTACCAGAGGAAGATATTTCTCCCAACCTCCCCCAAAGTCTAGTATACACATTCTGAGCATATCTTCCAACATCTGATTGACTCTCTCGGTCTGCCCGTCAGTCTGTGGGTGATAGGCTGTACTCAAACATAACTCCGTGCCTATGGCCTCCTGAAAACTCTGCCAAAAATGGTCCACAAAGATCTTGTCCCTATCTGACACAATATTAATCGGTACCCCGTGCAGTTTAACAATCTCCGCTATGAATAGCTGTGCATAACGCATCGTCTCAAAGTCTGTGCGAACCGGTAGGAAGTGTGCCACTTTGGTCAACCGATCCACAACAACCCATATGGAATCGTGACCCTTCTGTGATGTCGGTAACCCTATAATGAAGTCCATAGAGATGCTCTCCCACTTCCACACAGGAATTTCAAGTGGCTATAGCATCCCTGATGGCCTCTGATGGTCAACTTTCACAAGATGACACGTGGCACATTTCGAAACAAACTCTGCTATGTCCCGTTTCATCCCTGCCCACCAATACTGCCTCCTCATATCTTCATACATTTTATCCCCACCAGGATGTACCGCGAATTTCGACCCATGAGACTCCGTCATAACTGTGTGCCTCAACTCCGAATCCTCTGGCACAATCAACCTCCCATTATGGCGTAAGCCTCCCTCCGAGCTGATCGAGTAACCCTCTGCTCCCTCAGCTAGTAACTGGCTCACCCTATCCCGACAGATCTGATCCTCTGGCTGAGCCCTCACTACCCGCATAATGATCTCGGGTGTGATGGATAATGCTGACATGAAAGCCCTGGCTACATCATCCTCGCATCGAAGTTCTCTCCACTTTGCTTTCCAGACTTCTGATATTTCCTCAGTCGGTCTCCGACTCAATGCATCTGCCACCACATTAGCCTTACCAGGATGATACTGAATATCAAACTGATAGTCTTTCACGAATTATATCCATCGCCTCTGTCTCATATTCAAATCCTTCTGAGTGAAGAGATACTGAAGTGATTTGTGATCCGTGAATAGCGTGAACTGCTCCCCCAGGATATAATGTCTCCATATCCTCAGAGCAAAAACGACTGCTGCTAACAACATCAGTGCCATATTAAAATCTCATGACAGCGTGCTCAAAACAACATGAATAATACCTCATGTATGAAAATAATTCCAACAATTATTTTTCCATATTTTTAAGAATTTGACAATTCAAAATACGAGTTCAATTAACAAGAATTCAACGGAATAACTCTCGAGAGATTTAAAGAGCATATTGTGTAAAACCCCATACCTTAAACCACCAAAAAGAACCAACATGAAACATCACATAATTTCAGCCTCAAAATTTAATCACACCATCACGTTCTTCTCGCGAAAATAATCAAATCTCGTTCTAGCCCAAACTCGAGAAAACACCAAATAAGCTTTATAATCTAAGGTTAAAATCTTGAATAGGTTTGGGGCTATGGTTTGTAGATGAAAGGGAGTAATTTTGGAGAGGTCTTCTGGTTGAAAAGTTTGAGAAAAAGTGATTTGAAAAGCCAAGCCACGAATTTGTTGATATATAAATGATTAAGTGTTTGATTAAGAAAAAAGTTCTAATCAGATACAAACACTAAAATTTTTATTCCGGACGATCGGATCATTGGAATCGCTTGAAATTTTAGTATGTTGTAGCGAACGGCGAGACAGGACTTTTGACAAAAATTCAGCTTGATTGGACAGTCGGATTTCTAAAAATATTATTTTTACTAGAGAGTTTTATGTTCCGAGGACTCTTAAAGAGTTTTATGTTTTGAGGACTCTTCTAAATAATAAAAATTCAATTAAAGCTCCATTTTAATTCCAATTCCGAAACAGTTTGAAATACTCATCTTTAAAAATAAAATCCAACATATTTGAGCAATAAAAATAATTTTACCAAAAACTTTATTTTTCCTCTTTATTTCGAAAATACCCCAAAAATTACGCGGGTTGTTACATAAGAGAGGGAAGGAGAGGCTTTTCCAAGCAATCCAAGGCCAACGATTCACCTGGTTGCACCGCCACCACCACCAACGCGTAGATCGTGCGACGGGGAACGTAACCACACCAAATTCGTCATCAAACCAAAACGTCTAAAATCCCAGGCAAGTGTTTATCTTGCTTATTTTCGTTAATGCATCACTCATGTTAGTCTAGGGATGATTAGGATGAGTTTTATGGAAGAAAACCCAAATTTGAGATAGGAAATTACATGTAGTGATGATTTGAATGTTAATCTAGAATCACCTTAACATATAGAGGATTAAACCACGAAATTTTGATGTTTTAGAAGAAGAAAATTCTGGAAAGGACTAATTAAAACCATGTTAAAAAGAATTCTAGGGTTCTTGAGATTTACATGAATTTTGGCCTGTTAATCCATGATTATTAATGGAAATTTGCATGCTTTACGTAAAAGATGTATGTAATGGATTTATATTATTAGTAGTACAAATTTATGGACGTTTGGGAATGAAAAGTTTGGATTTGGATGGAGTTATGTGAGAAAACCCGTAACTGGTAACTGCAGAATTCGCCATACCTGCTTGATCGATCGATCGAGCCAAGAGCTTCGATCGATCGAGCCCCAGACCTCGATCGATCGAGCCCTTCTGGCAGGCTCATATTTGCCCTTTTTAAATTAGTTGAATTCAATTTAATGAGAAATAATTCTTGGACACCCTTATTAAAATGTTTTGGGAGATAAAGAAGACCAGTAGGACATATGAATAATTTTGGAACCTTAATGTAAGACGAGAGTTGTATTTTAGAATACTTACATATAAGGGACAATGAAACTAGGTATTAAAGGGAGAGACGCGTAAGATAGTTACATTGGAACATAAATGAATTCCTACTGAATTTTACACTTGAGAGGATAGAGTCCATGAGTATTACGTAGTAAGTTGGAAAAATCCATCGAATTAAAGTTAGAAACGAACCGTTATACGTGATAACTAATAATGGGAAAATTAGGATAAATGTCGTGATTATGGGTTATGAGATGAACCTAAATTAATAGGATAAAAGTAGTATATTTATATGATTGTGTGTATGCATATATTATATACATGTGAAAATCATGCCCGCGCTACTTGCTATCCCTGAGGTTACCGCGCTGGGATAGTCTTATCTCGAATGGGCCTTCATGGGGGATATTGACTCGTACCCTAGAAGATAGGAATCCTAGGTACGGGCTATCGGATTGATAGTCGGACGGTCGTAAGAGACGTGAGGGTATGTACTGACCTCTTGGACTTGGAAACTATGCTTTGCCTCAATATTGTTGTGTATGTGTTAATACAGTTCGTGAGTGATTCCGAACTTGTATTTTCCTTAGTACGAGAGATACGGGGATTGGATAGCAGAGTATGCACGCACCATAATTTTTATGTGGGGTGCTGTTATAATATATATATTATACGAGTATTTAATATATATATGAAATTCTGAAATTTGGGAAACTGCCTACTGTGTTATGGTAAGTAAGACATGTATAATGACTCAAATTGGAAATACTTGTTTTGAAAAAGTATAATGGAACACTGGGAAACTTTGTTAACAAATAAGGTTTAAATGAGAACTTTGTGATCAAATGAAATTATTTTCTTATACAATTATATTCTTCAGTTTTGAATCTTACGAGTAACCTAAGATAAGTTAATCCATTGGGAAGGTTAGTGTGATAGGCGTGCACATTAGAAGAGAGGTGAGAAATTCTCAAGAGAGTGCCACACTAATATGTTGTTGCATTGGCCTGTAAACATTTTAAATACTTGCTAAACGAATTTTAGATCATCTACACTATCGGGCTCTGACTCGTTTATATTTCTCTCTCTCTTGTATATATATGTATATATTACAGGTGCCCAGCCATAGGGGCGTCTTGCATATGATCCTTTGGAAGGAACGTACTGCAGCTTAGGTGGGAGTTGCAGGCCTTTTTGCTTAGACGACTTCATTTATTTGACTCCACTCCTAGCATATTCTTTTAGTGGGGCATGTGTCGCCCTTTCCATTATTCAGTTGTTTATTTGGACTTTGTGATTCAGTTATTTCTAGTATTGTCACTTTGGGATTTATTATTGTCTGGATGTTTTACTTTAAGTTTTAATGTTGGGATTTAGTTGTTGAATGTTTAAATTATTTGGATTATATGTTCCAGGATTATTGTGGTGTGATTCTTTAAATATTGAATTGTGGTAAATAATTAAATCTTTGTTTTGAAAATAAAATTTGGAAAGTAATGTTTAAAAATGGTTTTGACACTTAGCTTAATTAATTAGGGTGTTTAAATTGGAAAAGTTATTTTTACGACAGTGATGCTAAGAATGAACCAACTGTTCACCTTGATTTTAATTTAATAAAGGAGTGATTGCCCGGTATTTAATTAGGCGGGGTGTCACAGTATACCCCGATGGGGATAAGATATACCAGGATATGCATCGGCAAGTTTGGTGGTCGGGGATAAAGCGAGACATAGAAGAGTTTGTCTCGAAGTGTGCTACTTGCCAGCTAGTAAGGTAGACCACCAGAGACTGACATGGATGTTGCAGCCACTAGAGGTCCTAGTGTAAAAGTGTGATAGTATCTCTATGGATTTCATTACTAGGTTAACGACATCGCAGATAGGTCACGACTCCATCTGGGCTATAGTGGATCATTTAAATAAGATGACCCCCTTTTACCAATTTGTACAGATTTTGAGATGAAGCAGTACACGTAGTTGTTTATGCTGAGATAATGAGGTTGCAAGGGGTTTCAACTAACATTATATTGGACCGAGACAAGATTTTTATGTCCCACTTATGGCAGAGTTTTCAAGAGGCTATGGGCACAAATTTTCATTTGAGTACTGCGTATCACCCACAGACGGACAGGCAGATGAAGTGAGTTAATCAAATGTTAGAGGATATATTGAGGATGTGTATACTCGACTTCAGGGGAGGATGGGAGTAGTACCTCCCATTGGTGGAGTTTGCTTATAATAACCCCTAACAATTCCCCATCGACTTGACACCACTTGAGGCATTGTATGGATGACCTTTTCGTTCGCCCTCTTGCTGGTTAGAGGTGGAGGATAACAAACCTTTAGGTTTAGAGATGATTCAGGATATGACTGCCAATATTGAGTTAATTCGGGGGTGCATTCGTATAGCTCAGGACATGCAGAAGAGTTACGTCGATGCATACAGGAGACACATAGAGTTGGAGGTTGGTGATAAGGTTTTGGTATGGGTGTCTCCTATGAAAGGAGTCACGAGGTTCGAAAAGAAAGGGAAGGTAGCACCGAGATATATGGGACATTTTCTGATTATCGAGAGGGTGGGACCAGTTGCATAAAGGCTGGGCTTACCAGAGCACTTATAACGGATTCACGACGTGTTCCACATGTTGTCTCTTAAGAGGTACTAGAGGAGTAAGAGGGATTATTGGAATGTTCCATTATAGGATATAAACTTGTAGCCAAATATCTACTACCAGTAAAGATCAGTTGCTATACTTGATCGTAGTGAGCGGTAGCTGCGGTCTAAGGTGGTGCCCTTGGTTCGAGTTCAGTGGGGGCACCATAATGTAAACGAGTCGACATGGGAACAAGAGGATGATATGCATAAGCAGTATCCAGAGCTATTTACTGCAGGTATGTCCAAATTTTGGGGACGAAGATTCCTTATAAGGGGGAAGTATGTAACACTCCATATCTTTTAGAATTTAAAATTTAATTAATTCGATTATGTTTAAATTACACTTGTTTAGTAATTTAATTAAAACAAAATATTGTGTGTTTATTAAATATTGATCGGGAGAGATTATGATTAATAATTATGGGATAAATTTACTAAGTTTGTAGTAAATAATATGTGGTAATTATACGTAGTAGCGAGTAATATCGATAGGACTATGTTATATCTCAACCGGGAGTCACATGTAGGCCATATTACGGTCAAGGTAGGAAATTTATGTAGAGTGACTCGGATGGTGATTTCGAGGTCACGGTTGATTTCAAATGGGCCGAAATATGCTAAATAAAGTACCCAGGGCATTTTTATACCAACTCAGCATCACGAAAGGGCATTTTGGTCATCTGGGAGTCTAGGGTTGGAAAAGCTCCCAAATTCTAAGTGTTTTATCAGCCACTTTGGGATAGAGGCTAGGGTTATAATACTTACAAGAAAAGAAGATAGTTCATAGAATAGAGGATTCTTAGGCTATTCCACACCGTTTTTATCACCTACATTGCCGAAATCAAGATCAGAGAAAGGGAAGAACAACTCTATCATCTAGTAACGAAAATCAAGCCTAAAAACGTAAGGCAAGTGTTTATCCTAGAATCTTTTGAGAATGTTATAATACCCATGATAGTGTAGGGTTAATATTATATGAAAATAAGATTTTTGAAATATATGTAGAGGTTTAATTCATAATTTGTGGAAGTATCATTATAGAAATCAACCTCCTATTATTGTAACACGAAATATGATATGTGGGTTTAAAAGAATGAGACAAATTTGGGTTCTTGAGGATAAATATGCATGAAATAAATAAATCTAGGGTTTATATGAATAAGGTGAAGATTTGATATTGTTTAATGTAAATTCATGTGGATTTGAGGATATGTTACATTAGAAATTATTAAAACATCCCAATATGATGTCTGGTTAACTTGGGTAAATGTTTGGATGTGTTCCATGCAGTTTGGGGTTGTGTAATAATGGAGAAAATCGTATTTGAAAGATGAAACTACCTAGGATCGATCGATCCATTTTTGTTGATCGATCGATAATGCAGAAAAATGGGGCTTTTGCTTATACGCAAGGATTTATTTACCAATAATCACGAGGGACTTTGGTGATTGTTTATAAGCTATATGAGGACTTAGAGAATATCAATATACCTATAGTTCAAGCTTCGCCTTAGTCCTAATGAGTGTAAAATGAGACTAAGGGCTAAGGTATTAAACGATTATAAGTGTCGGGAATTTAGAAATGGGTTACGGGTAGAGAAATGAGAACCCAAGACTTATACCAGTACAATAGTGATTTAATGACTGCTGGAATTACTTAAGGAATAACTTGGACCCTTCGGGTAGTGAATGATGCTCAAAAAATAAGAAAAGAATATTGAGCGTGAATCGTTAGTACTTATGGAATTCGACAGGTTATATACTACGTAATGGTTATATTTATGGGTTGTGTGTATACTTATACTGGAGATAATTATATGTTGTGTGTATACCTATTATGTTCTTTGTTATGTGTATGAATATACCTATGCTACCTGCTATCATGGGAGGTTCCACGTAGTAGGCGATCCCACCTTGGCGATGCCAGCAAGGTCTGAATATGTGTCCCAGATCATAGAACATAGGGTGTCTCACTATTTGAGAGTACAATAGTGGTATTGGTAGGTCGTTTGGGTACGTTAGGTATGTGCATAGCCCAAAGGCTTAGAACTACGTTCACCTCTATTGTGTGTTATTTGATTTGTGGTTCGAGGCGACATTTCGAACCGTTAGTCCTGATTTGGTATGAGAGGTACATGGACTTGATAGTAGAGTAGGCATGCATCAAGGTGGACATTATGGGGATGATGTAGTTGTATATATAATAGTGTGATATACACAGACACACACACACACACACACATAAGTGTGATTATTATACTTTTATGTGATGGTAGGAAAGATAGATAGTGTATATCTAAAAGTAACTTAAGAGAATCTTAATTAACAGTTCAATAATAATATTCGGTTAATATTAAGTATTGGTTTTACGATAGCGTATCGTATGGGCAGTACATCTGTAGTTAGTTAGAAACTTATTATGTCTATTTAGGTTGGGTATCATAACTAGCAGGGTTTAATAGGATATGTTAGGTCTGAACTATAGTTGAAAGGTGAGGAACTTAAGGGAATGTACGTGAAACTAACGTGTGTATCTAATAACTACTTTTAATTTCAATTTAAATAATCAATAAATGTTTTTCAAAGGTTTTGGGCTTTGACCCGTATCAAATCTATTTTCAAAACTTTTAGGTGTCCACGCACAGGGACGCCAAGCATGATGATTCATTCTAGGGACGCGTAGCTGCTGCACTTGTGGAGGCATGTAGGACTTAAGTATACGCTTTTGTTAGTTCATTCATAGATTAGGGTTCATGATTAGTTAAGCACGTTTCATGTTCAGTTTAGACATTTATTCATATTTATTTATCATACTCTGTGTTTAGATTCATTTTCATTTCCGTTAGACTTATGATTTGGATGTTGGTTTTGGAGCAAATGGTTTATTTCGGCATTTATCTATTTTATCATGTGATGTTTCAGACATTTATTATTGCTTGGATGAGTTTTATTATTTAATTTCGCATATTGTTGTATGTTAATGAAAGATAAAATTTATCACCAACTTAATTTAATATAGGTGGTTAGTAATTTAAATAGTTTTTGACAGTGATGCTAAGGATGAACCCAATGAGATACCTCTTTGTTTTAGTAAAGGATTTATCATCCGTGATTAAAATTGGCGGGGTGTCACACACGTTCACCCTCATAGTTTGTTGTATTTCAAGTTTAATGCGGGATGATATTTATGACATCGTTGGGGTTAGGATCTTCGTTAGAGGCTTTGGATATTTATTTTCAAAATTGATCGTTTTGTTTATTGTAAATTGTTTGTAAAAGGATATTTGAGATCTAATAAAATTGAAATATTTTATTTAGTTGATTTATGTATTCATGCTTCAGCAAATTTATGCTCAATATAAATGGTATTTTAATTATAAAAATTCTCTAAATTATCAATATTTTCAGCAGCCCCTCCCAGGGTGTTATAAAGTGGTATCAAAGCATAAGTTTTTCTTATTATAGGGCTTGGGGTTTGTGGTTCATTATGTTCTCTATTGTGAGAGGTTTTATTTATGTTGTCTGTTATTTGGATAATGTCGACCTTTTTGTTTGAATTTAATGAAAGAAAAATTTGGATGAATTTCGAGGATGAAATTACTTTTGTAGGGGAAGAATGTAATACCCCGTTATTTTGAGGGCTTATTTTTTAATATTATATAAGATTTCAGTAATATTATTATTTTATTAATCGAAATATTTTTTTTAATTAAAAATATTTTATTGATATTATATTTAAAAACAATATAATTTGTTTTGAAATCGAATCCAACATTTAAAATTAAATTAAAATGGTTTTTGGACATTTTATAATAGTTTAGATATGTAAAGTAGACAATTTGGAATTAAAGGGCAATATGGTAATATGCGTTAGCTTAGGCTCCAAGCTAGATTTTGAGGGAGAGGCTTTATAAGGAATAATAAGGATGATTATAAGGAAAGTAAAATGAAAAAGAGAGGCCAATAACGAAATCTAAAGAGGAAAAAACAAGGGGAATGAAAAGAGTTAGTTTGGAGTGTTTTAGATCTTTTTCTTGAGTGCTTTCAGATGAGATTTGAGAAAAACTAAAAACACATACCTAATCAAAATTTTCATGTACAATCCAATTCTAAGTTCATATTGTCAATTAGGATAATGTTTGGACTTGATTTCTCTGTGTTTTTAAAACAAGCCTTCAATTAGGAATTTTGACACGCTTGAGGTAGTTTCGTCCTTCTGTTGTTAGTTTAGTGTACTATACCTATTCAACCTTGATTGTATAATTATAGTCATGCTATGTGTTTCATTTATATATATTATATGCTCGTATACTATATTCGTCATTGCACCCATTTTGTATGTGTGATTTTCATGCCGTGCAGTTTGGGATAACGTAACCAGTTAATTTTATGAGCATGTTGGCTTATAGAAATTGGGTAGAAAACTTGTTCACTTGATTTATGGGAATTAACTCTAAAATTTATTTGAATTAAAGGAATGATATTATGATTATTATTATTGGATAATGCACATGAATTTCTTAGCCAAACCACCCACTACACAGGGTGTGCTGTTAGCTACGATTTTATTTATTATCCAAAGACTAGACCATGGATCCCAGTTAACGAGTATGCTAAATGTGATTATGGGGGTGATGCCAAGATTTTATAGCAGTGATGCCACATTATGATGGGCCATGTGAATGAGTTATGTTATTTATTTTGGGTGCCATTAGATTGATTCGAGGATAATTAACAGGATATTTGACCATAGTCGACACCGTACTGCAGGAAGTGCGACAGGAATTTTGATATGGGGTCTTGGGTTGTGCAGTGCCCGCCGTGAGATCTTATGTTATGATTATATAATTTTGATTTTAGTTTGAGTGTTCATGTTGCATAAACTCTTGTGCATGATGCACGGACACACGAGTATGTGCAATTACACCAGGAGCATTTATATGAGTTAGTGAGCTTCTCGCTCACCCCCATAGTTTGATATATTTCATGTTTGATGCGAGATGATATTTATGGAATCGTTGGGATTGGAATTGTCATTAGAGGCTCTAAATATTTATATTTAAAATTTAAATATAATGCTTTGTTTATAGTAAATTATTTGTAGAATGACATTTGATATTTTATAAATTGAGACATTTTATTCAGTTGATTTATGTATATGCTAATTTATGTTCAATCTAAATGTTATTTTTTTTTACAAAAAATCTCTAAATTATAAATATTTTTCAGTAGCACCTCCCAGGGTGTTACAATAAATACCAACATAAATATACTAACATGCATATATACATTTTTATAATATTAGATATATAAAACCCCATTTTAAATAAGTTCAAACATAGTGGATATGACATTGAGAAGAATGTAACCCTCGCCTCCAAAGGTGGACTTAAAAGGATTTATAAGATCCCATTAAAGCTCCTTTTAAAACTCCTTCAAACTTTATTAAAATGAATCTTAAGCTTCATCAAAGTTACATAGGCTCCACACTCTAAGTACTCCACTTACATACTTCTCAAGCTATAGAATTATAACTATAATGGTTTATGTGTTTACGTATAAAGTGATCTGTGTAGTCTAAAAATGGAGGTTTGATAATCAGGGTATTCTAGTTTCAAAACTTTGAAAATATTGATCCTTTCACCTTTTAAAATGGTGGGTTTCTACTTCTTTGAGAGAAACTATGGAGTAAATTCCATGTGTGTAGAGAGAGAAAAATACGTGGTATGAATACGAGAGCTGGATGGATAAAACAATAAAGGGGATAAGGGAATATGGGATAAGGTTTAATATTTCCACAATAGAAATGTTAGAACTCGTTAAATCAACCGACCAAACTTAGATAACAAAATAAAAGGGTCCTGGGAGTCTGAACAAACTGACATAGTAGTTCCTCCTTACCTGCTATAACGACATGTATAGTTGCTATGACGTCTTGTACATTTGTTATAGTAGCCCATTCTTCAGCCTTTTTTGTCAACTTGGATGAATACACACATCTATCCCGCTCATTTTCTCCTCGCAAGAACTTTTGTGTGTTCGACATGTATTGTACATTTCACTCTTTAACTAATTTGTGCTATACAATAACTCCTTTATTGCACTTTTGAACCTAAACTGTCTATGTGAATACTTAAATAATCCTTCTAAATGCACGTAATTATTTTTCTTACAAAATATATTTGATCATGATAGGATTTGCGCTTAAAATGTAAAAATAAAACTTGTATCCATATATTATCCTTTTAAAACAGAATCATTAAATTCATAAATTCATTACCTTATTTAATACTTATTAATTTTTATTCTAGGGAAATGAAGGCCGAGTTAAAATACATGTTACCAAAATGTTGTTTTTATCCCAAAATAATTCTTTTACCGATTTTTTTTCCTTTTGTTTTTCCCAAAAACACTTGTTTTATTTATAAATCCTAACAAAACTTATTCATTAACTAGTACACACTAATTAATATTGTATAAAACCATACTCAATGCAAAATTTATGTAAAAACACCATTAGACCGTACTAATTAAATTTCAATTACTCACTTTGTTTGGTCAATAGTAATTGCACCTTATATTACCAACTTCATTGAATAATCTCCATGCAAAACCATGCATGTAACATCTAAACCCATGCTTTCACCATACAACTTATAAAAAGCCCATCAAAACTAGACCCAATTAAGCACAAGGTTCTTTTCCTTACAACTCTTCAGAACGAGGGTGAGGTGATTGAGGCACTCATCAAAACTAAACCCAAATATAGAAAAATCATCCATAACGACTTCGAGAAACAACTCCACCATATCCGAAAAGATACTCATCATGCACCGCTGAAAAGTAGCAGGTGCATTGCATAACCCAAAGAGCATGCGTCGGTAGGCAAAAGTACCAAATGGACACGTGAAAGTGGTTTTCTTGTGATCCGCGGGAGCGATGGGAATTTGATTGTATTTGGAATAACCATCGAGAAAACAGTAATATGGGTGTCCGGCTAATCTCTCTAGCATTTGGTCTATGAAAGGAAGAGCAAAGTGATCCTTCCTTGTAACATCGTTCAACTTCCTATAATCAATACACACTCGCCAACCAGTTTGAATCCTAGTGGGTACTAACTCATCATCGTTATTTTTCACCACCATAATACCGAATTTCTTAGGGACCACTTGAACGGGACTGACCCATTGGCTATCAGAACTGGGGTAAATGATACCCGCATCAAGTAATTTTAGTACCTCGGCTTGGACGACCTCTTTCGTATTGGCATTAAGTCTACGTTGTGCTTCACGGGAATTTTTAATATTGTCTTCTAAGCATATCCTATGCATGCACACCGAGGGACTTATCCCCTTAATGTCATCTATGGTCCATCATATGGCTTCCTTGTGTTCTTTGAGAACACACAATAGTTTATCTTCCTGTTCTTTGTCTAATTCAGACGCGATGATAACAAGTAGGGATTCAGAAGGTCCTAAGAACCTATACTCGAGCGTTTCAGGTAGTGGCTTCAATTCAAGCTCAGGATCTTTCTCAATCGTGGGTGGACTAGGTGATGAGGAAAGTGAGAGGGGCTCAGGTTTAGACTTCCAATTTCCTACTTTCATGATAGGGGCGGAGTCAAGGAGGGCATTGACTTCTTCGATGGACTGTTCGACATCAAATTCGAACCCGAAAAAGGCAAGACAAGATGTTAAAGGGTCATCATTATAAGTTTGTTCGAAAGTCTCTTGGACGATACTGTCAATCATGTCGACATCTATGGGTTCATCATCATCGGGTGGTTGTTTGGCCAAATTGAACACATTAAGGTCCATAGTCATGTTCCCAAAGGATAGGTTCAATTGACCGCTACGGCACCTAATGACGGCATCAGATGTGGCGTGGAAAGGACGACCCAAAATCACAAGGATTTGTTTAGTAGAATTGTGCATTTGTTGGGTGTCCAAGACAACAAAGTCGATAGGAAATATAAAGTCACCCACTTTAATTAGGACGTCCTCAACAATACCTCTCGAGATTTTCACCGAACGATCGACTAAGGATAGGGTAATCCTAGTCGATTTCAACTCCCCCAAACCTAAGTTCTCGTACATGGTGTACGGAAGAAGATTTACGCTCGCTCCTAAATCGAGAAGGGATTTCTCGATGAGGGGCTCCCCTATCTTGATAGAGATTATCGGGGTACAAGGATCCTTATATTTGATGGGAGTTTGATAAGAAATGATCGAGCTTGCTTACTCGGTGAGAAAAGCTTTCTTTGGTACATTGGTGCTTCTCTTGAAGGTATAAAGGTCCTTTAGAAATTTGGCGTAGGATGGGAATTGTTGAATAGCATCAAGAAATGGGATATTGATTTGTACTTTCTTTAATACTTCCAACATCTTATCAACTTGCACCTTTTTATTTTGTGGCACCAAATGCTGGGTAAATGGAGATTTTGGACATAGGTCTCTATAGATGGCTCGAAAGGTAAATGGGAGGAGGAAGTTAGATCCACGAGTGGATCTTCCTTATCCTTACCTTTCTCGGATTCACTCTCGATAAGTGGTGAAATATTTTTCTTTACTTCCTTGACGGACCTAAGTGTGATGATGGATTTTGCATGCTATTGGGTGTGTGACGCACTCGTGCCATCTTGAATAACAAATTGACCCCTAGGCATGTTACCCTTTGGATTGGGTTTAGGCTAACTCGGGAATGTTCCCTTATTCCTCTCACTCAATGCATTAGCTAGTTGGCTCATTTGAACCTCGAGTTTGGTAATGGCTTGAGTATTCGCGTGCATGCTTTGCTGGGTGGATTGGAGGACATTTTGAGTGGTTTGTTGGAATTGAAGGGTACTTTGGGCAAGAAGGTTCATCGAATCCTATAAATATTGGATCTTTTGGGATGAGGGATTCGATGGTGTGGTGGCATTCTTTAAGAAACCTGGTGGTGGGTTATTAGAATATTGACCTCCACTTCCTTGGTATCTTGGACCTTGAAAGATTAGGGTGGTCTTGCCACCCCGAATTGTACGCATTCGAATATGGGTCATACTTTGGCCTATTTTGATAGAGGGCATTGGCTTGCTCGGTGAGGGCCTTGTGGGCCCAAAGTGCGGGACAATTCTCGACTAAGTGGTCAAACGCATCGCAAAGTAGACACATAGGGGAGCCTACATGTTGAACGGCCGTAGGTGCGCTTCGATTGACCTCTTTGATCTTCTATAAATCTTCTAAACGTTGGGCCAATGTGGCCACTTTGGCATTTAAATCATAACTTTTTTCGATTCGGTGAGCAAAACCCTCATTGGAGGTGGTGGATCTATATTCTCTATTAGGTGCCCATCCCTGGGACTTTTTGGCTATGGCTTCTAGAAATACCCACGCATCGACCTCACTCTTCTGGACAAAATCACCATTACATATTGACTCGAGCATAGTTCGGGTGTTATAATCGAACCCCTTATATAAAATTTTGACTTGGCATCCCATCTCAATCCCATGGTGCGGACATTGCAGTAGCAAGTCCTTGAATCGCTCCAAATACATCAACAATGCTTCTCCCTCCTTTTGGCTAAATGTGTTGATGGCGTGACGTATCGACGCCATCTTTTGGTTAGGAAATAATTGTTATAGGAAGGTAACACTCATTTGGTTCCAAGTGGTGATGGATTCGGGTTTTAACGAGTTAAACCAACTCTTAGCTTTGTCTTTCAACGAGAATGGAAACAATTTAAGATTAACAATCTCATCGGAGAGTTGTTGGTACTTAATGGTCCCGCATATCTCCTCAAATTCACGCACGTGAAGGTAGGGATCCTCTTTTTTAGTACCCCCAAACACGAGCAACAATTGGATTGTTCCCGAATGGAATTGGAAATTGTTTGCATTGTGATTGGGGAGAAGTATGCATGAAGGCTGACTAGACCTAGTCGGATAAATGTAATCTTTAAGGGCATGTGGTGCTAACTCGTCTCCCATCTCGGTGAATATAAAAAATCTACCTACGTAAGTATCGGGAATGCTAGACTCCACACTCGACAAACGAACGGTATGATTTTGAAAGCAACTTCGTATACACTCAGCTCACTGGATTTCTTTTTAATATGATGAAAAAAAATATTTGACTCAAACCACGTAATTCCTAGCTAACACACATCAAATTGAATTATCTAATTTAGGTGAGGGGAATTTCAATTTTAAAAATCTAGTTTCCCGATATTAATCGACGACAGCAAGGGTCTCCGAATTAATCTCCCTAATTAGACAACTCCTACTCTTTGAAAAGGGAGAATTTAAAAGAGAACCAACTACGGTTATCGCCTTAAAATCCGTTTTTCCTCCAGGTAGGTGGTCGGTACGAAGACACATTAAAAACCACCAATCCTAGACAAGGTGAAACGGAATTGATTTGACAAGTTCGCGTTGGAGTAGATTTTAACTCTAACCTCGTTATGAGGTTTCCTACGAGCTATGTCATATTCTAAGGCCAATGCCCACTTGATTTTAAATAAAATGTGATGGCTCGGGATATGTAAATGCTTGGATAATTAGTGATTTTTGGGCCAAGGAGAGATGATGAAATTCCCACCTTATCTTTCACACGGGTTTTTCCCTTAAGTCAATTTATGCAACGTGCTAAATTAAATGCAAAATTAAACCATGTAGGAGTGCGCACACACAAAAAAACTTACCTACGACGTGGACTTTTTACGGTCATTTGTTTATGCCAGGCCGTAGTTTAAGTTGACGTCGATCGGAGGGAAATGCCGCCTACATTTCAGTCGTCCCTGAGAGTTCCTTGTGCTCGTGATAAGATTACACAATTTTTTTTCACGTTCGCGCACTGTTGCACACTTTTTCAAATTTTTCTTCACTTTTGCCCCTTTTTGTTTTTCTTCTCCCCCCCTTTTTTGAATGTGCTTCTGAAAAAACAAAAGAAACTACACCAAACGTAAAAGTGCGACACGTACACAAACAAATTTAACGAAAAGAGAAGAACAAAAAAAGGACACACGCACTAGTTGTGTATTTAACAAAAAAAAAAGCACACTTATGAAACAATTTTTTTTTATACGTGATAAAAAAAACAGAAATTCTACTAGAAAAAAAAAAGAATTTTCAAATTTTTTTTAGGGTCTACCTACTGGAAAAAACGAATCTGGAAATTTCCTGGAAAAAAAAATATTTTTTTTCAAGTTTTTTCAAATTTTTACGTATTTTAGGATAAGTTTAGTGCTAAAGGGGCTATTTATTATTAAAAAAAACTTAAATCAATTTTTTTTTTTTACCCAGAAAATTAAAAAATATTGTTGTTTATTTTTTTCCAGAAATTTCTACTTTTTTTTATGAATTTTTAATAACAAAAATGCGAAAAAAAAACTAGTCCGAAAGTCACAACTATTTTTTTTAAATTGAACAAATCCCCGGCAACGGTGCCAAAAACTTGTTGTCAATTTTACAAATTCCGCAAGTGCACGGGCTATTATAAAATAGCGAGTGTAAGTACGGGTCGAACCCACGAGGATTTATCAATTTTTTTCGTAAAAAAAAATTATTGTGACTGTCCAACTAGACAAAATTGGCTTGGAAATGGGATGTAATATTAACTAAGCAAACACACAAAAAAAATGATTGCGAGAGATTTAATCAATGAGCATGAAAACTAGGACGTTGGATTCATTTATCACATTTAACTAATATTATGCAATAATTTAAATTTGTTATTCCCAATTTTATAACTCAAATTAAATCGACTCTCATCGTATTTAATTCGAAGAAATAAATCGTTCTAAGTCCAAAATAAAATTTAACGTCTCTAAATTTAGACGGCTAAAATCTCCATTCCCTTAAAAGTTCACTTTTTGAATTTTAATGCCTCTTTAAGCATGGGCTATCAATTAATTTAATAAAAGTATAACCCATCAAAAAGTACTCATACTCCAAATAAAAAAAAATTATATTCAGAACTGAAGGTTTAAAATACACTCTCGTGTCGTTTTAAATGAATACGATTTTTTTTTAAACATATGTCACACATGTCGGGAACGAAGATAAATTTAAATCAAACACAATATGAATCACATATGATAAATTTCACCTAGTCCTAGCAAGAAAATTAAGCTGGCATAATTGTAGACATAATAAAATTGCAAGAATGAATACTCAATTTCATTAAATAAAAAATTTACAATTGATGTGTCACAAATATTCTTGACAAAAATTCCGCTCACAACATAATTATTGGCCCTCAATAAGAAACCAAAAACTATACCTAAATCTCTCTCTACAATTCTTTCTCTCCAAATAATGAACTCAAGGGTCCTATTTATAAGCTTAGAGGTAGGGTATTTGGATGGGTATAAAACACCAATTTAATAGATTAAAAATGAGATCTTAAAATCCCAAAATTAATTATTAATAAGGTATTCACGAAGTTGGATTTTAAACAAAAAAAAGTAACATTTTATTGGTGGGATTTGAATTTGAGGTTATCTCATGGGATGTATCTTGAAACTCACGAAAAGTATTAGATCCAAATCCCTTAATTTTTGGAGATTGGAGCTGATTCTGACTTCTTCTTAGGCTGCATTTCGCTGGGACGCACTTAGGCCAAACATGGCCTTAGTCTTCAAATGATTTCCTGCTAAAAAATTATAGGGAACTTAGGAATCAAACCCAGGACCTCTTGCCAAGCAGCCATGCGCGCGCGACAACTAAGCGGGGAAGCCTTCTCATTAATATATCCGGTTCAATAACTTATAAACACAACCAATCTCCGAAATTCCATTTTTCATGCTTTGACCCCGAAACTTTTTTCTTCTTTTAATTTTTCCCTCAATCTTCATATCTTCACCAAATGGACTCGGATCTTCACCAAACTTCAGAGGTACTTGTAAAAATATAAAATAACTTATTTTAATTTAATTTTAGCCCCCAAAAATTTAAAAAATTATGAATTTACCCTTATTTACAATTTAGACCCAACGATTAATAACTTCTCCATTTTAACTCCAAATTCAACCAAATTTCAGGGAGAACTTTGTTTTACCTAGATAAATATTTAAAAATTATTTTTAGGCCCATAATATTTCTAAAATTATGATTTTACCTCTAGAGTTACTAAAATTGTATTTTTAACTCAAATTTTATTCAGACTTGCATTTTTCTTTTATTTTATGAAAAAGACTGTAAAAGCTCATTATTTATGATATAAAAGGCCTAACAAGGCCTAGATTTGGACATAATTCATGCAAAATAATGCACTCATCAATCACCGACCACCAGACCTTTAAAAGAACTATTTTAAGTACATGAAGCTACCTCTTGTGAGCCTTGCTTAACCCTAGCTAGGGTTTCTCAAGAGATTTAAAATACATAGTTCTTAAAATAACCCCTCTTGCGTTTGAAAAACCTATCCTTACACTAAAAACTTTTGCATGAGTGATGTAATCCACCCCTTAATATATAAAATTATACAATCCCACTCCTAACATCAGAAATTTATAGTCCACACCCTTAACTAGCCAAATATCAAACATCTCACCCCAAAATTAGCCCCCGAGCTGATTATAACCCCCTTTTGAGAAAAACCTCACGAGTTCGTTCCCTCTCTATGTTGGATTCCCACAGTGTGAATTCTCCCAATCCCACTACATGTATCTCTCTTAGATGCGCGATCCATTTATTGTCGGCATGACACATTTTGTCCCAGCCAAGCAAAGCGTGTTGCACTCTCCTTCACCCCAGCAGTTCACGGAGACTCCTCAATCGTGAACTTCATACTTATCCTTGTGATGCTTCACACCCCTTTCAGCATCTTCAAACTTACTAATGACTATCTATGGTTGCAAACCATGATTTTCTTCACTCGTTGCACGTCTAAGGGGTGATGATGTACTATCATCATTGACGGCATCCAATCACAATATTATCTCCCAATAGATGGTTAAAAAGTTGAGGCTCACGAATGATCCACTCACTAAGACATGCCATCTTATGTCTTGGGTAACACGAGTTCTATCGCTTTGAGTCGTTGGTGTCGCAAACCATTTTCCATTGGGTCATACATCGATGAGTTCCTAGTCACGATTCTAGATATGCATGTTTGCCACTTTCTTTGGGGGACATCATGGTATTATGACCATTCGACCATAAATGATGGTCGTGCTAATACCTAAACATTCTAGCATTAGAGGTAGAAGTTCTACTTTTCCCAATGCATGAGTTTTGCCCATTACGTTTGGTTGACCTCATTATTTCTCACACAACCCTGACTACTTAAGTATTGGAGAGTGGATTGGGTTATGGACTTATTAGCGCAATTAGTACACCGGATGCAGATGTACTACCTAAGATTTAGGACCTCTTGGATTTTTAATCTAATGTATGCACCCCATTGTATGAGCTCCCACCTATTTGAGATATTCAACATGCAATCGACTTTGTACACGGAGCTTCCTTACCCAACTTCTCCCATTATCTTATGATGCCCATCGAGCACGGGATCCTTAAAGGCAAGTTAATGAGTTACATAGGGAGAGTACGTTTCTATGCATCATTCAATCCCTCCCCATTCCAAAGAAATATGGTAGTTATAGGACGTGTGTGGAAAATATGGTTGTCAATAAGATCATCTTACAATACCGGGTTTTTATTACTCACCTCGAGGACATGCTTGAACAACAACATGGAGCTCTAGCGAGGCAACTCATCGAGGTAGCACAAGTAAGGCATCTCAGCGTGGAAGCCCAAGGAGATCTTCCAACGAAGAAACTGGCCAAGATAGCTCATCCTTTAGCTTTGTTTTCTTAATTAGTCATGTTGTATCTTTTATTTTTATTGACTATGAGATGTAATGATTATAATGTTATTCAGTGTGAGCTCAAACGATACTCGCGAGAGACCAGGCCTGACACAGCCTGGGAGAGCTTTCATGCTCTATCGAATGACCTCGTCGTGGGAACTTCAGAGGGACTTGGTTTGGAGGATTGAGAAGTGAGGCAGCATTGGGGCTTGTCCTGACTATCTTAGATACACCTGGTAAAATATCAAAAGACCCTTGTTCATGGAATCTTAGGCGGAGAAGCGTTAAGTTCCATCATATATTGAGTTGTGAGAAAAATAATCCTCTACTTAATGTCACATCTACTTTAAATGATGTCATTAACCAGATAAGAAATGTCAAATCTGTCCTTGAGTAAACCACTGTGGTATTTGGGGCTGTCAGACAATTGGTGAACCACCTCTGTGATGACAGTCCCCTGACGCACAATGTTTAGGCAAAAGGCATATCTCAGCATTTAATGTTTATGACGTAGAGCTGACTAGTCCATCAGGCATTTTGATTTTTATGACATAAAGTATGAGGGATGTCTTTCACACTGAGAGATCTCGAGAGTGGTGTGGGTGGGGAGACTATTTATTGGCCTCAACCACTTCTAGGGGGATGATGTTCTTTTCCAGAGTTATCAGAGAGAGAAGTTATTGCAAAACCGAGGTTTTACTCACCCACCATTGTCATATATTATGAAGCTTTTAATAGCTGATTAGAGATATTTGAGGGTTGGTTGGTGTGTTTGGCTGCCTGCCAAGGTGTATCTAGGGTGCTTACTACTCTCTCCCTCTGACTACGTTGTTTCTGAGTTTCCTTTATTGTTGTTTGAGTTAATCACGAGTGTGTTATGAGTCTAATCTGTGTGTTGATCAAATACGATATTGTGTGTTTACTTGTGTCCATTGAAGAGTTTATGGATAATCATTTATCACGATACCCATAGGGGTTACACCTCAACTAGTATTACCATACTCCCAGGCTACCAGGGGACTACCCTTTTACATTTGGAGACTCCGCTGGGGAGGTATTCTTCTAGAAGTATGGCTCAGGATAATGTTAACCGTATTATAGACTTTGATGCTATTCAACGTCAAGAAGAGAAAGCTGCGAGAGAGCTTTAGGCAGGTAGGGATGGGGTCCCTCGAGACGAGGCCCCTCGGGTGGATGCACCTCCAGTTCAAATGGCGACGGGCATCCCAGGGGTAATGCAAGCTTCTACGAGCATTGGGATGGGGCCAACTCAAGTGGCCTTCCTCATGAATAAGTTTTATGAGTTTCTACAGACTCCCATTGCTTCAATGGTGTTGGGGGTATTCGATGCCAGTTCTTTCATGATGCCAATGGTGGATCCGATAGGCCCACCAAGCACAGTTCCAATGGGCATTGCCCCATCGAACACATCACCCACTCCTGTTCCAACGGTGGGAACCCCGAACGTGATGGGTGTTCCACCTATTATGGCTACTCCAAATGCAACGAGTGTTCTACCAGTGGTCCCTCTGATCATTCCCCCAACGATCGAAAATACAACCAGATCAAGACGGATCAAGATGGATTGAGCTGATGCAGAGAAGATGACATTCAGGATCCCGCTGGGTAACTTCATATACTAAGGGATGCCTTTTGGGTTAAATAATGAAGGGGTGACATATCAAAGGACAATGATGGACATTTTCCATGATTACTTCCACAAATTTTTAGAATTTTATATCATTGATTTGGTCATCAAGTCGAAGAAGGAAGTCCCATCTGGACAACCTGAGGAGGGTGTTCATTCCTGTAGAAAATACAAGTTGAAGATGAACCCACTGAAGTGTGCCTTTGGGGTCACAAGTGGGAAGTTCCTAGGGTTCGTTGTGGATTAGAAGGGAGTGCAAATGGACAAGGACAAACAACGAACAATCCTGGAAATTCTATTTCCAAAAACAATGAAGGAGCTCCAAAGTTTCCTCAGTAAAGTCTCCTATCTCAGGAGGTTTGTGCTAGGACTATTTGAGATAACTCACTCGTTGATGGAGTTGATATGAAAGGGCATGAAGTTCAAGTAGGAGGAAGCTCACCAGGAGTCTTTTACCAAGATGAGGGAGCTGTTGATCTCTCCATAAATGATGATCCCTCCAAAAGTAGGAGTACCATTACAGCTTTACCTCACGTCTACTGCCAGGTCCATCGAAGCTCTTTTAGCACAAGAAGTTGATGGGAAAGAAAGGCCAGTATACTACCTGAGCAGAATTATACATGGACTAGAGGCAAGGTATAATAATGTAGAAAGGCACTATTTAGCCTTAGTTTTTATAGCGCAAAAACTTAGACATTATATGCTATCTTTCACAATTCACACTGTGACAAGATGTGATCCAATTAAGTTTTTATTTACAAGAACTATTTTGATTGGAAGATAAGCTCGGTGGTTCCTCGTCCTTTCAGAATATGGCTTAAAGTGTGTGGTTCCTCGTGAAATCAAAATCCAGTCATATGAAGGTTTGCTGGAAATCTTTTCATCTGGAGAATTTGAGCCACCCCGAGAGAACGTCTCGGGGGATGACTTGTCGGCAAACTTTTTGGAGGCTGACCCTAAAGAATGGACAATGCAATTTGATGGTTCTTCGATAGAAAAGAAAGGGGGATAGGGGTTATCTTTTCTAAAGGAAAGGAGGAATTTTAACTTTCTTATAAATTGGATTTACCTTGATCCAACAATGAAGCAGAGTATGAGGCGTTGGTACTCGGGATGCTAGAGGCCCTTCGAAGGGGCATCTGTTCACTGTATATCAAAGGCGATTAAAACTTGGTGGTTCAACAAGTGAATGGGGAATATGCGTCGAAGCACCTCAGTCTAGCACCCTATAGAACGATCATCCAACGGCTGATCAATCAGTTCCATCAAGTGAAGATAAGATGGCATCCCAGAATGATGAATAGGCATGTTGATGCCTATGCCACCATTACTAAAAAATTGGCCATGAAGACCGATACAACTACTGTGGTGATCCAACAAAAATAGCCCCATCGGTTGTACAATAAATCCTACATATGGAAGGAGATTAAGAATGGAGAGGCGAGATCAGAAAGAAGTTGGAGTCTGATGTAGCCAAGATGGAACTAAAATATCTAACCTAATACTTCGTCAATCATGGTAACCTATACTTCAGGAATGTGGGAGGATGGCTGTCAAGATGTGTCGATCCCGAAAAAGAAGAACAAAGATTGAGGAAAACACATGAAAACCACTGCGAAACAACATAGATCCCTATGTACATAATAATTTCTTAGGGAAGGATACTTTTAGCCAATGATGAAACAAGAGGTATTTGAGTTACAATGGAAGTGTGATAAGTGCTAACTTTTCTTTCAAACAACTGAATGCCACTTAGTTAAAACTGAAATAGATTGGAGGCAGCCTTACATTGACTTCATCAACGACAGAGTTATTCTTTTGGAGAAAATAGATGCAATGGGACTCAAATGTAGGGCTCCATGGTTCGATGTCCAAGAGGATCAGCTATATCGAATGGGGTACTTTAATAGACCACTGAGATGCATCACAAAGGAGGAGGTAGTATAAGTCATAAAATAAGCTCATGATCCTACCCACATTAGAGGGGCCAAGCTATACGACCAAATAATGACCCTAGGGTATCATTGACCAACTATAGAGAAGGATTCGATTAATTTTGTGCGAAAGTTCAAGGCATGCCAGTTGCATGGAAATATGATCCATAGTTCTTCGATTGACATGCACTCCTTGGCCACTTCTTATCCATTCCACACTTGGGGGTTTGATCTGGTAGGGGTGATACATCCTTCATCAAGAGGAAAGATCTAGATATTGGTGGAAACTGAGTGATTTACAAAATGTGCTAAAACGATACCACTCAGAAGAGCAACGACAAACATGGTGGCTAACTTTATCAGAGAATACGTGATTTATCATTTCGGGATCCCAAAAGTCATCCTCTCTGATAATGGAACCCCTTTACTCAATAAAGAGGTAATGATGCTCACTGACAGATATTCTATCGTCCATTATACCTCCACAGTGGCATAGACCAAGGTAACGATCAAGCTGAAGTGACTAACAAGACTTTCATCAATATATTAGCTATGGAAGATTTCTCGGTATCATGGGATGATAAGATACTAGCAGTACTTTGGGCCTACCGAATGACCAAAATAAAACCCATAGGATATACACCATTATCCCTTGTGTATGGAGCTGAAGCCATCCTGCCAGTGGAGTTAGAAGTCCATTCAGCTCGTTATACCCTGCGAAGCAGCATGCTTCCTCAAAATACACATGAACAGTTGAAGGCGTTAGACGAATACAAACATAATGCGATGCAGCACTTCCAAATGTACACAAAGCATCTCTCAATGGCATATAAAAACTTAGTGAGACCTAAAAAGTTTGTGGAAGGAGACCTCGTCTTAAAAGTCACTGTGAGACACATCAGAGGCCTCCATATTCCCAAGTTTGTTGCAAATTGGGAAGGACCCTTCATTATTAAGGAAGATCATGATTCAAGTTATTGTTTAATTTCAAAGATAGAGGAAGATAAACCGTTTAAGATTAATAAAAAATGGTTGAACGTCTACTATGTTTGAAAGAGTAACCTTAGGAGTTGTATTGCGTTATTTTTTTTACTTGGGTAATAGAATGAAGTTTCAAGCCATTTATGCAGTCCCATATGTTATTATAACTAGAGATTGAGTTGAACATTGTAAGAGTTTGATCTTTGTAATAGACATAGGAATAGTTGTAATACATAGAAATAATGGTATGGAAAAATGAATTCTCTTTTTCATTTATATATATTCGAACTTTAAAAAGTGGGAACTACTGCCCAAGAATTACATGTGAAAAAAATGAAAATTCATACAAGTGTTGGGAGTCATTAGCCTAAGAGGAACCATAAATGTGGGGCAGAGAAGAAATCCTCAGGCAAGCCCGAAGATTCTTCCAAGCACGCCTATTGAGCGGTGATGGAGACCTCCAACCTCGCTTGGACCTAAGCACGCTTGATAAGAAGATTCTCTTATTTCAACTTGGCTATGCACAGAGCTTCCTCGATAACCTCCACTTCTCGATTGACAGCCTCTAGTAGAGGTACCAAATCAGCCAATCTTTCCTCTTTAATCCATTGAGCCTTTAAGTGCTTGTGTAATATCTCCCTCTGGCTTTCCAACTGATGACTCTTCAAATGCCCGATCAGCCAGTTGAATTGAAAACCATCTCTTCCTAATTGTTTCAAGTTACCCAAGAATTGGTTAAGGAGGGGCCTAGTGACATTTACAGTACGGGTATTGATAAGCTCATCAATAATGATATCCATGTCTCCTGAAGCCTATAGCTCGTCACTGAAATGTTCAAACGAAGATAATCGACTATAAAAGTGTTCGAGTGACTGACAACAATTTATTTAATCACCGAATTATGACAGTCAGATATTTGAGGTGAACAATGAAGAATCATGAGGCAAAACTCATGAGGGGATAATATAGGCAAAGAAAACTCACAACCAGATTCACTATCAGCCAAAATGCCAGTCATGGAACCTTAATCATTAGGACTTAACTCCTCATATCCAGCTGGTTCCTAGCGAGGTGAGATAATAGGCAAAGGGGCTTGTTGAGTTTTCTTTTCAGCATGAAGGGACTCCCTAGCAACCTGAGGTCAGACAAAGGAAATAATGAGTTCAAGATAAAAAAAATCTTAACAAGTGGATTTCATTGTTAAGTCACCGCTATTAGTGGAGTTTGACGAAAAATCTTAACTAGTGGTTTTCATTATTAAGTCACCATTATTGGTGAAGTTTGACAAAAAATATTAACAAGTGGTTTTCATTGTTAAGTCACCGCCATTGGTGGAGTTTGACGAAAAATCTTAACAAGTGGTTTTCATTGTTAACTCACTGTTATAGGTGGAGCTCGATGAAAAATATTAACAAGTGTGTTTTCTTTGTTAAGTCATCATTATGAGTGAATTTGAGATTGATATCCCTCTATAAAGAGATTGAATATTGTCAATCTAAAAGATAAACATATGTAAGAAATGAAAGGAAAATGGGGAAATACCTCAACAATGGACGAAGCAAGAATGGGAGATAAAGAGGAAGCTGTAACAATAGGCACTGCAATGGGAAAATTTGTTGCCTTGGAAGCCTCCGCCATACCCTCAGCCAGAGGAACCTCAACAGTTAATGAAGCACCCAATTCAGAAAAGGAAACTAGGGCTAAGGTTGAAAAAAATTCGAAGGTACCGTTCAATATCCCACAGATACATCAAGACTTATAGGGGCCAAAGAAGCATTGGGGTGAGTAGATAAACCAATGACAACCTGAGTGATGTGGGGAGACACAATCAAGGGTGGCGGGATCAAACTAGGGGAAAGCTGAATACATTGGTGAAACGTTAGGCATGGGTAATGAAGATGAACAAGAAAAAATGCAAGATGATACTTTACCTGTGAAATATGTAAAAAGGGAGATGCCACGACAATAGGGTTTATCAAAGGAAACTAGAGAACTGAGCTAACGGTAGACATGGTAATACGAGGGGCAGTTACAACCTAAAAGGTCAAAGAAAAATGTGTGAAGGTTTAAAGGTAACTCAAGAAAAAAAAATAAAGCTGAGTAACCAATAATATGTTACCTCTAGAGTACGAGAGGAAATGGAGACGATATCTAGAGGAACCATGGGAAGCACTGTTGGCACAATAGAAGACATGGGAGTTTCTTCTAGGGGCAGATCAACCTCAACAGACCCCCTCGAAGCATCAGCCCTCCAGGCAGCCTCCTCTGCACTCTTGAAAGGAGAACAACGAGAATAGGCAAGCCCATATATGGGAGAACATGAGGAGTTTCTTCGACGAAACCACTCTCGAAGCGTCCTCCGGTAAAAGGACTCATAGGAAGATTGGGTCTTTCTTCTTCAACCTCCTGTGCTAAGTTGCTAAGTGTTAGATAAATACATTTTTCTAAAGAAAAATGAATAAGTATGAAAAAAACATGCATACCTCTGATCCAGGGGGAGAATGGGACGATATCACCATTGGCGAGGAAGGAGGGTAAGCAGTTGGTGAAGCCCTCTCGATGGGATGGTTCTTAGCGCCAGTACTATCATCCAATGTAATATCCCCTAGCAATAGAAGCAACTAGAGTGATATGTGCATCAGGAACCCATTGCTTTTGGTACTTAGTGGCCATAGTCTTCTTCCTTGCACTAGGAGCACCAAGACCTAAAAGGATTATTAAGCTCTTCCCTCGGTTGGATTCCCCCTCAGATGGATCTACCATATTGGCAGGGAAAGCAACAATAGGTGGAACAGTGGGGGTATGTCATTGAAACTCGAAGTTAATTCGTTCCACCTCAACTTGCACTTGCCTCCTTAATTCCTCGCCCACTTCGGCAGACATCGGAGGAGTAACAGATGCAATGGGAAACGCATCCAAAGGAACTTGGGACTTTAAAGAGGGCCAGGACTTGGGCTTGGTAGAAGTTCCACTCTCGGAAGTCCTCGCCCTTCTGGATGTAGGCTTAGAAGCTCCTTCGCCAGAAGATGCACCAGAAGGAGCAGGCTGCTTTGGTGCTAGTGCTTTCTTAGGTTAGGGAGTAGCAACGGGGATCATTGAGCACAAAGGAGGAAGCTCAGAGGGAGGATCTTTGGGATTTTATCTCAGATGGAACTCGACACCGAGAACAAAATTACCCTTTAGCCCCAGCTCTAGGGTAGAAAAAGAAATAACTAGGGGATACACGGGAGGCCCCTGGATGAACTCAGAAACCTGGGAAGTTATTTCATCCAATACTTCATTATAAATAGGGAGGTCACATCCCCTTGCCTTATGATACTTGGGATGGTGACTCGCCCAGACATCGTAGAACTCACTCCCCATGTAGTAGTAGAAGTGAACAAAGAGTTGGAATCGCTAAATGTGACTTTGTGGTGTGATAGATAAAAAACTGGTTGAGGAGCCCCATAGTCAAAACTGAATTGGCAGCTGCATCGATTGGGGTTGTAATGCTCGTAGGTGTATCCCCACTCGGTGTAGGAAATCTGGTACCTCAATGAGAACAGAAGGACCACATCAAGCAAAGGGTATTCAATGATGAGGTCCAAAGTAGTTGGTTGGACCACCCTTGTTTTATGCTTAAAAAAACCCAAGTATGGAGGAAAGCCTCCTCTCCATAAGGCCTCATCATAAAATAGTCATGTTTGTCAATAACATGTTTTAACTCTTTGCGACTCTATCTTTTGTAGTAAATATATCAGCGAGGGGGCAGGACAGTTTCTCCAGAGGGAGGACGGATAGTTTTGGCCGCTACTGTAGGGAAGCAAACGTAGAGAAAGCCTGGCGAAGGGACCATTCCATGTCCAAATGATTCCTATCAAGCCAAGTATATAGGGATCCTAGGGCCATTGCCGCTAGAGGAAGCCTGACACCCTAGGCCGAAGGGATTGATATATTGATGAGTTCCCTTTGGGGATGGTCGTTTGGTTTCCCAAGCAAATGAAATGAGAAAGAATTACAAGAATATAAGCTGGCAATTCTAGGGATGTACCTTGGCCTGGGAAAACTTCAGAAGAACCATCCTTATAAGGATCTTGGAATAAGTATTTGACGAGGGGAGTGAAAGTGGCTTTGTTGGAAATACCTATGCACCTTCGGCATATACGATCCAACTCTGAGCGATCAGTAGCCTCTTCGGTGTCTAGAGCTTCATCGGAGTAAGGCACATCGCCTGTGGGCTCAAGGCCTAGAACCTCACTAACATCTTCCAACGAAACTGTAAACTCACCCCACACAGCTATCAAAGTGTGGGTGGTAACATTCTAGCGAGAAACCTGAACTAGAAGGGAAATATTATTTTTTGACAAAGTAAACTCTCCAAACCACTTAGCCTAATGAAGCCAAATCTTAGTGAGAGTCACAACATGAGAGCTTTGTATGTGGGTATTCCAAGTGGTGAAATGAGCTGGAGAGACTACAGGTCCCTCAAAGTCAATGTGGGACCAAGGGAAGTCACCTCGCTCGAGATGGAAACGCAGAGTTCCCTCCGGGGAATGTAAGCCCCATTCAGCTGAATCCTCGTCCTCGTCACCCAAAAATCAAAGAATGACATTTGGAGCTGAAAGTGAAAGTTTTGCAGAAGCCTGAGAATTTATCTCCTTTACCAAAAATGGGAGGCCGGTGGTAAAAACTTAGATTCTCTTGGCGAGCAACATCCAAGGAGGTGGCGCCCCTAGTGGCAGCAGTAACAACGGAGGTTGGCTGAGCACTGGTGATAGGAGCCTTGGAAGTACCCAAGGAAGCCATTTAAAGATGGTGGTGAGAGTAAAAGACGGCGGGGAAGAAGAAAGAAGAACTGAGCAAGACATAACACAACCGCTAGAGGCATGGAGAGGGTAAAGAAAGAAAGAACCAGAAGATAAGCTTGGTAACAATGGCGATTTGAGGTTTATCTCTCTCTAAATGCTCTAGGGGTTGAAGAAGACTAAAGTAAGGTAAATGAAAAAATGGCTAAGTGTTTGAATAATATCCATTTGAAATTCCTTAGTTTGCCTTTGAGTTTCCCACCACTGCACGTGCAAAGCCACCCACAATCATTTAAAATGGACACGTGGCACTTTAAGGAGTGACCTGACAATTGAAAAGATGCATGTGGAATAAATATGGTTGCTTTGGTTACAAGTTATGATTTTGGCATCAGCATATTTTTCCAGGCACATGATATCCCACAACGCAGAAGCTGTTATCACAGTTCCAAAAGCTACGATGCCCCCTCGCCACAAGTCCAAACGGGTTTAGCTTTGACTCAGGTACGTCGGGGATAATTTTTTACTTTTTGAACAAGATAAAAAGATGACTCAGCATAGTCCAAACGAAGCAGTACCTTCAAATTGGGAGAATTTCCTTGGGAGGATTTATAAGGGATAATTCCAACTTTTTAGGAAAGGAACCACGTAGTTCAGTTCAAAAAGTTCACGATGTACCCTCGCCATAAGCCCATTTGGAGATGTCAATGGTTTTGGTTCAGGTACATTAGGGAGAATTTTACTTCTTGAACAAGATAAAATGGAGATGAATATCTAGATGAGGAAACTGGGGAGAATTTTATAGTTCAATAGTTACTTTGGGAGAATTCCACACTTCTAAATGATAGGAATGCCTGAGAAGGAGATTCCATACCACTAGGGGCAGTCCTAATGCAAATACCAACTTGTTACAACTATATTGCATGATGGAGCAAAAAAACCTAGAAAAGGGGAGAACTCTGCTTTCGAAGAGTCAGAATGGTTAAGGCATGACGACAGGGAAAAAGTTACGATGTCCCTTCGCCATTCGTCGATGATTCGCATCAATTCGATTTAAGTTCATCGGATTGGGAAGTTTTTGTGCAGACATTTCTTATTACCACAACAAGCCTCTACACGAAAGGGTAAATATAGAGGGGCTTGAAGTTAATCTCGGGATTAAAGATAATTCCTCAAGTTGATATAACAGACTCAAGGGCTTAAGGCAGCTAAAGTGAAGTAGCTCAGCGTGGCACCCTAAGCGAGGCAGCTCAGTGTGGAAACTCAAGCGAGGCATCTCGGTGTGGCAGCTCAAGCGAGGTAGCTTGGTGTGGCAGCTCAAGCAAGGTAGCTCAAGTGAGGCATCTCAGCGTCGCGGCCCAAGGAGATCTTCTAGTATAGAAACTGACTGTGATAGCTCATCCTTTAGCTTTGTTGTCTTACATAGTCATGTTGTATCTTTTGTTTATATTGACTATGAGCTATAATGATTATAATGTTATTCAGTGCGAGGTCAAATGATACTCGCAAGAGACTAGGCACGGCCTGGGAGAGCTTTCATGCTCTATCAAATGACCTCGCTGTGGGAACATCAGAAGGGACTTGGTTTGGAGGATTGGGAAGTGAGGCAGCGTTGGGGCTTATCCTGACCATCTTAGATACACCTGGTAAAACACCGAAAGACCCTTGATCATGGAATATTAGGCGAAGCAGCATTGAGTTCCATCGTACATTGAGTTGTGATCCAAACAACCCTCTACTTAATGTCACATCTACTTTAAGTGATGTCACCAACCATCTAAGCAATGTCAAATCTGTACTTGAGTAAACCACTGTGGTATTTGGGACTCTCAGACAGTTAGTGATCCACCTCTGTGATGACAGCCCCCTAATGCACAGTGTTTAGGCAAAAGGTATGTCTTGGCATTTAATGTTTATGATGTAGAATTGACTAGTCCATCGGGCATTTTAATGTTTATGACTTAATGTGTAGGGATGTCTTTCACACTGAGAGATCTCGGGAGTGGTCTGGGTGGGGTGGGGTCTATTTATAGGCCTCAACCATTTCTAGGGGGATGATGTTCTTTTTCAGAGTTCTTTCTAGAGAGTCATCAGAGAGAGAAGTTATTGAAAAATCGAGGCTTTACTCACCCACCAATGTCATTTATTATGAAGCTTTTAATAGATGACTAGAGATCTTTGAGGGTTGGTTAATGTGTTTGGCTGCCTGCCCAGGTGTATCTAGGGTGAATACTACTCTCTCCCTCTAACTGAGTTGTTTCTGAATTTCCTTCATTGTTGTTTGAGTTATACACAAATGTATTGTGACTCCAATCCGTGTGTTGATCAAATATGATATTGTGTGTTCACTTGTGTTTATTGAAGAGTTTATGGATTATAATTTATCACCATACCTATAGGGGTCACACCTCAACTAGTATTACCATACTCCCAGGCTACAAGGGGACTAACCACTTACAAAAGGCAAGTTTACTAGTTACGTGGTCATGGCCTTATCAGGGAGAGTATGTTTCTATGAATTGTTCAATCCCTCCCCATCCCAAAGAAATATGGGAGTTAGAGGAAGTGTGTGGAAAATATGGTTGTCAATAAGATCATCTTAAAATACCGGTTTTCTATTCCTCACCTCGAGGACATGCTTGGAAAACTACATGGGGCTCTACTCTTTTTCGAACTCAACCTGAAAAGTGGGTATCATCAGATTCAAATGCGGCATGAAGATGGAGGGAATACTCCTTTCAAAATAAAGGATGGCCTCTACGAGTGGACTGTTATGCCCTTTGGGTTATCTAATACTCCATCCACCTTTATGTCGCTCTTGACCTGAATCCTTTGGCCATTCATTGTCAAGTTTATGGTGGTATAATTCGATGATGTTCTCATTTATAGTCTTTCGTAGGCAGATCGTTTCTAACATGTGACATAAATTCTAGTCGTCCTTCGATCCAAGCGTCTTTTTCTCTTCCTAAAGAAGTGTTCATTCATGGTTCCATCCATCACCTTCCAAGGGTATGGAGCCTTTGACAATGGTCTGCTAGTTGTACAAGATCTAGTTCATTATTGATTAAAAACCCCCCACTATTGTCTCATAGGTAGACAGTTTCCATGGTCTTGCAAGCTTCTACCTCCGCTTCATTTTCGAGTTTAGTACCGTTATGGATCCTATCACAGATTTCATCTTTTGATGTTGATTTACGATAGACTAACACTGCCAACCTTGCTTTTTGTTAAATTATAAAATTACCACAACTGCACAGGCTATTATAGAATAGCGAGTGTAAGTACCGGTTGAACCCATAGAGATTTATCAATTTTAACATTTAAAATAATTATGACTTTCCAACTAAACTAAATTGTTTAGAGATGAGATGAAATATTAAACTAAGTTGACACAAATAAAAAGTGCAACTAAGAAATATATAATCAAGTGTGTGAGTAAACTAGGCCGCTGGATCCATTTATCACATTTAACTAATACTATGCAATAATTTAAATTTTCCATTCCTAATTTTATAACTCAATTTGAACTGACTCTTGCCGCGTTTAATTTGGAAAATATTGCGATTAAATTCATACTCTAATTTAAGATCTCTAATTCTAGACGGCTTAAAATCATATTCCCTTAAAAAGTTCACATTTAAATTTCGAAGTGTAGTCTTTAATCATGAGATATCAATTAATATAATAAAAACCCATCAAAAAATACTCACACTTAAAATAAAAAATATTTTTCCAAACAAAGTCGAAGGTTTAAAACACAATCTCATGTCATTTTAAATGAATAATGAATTTTTAAAACATGTCAAGAAATAAAGATGAATTTAAACTACACATAACATTAATCAAACACAATAAACTTCACCTAGTCCTAGTAAAGAAATTACGCTACTATGATTGAAGAAATAATAAAATTACAAAACGAATTATAACTTTCATTAATAAAACAAGCTTATAAATGTTGTGTCTCACTAATAGTCTTGAAAAGATTCCTCCACAAAGATACAATTCTTCGCCCTCAAATAAAAATAACTTACAATAAAACTATCAAAAATTGTTCTAAAAGGTCTCTCTAAAATTCTCTATAAAAATTAATGAGCTTAAGGGTCATATTTATATAATAAGGCGTGAGGTATTTGAGTTGGTTTAAAACACCTATTTTAAATTTGTTAAAATGAATAATAAAAATCCATTACTAATTTAAAACGGTATTTTACATGATTTTGGTATTTGAAATAAATGGGAGGCTTTCTCATTAGTGGATTTGACATTAAACCAATCTGATATAGTTAACCACTTGATAGATTACATGAAACTTCAAAAAAAGAATGATAATGGTTCCTTATCTTTGGCTTTATCTTCTAAAAGGGGATGATGAGTCATGGGAAAAGGACTTTCGTGTGGCAGAGGTGGATTGGAGCTCCTATTTGGCCCAGAAGCTTCATAACATTTTCAATCTTTCACATAATGTTCATATCTTCACCAAATGACCTTGTATCTTCACCAAACTCCAGGAGTACCTGTAAAAATATAAAATAACTTATATTAATTCAAAATTCATCGCCTTAAAGTTTAGAAAATTATAAACTTATCATTAATTATATTTTAGACCCCAAAACTCCGAACTTTTTCGTTTTAACTCTGAATTTAACCAAATTTCAGGAGAAACTTGCCTATATAAAGCTTTAGAAATTACTTTCAGGCCCATAAAGTTTTTAAAACTACTATTTCATCCGTTGTGGTTACTAAAATTATATTATTAACTCGAATTTTATACAAACTTGTATTTTTCTTTTTAATTACTAAAATTATTCTAAAAGCTCATCGTTTATGATATAACGACTCTAATAAGTATTATATTTGGTCATAATTCATACAAAATTAGGCACTCATTAAATACCCCTGAACCTAACTTTGTTATCCTCAAGAAAAACTATTTTTTTAAAATCAAACTCACTTTCGTTGGAATCGCGATTGCACTTAGCATGTGCAATAAGCCGTTAAATCCCGTGGTTGCCCTAAAGGATGAGTTTAGTCTCGTGAGGGTTATAAAAGACTCAAAAGTAATATGACCAAGTTTAAATTAAAACTTCATAAATATAGTAGAAGTTCACTTCTCAATATCAACTTATCGTGTGTGCGCGTAGAAAATATAGCAGTCCATTTCAAAAGATTGAGTATAACTTCACTACTCATTCTCACGGGATGCATTCACAACTGAATACTCGAACATTGGTTATTTTCTCGCGGTATATGTGAATAAAAGAGTAAATTTAAATTGGCAAATTTCACATACACATAATGAAAAATAGACTTTTTATAATGAATAAATATGATCTCATGAAAGAAAAATCGGATACTTTTTGAAAATATTGAAAGACACCATAGATCCTATTCATCTTCTCTCCACACTATAACTAACTTTACTTAAGATTGATTAGGACTTTCTTCGGTTTTATTGTAGGCTCGGGTTTTGCTAGAAAGAATAGCTTTCGAAATTAAAAAAAATTATGAGAATGTAGAGGTTTTTTGGTATTTTGACTTTTAGGCACTTTTTGTAACCTCCAATTTTATTTTCTCTTTCCTTTTTCTTTTCAAACTCAGAGACTTTTTTTTTCACTTTTCATTTCATTTTCTTATTCTTTCCTTCTACCACTTTTTTATTCTTTTCTTTTCACAAATCATTCGTGCAAACTCCTTTTCTTTTGACATTTTTTTTATAGTAATTCTACCCTAGTATTTTTAGAAAAAATGGGCATGACTTCTTTTTATGGGTTTTTAACACCCAGTAAGAGTTGAGTATGATAATGGGGTTTTAATTAAAAAAAATCTTATTTTTCTTTTTTGCTCAAATGGGCTTAGAACGAAATAATATAAAAGGTAGGTTTAGACTCAATTTTGGGCTTTCAAATAATGACCTAATCTAATTTCTCGAGTTTCATTAAGTTGATTTGTGTCTCAAGATGACTTACAAGGACTTATAGTGATTAAGATTCAAATTTTTACTTTCGCTGGCGGATCAGTTCTTTTTAATTTGAGGCGGACCGGTCCGGCTTCTGTAAATCCTGATTCCTTCTTGGAATTTGCTCCATCTTCAAAGGGACATAACTTCTTCACCGTAGCTTGGATTGAGGTGCCGTTTATTCCAGTATCTTTGTTGCGGCAAGCTCTTCAACTTTCCAGTTGACCTATTCTCCAGTTGATGGCTATACAATTACCCAATTTCCCTTGAACATTCATATCGAGCCATATTTCACTGTTTTGACTTCACTTCCGTACCACTTGTATTTAGTCACTAAAATCATGGAACTTGAAGTCGTTGGGGCCGATGTAGGACACATGATGGAGGAGCAGGATGCTTGATTCCCGGAATTCGGATTGGGGCCGTCACATGTGATCGAGCAGAGACGTGCCAAATGTAACGGCGTACGACATACAAAACATTAAGATAACGGACATAATAAAAATGTCCTTACAAATCTCCCCCTATGTCTATGCCGGTACATACATAAAAACCTACATCCGAATTATCAAATAACAAATTGCCTATTCAAATCTACCCTTCCATGAACCCAAAACTGGAAAGATACAAATGAATAAGTCTTCATCGTGTGTTATTCAAATCTTCAGGAATCTGAAATCTTTTCTCATCAGGGTGTGCAATTCAGAGATAATCAAGGATGTACCTACACACATGAGATAAAGAAAATACCAAGTGACGTATCGAGTTTGAAATGAGATAAACATAAGCATATATATCAATTTAAGATGATATTCTCAGAATTTCAAAACTCCCCCATAATCAGATAATTCATTCTCCCCCTTTTTATGATGTCCCCAAATAGACAAATGAGATAAATAAATCAAGCAATCAAGAACCGGGGTGACACAAGGCATAAAATCACACCATGAATGAACATAAAACAACCAAGTCGGTGATGGCGTAAATGAATGGGTGTGATCAAAATTCGATAGGAAAATCAAAGCATACAAACATGACATATGTGCACGATGAATATTGGATATTCCTAACGAATGAACTCAAATGCTTCCTTTGGGTAAAAGAGTGGAAATATAAGATATTGACTATATCAAATCTACAAATCAAAGCTCAAAGTGATTTCTACACCAATAACGTCCAAAATGATTTTCATGATTTTCAGGACTTTCAAGGAAGTGCAAACCCGTTTTTCAATCTCCAACCAAACTCCCTCAGATTTATATTGAATAGAGGCATTCTAAATTCTCAAACTTTGGAGAATTGATGGTGAAACCAACCATGGCCCATATTTGGCATGAATTGCATTTTTTATTGCCTTAAAAATTTTTCGGGCTCTTTTAACCTCTTAGGACCTCGGATATTAAAATTCCTCCATTTTTAGGTCCTTTTAATGGTGGCTTTTGCGCAAAGGATAAGAATCAACTTTCGCAGCCCCTCCCCGTTAAGAAAAAATACACACAGTCTCACCAAAACGGTTTTTACATGCAATTCAATCTTGTCAAGTTTTATCGCATTTTATACATTGTATAGACAGGATTGAGATAGAAACACTCAAGCCAATATGTGATAGACAAGTGAAATAATCAAATATAGCCGTGCATGTGTGCAATAAAGGATATAGGAGTCAAGCATGTAGGAAAATATCACTAATTACATCTCAAGGACTCCAATCAATGTTAAGCACATGGATGAAATGATGTAGCCTCTCAAATCTCTATCAAACAGTCACATGAATATATGGAATGAAGTTGTGACTTGGCTATCTTAAATGCTCATCCATAAAAGGCAAATCTCTTTTTGAATTTTTCAAAAATTTTATCCAAATAAAATCTTTTTGTGTTTTTCTAAATTTCTTTTTAAAAAAAATGGAAAACTAACTAATGATACTTGCTAGCAATAGGTTTAAAAAAAATGACATGATAAACAACCTATGCTAGCAATCAAGACTAGATCTCAACCGGGAGTAACGGTGGAGTTTTCTAAAGATGGTGGCATCTTTTGAACCAACTCCACTAGATCATGTGTAGTCTTGATAAAAAACTTCACTTGCTCGCGAATATGTGCAAATTATCTATCAAAATGAGCAGGCAAAGTATCATGAGTGGGTGAATGTGCATGAATATGTGAAGTGGCATGATGTGACATAAAACCCAACTTAGAACAGAACTTCCTAAGATGTCCTCGCTTCTTGCAGTGGGAGCAAACATAAACCGGTCTAGGGAGTAATTTATCAACAATTTGGGGATGAACATTCCTAGAAGGACACCCATGGGGCTCACTCACCACGGTGGATGTAGGCTCAGGAGAATTCTCTAAAGTGACTTGGACCTCCTGTGCTTGTTTGAGGTCATCCTCGAGATGGGATACACGTGTCGTCAGACTAGACACCGTGTTGGACAAGTCACCTTTTTCCCATTTTAGCTCATCACTTTCTACCTTTAACTCACGAATTCGAAGACCTAGGATCCTATTTGACCTTTTTGTTTCCATGGTCTCAATAAACAACTTTCTAAAGGCATTTTGGATCAACCTATAATCGCCATTCTCATCCTCACTATCGCTTGGAGAGGTGGGCATGGCAACTTTCTTGCGCTCTCTCCTAAGATTAGAGGGACACTCAAATTTCTTGTGCCCTATCCCATTGCACTTAAAACATTTTATCTTCTCACGATCTTTCTTTCTCTTTCTCTCTTTTCCATTCTCACAAACACTCTCTCTCTCTCCAAACAATCTTAACTCTTTCTTTAGGGCAGTGATCCTAAGGACTAAAGCATTGTTTCGCTTCTTGGTTTCAAAAAACTCGGAATATAGTTCAGTGTAGGCGTGTTGAAGATCACTCTCGCTCTCACTTGCCTCATCATCCCCTTCACTCTCATCGCTCTTACTGTCGAGGTGTCCTTGTGACGTAGCATCCTCATCGTCGTGAGAAGCATTGGAGGTACTCACATGACTTTCCATGAACGCGGTGAAGTTACGCTCATGCGGTGACTCATCTACTGAATCGACCTCACTGTCATAACTAAGGGTAGCATTAAGGATAGCTTTCCCTTTCTCTCTATTCAGACGATCGGCACACTCAAAATCTCTATGACCCCTACCATCACATTCAAAACATCTCTCACTGTCTTTCTTAGGAGGGTCTTTGGAATCTTTCTCATTTTCCTTTTCAGAAATATTTTTCTCAATATTCCTTTAATCATTGAAATTTCCACTTTTGTTGAATTTGAGAATTCTTTTGAAATTTTTTGCAAACAGGGCCAAGTCATCTAAGTCAAAATCACATTGAGACTTGGACTCAAAAATTTTTTCTTTCTTTTTCTGAAAATGAGTCTTTAAAGCAATCCCATTATCCTTACCTTAATGGTTTTTGGAAACATGTCAATCTCATAGGTTTGAAGATCTCCTACAAGTTCGTCCAACTTAAGTGATTTCAAATTTCCCAAAGAGTTCAAAACAGTGACTTTAGGAATAAAGCGTTTTGGGAGAGATCTCAAAATCTTTTTAACGATACGCGTGTTATCAATTACCTCACCCAAATTAAAATTAGTGTTAACGATGTCCGACAAGCGTGCAAAAAACTCATCAAAACAATCGGACTCAGACATGGTGATAGTCTCAAATTGGGTGGCCAAATTTTGTAATTTAGACTCTTTAACAGCGTTCGTACCCTCATGGGTAAGTTGCAAAACATCCCATGCCTCTTTTGACGTGGTGCACGTCATTATGCGTTTGAACTCATCGGGAGTGATGGAACCGGAAATAGCACTCAATCCCTTAGAATTAAAGGAAGACCATCTTAATTCATATTCGGTCCAAGTTGTGACAGGTTTCAAATTTGTCACGTTATCAACAGTAACGGAGGGAGGTGTCCACCCTTTTTCAACAAGAATCCATACCCGTTCATCAATGGCTTTTAAAGCCGACCTCATACGGTCTTTCCAATACGCATAATTAGTTCCGTCAAAAAACAGGCAATTTATTGTATGATTTCTCCATTTGAACACGCACTTTTTCAAAAAATCAATTTATTTCAGAAATTGATATCTTTAGAAAAATTTTGCGGAAAAAGGAATACGCAATAGAATAGCGTAACCTGCTCTGATACCAATTTGAAAGAGTTGGCGCTTGCGTTCAATTAAGAAATAATATAATAAATACCATTTTTAACCCAAATTAACCCTAAGCATGCAACTAGGTGTGAATGAAACAATATGAGATCATGCACAAGTTATTTAACACACAAAGTTTAAGGAAAAATCCCCCACAGGGGCAAAACCATTTGTATATCACTATAATTTGTAAGAGAAACGGCTTATAATCGGATTACACTGAAATACAAGTTTTTGACTAAGAATTACCCTCGGGTATCGGATTCTGTAGTCGCGGCTGGAATATCCCTTTCCAATAGGGTTGTAATGAAGAGGAAGAAGCGGTCCACTTCACATGGGTTGAACAGCATCATTGGTGTTCTTGGGTTACCAAAAGTGACTCACAAATGTATGGAATTTGTGTGAATCAAGGGTATGAATCAATGGACTCAAATACCATGAAGGCCTTAGAGTTTATCTACTCTGAAAATCGTGTATAAGACTTATTAAAACCAACTCCCCGATCGTGGTATAAATAAGAATTCATTTGCCCTAAAAAATCTCCACACGATCTGTTCGTGGTTATCCAGGGCGGACCGGTTCGGGCTTGAGGCGGATCGGTCCGATAGCGGATCGGTTCGTTTTATTTGAAGCAGATTCGGTTCTCATTCGATCCGGGGTCCACTGGCCAATGCAAGGCTGACCGGTCCGGGTCTAGGCGGATCGGTTCTTTTTAATTTGAGGCGGACCGGTCCGGCTTCTGTAAATCCTGATTCCTTCTTGGAATTTGCTCCATCGTCAAAGGGCCATAACTTCTTCACCGTAGCTTGGATTGAGGTGCCGTTTCTTCCAGTATCTTTGTTGTGGCAAGCTCTTCAGCTTTCCAGTTGACCTATTCTCCATTCGGTGGCTGTACAATTACCCAATTGCCCTTGAACATTCATATCGATCCATATTTCACTGTTTTGACTTCACTTCCGTACCACTTGTATTTAGTCCCTAAAATCATGGAACTTGAAGTTGTTGGGGCCGATGTAGGACACATGATGGAGGAGCAGGATGCTTGATTCTCGGAATTCGGATTGGGGCCGTCACATGTGATCGAGCAGAGACGTGCCAAATGTAACGGCGTACGACATACAAAACATTAAGATAACGGACATGATAAAAATGTCCTTACATATTTCAGTAATCAAACAAAATAAAGAATTTGAGATCTTCAATAAAATTTCACTGAAGAAAAATTTTAGTTATTTTAACTCGGATATATTTAAATCTCTCGAAATTGATGAATGGTACAAAATCTCACCGAGTTAAAATGTACACATTAATTTGTTAAGCATAGTAATTTTTTCCTCAATATCCATTTTCAATCATATTATTTTGGTAATGTGTAAAAAAATTCATGATTTGAGAGATTGATGAATTAATTCTATATGAAGAAATCATTTCAAAACTTAATTTATATTGAAAATATTTTTGAATTTGTTTTTTCATATTTTTATGTTTTTTTCGAAAGCAGAGAAAAATGACGTTAATACCACCAAACATGATTTCTACATTGTCCTCAATGTAAAAGACAACAATTGAAAAAGGCGGGAAAGATATGAAAGATATTACCATAGTGAAGTAATTTTTTCAATGCACAATTTCGAAAAAAACGCAAAACAAAAACTATGATACAGTAACAATAATCAAATTTCATGTTCACTCTTAGTATACAGGGTCTTGGAGTAGAATGTCCTCCACTTCCCGATCTCATAATTTTAGATTTGGCTTCAACCTTTAACCATTGACTTTGAAAATTTCACCATTTTTAGGATTCTCTATCTCAAGTGCTCCATGTGAGTAGAATTTTTTAACGACAAAAGGACCGGATCACCTACACCTCAACTTACCAGAAAAGATATGCATCCTAGAATTATGCAAGAGAAATTTTTGTACGGGATTATGAAAAATCAGGGTACGAATGCCTCTGACACCACTTAGAAAGAGTGGAATACACTTATACCACTATGAGAATGTGGAAACAAATGTGCTCAACAAAGATTTCAATTTGAGAGTGCGTAATTATCTAATGATGTTAACTTATTAAATTTAGATGAAAATTCAGACTAAATTTTATATTTTTTTTCGTAAACATACATCTATATGATAAAACAGATAAATCAAAGCAAGCATTCAATAAATACAAAATTTTAGGAAAAATCCCTTTCGGGTAAAACCTTTTTTCAGCACTTTAGAAATATTACAAGATAGTAGACTTCAAGATTACTTGATAACCACCACAAGTATAACATACTAATATTAGTAAATATCTAAAGAAAACTACACAGTCCAGAGGAGCCCACACACGGCCTTCCACACTTAGTATCCACCGATTAGTCTGTCTCCAGTAGTGAGTCCCCTCAGGTATGACAAGTCATCCATAGAGATGCCTTCTCTACAAAGGTGTATGAATGGATACAAAACTTTCTAGAGTTTAAATGAATTCACAAAACTAAATATTCTGGATGTTTGCTTATGAATTGAACAGTGTTTTTGCAACACAAAAAGTGAAGAACTTTCGTAAAAGTTATGCAGAAACGAATTTGGCAAAAGTCTTAGAAAAAGTGAAGATGAAACAGGCATTTATAGGACGTCAAAATTTTTTGAGGAGGTTGCGTCGTTCTAACGATATTGAAGTGTTGTTCTAACGAGATTATCATTTCGTTTAAATTAGATTAGTCTCGCTTCTAAGGACATGTAAAAAATCAAAATAGTATGCCTTCGATCAAAGCTCATTTGAAAAATAATTTGAACGACCCTTTAACGAAGTGGAAATATTGCTTGGATAAGATGTCCATCTCGTTTGAACAAGATTGAAATTTTCTTTTCGAAATAAAAAACTCATGTTCGTTTTCTATAAAAATAAAACATCCAAAAAATAAATTCTGTAAATTAATTTAAACTTTAAATTGCTTTATACCTTTATGGGATGTCGAAAAGTTGTCAGACTTGGAGATGCTTGAGTTCGGTTCATCTTGACGGTGCGTGATGATTTGAAATGGGCTACGCTAAACTAACCTAAAACTATGATATGAACAATGTTAGAAAAAATGTTCTTACAAATCTCCCCCTCTAGATATTTCAGTACAAAACAAACGAACACAACTGAGTTGCAAATTAAAATAAAAATATCCTATGACAATAATCCTAACACCCATCCTAACCCTAGAATGGAATGGAATAAGTCTCTCTTGTCTTCATTCCTTTTCTTCTTCCCTTTCTTGATCTTCCGTTAATCTTTTAATCTTCTAGAGAAATGCAAAAGGGAAACCTAAACACATGAAAAAAAATTATACCTCGTGACGCATCGAGTTTTAAATAAAGTAAAACTCATGAATAAATCCTTCCCCATAAATCAAAGTAACAACCCGTCCTTTTGGAGACAATTAAATTCCATAATTAAGTATAAATTGACAATTTGGAGAATTTCTCAAAATAGTGATTTTTGCAATTTTCGAGGATTTAATGATTTTTGATGGGTGTTGTAATTATTTTTGGGATTAAATAGGTCGAAGTATTTTAATTATATGTCGCCGTGGAGTAAAGCGACAAAAGAGGTAAGATTTTGATTAGAAAACCCGCATTAAGTTATATGGGTTAGAATAGTGATTTGCGGTCAAGTACCTCGGATGGAAATTTCGACTGTGCTATGAGTCTCGGAATGGCCGATATAGTCGGAAAAGAGTGTCCGATTATCAAAAATGAGTTTCGATAAATTTTAGAGTTAAAACGGCTCGTAATTGAGTAAACGAGTCATTTTTGGGTTTTAAGGGTTAAAACCCTTTTTCTTCTTTACAAAGAAGGATAGAGGGAGAAAAGAGAAAGAGAATAAAGAAAAGAGAGAGAAGAGAGAGGGGAAGGAAGAAAGAGGAGAGAAATGGAGATCTCGGGCCAAACTCCGCCGGATTCAACTCGAAGTCGTCGGATTATATCCACGAGTCAAGTGTTTACTTGCTTTATTTACTTTTTGCATAAATCTCATACCGTAGTTTGGTATTAACAAACCCTAAAGATTTTGGGTTGGTTTTCGTGGATAAAACGGGTTTTCGGGAGTTAAAATGAATAAACCCCTATAATTTCATAATTGGAGAAACTTAGAAATTAATCGAAATAAATTGATGGTTTAGGATTCTAGGATGTTTAGAACCCTTAATATATGTGTATTTGTAGTTGGTTGAGGTTGTAGGACATTGGGTGAGGCGACAAAAGCTTGGGAGAAGTTTTGATGGCCGAAACTGTCTCGGAGAAGATGATGAATAGTGACCTGCGTCTTTCCGAATAGATTCGGCCTTGATGCAAATCAATTCAGCTCCTAATCAAAAAATAAAAATTGTAGATCTTTTCGATGCAGTCGCGTGGGCACCGATCGCATATTTTTCTGATTTTTTTGGATTTATTGTGATTTTTCTACGAAAAGCGTCCGATATTGAAATCATTAGTTAGAACTTATTGGAGATAAATATTAGGGGTTCTCAACTGGAGTGTTAGGACCTCTAAAGAATTTGAAGAGATATGAAAACTTTTGGTTTGTAGGAATAAATCCAAGTTATGAATTAAATAGAGATCGGATTGAGTTTTGGGTATTTTGGAGTTTGAGAAATCACCCAAACGGTGACCCTCGAACAGGCCGAATCGATTCGGTGCCAGGCCGAATTGATTCGCCTAAGGGGATCTATGATTCTGCAGTGGGCCGAATCGATTTGGATTTAGACCGAATCGATTCTCCATTAAGGACCTATTTGTAGAACACTTTCCGAATCGATTCGGATTGGGGGCGGAATCGATTTGCCTACTCGAATCGATTCACAAATGGGGCGAATCGATTCGCTTTGGTCAGAATTGCTAGTTTCTTCCCTTAAGAGTATGGGTAGTTAAAATACAATTTGGGATTTTTTAAGGAGAATCCTAGTTATGATATTGGGGCTCCTAAGTGAGGGTTTTGAGGGTAAATAAACCTTTAGATGAAAGAGACTGCCTTGGATTGGTGTAGGGCATAACCTGGGAAACAGACATAGTTTGAGTTCGGGAAAGAATACTCCCTGGAATATTTTAGTGGTCATTTAGGCCTATATAATTATGAGTATAGAAAGCATAGTTATATCGATTATTGTTGGGCAAATCCTATTAGGTGATTAGGTTGAAATTGAGAATATAGATATATATTCAATTAGTGTAAAATGGTATAATTGGAGATATCCAATAAATCCGTAGATGGGATTAAGGTATGGATTGATTATTAAAGTAAGGAAATACTTTGGGTTTAGTATCATGAGTAAATGAATTCATGATTATGATTCTTTGAGAGAATCTTTGGGATTATTGGTCATCGCTAGACGCTATTGGAAATTATAGCCATTTATATATATTCTAGGAGGAATAAATGGTATATATATACTATGTGATAAACTATATATATGATATGATGTAAATGACTTTTGAAAATGTAAAAATAAATGTTTTCAAATGGTAAAGAAATGATTTTCATAAATAATAATTTATGGATACACACCTCTCTAAATCGCTATCATAAGGGAAGTTTCGTGCGTATGGTGAAGCTCCCTGGCTAATGAATGCAGGGTGGATATAGTCCTATAGGCCATATGGGCGATCTTATATTTTCTGCACTGGTTAGGTGATTCTGGGTGTGGTCATGACTATCCCGCAGACATATGGTCGCTTCCCGACAATGTTTTAGGTTCCCAGGTTGTCTTGTTTGATAGGCCCTGGAAGATGATAGCCATTTAGGGGCGCGTCTAGTGGGGAAACCCGTAGGGACGGTCTTAGATATGTTAAAGAAATTTATGATAATAAATTGGCTTTAAATAAATTTCCCGGATGGAAGAAGGGAAACGGGATAAATTATTAGCTTCGGATACATTTCCCGGATGGAAGAAGGGAAATGGAAGCATGTGATATGGTAAAAGCATTTTTATGATAATAAAAATGGCTTTTAAATACATTTCCTGGATGGAAGAAGGGAAATGGGATGTTTTTGAAATGAAAAAGCATTTTTATGATAATAAAACTGGCTTTTAAAAAGTTATATGATATGTTAAAGCAATTCATGCTAATGAGTTGGCTTTTAAATACATTTCCTGGATATAAGAAAGGAAATGGAAAGTTTTAAGATGAAGATGAAAAGTATTGATAAATAGTTTGTAAATTGAGTTGGTAAACCTCGGTCCAGGAGATATTATCCGGATGTATATTGTAAGATGAATATATATATATTTATACATTAGTTTTGTGCTACGGGCCTAATGGATCTCTACCATTAACCCTGCCAAGAAGTAGTGTATCGGGGGGTTCCTTGTTTGGATTTCGCTTCGCGAGAACCCCCACGCACGAACTTAGTGCAGTGTTGAGAATGGAGGGAAGTTTAGACCTTAGTACTCGGGATGTATAGGTTTCTAGTAGATGGGTAAATTAGACTAGTTAGGCGGGATAGCTTGACTAGGGTATGTTGTTAGGGTACGTTAGGTGTGCAGTAATAGAAGAGAGGTGAGGGGTATCTCATGGGAGTGCGATACCAAACTTAAATATGAGATAAAACCTTTTTCTAAAAATAAGGCATTTATGCACTTTCTAAATATTTTTCAAACTCGGGCTCCGACCCATTTATCTACTTTTCCCTTTCTTGTTATATATATATATATATAGGTGTCCAGACAGAGGGACGCCTAGATGGCACTTCTTTCGAATCAGACATCGACTGCAGCAGCTGTGGATGCGTGCAGGTTATCGATAGACGCTTCCATTCTTGTATTCTAGATAGGAGGTACTGTATAAAAATTCGGGTTAATAGTCCAATTGCACTTATTTATTCTTTTAGTACAACATTCGATTTATGGTTGTATTTTTTGACCGAGTGTTCGGTTATTTTATTTCATTTCAGCTTCATGTACGCAAAACTGTGTGGATGCTTTAATATTATAGTTGTTAAAAAGAGTAGTTAAGTAAAATTTTGATGCCAGCCTAATAGGTTATTAGTAATTAAATGGATTTTCGATAGTGATGCTAAGAATGATCCATATGAGACTCCTGTTTTAATTTGATATAGGAGTGATCGCCCGGTATTTTATTAGGCGGGGTGCCACAATCAAACTCATTAAATCTCACTTTTTAATTCCCCCCCCCCCCCCCCCTTTTTTATCCTAAATAGACAAAGAAGTATAAACATAGGCATGAAATAAGAATCATCACGTAGAAGATAAGATATCATCACAAAAAATATAAATCAAGGTCGTGTAATGATAATATGAAAGGAAAACACAACCAACTATTTTTGAAAATCTTCAATTTTTCCCTAAAAAATAATTTCACAAATACAACATAATGCCATATATAATATATGCAAAATATGTCAAAGAAATCCAACACACATATATAGGTAAAAATGATCACAAAGCATGACACAAAATACATAGTATCGATGTGTCTAAACATGTGGGATGGAACGAATGGGTGTGAACTAGATACAAATGAATTATAATCCAAATAGTCAAATATGTTGAAGAAGTTCTAATTGACCGCAAAACTTTATCAAACTAAGCTTTTGCCTTAAGTGACAAATAAAGTTGAACTTTAATGAACAAAATAAGCACAATGCATACAAGCCTAAAATATTGATGATTCTACAAATCAATAACGTCATAAGAAAATAAACATACTAGGATTCATTGTGAAAACCCGTTGATCTTCAACTAAACTCCCTCAAAAGATAAACAATATCATTTTCTTTTCTTTCCTTTTCCTTGAAGTGATTTCTTTTACAAGATCAAACAAACTAAACTATGTGGACCCATTTTTGGCAAATTTTTCTCCATTTATTGCCTTTATTTTTTTCTTGGGCTCTGTTTAAATGGTGGCTTTCACACAAAGTCAACTTGTCTTTCGCAACCCTTTCCCGTGTGCACTCATATTTATTTCAAAAATAAACAAACTCTCATAAGAAATGGTTCTTACATGCACAAATCTCCCATAGTCATATAAACATGTAAATAACAAAATTGATGGAAGAACATCTCACTAAGCTCAAATATACATAGTGAAATCAAAATCCAATAAGCTCGTGCATATATGTGTATACAGAGTCGAATCCGTAAACCAAATCAAGTTTGAAACAACTCCATAAACAGGGTTGAGATCAATATAAGTATTTAAAGTCATAACTAAATGTCCTAGACATATGGAAATTGCGGAGTGAATTGGATTCAAAAACCCCAATATGCCACATCAAATGTCTACAACTAAAATACACAAAAATAAAAATAAAAACTTTTGGTATTTTCCAATTTTTTATCAAAATAAAATCTATTTGTATTTTTCAAATGACTCAATAAAAGAAAAATATAATACAAAAGATATACATGTCATAACACTAGCAACCATATGTCATGAAGCACAACTAGAGTATGACGAATAAAAGCATGCAAACACGATAACTTAGTGCAACTTGCACTGATACTAATTTAAAAAGGCAGGGTACGAATGCTCTGACACGACTTAGAGAGTATAAGGCACTTATACCACTATGAGAATGCAAAAACAAATGTTCTCAATAAAGATTCCAATTTGAGAGTGCGCAATTATCTAATGATGTTAACTTATTAAATTTAGAGGACAATTCGCACCAAATTTTATCTTTTTATCCTAAACATACATCTATTTGACAAAATAGATAAATCAAACTAAGCATTTAATAAATGCAACATTTTAGGAAAAACCCCTTTTTGGGTAAAACCTTTTTTCATCACTTCAAAAATATTACAAGACAGTCGACTTACAAACTAATTGATAACCGCCACAAGTATAACGTGCTAATCTTTGTAAATATCTAAAGAAAATTACCCAGTCCAGAGTAGCCCACATGAAGCCTTCCACGTTCGATATCCATCGATTAGCCTTTGTATTTAGCAGTGAGTCCCCTCGGGTATCACAAGTCAGCCATGGAGATGCCTTCTCCACAAAGGTGTATAAAAGAATACAAAACCTTCTAGGGTTTAAACGAATTCACAAAACTAAATATTCAGGATGTTTGTTTAAGAATTAAATAGTGTTTTTGCAACACAAAAAGTGAAGAACTTTCACAAAAGTTATGCAGAAATGAATCTACCAAAAGTCTTAAAAAAAATGAACATGAAAGAAGTATTTATAGGACGTTCATAAATTTTTGATTCAGTGGAGTCATGCAAACGATATTGTAGTGTCGTTCTAACGAGATTATCATCTCATTTGAACGAGATCAGTCTCGCTTCTAATGACATGTAAAAAATAAAAATACTACGGCCTCCATCAAGGCTCGTTTGAAAAATATTTTGAACGACCCTTATAATAAAGTGGCAATCTCGTTTGAACGAGATAAAAATTTTCTTTTTGAAATAAAAAACTCTTGTTCGTTTTTTGTAAAAATAAAACATCCTAAAAATAAAGTCTATAAATTAATTTAAAATCTAATTTGCTTTATACCTTTACGGGATGTTGGGAAATCTTCAAACTTAGAGATTATTGAGTTCGGTTCGTCTTGACGGTGCGTGATGATTTATAACAGGATACGCCAAACTAGTGTAAAACTATGCTATTAACAATGTTAGAAAAAATGTTCGGATGGTTCAAATTACTTTCGTAAAATGCACTTGTCGTGTAACACCTTTGCTTTCTCTTTATACAATTTTAAGTTGTCGTACACATTATTCCTAATCTTATCTAACTCATTGAGATGGAGTTTTCAGACCTCACCTTCAACAGGTAAATCAAAATTAAAGGTTTTAATGGGATAATTGACCTTGTGTTCTAACTCTACCAGAAGATGATAGGCTTTTTTGTAGACAATCATATATGATGACAAACCAAGTGGCGTTTTATAGGTAGTGGGATAAGACTACAGTGTATATAACAACCTTAAGGGACAATCCTTTTAGTTCGAAATCACTATCTTCTCAATCATTTTCTTGATTTACTTATTGGAAACTTTCACTTGACCACTGGTTTAAGGGTGATAAGAATACGCTACTCTGTGCGTATCCGAGTACTTTTTCATGAAACTCTTGGAGGATCGATTATAAAAATGGGTTCCCTGATCACTAATTATGGCTCGAGGCATATTGAAACGCGAGAAAATGTTTTCTTAAATGAATTCGACCACCATGTGGCAGTCTTTCATCCTTCAAAATATGGCTTCTACCCATTAAGACACATTACCAACCACCAAAAGGATGTAAATATTCCCATAGGAATTGGGTAATGGGACCCATAGAATCAATGCCCCAATAGTTGAAAACCTTGATGACAAAATGGGATTTAAGGGCATTATATTCCTACATGTGATCTTTCCTAATCGTTAGCAATGGTCACAACTCCTACTATAATAGTTCGAGTCATGAAAAATGGTGGGATAATAAACTCCACATAAACTAAAATAACCTCCACGTGCCTGGTTATGGTATAAAGAGATTATTCTTTGAATATCATGATCGGGGACACACTTTTTAATGATATGATCAGGACAATACTTGGAGAGATACGGGTCATCCCAAAAGAAATGCTTGGTTTTCTTCAAAAATTTTGAACTGTCATGTTTGGGCCAATACGGAGGTATTTCACCCATTGCATGATAATTCAAAATATAGGTAAACCACAAAAGTTGGTAGACAAGGATGAGTTGCTCATCGAGAAATGACTCATTTAGCGACAATAGGTTGTCGGATGATTCAATAATTAACCTGGACAAGTTATATGTCGCTACATTCTCACATCCCCTTTATTTCAAATTTTAAGGTCAAACTCGTAAAGTAATAGGATCCACCTAATGAGAAGGGCCTTAGAATCCTTTTTAAATAAAATTTATCGCAAGGTTGAGTGACTGGTGAAAATGATAAACTTGGACACTATCAAGTAAGACCTAAACTTCTCGAGTGCAAAAAGAACATCGAGGAACTCTTTTTCAGTCGTGGAATAGTTCAATTGGGCATCGTTAATAGTCCTACTAGAGTAGTAGATGACATGTTAAAGCTTCTCATTATGCTGACATATAACCACACCCATGGCATAATTAGAATTGTCACACATGATCTCAAAAGAACGACTCCGGTCGATGGGTCACATAATGGGTAAAGAGGCCAATTCCTTCTTTAGACTTTCAACAGTTGGAATGCAGTCATCAATAAAATTAAAGGTTGCTCCTTGGCAAGAAAGTTGCACAAAGGTCGAGCGATTTTGTTAAAATACTTAATGAATCTTTAGTAAAAATCGGTGTGTCATAAGAATGATTGAACTTCATGCATGTTATTTAGTGGCGGGAGATTAGTGATGAGGATAATTTTCTCTTTATCGACTTCAATACCCTTTTTTGAAATGATATGGACTAGTAATATTCCTTTTTTAACCATGAAGTGGAACGTTTCCGAATTAAGCATAAGGTTTTTTTCCTTATACCTCTTTAGAACGAGGGTGAGGTGATGGAGTCACTCATAAAAACTAGACCCAAATACTAAAAAATTATGTATAAAGACTTCGAGAAATCGCTCCACCATATTCGAAAGGATACTCATCATGCACCACAATAAGGTAGTGGTTGCATTGCCTATCCCAAAGGTCATGCGTCGGTAAGAAAAAGTACTAAATGGACAAGTAAAGATGGTTTTCTTTTGATCCTCATAAGCGATGGGAATTTAATTGTAGCAAGAATAACCATCAAGAAAATAGTAGTAGGGATGCCCGAATAATCTCTCTAGTATCTGGTCTATAAATTGGACAGGGAAGTGATCCTTCCTTATGGCATCGTGTAACTTCCTATAATCGATGTATACTAACTAACCGATTTGAATCCTAGCGAATAATAACTCATCATCATTATTTTTCACCTTTGTAACACCAGATTTCTTTGGAATAACTTGAATGGGGCTGACCTATTGGCTATCAGAGATGGGGTAAATGATAACCACATCGAGCAATTTGAGCACCTCAGCACAGAATACCTATTTCCTATTAGGATTAAATATACATTGTGCTTCATGGGAATTTTTATCATTATCTTGTAAGTGTATCCTATACATGCTCACCGATGGACTTATCCCCTTAATGTCAGTTATGGTTCATCATATGGCTTCCTTGTGTTCCTTGAGAACATGTAACAACTTACGTCATGTTCTTTGTCCAAGTTAGACGCGATAATAATAAGAAAGGTGTCAAAAGGTCCTAAGAACCTATATTTGAGCATTTTAGGCAGTGACTTTAATTCAAGCTCAGGAGCTTTCTCAATTGAGGGAGGAATAGGTGATGTGAGGAGTGAGAGTGGCTCAGGCTTAGACTTCCAACTTCCTACTATAATGATGGGGGCAAAGTCGAGGAGGGCATTGACTTATTCGATTGACTGTTCAACATCAAATTCAAACCTAGAAAAGGTAAGCATGTTGTTAAAGGGTCGTTATTATAAGTTTGCTTGAAAGTATTTTGAGCGATAATATAGATCATGTCCACGTCCATGTATTCATCATTATTGGGTAGTTATTTGTCCAAATTGAAACCTTAAGGTCCATAGTAATGTTCCCAAAGGATAGGTTCAATTGGCGCAATGACACCTAATGACGACATCAGATGTGGTGAGGAAAGGACGGACAAAATAATAGGAATTTATGCAACAGGATTTTGCACTTGCTAGGTGTCCAAAACAATGAAATCGACAAGAAATACAAACTCTCCCACTTTAATTAGTACTTCCTCAATGATACCTCTCAAAATTTTCACAGAGTAGTCGACTAAGGATAAGGTAATCCTAGTCGTATTCAACTACCCCAAAACTAATTTCTCATACATTGTGTACGACAGAAGGTTCATGCTTGCTCCTAAATCTAAAAGGGATTTATCAATTATATGCTCCCCTATCTTGATAAAGATCGTCAGAATTCAAGGATATTTATACTTGATAAGAGTTCGATAAAAACAAATCGAGCTTTCTTTGTAGGCAAGAAAAAAATTCTTAGGTACGTTGCTTCTTCTCTTGAAGGTACAAAGGCCCTTAAAAAATTTGGCGTAGGACGGGACTTGGTTAATAGTGTCACACAATGGGATATTGATTTGTACTTCCTTGAATACTTCCAACATCTTATTAGCTTAAAACTTCTTCCTTTATGGAATCAAATGTTGGGGAAATAGAGATTTTATGACATAGGTCTCTACATATGGCTCGAAAGACAAGGGTGGGGAGGAAGTTGGATCCACAGTTGGATCTTCCTTCTCCTTAAGTTTTTCTCATGCACTCTTGGTGGGTGGTGCGACGTTATTCTTTACTTCCTTGTCGAACCTAAGGGTGATGATGGCTTTCTCATGGTATTGGGTATGTGAGTGTTTGTGTTGTATTGAATAACAAATTTACCCCTAGGCATGTTACCTTTTGGATTGGTTTCGATCTGACTTGGGAATATTCCCTTGTTCCTTTCACTAAACACATTTTCTAGTTGGATCATTTAAACCTCGAGTTTGGTAATTGCTAGAGTATTTGTGTTCATGTTTTGCTGGGTGGATTGGAGGACATTTTGATTGGTTTGCTAGAATCAAAGGGTGCTTCAGTCAAGAAGTTTCACTATATTCTCCAAACATGGGATCTTTGGGGATGAGAGATACGATGGTCAGGGGGCGTTCTATTTTAAAATTCCTTGGGTTAGTCATTGCAAGATTGAGCTCCACTTCCTTTGTATTAACACTTAGAGCATGAAAGTTTGGGGTGGTATCACCACCTCGGATTGTACGAGTTGGAATATGGGTCATACTTTGTCTTATTTTGGTAGAGGGAATTAGCTTGATTGGTGAGTGACTTGTGGGCCGAAGGGGAGGGAAATTTTTGACTAAGTGGTCAAATTCTTCGCAAAGTATACGAATCAGTGAACCTATGTGTTGTACGATTGCATGTGTGGTTCGATTTCCCTATTTTCTCATCTCTAAAGCTTCTAAACATTTGTCTAATGTGTTTACTTTGGCATTTAGATCATAACTTTGTTCAACTTGGTAAGAGAAAACCTCATTGGATGTGGTGGACCTAAATTCTCTATTGGGTGCCCATTATTTGGACTTTTTTTATATGGATTTTATTAATACCCAAGCGTTGACCTAACTTTTTTTGGTAAAATTTTCCTTACATAGTGACTTGAGCATAATATGAGTATTACAGCCGACCCCCTAAAAAAAATTGGACTTGCCATCCTATATCAATTTCATGGTGCGGACATTATAATAGTAAGTCCTTGAATCTCTCCCAATACATCCACAAGACTACTACTTCCATTTGGCTAAAAGTGTTGATGACGTAATGTATCGACGTCCTCTTTTGGTTGGTCAAGAATTTCTATAAAAATACAACACTCATTTTATTCCACATGGTTATGGACTCAGGGCTAAGTGAGTTAAACCAACTTTTTGCTTTGTCTTTCAATGAGAACAAGAAAAATTTAAGCTTAACAAGATCATCGGTGATTTGTTGGGATTTGATGGTCCCATAAATCTCTTCAAATTCACGCACGTGGAGGTAGGGATCCTCTTTTTTGTTCCTCAAAACATAGGCAACAATTGGATGGTTCTCAAATGGAATTGGAAATTGTCCGTGTTGTGCTCAGATGAAAGTATGCATGAAGGTTGACTAGAACTAGTCAGATAAAGTTAATCTTTAAGGGCACATGGTACTAAATCATCTCCCATCCCGTTGAATATAAAAAATTTACCTGCGTAAGTATCAAGAATTCTAAACTCCACATTCGATAAATGACCGATATGATCTCGAAACCAACTTCGCATAGAATGAGCTCAATTGAGTTTTTTCTTTTTTTTATCCTATCATGTTTTCAAATTATATAATTACCGCAAATGCATGAGCTATTATAGAATAGCGAGTATAAGTACAGGTCGAACCTACAGAGATTTATCAATTTTAGCATTTAAAATAATTATAACTTCACAACTACACTAACATTGTTTAGATATGAGATGAAATATTAAACTAATCTAACATAAATAAGAAGTGCAACTATGAAATATATAACAAGTGTGTTAGAAAACTTGGGCGTTGGATCCATTTATCATATTTAACTAATATCATGCAATAATTTGAAATCGACATTCCTCATTTTATAACTCAAATGAAACCGACTCTCGCCGTGCTTAATTCAAAAAATATCATGATTAAGTTCATACTCAAATTTAACGTCACTAATTGTAGACGACTTAAATCTCTATTCCCTTAAAAAAATAACTTTTAAATTTTTAAGTGTGATCTTTAAGCATGAGATATCAATTAATTTAGTAAAGGTATAACCTAACAAGAATTATTCACACATAAAATAAAAAAATAATTTTTCAAACAAAGTCGAATGTTTAAAACACACTCTCATGTAGTTTTAAATGAATATCAAATTTTTAAAACTTTTTAAAACATATTTATAAATAAAGACGAATTTAAAGTACACATAATATTAATCAAACATAATAAACTTCGCCTAGTACCAGAAAACAAACTACGCTAGCATGACTAAATACGTAATAAAATTGCAAGAATGAATTATAACTTTCATTAATTAAAGAAGCTTACAAATGTTGTGTCTCAAAAATAATCTTAAAAAAATTCCTCCCATAAAGATACAATTCTTATCCCTCGGATAAAAATAACTCTCAAAATAAAACTACCAAAAATTGTTCTAAATGTTTTTTCTAAAATTCTTTGTAAAAATTAATGAGCCCAAGGATCATATTTATAAGCCAAGGTGTAAGGTATTTGGGATGATGTAAAACACCTATTTTAAATTGGTTAAAATAAATAATAAAAATCCATTACTAATTTAAAAAGGTATTTTATACGATTTTGGTGTTTGAAATAAATAGGAGCCTTTCTCATTGCTGGCTTTGACATTGTACCAAACACATGTAGTTGACCACTTGTTGGAGAACATAAAAATTCAAAAATAAATCATATGGGTTCTTTATATTCGGATTTATCTTTGGAAAATAATGATGAGTGTGGCAGGCGGATTGGCGTTACTTTCTGACTGAACACGCGCCTAAGGAGTGTTTGGATCGGTTCTGGGACGCTTGGCCTTAAGGCTTCTTACAATATCAAATGAGGTTTGGGGGAATCGAACCCCAGACCTTATATATTTACTGCACACTCATAAGACACCAACCCAAATGGTGTTTCAAGATTTACACTTCCCTTTTAATTTACAAACCAGAGTAAATGCCCCTTTTTTTCTTTTTTCAAATTTCTCCCTAAAACCATAATCTTCATATCTTCACCAAATGACCTCAAATCTTCACCAAACTTTAGGGGTACTAGTAAAAATGTAAAATAATTTATATTAATTTAAATTCAGGCACTTAAAGTTTAGATTATTACTAATTTAACCTTAATTGCATTTTGACCCCAAAATTCATAACTTTTTCCTTTTAACTCCGAATTCAACCAAATTTTAGAAGAAACTTTACATTGACTATATAAAATTTTAGAAATTATTTTTAGGCCCATGATGTTTTTGAAGTTAAGGTTTCCCTCAGGATTACTAAAATTGCACTTTCAGCTCGAATTTTATTCAAACTTCCCTTTTTCTTTTTAATTACTAAAATTATTCTAAAAGCTCATTATTTATGATATAATGGGCCTAATAAGGCTTAGATTTGGGCATAATTCAAAAAAAATTAATCACTCATAATTTCATTTAGATGAATTAAGGCCTTCATTGAGTCGACGACGTTCAGAGCCAAAATGAAAAACTAGTTGGATGATTGAAGTAAAAGCACTAGAGGGGCACCCTGAATTATTCAACCTATGATCTAGAGTTCTACGCCATCCTCAAATTCTAAATTTTGGAAATCCTACCTCTTCAATAAGAAATTCTCCATTAAATGGGACCACGAGGCCCTTCGGTACCTTTATAGCCAATATTGTATCAACGATAAACAAGCTTCATAGCCACCTTCAATACAAACCTAGGAAGGATGATGAGGTTGTTGATGCTCTCATATTCAGGTTTCTTAATTTGAAGAGGTGTGAGGTTTATATGGAGCAGACACCCATTTTGGTCTTATTTTTATGGAGTGCTCACACCACATTGGCCCCTCGAGTGATTTTCTACTTAAGGATGAGTTCTTCATACTTGGTACCGCCTTGTGCACCCCTACTTATTCTCTCTCGACAAGATCATCTATGAGATCAACTACCACATTGGGCATTACTCATAATCACTCGACCCTTAGGGAATCATTTTACTGGTCTACCATGTGATGGGACACAAATAATTATTGATAGGATGGGTTTCGCCGCGGCGGGAGCGTCACCTGTGCACCGGTCGTTTGTTATTCGACTCACCAACTCTATACAAAAACCTAAACTATGACTACACTCTTTTAAGGGAGTATAATGGCTAGACCGGGTATCGAATCCACAAAGACAAGTTGCTAGAATTTAATTGGTTTATTACTTCTAAAATAAAAGTGTAAAAGGTATTTGCTAACAAAATAAGAGATAAATAAAGAAAATGATTAAATTAGGCGAGTGTATTTAAACTAAATTAACAAAGAGATTAAAAACTATAGGTTTCATCGAATATCCCTCAGTCCGAGTTAATTAGTATAAAATGGTTACATGGGTTCGCGAATTGTTAAGATCGCGTCTCGTTTCTCCAATTAATTAAATCAAGCGTTGTCACACCATTAAATTTGCATAAAAGAATAATATGATTTTGGCATCAACAAATACCCCGAAAATTATGCACGCGCGGTCGTAAATACGGAGCATACATGATATACCCCGTTAAATCTCCTAGGCGTAATAACTAGGACAATCCACTCAAAATAAACATGTAAAACTCCATCACCAAAGCAAAGCAACCAATCAACCCTAGGTGAGTTCAATACGACGCAACCTAATTTAAATTAGCTGCTACACATGATTGGTAATATTAATTAAACTAACTAATCAAGTAAAGCAACTAATCAAATTAACTCTAAAATTATCTAGGCATGGAAGAAAATGGAAATCATGAAAAAAACTAAATTAAAAAGCAAGTAAATAAAGCACAAAGCTAGAAGATGAATAAATAGTCAAAACCTTACATTAAAATGGGTACACCAAAGAAAAATGCAGGAAATGGGAAAAGCTCCCAAAGTTACAAACCCTAAACTAAAGCTAATAAAAGATTCCTTTCAAAAATAAACTAAACTTGCGTTATATAGTAAGTTACAATTAACTAAGAAAAGAAAAAGAAAAAGAAAAGAAAAAAGATTTAGTTACATTAAAAATAAATGAAAAAGAAATAAAAAAAGGAAAGAGAAAAGTAGCAGCCAATTTTCGGACCAAAGCAACAGGGCACCGATCGACCGCGGGTGGAGGCCAGTTGACCGCGTCAAAAGGGAGGACCATACTGTCTCGGACTCAGGCTAAAAATCTAATCACCAGTCAACCACCGGACCTTGGCCGATCGACCGGTCATAATTGCCAAGCCCACCACGCAACACAGTTGCTTCGTACAACCATGTAAAACACAAGACCTATACAAAATGTGGATATATATAAACCGAGACCAACAAAACCCACCTCCGTGTCCAAGAATCAAAACCAAGGTTTAACGAAAACCAAAACTTGCCAAGAAACCCACTTCCACCATGTAAAACCCAAGACCCATTTCCACCATTAATGGTGGACAAAAACATCCAAAAAGTAGATGTCCAAGATCCATTTGCGTACGTGGTCAAATATTGAGCTCCAACTTTGGACCAAAGTCCCAAATTTTGAACGAACCCAAAACCAGAGCCAAAACCCAAATCGCCATAACCATTCTGCAAAAAAAAAATGTTTTAGGACATAAAGGGAATTATTAGAATTGTTATAAAAGAGAAAGGGACATGGTGGGTATTATTTGAAATGTTAATGAATCTTTAATAATTCTTTCTGATTAAAGGTTCGTGTTTCCTTCGTTGAGACTCCGATTTGAGCACCGTGCATGACCACGCGAATCTTGGCCCAAGGGATACAACTTTCGTGAATACTTCGGGCAAAAATCCTGAAGTGTGAAATTACAAAAATGCCCCTGAACGTGCGAATCGCAACAGAACTTTACCGGAACGCGCCCAAACTTCATATTAAGAACCATAACACCTATAAATGCTCAATAATACCTAAAATAAAATAGTATCATATAAAACGTAGGTTGTCTGATTAACGAGAATAAATATAGCAATTACGGTACTCGAGGGGGCTAAAATGCCTAAGTTCGAGGGTAATTAAATGGATAATTCGATACGAATCAATTATATTCGTCAATGTTATACGGTTCAAACGACCAAGGGATAATACTTAACACTGACTAATACCACCCCTTTCCCATTCTTGCCCGTCCGTGGTGAGATGTCTCCATGGACATCATCGTCGGACTTCCTCGGACTACTCAATGGCTTGATTGAATATTCATTATCATCGATCGGTTCTTAAAAATGGCATATTTCATCACTTGTTGGTTCATAGTCGAGGCTTTATTTTTTAAGCCTATACTTCTATGTGGTTGTCCGTTTACATGGCATACCTCGTAATATCACATATAATACGGATATTCGCATCACCTACCACTATTGGCAAACCCTGTGGGGGTTACTTTGATCTTCCCTCCACTTTTCCCTAACTTTTTATCCTCACACCGAAGCGTAGACTAAGGTTGTTAACTGAAGCTTAGGGTATTTTCTATATTGTTTTGAAACTGAAATTCAACATTCACTGCACCAAAGTTGGTTGATGGTCATGGATTTGGCCCGTGACCAAGGCTTATAGGTCACGTTTTGGACCATGACCATATTGAGGGTGATAAAACCATGGGTCTCGGTCCAAAACTATGAACCAGAAGGTTAATCACGATTCAATGAAGGTCACGATCCAAATGCGTGATAACCTTATCTCAGTGGATCACGATCCAGAACTGTGACCACTAATGTGGCCATTTAAAAATGTGACACTAGTGGTCACGGTCCGGAATTGTGACCCTATGTGACATTTTTAAATTGTCACCCTATTGGTCAAGGTTTTGGATCGTGACAACCAACATAATTAAATTAAATTATATATATATTAAATTTTATATATATATATATATATATATATATATATATATATATATATATATATATATATATATATATATATATATATATATATCTATATATATATATATGTGGTCACAATTTGGGACCGTGACCACATTAAAAAGTTGAAAAAATAAATTTATTTTTTTGCATAAAAAAAATCTTTACATTTTTTAAACCTATTTACATTTCTAGAAATATATATATATTTAGCCAATATGCCATCCATAAATCAATATATAATAATAAAACACAAGTTAACTAACACATGCTTACGTGAATATATAATAAAATAAAATGCATTCTTACGTGAATATGTGTAAGAATAATTTTTCTAACATTGTTCGTAGCATAGTTTGAGACTAGTTTGGCGTATCCCGTTACAAATCATCACGCACCGCCAAGATGAACCGAACTCAAGCATCTCCATATTTGAAGACTTCCCAACATCCCGTAAAAGTATAAAATAATTTAGAGTTTAAATTAATTTATAAAATTATGTTTGAGATGTTTTTATTTTTATAAAAAAAATGAATAAGAATTTTTTACTTCGAAAAGAAAAATATTTTTTGTTTTTAAGTCTCATTCAAATGATATGAGAAGTCGTTAAAAGGTCGTTTCTTATGTTTTTCAAATGAGAGCTTACTGCCTAAGCTTTTTTTATCTCGTTAGAAGCAAAATTTATCTCATTCAAACAACATTAGCATGTCGTTAGAACGATCTTGTATTATCATTCGAATGATGCAACGACTTAAATTTTGTATAAATACATATTTCGTGTTTACAACGTTTAAGACTTTTACCAGATTCATTTTTGCATAACTTTTGCGAAAGTTCTTCATATTTTAGTGTTCCAAAATACTTTTTAATGCACAATAAACATCCTTGAATATTATTCTTGTGAATTCATTTAAACCCTAGAAAGTTTTGTATATTTGAATACACCTTGCGGAGAGGATATCCATGGCTAACGTGTGATACCTGAGGGGGCTCACTGCTCAAGACAAAGGCTGAGGATGAAGGAGGACTGCAGCCTTGCGGTTCTTGCGAGAATCATAGTTGTTCACTAGAGATTTGGGAAGATTAACGCTTTATACTTGTGGTGGTTATCAAGTAGTTTGTAAGTCGATTGTCTTGTAGATTTCTAGAGTGAATAAAGGTTTTACCCAAAAGGTTTTTTTTTCCTTAAACCTTGTCTTTGTTGAATGCTTGGTTTGATTTATTTGTTTTATCACATAGATGCACGTTTAGGATAAAAAGATAGAATTGATAAAGACAATTGCACAATCTCAAATTGGAATCCTTGTCAAGCACGTATTTAGATCCGCATTTACAACATGTACAACACAAATAAAATGCAATGCATGCTTGCGTGAATATGTTCTAAATGATCCAAATGTTCCTTCTATAACTAGTCCTGCAACAAAAACTTCAAAATGTTCCAAATGATAAGTAACAAAGGACTTGAATCCTAAAAATAACTTTGGGATGCCTACGTAGCCAAAATGGCATCAAAGTCCTTGTTGTTCATAAGATGAACAACTTTGGGGTCTAACCCATAATTCGAATCTATGGTATCTCTTTTGATTTACTAATATATTTGTCAAATGTGTTGAAAGTGTAAAAAGTTGTGAGAACGCTCTAAATTAGGAATTGTGGTATAGTCCCCCTTTTTGAAGTTTTTTATTTATGAATATATATATATATATATATATATATATATATATATATATATACGAATGTACATATAATAATATAAAATGTGAATTAGTGATACAATTGAGGAAACCAAACATATATTGAACATACAATATGAATCACACATGAACATAAGAAAATTATTATGTTTTGCGGGACCGTTTGGTGATTGTTCTGCGTTTTCTCCCTTTAAGCCTGAGTCTACCTAGTTGTAATTTGTTTTCATACTCTCAAACTGTGAGTCCCATGACTATGCGATTAATTTCTACGAGTTACATTGGTCCTGTGTGAGCCGTTTGTGCCTCTTGCGGGGTCATCTGGTGGTTATTTTGCATTTTCCCTTAAGTGTCATAGTTTTAAGCCTAAGTCTAACTATTTAAAAAATTTCATCATATTCTTAAACCGATAGTATCGTGACTATGCGATCAGTTTTACGAGTTATTGTGGTCCTGTGCGAGGTGTTTGTGCCTCTTACGACCCAATTTCGTGGTTGTTTTATATTTTCACTCTTTGACGACATGTTTTTAATCCTAAGTCTAACGATTTGAAAATTTTCATCATATTCTAAAATCGAGAGTCCTATGACTATACGGTCAGTTGCTACAAGGTACATTAGTCCCATGTTAGTTGTCCGTGCCTCTTGCAGGGCCATTTGATAGTTGTTTTGAGTTTTCACCTTTTAACGTCATATTATTAAGACTCTCTAACTATTTGAAAATTTTGGTCATATTATCAAACCGAGAGTCTCGTGTCTATGCAGTCAGTTGATACGAGTTACCATGATCTTGTGCGAGGTGTTTGTGCCTTTTGCGGGGCCGTTTGGTGGTTATTTTTCATTTTCTCCCTTTAATGGCATGTTTTTATTCCTAAGTCTAACTATTCATAAATTTTCGTCATATTCTTAAAATGGAAGTCCCGTGACTATGCAATCAGTTGCTACGAGTTACTGTGATCCCATGCAATATGTTCGTGCCTCTTGCGGGGTTGTTTGGTGGTTGTTTTGTAATTTCTCCCTTTAACGATATATTTTTATGCCTAAGTCTAACTATTTAAAAAATTTCACCATATTCTTAAACCAGGAGTCCCATGACTACGCGGTCAATTTCTACGAGTTATTGTGGTCATGTGAGAGATGTTTGTGCCCTTTGAGGGCCTTTTTGATGGATGTTTTTCATCTTCACCATTTAACGGTATATTTTTAAGCTTAAGTCTAACTATTTGTAATTTTTTTCCCATATTCTCAAACCGCGAGTCCCTTATCTACGAGATCAATTTCTAGGTTTGACACCTCGATGTCAGCTCTTCGCCATCTGGGGTTGTAGTATGTTCCAAGGGTTAAGTTGTTAGCCCATTAAAGCGGTACGTAAGTTGGGTTCAATAAGTCATGAGATAGTAATGAAGGGGATTCTTATTTGTACAAATGGTACTTCAAAGTTGGAATGCACATGAAAAAATTAAAAATACTTCTTTATCTTTTGAGTTGTTCTACTAATCAGTTACATTGGTTCCGTGCGAGGTGGTCATGACTTTTTTGGCGATTGTTTTGCATTTTTTCCCTTTAACGACATGTTTTTATGCCTAATTCTAATTATACACAGATGTAAAATATACCTAAACATAATTAAATATGTGGGTTGTTCCAATAAATACGATACAAAAAATGGTTATCATATAATAATATATTATCTCGAAACTCATTCTTCGTCTAAATCAACTAAAAGAATGCCTAAATTAGGATTGTCATCAAAACCAGACTACAACTCTTTAGGAGACTCTAATGCATCTGTTTTGATAGTCAAACCCTTCGGTGCATGCATAACAACAGACCAATTGTCGTCATTTACGCACTTAGAATAGAATACCTTCTTGACATTTTGAAAGGGATAAATAAAAGTCTCGTCAATCAAGGGATCATTAGTCTTCATCTTAGATAAATATACCATTACAAGTTTTAAGGGAATTTTAGATTTATAACCACTCGTAGTGTCCTCCACCTTCAGCTAGTCACAATAGGAGAGGATTTCTTTAAAGTATAAGTAATCTAGCTCCAGTATTTTTTGGACAATCCCATTATATGTCAACACCATGTCCTTTGGATTTTTGTCACTTTTTACTAGCTGTACAAGATGTCAAGACAGAAGTTGATATTCCTCTATTTTGCGTGAATAGTTTTTCCTCACATGGGTATGAGACAAAATCAAAACCACTAACGTAGAATTTTTTAAACTCCTTCAAATGGAAAGTAGGACCTTTGGCTAAGCGTGAAATCCTTGAAGTCACATCACATTTCTTTAAAAGCTGCATTTTTAATAGATTTGTATTAGGATATCTTTTATAATGCATACATAAATAACCGCAATAGAAGAGGTTGTAATTACCTCTTTTGATACTAATGCCCTAAAATCACTTCTCTTCTGATTCTGGCCATTTCATGCCCAAATATCCTAAATGTGTTCACGAAATTGTAAAGTTTAGATGGTAATATATAAAATATAAGTAATCAAACAAAAATAAGTTATATACGAGTTGCTTGATCATATTGTATATTGGTGATTCTCACCTCATTAGGGTTCCCGAAAGGCAATTCATTCTAAACTCATCAAGTTCCTCAATCACTCATTCTCCAAGAGGATTGAACCTCCTAAGACCTTATTCTGGCATATGTTCCCGATCGTATAACTATGATTATGCTATTATGTATTCTTCTATAATTGACCCTCCAATATACCATATATTTTAACGTTGTCTTTGAAGTTTTTCATTAATAGCTCGAAAGTATACATCCAGCAATACCTGACAGGTCCACATAGTAGTGACTCATCGCATATATTCACAAGCAAGTGGATGTTGATGTTAAAGAATGATGGAATAAAATACTTCTCTAAGACATAAATTTCCTCAGATACAGTGGCTTTCATAGCCTTAATTTTCTTCTTGTTTACCACTTGCACACACAATAAGGCGAAGCACAAATTAATTTTCATAATTGCCCTGCGGAGATCTTTTTTCTCAAAAAAGAAATGTCTAAACAATTAAGGGATTAATTGGATGATGACGTTCCAGTCGTGAGACTTGCACTGTTTCAGGTCATTTATTAGGTAGCTTAAAACCCTACGCAAATTACCAGAATAACCACTCGGAGTCTTCAAAACATGTCTACAAGGATCTTTTTCTCACCAGTAGTCAAAGTGAAAGCACTTATGGGAATCAAATTTCTTCCAATTGTAGGATGAGTTTTTAACCACATTTTTTATTTCCTTATCCTTTAGATCGCGATGTGCCCTTTCTCTATCTTTCGAATGAGACCCACCCAGACATCTTTCTACCAGATGTTCCATAAAATTCTTCTTCGTGTGCATCGCATCAATTACATTCCTTACATGGTTCTATTTCTAATACGACAAGTCAAATAAGATTGATCATCTGGACCATGCCTTCATTTTACTTGAATCTTGTGAATCCTACCTAGATTTACGCTTCAAGCCTAAAAATTAAGAGTATTTTCCTATAAACTTTTCCCCGAAGTTGTACCCTTCGCATTCTCCTCAATTTGATATCTAAAAAGCCAAGCTAGTTCCGCACTATGCTCCTTACTAATAGGTAAATGTGACACCCCGACTAATTAAACACCGGGTAGCTACTCCTTTATAAAATTAATTCAAAATGCCAAGTTGGCTCAGTTAATAGCATCACTGTCGAAAACGTTTTATTATTACTAACCACCTAGTATTTAAAAAGTAAGTGCCAAATTTTATTAAATCTGATTAACATGCAACAAAAGTAATGAAGAAATAAATAACACCATTCACCATACTGAAGTGAAATGAATAACCATCACAAAATGTAAATAAAACCTGGAGGAAAAACTCCTCAATACAAATCCCACAACTGATAAGTAAACTGAAATAAATAACTAAAACTGAATACTGAGCAATACATGCTAGAGTCTGAAAACTGAAATGTAAAAATGATGTCTCTAAATAGAAATGGGCAACATGCCCTACAACGGATAGATCGTGACTCTGGAATCCAAAAGATAGAAGCGTCTACATGCAAATCCCTGTAGCTTCCACAAGCAGCTACAGCTCGTCACCTGAATGAGTATCCTATGCTTGGTGTCCCTGTGGATGGGCACCTAAAAATGGTTTTACAAGAAAATATATTTGAAAGCAAATGGGTCAGAGCCCGAATGTGGAGTTATATTGTACAAACCTGCAAGTGCTTTAAAACATTTAAAACATTAAATGCAAAGTACATGTTAGGACGTGCGCTCACATAATATTCTCACCTCTCGTCTAACTGTGCACTCCTAACGCAAGTACCCATCTATAACGACCCATACTACTAGCCTAGTGACATCATAACTAGCTAGATTGCCAAAGGTCCTACCCATAATGCTTGGTTCCATAACATAATAACGCTCGTAATTAAATAGGGATTTAACGTAAACTCAGTTACTAAATATGCCATATATATAAGTATCAGTTAATTCCTTATATATCTCGAAACAATACCGTAATACATTTACAACATTAACATGAGGATTCCCATTAATTAAATGTATATTATTCACATCATAAATATACGATACAAGCACCCCGCAATCTAAGCCATGGTGCACACATACTCTGCTATCCATCCCGGTACATCACGTACATAAGGATCACATATTCCGAATCTCTCAGGAATAGTTCAGATAACACAAATCACAAATAGTGGAGGCGAACACAGTCACCATCACATGGGTCACGCACATACCTACGCTCCCATGATCATGCAGACTTATTAATATCACAATAAGTCCTTCTATGACCTATGTTCATCAAGGTACCAGTCTATATTCCCCCCGTAGGCACACAAGGATTAGAGGGTCCTAAGCGAACGAAACCTCCCGTGATAGCAAGTATGGTAGGTATGTCATACATACAATCCATATATCAATACTAAGTAAACACACATCTTAATAATACCGTATTATATTCGTAGTACATATTGCACTCTCGTACTAATTATAATTATCACAACTTATCTTATTCCGGTTCATAATTATACGTGCCATAATTTATCCTCACATCGTAGTAGACACTCACGTCTCAACCCAAACGGTTCATTGGATATAACTCTAGTGTATGATTTACTCTTCTCAATAACCCAAAAGTCCCAAATCAATCGCTATATTATCAAAGGGATGCTAACTCTACCCTTGAACCAGTTCCCGGAACTCCAAAAGTCAAAACAGTCCAAAAAGGAACAAACTGTCAGCTCGTTAGAAGTCTCGTTCGAACGAGGCTTCGAACGAGTTTGGACTGTCAGGTCGTTAGAAGTCTCGTTCGAACGAGACTGTTCGAACGAGATCCCAGTTCGTTCGAACGAACTGACCCTTCTAACGATATCTCGTTCGAACGAGATATCGAACGAAAACCCCCACTCGTTAATAACGTCTGGTCAACTCGTTAGAAGCTCGTTCGAACGAGCTCGTTCGAACGACCTGGGGGCTGCTTCTAACGAGATGCCAGTTTCGGCCCAGAACTTCCCAAAAATCGTTTTTCACCATTTTTACTCCTCAAACCTCTTCTAAAATTCGTTCCCACAATATATTGAGTTCTCTAATCATCCTCAAACATGTTAAGGGGCTATACTAACATCATTAAAGGGTTTGATATCATCTAAACATCATTAAATCACAATTTCTACATTAATTCCCAATTTTCTTCAAGAACATAAACCCTAACTTTTTCTCATCATAAATTCCCAGATTTTAATTCGTTTATGCATCACCTAGATATGAAATCTCCGAAATTAAATCTCCCAACAATGTTTCTACATGCAAACCTATCCCAATATTCAATAATAACTTCAAATTTCATGGGTTTTCTTTTAATCTTTCAAGAACAATTAAGATTCTTCAATTTCTAACATGGAAAAGACATTCTTCGAATTTAAATGAAATAAAGTCACTTGCCTTGGTTTGATTTCTGAATTTGGTGTGGGTTTGGTGTAGAATTTCTGCAGAGTTCCTCTCTCTCTCTCCTTCTCCAAGCTTTCTTCTCCAAAAGGCTATGGTGGCTAGGGTTTGCTTTGGGGAAACTTATGAAAACCTAATTTAATAAACCTCCGTAGCTTGTTGGGTTAATAAGGGTTGGTTGGGGTCAATCCTTATCAGATTACAACTCTCAATTTTCGTCACTTTTAATTACCCAAAAATGCCAAATTACTAAAATACCCTTTATAGTGCCGGGATGGCCTAAAAATACCCCGGGACCCAAACTATACCCCCGGCTAGTGTTTTCTGACTATCTCGACCCTTCCGGACGCGTTGGCGCACTCAAACCGACCATACGGATTATAGATTTTAAATTCACTTTTAATATCAAAATATTATACCGTGACGCGGCGGTCCCACGCGTCTCAACAAAATTTCTAAAATGCCGTATATAAATCCCACGACAAATTTTATAATACCAAGTACATATATAATCATATATGCACATAATCAAATACCAATTCGCATCACATTAGTATTATTATTAACCCGGATTAATTTCCAATTAATATGCAATTTAATTAATTAATCCCCAAAAATAAATATAGACAAAAGTACGGGGTATTACTGTAAAAAGTTAGATTTATCGTTCCTAAGAGGGTGAATGCTCGATAAAAATCTACGATGACCGGCATAACTCATATTCCCACTATGATATATCCAAGTGGATTCATTTTTCTCCCCAAGTATGGGACATTCATAATAACTATGAATATTGCAACCAGATAAGGTCCCATAGAGAGGAAAGTCATGGATTTCCCACATAACCATTTCTTTAAGTGTGAACTCTTCACCCTTGTGAGAGTCAAACGCCCTCATGCCTTTATCCCACAAATCTTTAAATTCTTTGATTAATAGTGTTAAGAAAATATCAATATAATCGCCCAGAGATTTTAGCCCAGGTGTCAAAAACGTCAATAATATGAACACTTTTCTCATGCATAATGCTGGAGGGAAACTTAAAGGCACCATGAGAATTGGCCAATAACTATGATCAATACCTAAATTACTGAAAGAGTTAAATCGGTTAGTTGATAATGCAAGACGGACATTGCGTGGTTCTTTTGTAAATTATGGGTGTTGTACATTTAAAAATAGCCACAGATGAGTGAATCAACCAGATGACATATGAGATTTTCACACACCTCAGCATGAGGTTGCCATGTCATGGCCTCTGATGTCCACAGTACAGTGAAAAATATTTTTAACCGTGGATCAAGGGGAAAATACTTTAATACCTTTTGTGGAATTTGCGAGTACTTGTGAAATTTTATTGTACCGTCTTTTCAACTCTCACATACCATATATCTTGGTTCCTTACATACAGAACATTCATTCTTCAGTTCATGGTTATTACGGTACCATATACAATCATACTTGCATGCATGAATATATTTGTACTTCAAACCTAAACCCTTGAAGATCTTTTTCATGCTCGGATAACTATACAGTAATGCGTTCTATTTTGGGAGAATGTCTTTAGCCCAATTAAGAATTTCAATTACACTATTTCCTGACAACCCAAATTGACTCTTCAATCTATTTATACCAATCAATACATACAATACCGAGTTATTTTCTTTACAATTTTTATACAAAATTCTAGTCGCATCGGCTTTCAACTATATGTATTCCCGATCTTCGAGTAATTTAACATCAAATTGTTCATTAACTTGGTCATAATGTATATTATCCGTATCCATATGGCGGTGGACTCTATAAGCATCATCAGTTAGGTCGGTAAAAAGACAATATGCTAACGAATTATTCACCACCTCCACCCGATGGGTTTCCATCACGCGATCATGTACTGCAAATTCTTTTGAAATATATGTTACATTGTTTTCCGCATGGAATATTCGTATCTTATAATCTTGCATCATACCCCACATTAGTAAATGCAATTTAACCTCTTCTAAATATTTTAAGAAAAATCATTTATACAACGATTGCACGAAACATAATCTTATCACTATTAAGATTTCTACCTGTATACTTTATAAATTCCTGAATTCCCTTTATATGATTACAGATACTCTATGACTCTCTCCCATATACTCTTTGTATTCTGCATAAGCCATTAAGTAGTCTTCAAAATTCAAGTCACCTATATAAATAAGTTGAAGTGAAGGTCATATTGGATACAATAACTCTTAGTTTATAATTTAAGAAAATTCATTCAACCTCAACCAATTTAAAGAAAATTCATTCAACTCGATCAAAAAGAAATATTACAAGTAAATTCATTCAAATCAAATTCATTCACACCAAAAAGATATCCCAGATTATTAAAATATTATAAATTTATTTAAAAAGAAAACATTGTTCAATACATAGACTTGTCCAACAAATGAACTGGCCAAGTAATGAAACATTTTCATAATTTCTTAACATAAGCCATTCCCTAGGTCAACGTACACAGACTCATCTCCATAACTAGAGTATATTTTATTGGCCAATATTTGAGCTTCTCCCATCGCCAAAGGCAAATTGTGGACATGTATACCGACAATCATGGAAACAAGAGTGCGTGCGCTAATAACCCATTTATTGGTCAAGTCCCTTAAATAATACGACTCGCCAAAGTCATCGTGTGTGGATGATTACGATGCACAAAATGTTCCAGGTGTAGGCGTTTGCAAGTGGAATGTTTCGGGAGGAGGCATTTATGAGGGGAATGTTTCGGGAGGAGTCATTTGGGAGGGGAATGTTCCAAGGGGAGGATAGGGGAATATTTGGGGCATCTGAGAGGGATAACCCTATTTTTGAGTAAAGAGTCAGACCAACCACTGGATTTCATTTGTTATGAGTGCTATGTTGTTACAAACTTTTCCCACCTCCCTCCAAATCTTTAAAACCTCTCCCACCAAAGCTATGAAATATCTTCTTTTGTTTTGGAATGGTCTTCCACCTCTCTCGACACATCACTCCTCACTGAATATATCTCGACTAATAAAGGTTAACCGTGCTATAATTTTCTACTTGGCATATGCGAGCCCACACCTCTTGTCCTCCCCTTATGGTTCCTCCCAAGAACCTTAGTTAGGGCATCTGAATGAAAGTCATATGGGTTGCACTTGGACTGACTGCCCAATATGCCTTCTATCATTTCCTATAACATAATATTATATTTAGGACTATAATTTTAATAATAACAATATTATAGAGTGTATATATACGTGATAAGTAAATTCAAACGAACAAAGTCAAAGAAAATTTGTTTGGGAATTTATTGGTCCCTTTTTTCCTTCGGGCATACAAGTAGAAGTTGACCCCATTAGCGTCTTTACCTTCTTCCAGAGTCCCCTTGGTCCATTCTACCCATTCGCCCTTCAAATCATCATAAGATTTTACCTCAAGTTTGTGGACATCAATTTTTTATTTGTTCAGTTTATTTCTTTCCCTCTTAATAAGTTTTCCCTCCTTGGCCTCATTCTCCAAGATGTCGTTCCGTTGATTAGTGGGCATTTTAATATTTTGGCTAACTTTGCCTTTCAATCCTTAAATATAAGAATTCATTGCCCCCTTCGGGTAAAAATTATTCCAAAGGTTCTTCTGATAGGTTTTCAAAGAATTAGCTACTTTGGAATGAACATTTGGCTTTGAACTGGTTGGGTATGAAAATGTCTTATTAAGTTGCTCCCAAACGTCATCCTTTAAGGCAGGACAACCTTCTTCTAGTCATTTGTGCCCCCGAAGCCCACGTTCATCTTTTTGAGTGATACCATGATTTTTTAAAATATGAACATCAACTTTATCACCGGTTGGATTATCCCTACCAAAGGAGAACCCAATGCACTTCTTAGAGTTAGCTTAGGATCCCTCGACAGCAGCAGTTGGGATGTCGGATTACTAGTTTTTTTTAGTTTGATGACTTGAATATGGGGTAAAATGAATCTCTGATGGAGTAGAGTATTGATAACCCAAATGAGACGAGAATTGAGCTTGGGGCGTAAGAGAGAACTCGATTGGCAGTATTATGCAATTTGGTTGATTATTGTCATTTATCTTCGACATTTCCTACAATTAAGAAAAATTACCAACATACATATAAAAGTACATTTTACGACTATATATATGTATATAAATTTTTAACAACATTTAAAACATGCTCAATGTGACCGATTTCCATCCAATAAGTATTACTTTTGAAAAATCAATGAAATTTTGCACGCGACCAAACGGGTGAAAGTGTGTTTATAATTGACATATAAAGGTTCGTGACATGAACTCGGAATACTTTATTCTTAAATTTATGTGAAAGCTCATTTTTAATTGCATATGTCACGAGACATTGCAATCTAAGTGAATGCCCTATTTACGGAATTGTATCCACAAAAGAAAAATATTTTTTCCAAGATTTTCTAACAGTGTCACCAACGTCAGTACCCTATCGAGATTATGTAGGTGAAATATATTCTTTACTCTATCATTCTAGTATTCTGGCAAGGAAAATAGAATACAATCATACATGTAGTCTTGCAAGAGATCAACTCTATGATTTGTAAGGTAATTAAATTGTTCAATTTTTGTATTAGCATACTTGTAAATATGAGTTCCCTCTATATGGTGGGCTCTAAAAAAAGATGTTTTAGTGCCATCAAATTGTACCCTCTCATACTCTTGTGTTTAGTAATTACTATCTTGACTCATTTTTCCTGAGAAAATATATAGAAGAGTGTGAATATGAGTCATATAGGTAATGGCTCTAATTAATCTTAAACAATTATGGTTTTCCATCAGATCAATCAGATGTAACAAGTACAATTTAAGTTCATTAAAATTTAATTAAACATAATTTTTTTATTGGTGGACCAATTGTTCAAGCCCTTCCACCAATTTATGTTCACCCAAACAATAACCATTTAAGGAAAGGGTGAACACAACCACAACAAATGAACCAAAAGACTTTATTCTAAAAATTTAATGTATATATGTGTGTGCATATGTACAGTCGTTAAGATAAGGTAGTCGTTAAGACATATAATTAGTTAAAGGTTTATTATGAAGAACTAATAGAGTGGGTGTTTTAAGTATCCATCATCCGCATCAAACCATGATCATTCAACAAAACCCATAACAACCATCAACCCTACCAACAAAAGTTTATCCCATACATCTTCTAAATCATCTACTTGATTGATTTCTAAGAAAATATTAATAAAACATGAGATTTTGTATACATCAAGGGTTTCATATATAATTTCTAGTAATAGGTAGGGCCATAATTCAATATATAACTTGTGAGAATAATCAAACACACACACACACATAAACATACACACATTTGTTATTTACATTGATAAGGTTTCTATATTTGAAAATTTAAAGTTTAACCATTTATATATAATATTTTTAACTAACTTGTGGATTTTTTAGATATTATTTTTCGCGAATTTCAAACTTTGACTCAATTTGTGCCTTTCAAACATTTTAAAAAGGTTTATCTTGTTTGAGGGTATATTTTTAGATATAATGGATATTATTTTGTGAGTAGGAGAAACAAAAAAGGCTTTCAATTTGTAATCTTCATTTTAATTTGTAATCTTCCTTTTATTATGTTTTACATTGTTAAGTCCTTTACCTATCGAAGATAAACTCTACTCTAAGTATTTAATAACATAAGTTCTTGTTCGATAAACCCTGGTCACATTCCAACCATAACCAAATCCCCTTAGTTTTACCCCAAACTAGCTAGGTTACTTATTATTGATATAAGTTAGTTACCCTTATTGAATAATCTAGCTAGATTACTTATTACTGATTACTATTGTATTTTAATTATCTCATCAATCCTTTAAGTGAAATAATTAAACTAGGTCCATTTAACATCCTTAAAGAAACCCCTAAAAGAATTGTGCCAAACCCGAATATATTCTCCCTAGCACTGAATCGATTCACCTAACTAAATTGATTCAATCCTAATGTGTGTGAAGCTTTCTAGTAACATAAAAATGGCAGCCAATTCTCATATCAAACCAAACTAAAAGCCTCTATAATTCTTCAGCATCCCTTCTCCTCCAGAGATATATTATATATTAACACTAACCTAATAATTTCCAGCTCAAATATAGTTCAACATTACTAAGATAACAATTTATATATCAACATTTCCAACCTAATAATTTCCAGCTTTATTAACAATTTTCAACTCACGACCACACACACATAATAAAACACACACACACACACACACTGTTACATACACACATATAATGAAACACACACACACACACTTAAACATACATGCAATAAACACAAACATACTAGCAAATGGAGAGATGCGGGATTTATGTATCTGGGTTGAGAGAGGGAGATAGCAAGGGAGGTGGCCATAAATAGAGAGAGCAATGGAGACAGGAGGGGAGATGGCCAAATTTAAATTGGGGCCAATTGGGGGGTGGAGAGAGAGAGAGAGAGAGAGAGAGAGAGTAATGGTGAAATGAAATAAGGGAGGCTTTGTTTTAATATATACCCAAAAGGTGTTCATGGTGCAAACTCATGACCCCCTCTGTGACCCATTAATGACTTAAAATTGGTCACGGTTCATAACAGTGACCACATTTGTGAACAATTAAAGCTCGAGAAATGGTCATGGTTTTATACCGTGACTAAGGTAACGTGATAATTTAACACAAGGGTTAGGTCCAAACTGTGACCATGGTTCACTCTAAATAGTCATGGGTGAGTCACGGTTTTGGATCGTGGCCACCATTATGACCAAAAGGGTGGGAAGTTTGGCACCATGATGGGTTACATCTCGGCCATAGTTTTTTACCCCTTTACTCACAGAACCTGAGCATAACCATCCCTTACTTTTGGTCACCCTAAACCCTGGTCACATAATTGGTCATAGTAATTAGTCAGGGGTTACAGTTTTGGACCGTGACCACCTGGTCGTGGTTCTAGATCTTGACTAATTTACTATGACCATTTTCTAGTTCTGGTGTAGTGGTTGATGGGATGTCGTCATTTTACAGGTTGTTATCAATCGGTCCATTAGTCTCTCTCCATTATAGATTATTTTAGGGACCTCACCCTCCATACTTTTTGACTTAGCTGAGATCCCTCCCATGATCCCAGCCTACCCCACATCCATTGAGTTTTTTTACCTGTTTTATTACCATGCAATGACATATGCATCCTCCTTCAGCATATATATGCCTCCTATAATGACCATATCGATGCACATTATCTTGATGTTATGTTTTAGTTGGGTGATTTATTCATAGATTATATCTTCAAAAGGATATCCATTAGGGTAAAGGGCAAAAGATTTAGATGCGATATTTTAGACCCTTCCCCGTTATTCGAAGTCATAAGGAAAATGCCTACAAGATTGACTTGCCTGCAGAGTTCCTCATGCACCTCACTTTTAATGTGGATAACCTCTTTTACTTTTAAGGTACCCACGTTCCTCTCATCCTTCTTCTACCAGTGGCTGGTCACATAACTCGTTCCCATGTTGATCGAGTTAAGGGTGTCCTGGCATTGGATGTAGCTTCATCCACAGCCGGTGACTGCACCTATTTTCTCATTAAATGGTATGGTAATCTCGAGGCTGAAGACACTTGGATAACAGCGGCCATGTTATATTCGAGTGGCCTCCACCACCAATATAAACACTATATGGTGACTTTTCATGAAGGGGAGAGTGGTGCAAGAGAATAAATGGACAGGGCTAATTTTTTACTTTTGGGCATTAGATATTTGAGACGTTTCTAGATGGATGATGTCACACCTTAAGGCCATCATCTTGTAGCATCATCATTCTATAACCCTATTCTTTATTCCATTTTAGTTTATAAATAAGATGTCCCCAACCCTTTTATATTCACAACTATTTTGAGAGTTATGGATTAGAATTAGAAATTAGGCATTTGGTCTCTAAATTGTTGTTGTTGTTGTTGTTGTTGTTGTTGTTGTTGTTGTTGTTGTGTAGTTTATAGCTTAAATCACTTCCATCCCAATCTACACAATAATATATGTATAATTAAGGGTCATTTGGCATTTTTTTCCCCATTAATTGTGTCTTATATCACTTTGGGTACCAAAATATAACATAATGTGACTTTGGGTACCATTTTCACTTTTTGCGATACTTTCTTTGAATAAAGAGTGTCACAGAAAGATACACACTTACTCAAAGTTATATTACTTTAAAGTTTGGTACCCAAAGTGATATACGACATAACTAATGGAGCTTAAAGGCCAAATAAATCTACAATTAAGCATTAACACTAACACTTGAAATAATACACAATAGGGGTGTGAACACACACACACACATAAAAGGATATCAATGGATCGAGTCTAAATCGAGACTCAATTCAGATCCGATCCGTTTATTTATATCTGGATCATATCTTAAAATCCGATTACCGATTATCCAATTCTTAAATGGATCGGATAGGGATCTAGTTTAATCTGATCCGTTAATGACCCGATCGGATTAAATTTAATATATACTATAAATGTGTGTGTGTGTGTGTGTGTGTATATATATATATAATTGTATATATTAAATACAAGTAATATATGTTTTATTTATACTAATCATATACGATATTAAATTACAAAATATGAGCGTAAGATTAAAAAATAACGAAGGGGTATAAATTCAAATAAATATTAAATAAATGTATATATCTACCCGGACCCAGATCCAATCTGATCTAATTAGATATAAATCCAGATCCAATATTGTTGGTACGATTAAGACTTGATTCGGATCCTAATCCGATTAAGTTCTTACTAAATGGATTTGAAACTTCCTAGATTCAGTCCGGACCTGACCCTTTGACATGCCTACACATACACCATTCTCTCTATCTCTCTCACTCTCTCACATGCACATATACATATGCATAACCACAATTTATCTCTATCGCACACATTCTCTCTCTTTCACACACACACATACACGCAGAAAGCTATATAACCACTATTTCCCATACATAGAGATAAGCTCCCGAATACACACATATTTTATCTATCACATAAATGCACACATCGTCTCTATCATAAATACACTCACAAAAATTCAAGTCGGGGTACATGTAAGAGATATAGAGAGAGTGTTTATGTGTGTTAAATTTAAAAGAAAGAGAAAAAGTTTGTGTGAGCGTGTGAATGTGTGTGTCCATGAGTGTGTAAGTGTGAGAAAAAGTGTGTGTGCTCCCACGCACATAATACATGTACGTGTGTGCATGTGAATATGTGTGTGAGTGTATTTATATGTAGATTTGTAAGTTTGTGTGTGAGCATGTGTGTGCCTGAGAGAGAGAGAGAGAGAGAGAGAGAGAGAGAGAAAGAAGAAATTGTGCGCAAGAGAGACATAGATGTAATGTGTGATTGTATGTGAGAGAGAATGTGTGTGCGGAAATAAGTTTTATATATATAGGAAAATGTGCAAATGTCTTTATTTATACTCTCTATACCATCTTGGTTGGTACTTAAAAATAATTGTTGTCGTTCTTCTACTGAGACTCTAGTGAAGAATTTAAAGCAAGTTTACTTTTTAGTGATTAATTTTGTATTTATCTACAAACACCTACTCTTAATATCTACCCATTATCGAGAGAATGTATATGCATGTGTGTGTATTAGAGAGAGAGTGTGTGAGCACGCATATGAGTGTGTGCATCTGTGATAGTTAAATGTATGTGTGTGTTCGTGCGCGTGTGCGCATGGTTGAGTGAGTGTGTGTGTGTGAGAGAGAGAGAGAGAGAGAGTGTGTGTGTATGAGTGTATACGTGTGTAAATAGAGAAGGGAAAAGAGAATGTGGTCTGGGTGGGTGGAGTGAGATTATGTATAAGAGAGAGAAAGATAGCGCATGAGAGAGAGAGAGAGAGTTTATGGTTATATGTCCTTTGTGTGTCCGAGAGATAGATAGATAGATAGATAGAGAGAGAGAGAGAGAGAGAGAGAGAGAGAGAGTTTGGTTGTGTGTTATAGAGTGTGTGTATGCGTGAATTACATAAATATAGAGAGTGTTTATATTTCTATGTGTGAGAGGGGGGGTGGGGGTGTGCACATGTGAATGTGAGAGAGATAGAGAGAAGACGATCTTGAGAGGACAGAGACAGGTATGGAGATAGACAAGGGAGGTAGAGGAGGAGAGGGGTGGAGAGACGAGAAATGTATTTTTGTTTCATCACAAAAGTATGTTATAATTTGCGAGTTTTTTTATGTTATTCCCCCCATTTTAGATGGGAAAGGACAATTTCGATTTTGTGAGAATTCAAATTTCAAGTTCCCCTAAACTTTTTTCAACTAAACATTATAAGTTTAAATGAGGGGAATTTTTAATTCCAAATTCCCATCCCAAAACTTGAACGAAATGAGCCATGAAGTTTCAATTTTTCCCCAAGAAATTCGATATATTTCTTTTATCTGGATATAAGAACTGAGAAATTATATATATTAGGTATTCATAATCACAAAAGGTAGTTGAACTAGAGATTTTATTAGGATAAATAATTTTATAAGGCTTCGATTTTATGTGAACTGCATTTTTTACGAAAGCAGTTGGATAACAAGTTATAATGATTTATATACACATTTATAAAGTAAAGAACTTTCTTTTTTTCTTTTCTTTAGTATTTTGGTAGTAAAGCTATCCATACCAAAGAATTATTACATACCCAATAGAAGTTATAAAGAATATTGAAAAATTACATCCAAATGGAACCTATCAAACGGGAGATGATTAAGGAATTGAGAAGAACTAGGAAATTGTAAGAGATGATGGTTAGATGAGACGATTTTAAAATTAAGATGTACTGGCTTGTTTTTGGTGGGTCATTGGTTTTAGACAAAAAAAAATTGTCATTATAAAACGCGTAACTAAAATACGTTATAGTAAATAAAAACGTGTTCGTAAATACTGAGAGAGATATTTTTTAGGTTTATAGAAAGTATTTACAAACATGTTTTATTGTGGTTTATAAAAAGCATTACCAAAATCTGGCACGTTACATTGTCGCTAAAAAATTGTATAGTGAAGACTTTCCACCAATATTAATGTCACTAATGCTCACTAGGCTGCAATTTTTGTTTTTAATCAAGTGGAACATTATAATTTTATTGACATAGAGACAAATATAGTTGGTCTTTATTTTATAAAATTACTAAAAATGAGGATTTTTTCCCCAAAAACACATAAAAATTAATAACTCCTACTCTTTTAATAATGTTATGTTTTAGTATTAAAACACAATTTATTTTCTTAATTAATTGACAAAACTATAATTATATTTCAAACATAATTAATGTTTAGTCCCTACTAGATTGATATATTTTTCTTCTAGTCTACCTTACATTTTGTGTTACGAAAATTTCCTTGTCTATGTTTTCGATAATTTTATTTTATTTGGGGAAAGGGTTTATTTTTTTTACTTTTACTTTTTTTTTGGATTCAGGGTTTAAGTTATAAGTAATCGTTATTTTTCTTAAGAATCAAGGGTTTTGAGTTTATGGTTTTATGCTTTATAAGAAAAATGTTTGCATGTGTTTCATATATGGGAAAAGAAAAAAAAGGCTAGGCTTAAACACAAAAAGGCTTAAACACAAAATTAAAAAAATATTGACTTAATTTTTATCAAATAACCCGTTTATAATAACTTCCATTCCATCATCCTTTTAGTGTATATAGACATCTATGAAATTATATTTATTTTTAACGCATTCAAGTAGTTTTAAATATATTTATTTGTTTTTTAGTCTTTGAGGAGTTTCGGCTGGTAGATATTAGATGAGATGGAAGCTGAGAGGTAGCACCAAAGGCCACACTGTAACAACCCTTGCTTTTGAGAACTTATTTTATATTAATTTATTATGTGAAGTAATTATATAAAGTGTTGGAAAATGGAGTAAATATTAATTGAATGAGTTGAAAGTTAATATTTACTAGATTGTTGCATATTTACTGTATATGTAAGTAAATATCATCATGCTACATTTTATAGTGTCATATGCTTAAATGACATTTATGAATTAAATGAAAACCGGGACTTGAAATGACTTGTAAAATTTCCAACTGATAATTTGGATGGCGTAGTTAGTCCTGAAATGTACGGGATAGTCGAAATAAGTGCCATATTGTCTTTTTATGTTTTAGGCACTTTTGACTGGTTATAACTTAAATGTGTATTTGCGAGTCATTTTAATGTGGTATTAACCATTTAAGTTGGGAATTTCAGACTAATGCCACGATTTAGTCTTGCTAAGCCTTTATTTCTCTTAAGTGCACTTGTTAACCTTGAGATAAAGAGAGAGGAAGAGAACTATGGAGAGAAAGAGAAAATTGGAGATTGAAGGTTGGGATTGCTTCTACCCCAAAGAAATCTGAGATTTCAACCTCAAGGCAAGTTTTCTACTTGCTAATGTATGGTTTAAGATGAGTAAATTGTGTGATAGTTGTGTATTAGCATTTATGGAACAAATATGGATTTTATAGGGTTTGAACCCTAATCATGATTTATGTTGATTAAATTATGGATTATGGTAGTTGATAATCATATAGGATGATTTTGGGTAGATAAATGTTGATGGTTGTGTGTAAAAATGGAAGAGATTTGAGTTTTGGGGAAAACTAGGGTTGACAACCCGTAGCCCCATCCTTATCCAAATCGCAGGGGTGAATCGATTCGACCCTAGGGCGAATCGATTCGCTTAGGGGTCAAGTTACAGGTCTACAAGACCGAATCGATTCGAGTTAAGGCCGAATCGATTCGGCCAAGGCAGAAACTGGAATCTATCCTCCGAATCGATTCGCTTTTGGGCGAATCGATTCGAAAACCTTGCTGTTTTGAGTTGTTTTTCTAACTCAATTTTGATCCTTTTCTTTTAGGTTTAGGACTTAGGAACCTTCTTGTATGAAGTAAACTTAGTGTCCTAGAGTCCTAGACTGATATAGTCACTACCCTAGACTAGAAATGTATTAAATGGGGCTTATTTCGGGGGTGTACAAATTGATGTTAGGGCATTTCTTTCTCTTAGTTAATTATTAGGAGTCTAGGAGTTGTAAGGTCGTATGTGGAGACTTTAGAGGCTCAATCGAGGTATGATAGTCTTGGTGGTTTATTATAAAACCCTAAAATGTTTGGAGAATGAATTGAGAGTTTACTCATTCTTTGGGGTCGTAATGATGATATGATTTACGTATGGCCCCAGATAGAATATGAAGTATTTACTAAAATGTAAATGATTATGGTTTCGGATAAAATGAAAAATGCACATGCAAAGGAAAATGGAAATGAATATGGTAAATGATAATTTACTTAAACACACCTCTCTAAATGCCATCACAAGGGAAGTGCGTGTGTGAGGTGAAGCCCCCTAGCTAATGAATGCAGGGTGGATATAGTCCTAGGCCATATGAGCGTTGTTGTATATTTTCTGTGATGGAGAGGTAATTCTATGTGTGGTTATGACTCTCGCGTAGGCATAGGCCACTTCCTGACGTCTTGCATTGTAGGTGACCAGGTTGTCTTGGTATATAGGCCCTGGAAGATGATGGTCATTTAGGGGCGCGCACAGTGGGGAAACCCCTACGGGCAGTCTTAGAATCGTTATATGTATATTAAAATGACTGTCCTTAATCAAGTGGCACTTGATGTATAATAAATTTTACTAAGAGAATATAACAGTAATTATATTCCTGATAGGGAATGGAAAGATGAAATAAAACGGTGAAAAAAATGATGGAGGCTTTTAGTTAATAATACTCATTTATATTCTCTTGCATAACTAAATAAAATTTATAATCAATTGCATTGTCTTAGTTTATGCTTTGAGGTTATGTTGATAGATTCTCATTTTTATCATTCATGATTATCTGTTTATAACTGTCATACTCTTTATTCATCTGGTGATCATATAAAAATCGGGCCTTGACCCGTCCACATTTCTTGTTGTGCATGAATCTTGTATTCGCTCAGGTTCTCCACCGCAATGACGCCCGTTCTGAATTTCCTATTTCGGTGTTTTGGGGAGCCGTGATACTTTGCGAATATTACGGGATATGTTGCTGTAGACGCCTTCATTTTTGTACTCTAATTATGATCGGGTCTTTCACTCAGGCGTGTGGCCCAAGCTTTTGTATTTGCTTAATGTAATGTATTATGTAACTTAATGAACTTGTTATATCTGGTTTGTATAGACTGTTGACCGACATCATATTCGATCCTCTTATTGTATACTTGATGTGGTTGTAATATAAGTTCTCTTGGGTTCTCACTTTCTTTTCAAATTGGGTTGTTTAAATTCTTTTCTTAAATAATAGAACAAAATTTTTGGCAACCCAATTTCTGAATTATTGGGTGGTTATCCCACATTCTTATTATATTGTTGTGATACTGAGAATGATTCCATCCATGATTCCTGTTGTATTGGAGTATCGGGATGGCCACCCCTTATTTTGGTGAGCGAGTTGTCACAGATGGTATCAGAGCATCCGATTAAAGATTCTTTAGGATCTATGTGGACTTGTCACGTTCTACCGTAGCATTCTTTGATATAGAGCCTAATGTTAGGACTCTTTTGTTGCCTATGTATGCGATCTTATGCAAAATTAGATTGTTTTAAATAGTATTCTAACTCTATTGTTTCTTTATCTCATATGCCGCCTAAGAAAGGATGCCCTGCTAGAAGGAATAGAGTAGTAGAAGAGGATGTTGATCCTCCACCACCACCACAAGGAAATATAAATGTTATTGATGTAGCAAACATTATGGCCCAAGCGGTCAATGCAACGATGACTGTCGTGGTTTTATCAATTGCCACAAGCTCAACAACAAAGGGCTCGGGATGCACAAGCTCCTATGGAGCTGCACTGCGTTGCTGGGAGTCAATGACTACACCGAGCAGAGAGATACTATGACTATCAACGATTTCTGGGTTTTGTTTGATCGGAAGTGTTTTCCTCCCGCAGTTCAAAGGGAGATGAGAAGAAAACTTCAGGATGTGGTGCAAGGGGAGCGTTCTGTTGCAGAATATGAAGAGGAGTTCACCCGGTTAGCAAGTTTCGTGCCAGATGAGGTGACTCCAAAAGAGAGGAAAATATCGAAGTTCATGGGAGGTTTGAACTGGAGAATCCAGTAACATTTGCTGGGCAGTCCATCTTTGCAGACTTTTGGGGATGTGATGAATGCGGCGTTACTTCATTGCCAAGAACATCGGTTGTATGTCCAAGGTAGCAAGAAGACTACAGTGTTGGGGCAAGCGGGAAAACCTGGAGGCAATGGGACTGGAGGAGGAACATTTCCCTCGTCCCAATCTTCGGGAAATAAGTAAAAAGAAAGGGATCCCCAGCAAGGGGACTTGTCAAAGAGGCAACGTTTTGGTGGGTTTATTACGGGTGGCAATAAAAATAGGCAAGGTCAAGGTGGAATGCCATCGCAACATGCAGGTAGAGATGGAAATGGAGGTAGGGGCCATCCGAGCCAAGGCTTCAGGCAGATTCAAAATAATCGGGGCCGAAACCAAAAGAATATGATGAATCGATGTTTTCAGTGTGGAGAGTCGGGCCATTTCAAGAGGTTGTGTCCTCACCTAATTGGGGGACAACTTCCTAGGATCCCACAACAACCACAGGCTCAGTATCGCCACAAGTACCTAACCCAATTGTCCCTCCACAGCAGGGTCAGCTACAGTATGGGCGTGTTTTTCACATTCAGGATGTTATGCTTCCTCCGGCACCGGCTAGAGATTGAGGGTAAGTTTCTCATTCAGGGGTACATGGGTCGTATTTTGTTTGATATGGGTGCGAAACACTCATTCATTTCTAGAAGTTTTGCTCAAACCACAGAGTTGATAAAATCTGCAGAGAGTACCTTCACTAGTGTTGAGTCTTCTATGGGTGATGGTTCACTCATTTTCTTTGTTTGTAGACGAAATAAATAAATCTTGGTAATTTTTGTTTTGAGGTCGATTTACTCATCCTGGATATGGTCAGGTATGATGTGATTTTGGGTATGGATTGGCTAGTGAATTATCATGTAATAGTTAATTGCTATGGGAAAAGTATAGTTTTTTCCATTCTGGGGCAAGAAATGTTTTTAGTGGTTATGCCTTGTTCAGAAGGAGGTACTAACACTTACTTATATTGTATTGAAGAAGAGACTTCTCGGGATGCAGTTGTTTCCTTAGATTCTATTCCGGTTTTTAGAGATTTTGAAGATGTTTTTTAGGAAATAACAGGCTTGCCTCCTAGTAGGGAATTGAGTTCGTGATTGACTTAGCGTCGGCAACTCGACCGATTACGAGAGCTCCGTATCGTATAACTCCTGTTGATATGAGGGAGTTAAGGGATCAGATTCAAGACTTGCTAGAGCAAGGGTTTATTAGGCGTAGCATTTCTCCGTGGGGCGCTCCGGTGTTATTTGTGAAGAAAAGAGATAGTTCTTTTCGGTTACGTGTTGACTATAGAGAGTTGAATAAAGACACCATCCGGAACAAATACCCATTACCTCGGATTGATGGTTTGTTTGATCAACTTAGGGGAGCGTCGTACTTCTCTAAGATAGACTTGAGGACGGGGTATCACTAGTTGAGGATACGAGAACGAGATGTGTCCAAGACTGCTTTCCTTACAAGATATGGGTCCTATGAATTTTTGGTTATGCCCTTTGGACTAACCAGTGATCCTGCCGTGTTTATGGACCTCATGAATAGGGTGTTTCGAGATTTCTTAGACTAGTTTGTTATCGTGTTCATTGATGACATTCTACTTTATTCTCGAAGAGAATCTGACCATGCTACTCATTTGAGGTTGGTCCTGTAGAGATTGAGGGATCACCAATTGTATGCCAAGTTAGAGAAGTGCAATTTTTGGTTGCTGTAAGTACAGTTTCTGGGTCACATTGTGACAGCCCAGGGTATTTCGGTGGACTCGAGTAAAGTGGTTGCGGTGAGGGAGTGGGGTCAGCCCACGACACCTACCGAGATTCGTAGTTTTCTGGGTTTGGCGGGATATTATCGTCGTTTTATCAAGGGTTTCTCTAAAATTGCTAGCCCTTTGATAAATTTAACCCGGAAAGGGGTGAGGTTTGTGTTGGATGATTCTTGTCAGTCAACTTTTGACGAGATCAAAGAAAGGTTGACTTCTTCTCTAGTCTTGCTTTACCGAGGCCAGGATTAGAATATTTAGTCTTTACCGACGCATCTCTACAAGGATTGGGAGGTGTACTTCAACAAGAGCGGCTGGCTATTTCTTATGCTTCTCGCAAGTTAAAGCCTCATGAAAAGAATTATCTAGTGCATGATTTGGAACTTACTGCGGTTGTTTTTGCCTTGAAGATTTGGAGGCATTATCTCCTAAGGGAGAAGTTTAGTCTTTTCACGGACCATAAATCGTTGTAGTATTTATTTTCACCGAAGGATTTAAATATGAGACAACACCGATGGATAGAATTCATGAAGGACTATCAATTTGACATCCACTAGCACCCGGGCAAGGCTAATGTGGTAGCGAATGCTTTGAGTAGAAAGCCCGAGGGGGAGTTAGCGGAGGTATGGAAAGCCAAATGGAAGAAGCTTAGTCAAGAGGACGCGGTTACTAGGGCATTTATGTCGGTGTTGACCATTACGCCTAATATTGTGGCAAGGGTTGTAGAAGCCCAAGGAAGGGACAAGGGTTGTCAAGACCATATATGCCAATTATTGATTGAGGGAGCGGAATCATACTCTATAAGTTTGGAGGGTGGATTACGTTTCCACGGGAGACTCATCGTCCCGGATAAAGGGGATTTGAGACAGGCTGTGATGACAGAATCTTATGGGTCTAAATTTTTAGTACATCCTGGTGGGGACAAGATGTACCAAGACATGCGCCGTCAGTATTGGTGGGCGAGCATGAAGCGGGATATTTCTGAGTTCGTATCCCAATGTGCTACTTATCAATTGGTGAAAATAGATCATCAGCGACCGACGGGTTTGTTACAACCATTAAAAATTCTGGTGTGGAAGTGAGAGAGTATATCGATGGATTTCATCACAGGCTTAAGAATGTCAAAAAATGTTCATGATTCTATTTGGGTTATCATTGATCATTTGACTAAGTCGGCATATTTCCTACCGGTACGCACCGCTTACAATACTGCTCGTTATGCCCGATTATTTATTGCGAAAGTTTTTAGACTCCACGGAGTGCCACTAAATATAGTCTCGGACAGAGACAAGATCTTTGTTTCCAAATTTTGGCGAAGTTTCCAAGAAGCCATGGGAACATAATTGAAGTTGAGAACTTCTTATCACCCTCAAACAGATGGACAGACAGAAAGAGTCAACCAAATGTTGGAGGATATGCTCCGAATGTGTGTGCTCGATTTCAAAGGTGGTTGGGAACAACATCTCCCTTTGGTCGAATTTTCTTATAATAATTCATATCAATTTACTATTGGGATGGCACCTTATGAAGCGCTTTATGGATGGCCTTGTAGATCGCCCACTTGTCGGTTGGAGGTGGGGGATAATAAATTTCTTAGACCTGAAATGATTCAGGATACTTCTTCCAAGATTGAACTCATCTGGAATCGCATTTGAATAGCTCAAGATTGTCAAAAGAGTTACGCCAATGCGAATAGAAGACATATAGAGTTGGAAGTTGGAGATCAAGTCTTGGTGCGAGTATCGCCAATGAAAGGTATAAAGCATTTTGGGAAGAAAGGGAAGCTTGCGCTGCGCTATGTGGGACCTTTTCCCATTATTGCCAAGGTAGTTCCAGTGGCGTATCAACTTGCCTTACCAAAAAACTTAGAACAACTTCATGATGTGTTTCATGTCTCCTCTTTGAAAAAGTATAAGAGGTGTGAAGGATCCCTTTGGCATATTCCTTTGGAGGATATTGATTTGCAACCTGATATTTCATATTAGGAACAACCGGTTGCTATTTTAGAGCATGGAGAGTGATGATTGAGATCTCGAATGGAGCCTTTGGTGCGAGTTCAATGGGGTCATCACAATGCTGAGGAATTAACGTGGGAACGTGAGGATGATATGCGGGATAAATATCCGCATCTCTTCTTGCAAGGTACGCTTGAATTTTGGGGGCGAAATTCCCTCATAAGGGGGGGAGTATGTAACAAGCCTAGCTTTTGAGAACTTATTTTATATTAATTTACTATGTGAAGTAATTATATAAAGTGTTGGAAAATGGAGTAAATATTAATTGAATGAGTTAAAAGTTAATATTTACTAGATTGTTGCATATTTACTGTATATGTAAGTAAATATCATCATGCTACGTTTTATAGTGTCATATGCTTTAAATGACATTTATGAATTAAATGAAAATCGGGACTTGAAATGACTTGTAAAATTTCCAAATGATAATTTGGAGGGCGCAGTTAGTCCCGAAATGTGCGGGATAGTCGAAATAAGTGACATATTGTCTTTTGACGTTTTGGGTACTTTTGACTGGTTATAACTTAAATGTGTATTTGTGAGTCATTTTAATGTGGTATTAACCATTTAAGTTTGGAATTTTAGACTAATGCCACGATTTAGTCTTGCTAAGCCTTTATTTCTCTTAAGTGCACTTGTTAACCTTGAGAGAAAGAGAGAGGAAGAGAACTTTGGAGAGAAAGAGAGAATTGAAGATTGAAGGTTGGGATTGATTCTACCCCAAAGAAATCTGAGATTTCAACCTCAAGGCAAGTTTTATACTTGCTAATATATGGTTTAAGATGAGTAAATTGTGTGATAGTTGTGTATTATCATTTATGGAACAAATATGGATTTTATAGGGTTTGAACCCTAATCATGGTTTATGTTGATAAAATTGTGGATTATGGTAGTTGATAATCATGTAGGATGATTTTGGGTAGATAAATGTTGATGGTTGTGTGTAAAAATGGAAGAGATTTGAGTTTTGGGGAAAACTAGGGTTGACAACCCGTAGCCCCATCCTTGGCCAAATTGCAGGGCCAAATCGATTCGGCCCTAGGGAGAATCGATTCGCTTAGGGGTCAAGTTACAAGTCTGCAAGACCGAATCGATTCGGGTTAAGTCCGAATCGATTTGGCCAAGGTAGAAACTGGAATTTGTCCTCCGAATTGATTCGCTTTTGGGCGAACCGATTCGCTGCTTGGGGCGAATCGATTTGGCCCTAGGGCGAATCGATTCGGAAACCTTGCTGTTTTGAGTTATTTTTCCAACTCAATTTTGATCCTTTTCTTTTAGGTTTAGGACTTAGGAACCTTCTTGTATGAAGTAAACTTAGTGTCCTAGAGTCCTAGAATGATATAGTCACTACTCTAGACTATAAATGTATTAAATGGGGCTTATGTGACACCCCGACTAATTAAATACCGGGTAGCTACTCCTTTATTAAATTAATTCAAAATGCCAAGTTGGTCCAGTTAATAGCATCACTGTCGAAAACATTTTAATGATTACTAACCACCTAGTATTTAAAAAGTAAGTTGTCAAATTTTAATTTAAATCTGATTAACATGCAACAAGTGTAATGAAGAATAACTAATACCATTCACCATAATGAAATAAATAGAATAACCACCGCATAAGGTAAATAAAGTCTGGAGGAAAAACTCCTCACTACAATCCCACAACTGAAATAAGTAAACCGAATACTAAAACAATACATGCCAAAGTCTGAAAACTGTAATGAAAAGATGTAACTCTAATAGAAATGGGCAACATGCCCTACAACTGATAGATAATGACTCTGGAATCCAAATGATAGAAGCGTCTACAAGCAAATCCCTGTAGCTTCCACAAACAGCTACAGCTCGTCACCTGAATGAGTATCCTATGCATGGTGTCCTTGTGGCTGGGCACCTAAAATGGTTTTACAAGAAAAAATAGATTTGAAAGCAAACGGGTCAGAGCCCGAATGTGGAGATATTTTAAAAACCTGCAAGTGCTTTTAAAAACATTTAAAACATTAAATGCAAAGTACATGTTAGGACGTGCACTCACATGATATTCTCACCTCTCATCTAACTGTGCACTCCTAACGTAAATACCCATCTAGAGTGATACAAACTACTAGTTAAGTGACAACATATCTATCTAGACTATCATAGGTCCTACCCTTATTACTCGGTTCCATTAACATTATAACGCTCGTAATTAAGTAGGGGTTTAACGTAAACTCAGATGCTCAATATGCAATATATTACACTATCAGCTAACTTGTTATGTTTCTCGAGTCAATACCGTAATTATTTCACAACATTAATATGAAGGTTCTCATTAATTAAGTGTATATTATTCACATCATAAATATACAATACAAGCACCCCGAGAACTAAGCTGCGGTGCACACATACTCTGCTATCCATCCCGGTACATCACGTACATAAGGATTACATATTCCGAATCTCTCAGGAATAGTTCACAGATAACAACATCACAAATAATGGAGGCGAACACAGTCACATCACATGGGTTACGCACATACCTACGCTCCCACGATCAGCGGACTTATTAATATCACAATAAGTCTTTCTATGACCTATGTTCATCAAGGTAACCAGTCTAAATCCGGGCAACACAAGGATTAGAGGGCCCTAAGCGAACGCAAACCTCCCGTGATAGCAAGTATGGTAGGTATGTCATACACATAAATCATATACCAATACTAAGTAAACACACGTCTTAGTAATCCCGTATTTTAATAGTAGTACTACTCATTCTACTACCAATATATAATATCTACAACTTATACGATTCTGGTTTATAATCATACGCGCCATAATTTATTCTCACGTCGTAGTAGACACTCACGTCTCAACCCAAACCGTCCATTTAATTTAACTCTCGTATATAATTTCCTTCTCATAAATACTCAAAAGTCCCAATTCTATCATTACATCATCATCGGAAATGTTATCTATCTCCTCGAACGAGTTTACGGGAATCCAAAAATCAAAACAGTCTAAAAAGGCCCAGACTGTCAACTCGTTAGAAGTCTCGTTCGAACGAGACTGTTCGAACGAGATTCCACTGTCAGCTCGTTAGAAGTCTCGTTAGAACGAGGCTGTTCGAACGAGGTCCAGTTCGTTCGAACGAACTGTTCCTTCTAACGAGATCTCGTTCGAACGAAGTATCGAACGAGATTCCTTTTCGTTAGCAGCGATTGGTCAACTCGTTAGAAGCTCGTTCAAACGAGGCTCGTTCGAACGACCTGGGGAGGCTCTTCTAACGAACGACCAGATCGAGCCCTGATTTTTCCTTCTTCGTTTTTCATCAATTTCTACTCCTCTAATCTCTTCTAAAATAAGTCCCAACGATGTTTTAAGGTCTCTAATAAATCCTAAACATATTATAGTCTCATCCTAACACGTTTTAAAGGATTAATCCATCCTAACATCAACCAAATTTACAAATCTCTACACTTTTTCCCCAATTTATCAAGAACATGAACCCTAACTTTTTGAATCATGAATTAACCCAATATAAATCCGTTTTAATTTCTTCCAATCACAAATATCATGAGAATAATCATCTACTTATCATTCTACATGCAATTCTCCTCAAGATTTTCAGGTTCTAAGTTCCAAACTACATGGATTTTCATATTTCACCAAGAACAAACATAAATTTGAATTGTCTAACATGGAAAGCACATTCTCAAAAATTAAATGAAATTAAGTCACTTTCCTCGAGTTTATCTATGATTTTGATGACGATGATGAAGCTCTCTTCCTCTCTTTCTGCAGAATTTCCTTTCTATCTCTCTCTCCAAGCTTTGCTCTAATGGTGGCTAGGGTTTGCTTTGGAAAGATATTAGAAAACCTAATTCTAATAACCTACGTAGCCCTCTAGGTTCATATGGGTTGGTTAGTGGCTTAGTGGGTCAAATCCACATCAGATGTAATTAACCAATTTTCGTCACTTTTAATTTCCCAAAATACGAAATTACCAAAATACCCTTTATGTTGCCGGTATGGCCTAAAAATACCCCGGGACCAAAACTACACCCCCGGCTAGTGGTTTTTGACTATCTCGACCCTTCCGGACGCGTTGGCGCACTCAAAATGACCATACGGATAATAGAAATAAAAATCACTTTTATAATTAAAATAATATACCATGATGCGGCGGTCACACGCGTCTCAACAAAATTCCCAAATTGTCGTATATAAATCTCACGACAAATTTTATAATTCCAAATTCATATAACATCATATATGCTTAATATAGTTAAATACCAACTCACATCTCGCTAGTATTTTGCCCGGATTAATTTCCAATTAATACGCATTTAATTAATTAATCCCAAAAATAAATATAGCCAAAAGTACGGGGTATTACAGCTTATTCCGGGGGTGTACAAATTGATGTTAGGGAATTTCTTTCCCTTAGTTAATTATTAGGAGTCTAGGAGTTGTAAGGTCGTATGTGGAGACTTTAGAGGCTCAATCGAGGTATGATAGTCTTGGTGATTTATTATAAAACATTAAAATGTTTGGAGAATTAATTGAGAGTTTACTCATTCTTTGGGGTCATAATGATGATATGATTTACGTATGGCTCCGGATAAAATATTTCATATTTACTAAAATGTAAATGATTATGGTTTCGGATAAAATGAAAAATGCACATGTGAAAGGAAAATGGAAATGAATATGGTAAATGATAATTTACTTAAACATACCTCTCTAAATGCCATCATAAGGGAATTGCGCGCATGAGGTGAAGCCCCTGGCTAATGAATGCATGGTGGATATAGTCCTAGGCCATATGAGCATTGTTGTATATTTTCTGTGATGGAGAGGTAATTCTAGGTGTGGTTATGACTCTCGCACAGGCATATGGCCGCTTCTCGACGTCTTGCGTTGTAGGTGCCCAGGTTGTCTTGGTATATAGGCCCTGGAAGATGATGGTCATTTAGGGGTGCGCGCAGTGGGGAAACCCGGACGGGCGGTCTTAGAATCGTTATATGTATATTAAAATTACTATCCTTAATCAAGTGGGACTTGATGTATAATTAATGCCACAAAGAGAATATGACAATAATTATATTCCTGATAAGGAATGGAAAGAAGAAATAAAAAGGTGAAAAAAATGATGGAGGCTTTTAATTAATAATACTCATTTATATTCTCTTGCATAACTAAATAAAATTTATAATCAATTGCATTGTCTTACTTTATGCTTTGAGGTTATGTTGATAGATTCTCATCTTTATCATTCATTATTATCTGTTTATAAATGTCATACTCTTTATTCACCTGGTGATCATATAAAAATCGGGCCCTGACCCGTCCACATTTCTTGTTGTGCATGAATCTTGTATCCGCTCAGGTGCTCCACCACAAGGATGCCCGTTCTGAATTTCCTATTCCGATGTTTTGGGGAGCCGTGATACTTTGCGGATACTGCGGGATATGTTGCTATAGACGCCTTCATTTTTCTACTCTAGTTATGATCGAGTCTTTCACTCGGGCGTGTGGCCCAAGCTTTTGTATTTGCTTAATGTAATGTATTATGTAACTTAATGAACTTGTTATATCTGGTTTGTATAGACTATTAACCGACAGCATATTCGGTCCTCTTATTGTATACTTGATGTGGTTGTAGTTCCCACTTTCTTTTGAAATTGGGTTGTTTAAATTCTTTTCTTAAATAGTAAAACAAAATTTTTGGCAACCCGTTTTCTGAATTATTGGGTGGTTATTCCCAATACTTATTATATTGTTGTGATGCTGAGAATGATTCCATCCATGATTCCGGTTATATTGGAGTATCGGGCTGGCCACCCCTTGTTTTGGTGAGCGGGTTGTCACACACACATTATTGTTATTTGTTTTCTTTTTAAGACTAGAAATGCAAATCACTTCTTACATCAAGAAAACACCATTAACGACTTCTTATTATCCAGTTTATGGTTGAAGTGCAAGTTCTACAATCTTGTGAGGCATAATTTCAACTTATTTAACCAAGTGTTATGGAAGAATGTGGATTCTATTTGCTTACTTACTATTAGGGCTAGCCTTCGGTCGGTTTGGTCGGTATATGAAGTATATCAATATCAAGCCAACTTAAATTTACGAAAATCGACAGCTGGGAGAAGTTCAACATAACTCAACCACTTCTATTTCTATAAATAGAACCTTTATCCAAGGGCAAAGAGGAATGTAATTCTTCGTTTACGTATTATAAAGAATTAATAAAGGAGTGAAAACACCCCGTGGATGTAGGTAGTTGCAGAACCATGTAAAATCCTTGTATTGTGATATTATTTCTTCTTCGATTGGTTTTAATTGCTTTGATACATTCATTGTGGTTATTTACACTCACAATTGGCACCGTCTGTGGGAAATGATTATTTTTCCTAAGCAAATCAAAACCATCAAGTTAAGCGATGTCTCACCCTCAGAGTGCACCTATTGCAGGCGATCAACAAAGTGGACTTTCACTACACAAAGTCAAGTCTGAGATCCACCTGGACATAAATTAAGTCGCCCGCCATCTATGATTCCGCCCATAGGAGCAGCCTTCTGAGTAGAGCAACAAGTATCCTAGATCAACTCAAATATCAAAACTGGTCGACGCTTATGACTCCATAAACAAGAGGCAAAAGCACCCCTCTAGATGGAGAAAAATGCGTGTCTCCAACGACAGTAGAAAAAATAAAGCGAGACCTCCATGGAGATAAATGCAATCATCATGGTCGGATGCCTAGTCCTATGTTAAATAAAACTCTCAATCGAGGAAGGAGTTCATACTGGGAATAGGAGCATTCAGAATAGGATATTCGCTCGATAAGACGAAACCAAGACGAAAGACATCATAGACACGATATCCAAACTCTAGTACGAAGGTAGATGGATCAGCACCTAACTAAAGGCGGAGTTAGATCCACCAAGGAACTGGAAAGGAGGGGGCTCATCACTCAGATGAAGTCCCCCTTCTCAAGGATAACTCAGGATAAAGAAACCCCAAAGAAGTTATCAACACTAAGCTTCAAGATATACGATAGGAAGATCGATACTATAGACCACGTGCATCAATATAGGTAAGCGATGATCCTGTAAAACCACAACGACACCCTCATGTGGCATATATTCCCATCTACCATAAGAGATGTCGAATAAAATTGGTATGAGAGATTGCCACATAGGTCAGTCAAGGACTTCAAATCACTCAGATAGGCCTTCATACCTCACTTTATTACAAGCAATTCTCACCTAAAGAGAATGGATTCTCTCCTCACCATGAGGAAGAAACCCTAAAAAACATTGCAGGATTATGCTAGGTGCTACTAGGAAAGCTTCAACAATTTCGAAGATTGCTCTGAGCAAGTTGTCATAGCATTATTCAAGATAGGGTTGTCCCGTAACTCTGTGTTACATCAGTCCCTCACCAAAAAGGAGGTAGACACCATCGACGATGTTGTATCATGCATAGAGAAGTATGACAAGGTGGATAATGTCGTCACCTTAAGCCAAGGCGATAAAGGTGTCATGAAGGCAACCAAAGGGAAAGATAAAGAGATCACCCCCAATAAGGGAAAAAAAATAAGAACGGATGATCTAAAAATGGAGACAAGGAAGACCCATCCAAAGCTTTAAAGGAGATCAACACTATTTTCAAAGAACCAATCTACAAGATCTAAGGCATGATTATAGACCATCAGTTCCTCCAGTGGCCAAAAAATATGGGCAGAGACCCAAGTAAGAGAAATAACTCAATCATATGTGACTATCATAAAGATAAGGGGTAGAAAATGGAGAATTATAAGGCCCTCAAGTCCAATCTGGATGAGTTGGCTTAAGCGGCGAATTTAAGAAAGTACATAGAAAAGGAAGGTGACAAGGTCTACCCTAGCACTGACCAAAAACAAGATGATGTTTTGGAGGATGAGTTGGGGCATGAGTTTGATGTTATAAATGTTGCTTTGAGTCCTAAATAAATCTAAGGCAATTCTATTCGGATGGAACTCAAGAAGGTCACTGCAATTATAGAGGCCTTCCAAATTGACCCTGTAAAAATTCTAGTCGGCAAGCATAGGAGACCAGAAGACGTGGACTACAAAAAGTACATAATCTTCACAGGAAATGATTTGATCGGAGTAAGGACCCCACAACATGAAGCGCTAGTAATTATGCTCAAAATTACAAACTTGGATGTGGGTAAGCTGCTAGAAGATCAAGAGAACTCCTCTAAAGTCATGTACTTGGAGCTTTTTCACAAGCTCAAACTAAAGTTTGAAGACTTGAAGGAAGAGTTCATCTCTCTAGTCGATTTCACTTGAAAATGACTATGTTGTTTTAAAGTTCGTCATACCAGTTAGGGCAAAAAATATCTCAAAGTTGATCGACTTCTTGGTGGTGGACATTAACTCACCCTATCATGCCATTCTTGGGAGAAGCTAGTTTCACGCCATGCTACTGTTACCTCCACTTACCACTAAAAACTCAAGTTCATCACAGATTATGGAATAATGTAAATTAGAGGCAACCAAGCCATTTCTTGGAAGTGTCTTATCACCGACATCGGGCCTAAATAAGAGAAGAAAGGAGAAAAGGAGGTCATTTTTTAAATGTCTCAAGATATAACTACAACATCCAAATAGTAACTAAAGTAAAAAATATCAGGAGTGGAAGAGATGAGAATTGACACCGCAGATAGGGTCGTGGAGAAATACAGAAGATATATTTTCATGAGACTAGATTGGAAAGGAAATTCTTAATAGTAACCACATTTTTCACTCAAGATAAAGAGGAATTGATTTTTCTACTGAAATAAAATCAAGATATATTCACATGGCAACTGTATGATATGCATGGGATTAACCTTAAAGTCACATGTCACAAACTTCATGTTGATCCCATGTATCCATCGATCTCATAAAAGTCTCACTAAACTGCCTCGAAGAAAGCAAAGGCAGTGAAAGGAAGGGTAAGGAAACTTCTAAAGGCAGGGTCCATAAGATAAGTTCAATTCCCAAATCGCTCTTAAACCCAATAGTGGTAAAAAAGAGTAAAGTTAACTAGAGAGTGTTCATGAACTTCACCCATCTCAATAAGCCATTATCCTAAGACATTTTTCCTCTACCCAAGATTAATTAGCTAGTCGACGCCACAACCAACCATAAACGGATAAGTTTTTATAGACGCATAATCAGGGTATCATTAGATCCCTTTGTTCATCCCCGACCAGGATAAACATTCATTCATAACCACTCTAGGCTTGTTTTGTTACAAGGACATGCCTTTTGGACTTAAAAATGTAGGAGCCACGTACAAAAATTGGCTACAAGGATGTTTAAGCAACAGGTGGGAAAAATGGAGGTATACATTGACAACATGCTTGTTAAGAGAAAGATTAAAGATGACCATTTGAAGGACTTAATAGAGACTTTTAAGATCCTTAGGCACTACCAAATGAAGCTTAACATGACCAAATACTCCTTTGGGGTTCAATCAGAAAAGTTCTTATGGTATTTAATCAGGAAGAGGGGTATTGAGGCCAACCCCGACTAGATAGTTACGATTAATAATGTTCAGCCCCCAAAGACATTATGTGAGATACAAAAGTTAATAGGGATGTTAGCAGCCCTTAACCGTCTCATCTAAAAGTCTTTTGAATGATGATGACCATTTTTTCAGCTATTAAAGAAGGAAAAAGGCCCCATTTGGAATGAGGAATTCTCAAAGGGCCTTGAAGAAATTAAATTCGACTTGAGAAAACCTCTCCTGCTAACTATTCCCAATCCAAAAGATCCTCTTTTATGTATCTAGCAGTTTTATTTCATGCAGTTAGTTTGGTCATAGTTTACGAGAAGGGCCCCCCATTTACTACGTTATCAAAGCACTCCTAGATTCCGAGCAACTCTACCTCTCACTTAAATTTTTTTCATATTCCTTGTTCATCGCATCGTGCAAGTTAAAGCACTACTTTGAAGCCCACTCAATCATAGTCATCATTTTCTTTCCCCTCAAAGAATTCTTCAGAAATTGACCTATCTAGACAGATGTCATAATGGTCAGTCGAACATGGGAGATTTTATATACGCTAACAACTAAGAACAGTGATTAAGGGTCCGGTATTGGTAGATTTCATTGCCAAATTTATAGGATAATAGGATCCTAGTGACCAAAATGTAGCCAGTCAGTTAAGAAATTAGGAGATTGACCAGTCCAAAAAATGGACTCTTTGCATGGATGACGCATCCAACTCTAAAGGGGCAGGAGTAAGAATTATGCTTATTTCCTTAGAAAATATCGTAATCGAGTAGGATATCAGACTTGGATTTGACGCCTTCAACAATGAGGCTGAGTGCGAAGACCTCATCATCGGACTATGAAAATCTTGCTTAGTGGGGGAAAGACATCTTATATATATTGCAATTCAAAGTTGGTATCCAATCAAGTAAAAGGAGATTACAACATGAGGGATAGATGAATGGCGACATACCTTCAGGTCGCCCATAATTTGATGGCCAAATTTGAGAAGTCCACATTCAACAGTTCCCTCGGGAATAATAGACATGCCAATGTGTTAGCAGCCTTGGGATCAACAGTGGACTCCGATCTTAAAAGAACCATTAAAGTGGAATTCCTTGAGAAGTCCAGTATTATAAATTCTATGGTCACCGAACACATTCCTATCGTATAAAAAAGTCCTAGATCAATGGACTCAATAATCACGTACCTGCAGAATGATATCCTGCTTTTTGATAAGAAGCAAGACCACCAGGTAAGGGTAAAAGTTGCATGGTTTTACATAGCGCTCGAAGGAAAACTATACAAAATATCTTTCACGGATCCTTACCTCTAGTACATGCATCCAAGTGATGTCGACCAAGTTATGTACGAACTTAACGATGGACTTTGTGGTAGCCATACTGGAGGAAGATCTCTGGATTTTTGAGCAATTAAAGAAGGGTATCAGTCACCGTATATGCAAAAAGATGCAGCCATTTGCGTCAAGAAATGTGAAAAATATTAGAAGTTCTCCCTCCTACCCCATCAGCGACTTAAAGTCACTGACTAGCTCATAGTCATTCTCCCAATAGGGTCTGGATATCGTAGGTCCACTCTTAACAGCACTAGGAAATCGTATATACATCTTGGTCAACATAGGCTACTTCACGAAGTGAATTGAAGCATAACTATTACCAAACATTAGGGACAACGACATGATCAGGTTCATCTAGAGGAACATCATGACACCTTTGGCATACCTAGGGCGATCATTAAGGATAATGACACACAGTTCAAAAGTGGTCCCTTAAAAAGTTTTTATAATAGCTATTGCATCAAGAATCACTTCAACTCTGTAGCCTACCCACAAAGCAATGGGCAAGCGAAGGCTTCCAATAAAATAATGCTCGATGACATGAGATAAGGCAAAAGGAGCTTGTGCGAATAAGCTTCCTCACGTCCTATGGGTATATCGTACTATGACTAGAAGGCATATTGCTGAAATACCCTTCGCTATAACCTATGGGATGGAGGTTGTTATTCCCTTGGAAGTTGGTCTCCCAACTATGAGAACCATCATCACTGAGCAATGTTTGAACGAGGAAGTCGTGAGGATTGAGCTTGACCTAGACGACGAGCGATGGGAGAAGATAATGATCAAACGGGCCGATTACCAATAACAACTAGATAGGTAGTACAATAAGGGTGTGAATCCAAAAAAAATTAGTAGTCCTCAACAATACTAAAAAAGCCTTCGGATGACATGTTGGGGCCTAATTGGGAGAGACCATTCAAGGTCATCAGAGATGATTTTCAAGGAGCCTACCATTTAGAAATAATAGAGTAAAGGTAGATACCAAGTGCATGGAGCCAACCTTAATAAGGTTTGCTTTTGAATTTGATCTTACTTAGTTATTTCTATCTTCGTTAGTTTTTGATAATTTTAATTCCAAAACCTATGTTGCTTGCAGTTTGTTCTAGTTTTTCTAATAAAGTACAAACCCGAGTGGTTCATTTCCTATGTAACATTGTTCAAAAGTGGCAGGTTTACACTTTTGTTAATGTTCAAACACTGATTAATCTCACCTTAGTTTGATTATCATTAAAACGCAAGGTTTCACGATCTTTATCTTGGAAAACATAAAAACGTCATGAATTACCCGGGCAAGCAAAAGACCTATGGGGGATCCCTAAGAACCGTTAAGTGAACCCAACCCTAGTTGGATAATAATACTGAATGTGTGGATGTTCCTAAAACCAAGTGCACTTTACCCAAAATTTTCTCTAAGCCTAAGTTATAGTGTGATGACATGGCCTAAAAGGTAAGATAAGGCGATAAACACATGCTTGGCATAACAAAATGGCAAAATTCAAAATGTGGAATTATACAAACACCTTGTTGTTACATAAAGTTATAATACCCATTAAAAATCATTTATATCAATGAAATAACAAAATAATGCAATTATCTCCCCTGGCGAGCAATTACCTCAGCAACAGTCGCCCTTCGGCCATCATCAGGATTTGGTCAGAATTCATCATCGCTCTCATGAGATGACAAATTATGTTTGAAAGATGAAGAGGAACGACATATAGAGGAACCCAAATCTCTTCACTTCTAAGGGGTATGGAGATAGGACAGACAATTAAATTAATACCAGTTTAAAGCTTAGAGTCCTTTGGAACTTTCTAGGATCCCAAAGCATTAAATCAGTTGTGTTTATAAGCCAATGGTTTTGATTCATTCATCCTAATAAGGTCATCTATGAATCCCACATCATAGCCCGTAGACCATGTTGTTGAGGACCTTTCCTAAAGAGGTAATAGATCTTGAATATATTATGGCTTAGCCCCATTTTGATCCCCCCTCCCTCATCAGGTCTTACTTAGCTTCGGTGAGCTACTTCCTCAGAGAATTACCCTCGCCTTTCAAGAGTGCGCTGATATCACCTATGTCTTTGACTTCAATGAGTTGTCCCCTTAAAGTCTTAACCTTATATTGCATGAGTTCATCAATATCACCCAGGAATTTGACGTCATCTTTTAACTTGGTAACTAAGGAAGATTATTCTTTGTAGGCCTTAGTCATTTTCTAAAAGAACCTTTTTAGCAGAAGAGAAAGAACGATGAGTTTGAATACTAATTCCCTAACCAAGGATGGAATCTAGATCACTAGCAAAAGAAGTAATCCCTGTAGATATATAGACAGGCTATAAGAAAAAAAATACAATTACTCAGCAACAATAAGAGAAAAAATCAAATATCGAAAAAATCTTTCATTATAACCGGTTAGGTTTAGACATTTACAAAAAAAAAGAGAAAAACAAAATACAATGATCCTCAAGCTAACTATTCCTAATCATCTTTGGGCCTCCTTTTCTTTAACCTACTCCGCACTTCTAAAACTTTTCCCTAGTCATCCGCAGAGGATCTTTAGTCAATAGCTTTTACTGGTAATGTACCTGATCATTCTCATCCAAAAGTTCATACTCGACTAGCATAGTAGCCTTCGTCAAGGCAGTATCTCAGTCTTTTTGAAGTTGGACTTGCTGATGAAAATCAGTTGGAGTTGGCATTGACAAAGGCCTCACTGTAGCCGCTATCGTAGCCTATATTCTTGGTAGTAGCCAGAGCATTCGTTTGGTCTTTCTTAAACCAATCACACTCGACCACCACCTGGTCATGATCAATTTCTATCTTGTTTAAATAAACCTAAAGCCGAGCAATCACATCCTTTAGGCTAGTCATTTCCAAGTTGGTGGATGACTTCTCAACCTCATAATCCTTTTGAGTAGTGGCTAGAGAAGATTCAAAGTTTTTTAAGGTGATGGTGAGATCATCCACCTTGGGTTGCTCGGAGCACTTCCCTTGAATGGCAAAAAAATCAGTCACAAACTGTGAAAAAAAAGAAAACAAATGTCATGATAGAAAAAATATCAACAATCCAAACAGAATAGAAGAAAATTTTATTTACTAGCCACAATGCCTGAGCAACATGGATAGAGAGCTGATCGCGAGTCAGCATGCCAACTTACTCACGATCAAGCATGAGCAACCCCCCACCCCCACCAACCTAACAGACTAAAGTCCAAGGAAGGTTTTTTTGCCACCGACATCCCCTACTGTCCTTTCCTGGAGTTATGGGTATCACCATTCTTAGAAAGCATCATGGTCATTAAAGAAGAATGGGTGTTCTGCTTCTTATTTTTCTCTCAGACTGGGGACTTCGATACAGGTATATGGGCAAAAGGAACCTCAAGATCAATCCTCTTACAAATCTTAGCCTCAGGGGAAATGGACATAACATGTCATTGTTCGTATCAAATATTGCATATTTATACCCTCGAACCTACGCATTTTTAGCCCCCTCGGGTGCCTTAATATCTATACTTATGCCCGTTAACTAGAAAATCTTTGTTTTATATTTTTAACATGATATATGAGGTACAATTGGGCCTTTTTAGGTATTTAGGTACTAAGTATGAAGTTTGGATGCATTCCGGCGAAGTTCCATACACATTCGCATGTGCAAGGGCATTTTGGTCATTTTATAGTTTGGGAAAATGGTCTAACATCTACACGAAATTTGTATCCATCTGGGCAAGCTTAGCGTGGTCACAAACGGTACGCGATTCCAAATCTGAACGAAGAAGTTACGGTAATTCTCACGGAAGAGAAATACATTTCAAATCAAAGAAGAAGAAGGAAAGGAAAAATAGAGGAGCAAATCGATTCTCCCCTTTGCGAATCGATTAACTATGAACTAGCAACCAATTTTCTAGGAACGAATCGATTTTCTCCTTGGTGAATCGATTCTCTACAAGGCATTGCACCAGGTCCTTTCCAACGAATCGATTCATTTTCAGCCGAATCAATTCGCTCACCAGTAGCCTTCGAGATATCTACCTAGCAAATCGATTCGCTTCAAGGCGGATCAATTCGGCTATGCATGTATTTTGCTTTTATTTTTATTGCAATTTTGCCATTAGGACTTTTGTATATGTACATTTTTCTTTGATTTTAGAGAGATATCTTGTAAAAATATTTTTAGATAGTTTTCTTCTTATTTTTCTCTTTGGGAGCTAGGGTTTGGAGGTTTTGAAAGGTGTACCATTTTCTCCCTCCGAGGGTTTGCTCGTATAGAGGGGTTTACCCGTCGAGGTTGTTAGAACACTATTCATCATCTTCTCTATCGATCCAAGTTCCCATTTTAAAATATTTCTTTATTTCGCTTGCTTTATTTACGTGCTTTCTTTACTAGCTTTCTAGTGTAGTTTTATTGCGTTTATTTACCATGTTTATTTATCATGCTTTCTAGCTAAATTAGTCTAGGTTGCGATTAATTGAACTCACATCGCGTTTAATGCGTTTCTTTTCTTGTGTGATGGTGGTGTAATACCCCGTATTTTTATGGGTTTTAAATTTAGGGATTTATTAAATTTAATTGAGATAGATTAATTTAATATTAATCCGAAAATTTGTTTTAAATAGTTACTAACGTGATGAGAGTTAGTAATTATTGGAAATTGTTGATTTGTTAAATATTACTTATTTAGTAGAGTAGTATGTAGAATTGAATTTATTAAAATTGTCACGAGGGAATAATATGACAGTTACGGAAATTAAGTCAGGATGCCCCTGTGTCGTGTCGAGACTAGAATATTATTATTATAAGTGAATAAATTATAAATCACTCGTATGGTCATTTCTAGTGCGCCAACATGTTCGGAAAGATCGAGATAGTCAAAAAAGTGTACACGAGGCTTTAGTTTGGGTCTCGGGGCATTTTTAGGCCTAATTGGCATCCCGGGAGGGTATAATAGTCATTTTGTATTTTTGGGTAATTAAGCCTACGAATTTTCCTAAGATATATTAGCCATTTGAGTTAGGCTTTTAGGGTTAATAATCACAGAACCTAAGAACGGTCATTAGAGAAGAAGGTAGGAAGCTTTCCGAGCAATCCAAGGCCAAGAACTCATCCGTTTGCACCACCACCACCAACAACACGTAAATCGCACGATGAGGAACGCAACCATACCTTTTTCATACACAAATCAGATTCTTAAATTTCCCAACAAGTATCTATCTTGATTTTCTTTTAGTTATTGTTTCATCCAAGTTAGATTAGGATTGTTATACACATATTCCATAGAAGAATTTGAGGAATTTGAGGATTTAGTCACATGTCTTGGTGGAAATAATTATATTCTAGACATCCCAATCATATGTAGAGGATAACCCACGAATTGTTATGAGTTTAGAAGCAAGAAATATGGAAAAGAAATTTAAAAGAATGAAAGTTTTATGAAAATTAGGGTTCTTGATAGTTAATACAAATTGGCCCTTTAATTGAATTCCGTTGATGAAATTGTACATATTTTACATAGAAAATCATGCATATATGTATATAGAACTAGTAGTAACCTTATTTGGGAGTTTGGGAATTTTAAATGGCATTTTGGAGAAAATTAATGGTTGAAACCCGTAGGTTGAAATTGCAGTTTGTGGGCAAGAACTGATCGATCGACTTAAGAACATCGATCGATCGATCGACCCCTCCTGGAAAATTGCATATATGTCCCCTTTTTGTTTAATCCGATTTACATATGTGGTAACCCTTGATTATTATTTATAGAGTATAATGGGTCATGAGGAGGACCAGTAAGGTCTAGATAGACTCCGTTGAATGAAATTTAATATGGGATGAAATTGTGGGTTAACGAGGAATTTCGTTACACATTAGAGATTGTGCGTAAGTTCGTGAATAAAATTGAGGGACTCGTGAAAGTCTTAGACCAGAAGTTTAGAGAGGGTATACCTACGGAATTTGTATTTAGCAAGAGAATACTTCGAGAGATGAGAAGTATGTATGAAATAAATTGTAAATGGGAATAAAAGAGACAAATCCGTTATGCGAGATAATTGAGTAATTTGTGCTAAGAACGGATAATTATAATTATGGTTCGTGGGCACACCTAATTTAGAAAATGTGAATATTTATATATATGACTATGTGACTGTACATATATTATGTTTTTGTGTAAAAATCATATCCGGGCTACTTGCTATCACGGAGGTTTCCGTGCCGGGACAGTCTTATCTCGATTGGACCTTTATGGGGGGATATTGACTCATATCCTAGAAGATAGTATCCTCGATACAGGCTATCTGAGAATGACAGTCAGATGTTCTAAGAGGCGTGAGGGTATGTGATGACCTCTTAGGACCTGGAACTATGCTTCGCCTCCATTTGTTTGTGTGTTGTGTTAATACAGTTCGAGAGTGATTCCGAACTAGTATTTCCCTTAGTTTGAGTAATACGGGAACTTAATAGTAGAGTATGCCAGTACCATAGATTTTATGTTGGGTGCCGTTAGTATATATATTATATGTGTGACTAATATATATACGTATATCTATATAGGAAATTTCTACTGTACGTATAAGTATACAAGTAATGAATAAATGCATCAACTTTATTATAAGTGTTCGGGAACTTTATAACGTTAATGAGTTATTCTAAACAATGTAAGAAATCTTGAAGAGAATGATTTCCTAAAGTAAATATCATAACCTTGATTTTCACGTGATCAAACCTTATGGAGAATAAGTTAGAGAAACTTATGAGATTTATTAGTTCGGTAGGCGTGCACACTAGATGAGAGGTGAGAATTCTCAAGAGAGTGTCACATACTAACATGATTGTTGCATTAGCCGGTAAGCATTTTTAAAACTTTCTAAACTATTTTTTAAACTATTTTACACTCGGGCTCTGACCTGTTTCCTGTCTTTTTCTCTCTCTTGTATAATAAATAAGTATGTATTACAGGTGCCCAACCACAGGGGCGTCATGCATAGGTTCTTTGGATTGGATGCGCTGCAGCTGATGTGGGAGTTGCAGGTCGTTCCTTTAAACGACCTCTTCATTGATTCTATTCTTGTTTTAGTTCTGCTTAGTTAGGGCATGTGTCTCATGTTTCCCTATTCAATTTGGATTTGTGACTACGTGCGTGAAATGTGTGCACGTGTAAGGACACAATCGTTGTTTTCATTTCACCATGGTAATGCAAAAAACTAAAATTACTACTACACTTGCGATGCAAGCACAGCGGTAAGTCGGGTATCGAAAATCCACAGGGACGAGATGCTAGAATTTAAGTGATTTAATATTCCGCAATAAAAGTGTAAAATATGATTACAAACTAAAAAGTAAAAATATGCATAAAAGGGAAATGTTAATCTAGGCGAGGGAATATAAAGCTAGACTAACAAAGCGATAAAACTATAAGTTGCGTCGGATATCCCTCACCCAGGCTAATTTGTATAAAATGGTTACATGGGTCGACGAGTTATTACAAATTCGTCTCGTTTCGACAGTTAATTAAATCAAGGGTTGTCATGCCCCTAAATCTGCATAAAAGTCTTATAAGATTTTAGCGTCAACAAATACCCCGAAAATTGTGCACGAAAGGTCGTAAGCACGGGACATACATGATATGCCCCGTCAAATCTCCTAGGAGAAATAACTAGGACAACGCACTCGAAATAGACCCGTAAACACTATCACCAAGCAAAGCAACGTGTTAACCCGAGTGAGTTCCATTCAAACATAACCTAATTTAATTTACCTAGAAAGCATGTTAAAAACGCGATAAAGAACGCGAGTAAATAAACGTGACAAAACTATACTAGAAAGCATGTAAACTAATTAACAAAGCATGTAAATCTAATTAGAAAGCAAGAAAGAATGAAATACAAACTATATTAATCGAGAGGGAAGATGAAAGTACCAATTACAAACCCTAAAGGGTGTCAATCTAAGAGGGGAAGAAGAAGAACTCTCAAATCCCTCAAACCCTAACCTAAAACTATCTAAACTACTTAATTCTAACTATATCTAAGTATATCCGAATTAGAATTCAAAAATGGGATTATATAGTAAGTGGGAAAGAAAAATAAATGAAAAAGAAAAGAAAAGAAAATGTCTCAAAATATCTGGCATGCGCGGTCGACCGCGTCCAGGGGACTAGTCGACTGGTCCTTCAAGCATAAGCCCACTGTCTCCTTCCCACGAAAAAATATGAAACCGCGATCGACCGGTCCCAAGGATGCGGTCGACCAGTACTCTGTTTCTCAGAGGGGGAAAAGGTCAATAACGAAAATCGACATATCTTCTACGTCCGAACTCCAAACGACGCACCGTTTGTGGACACGCGATGCTAACTCAACGAACTACGCATCCATGGAATTTACATGAGCTAGATAAAAATGTTAATTGACTAAAATATCGATGAAGTAGCGTCCGACGACGAAACTTCATTGAAATGCAACGGATCCTCACTTTTAGCGTTCTAATACCTACAAAAGCACAATAAACCCCTGCAAAACATGTATATATCCAAATCCAAGGTTGTCTGGTTGATGAGCATAAATATAGGCATTAGAACTGTAAAAGTTCTAGAATACATAAAGATAACGGGCAAAAATATTCAATATTTGATACGAATCACACCCCCTAACTTAAACATTTCTAGTCCCTAGTAATGTAACAAACAAAACCATTTCACAGAAGGCGGTACAAGACATATATACGCATAGAAATATAAATGCCACTTTCGTAGGGAGAACGATTGCATTTAGCATATGCAATAAGCCGTTAAACCCCTAGGCCACCCTAGTGGACGAGTGTCACCTCGTGAGGGTTTCCATGGATGATACCCACAAACATCACATGGTTTCCTCAAAATAAGCCAAAACCAACATGCGACAAGACCAAAAATAACGAACAAGATTTCATACGCATTATTAGCACATTGAATGAGTTCAAACAAAAGTCCAAATCATTAACATTATAGAATGCGCCTCATAGAATTGAAACCTTAAAATGTGGGAGGGGAGCGAGCACATGCAAAGTATGATTTGGCAAAAAACATATATAAACTGGATAAACATTAAAGCAAGCATACATTCAATCCTCACGGGCATTACACTCATCAAGTGAAATCACTCGAAACAGGGAGGTAACACACGGAACATACGAGCTAAAGAGTAAATGTAAATGAAAACTAGGCCACACACATGTCACAAATGAAGAACGCTATATATAAACTGAAAACTGTATTCTCAAAGAAAGGATACCGCACACTAAAAGAGGCGAAATGCATTTGCACAGATTATCAAAACTATTATGACTTTTGAATTACATCAACCTAAGATCACATAGGACTTTAATAGGGTTGTAATGTAGGCTGGGGTAGGGTATGAAATGAAGTAATGTATGTACGGATTCAAAGTATTCAGAATAAAAACTCGGAATAATGGGAAAATGCAGGAAATAACAAAATTGGAAAAACAAGTTCCAAAACGGCATTAGATATATCATCGGGGAGAGTAATCAAAGCTTATTGAACTATATACAACATTTTCAACTTTCTCTTTCTTTTCTTTTCTTCTTTTTCTCATTTTTCTTTTGTTTTCTTTTGATTTTTGCTTTCTCTTTTTCATCACTTTTTTTTACTTTTTCTTTACTTTTCAAACTCTCATATGCCTAAATTACAACCGACATCATAACAACATCATTCAATCCCAAGAAACAATGCAAACAAAGGTATGGAAAGTGTATGTATGGTCTAAAACTCCAATTTAGAGTTGGTTATGGGATTTGGGTTATGAAATGAAAGGCTATATTTAGGCTCAAGGGGGTTAACGAGGGTAAACATATAAGGGTGAGGTCAAGGCTAATATGGGTGATATAAAAAAGATGACCTATGATCATTTCACAAAGTTTATGCAATTCATGAGTCAAAACAATCTATGAAAAACATGATCAAATAACACATTTCAAGTATGAACTCAATTAATGAACGATCAAATGAAAGAATAGAGAGATTACCAACGAATTCAACGTTTTCAATGAGGAAAGAATAGTGTATACACTCACAAACGACGAAAGGTACAAAGCTTACTCGATGTAAGTATATACAATGCAACAAAAGATTATCGAGTTATAAAAATCTTAAACCAAATCAACAGAATGATAAAAGTGCATGTGCTCATGGGATTAAAGTTTAATTTATGAAGTTATTCATAATATCAATAATGGAGACTAAAGTCTAATAACTTCTAAAATCGAGAACATGCATCATTGGGTTGTCTATTGGATCGGGCAATTATTGAAATTTATCATTGGAAATAGAGGCAAAATGCCCAAAAAAGGAGAAAAAAGAAAGAAAATCTTTTTCAAATTTTCAATTTTTCTAAGAAAAGCATACTAAGTAACTAACATGTGAGCAAAAACATGGACTAAATAAAGATATGGATTGAATATCCCACACCTCCTAACTTAAAACTTGACATTGTCCTCAATGTGAATTAAGAACCAAGTAAAAGAGAGGAAAAGAGCGATATTACCCCAAAGTGTGGCGATGCCCATAAGAACAAGTCCAAAGAATCTACAAAACAAGTTAGTACCGAGCATAGAAAAAATGAATAACGAAAATTTAACTAATTACACTAGATTAAATTAAAAAGGAAAGAAAAAATAAAAAGAAATGAATAAAAAGCTAATTATATGCAACCTACTATTTAGGCTTCACACCAACTGTACACTAGACGTCTAAATAGCTGAGGGTCCACCGTGAAAACGATTTGACTTTGGAGGATAACCGGTGTACCCTCACATACAAGCATGCGTTCTAAAAAATATGAATTCCATTTTAACAACGGAAAGCATGTGTAAGGTATAAGAAATGAACCATCGTCAATTAAAAATTTGGAGGGACGATGGGGGGTTTTGATTTAACGGGTGACAAAAACATGTGGGGATCGAGAAAAGACGAAATCCTCCCAAGGATTTTGAAATGGGAATGGGAGGCGGCACACACAAAGGCAAAGATGCGATCGTGGAAGGCGACTCGAGCAAGTACTCCTCATCGGCAAAAAGGTTTAAAACATTAAAGTTTGAAACCGAATTATCGGGTACTTGTGACAATGTGATAATAGAGAATGAAAATGGGGATGAAAAAATTCAATCTCATGAGATGAATCATCATCGCATGAAGATTGAGTTTTGAATGAAATAATATCATTTTCAATGAAATGTTCTTCTTTGGGGGCCAAAGAAGAAATCATTTCATTGCAAATAGATATTACGTCGTTTTCATCCTCACTTTCAATATCTTTTACGCAATGGGCAAAGTCTACAATGGTTTGTTCCAAAGTAGGTAAAAGTACCTCATTTGGTTCAAAACATTCTTCGACCACGAAAGTCTCGGAAGCAAAATCATCGTCGGACTCAAAAAGTAAATCCAAGTCACGCTCCCACGAACGATTTTCTTCTCGATAACGATTTTCAAGTTTCTCATTTTCATACATACGCAAGCCCTCACCGAATGTCATAGATCGAGGTGCGAATGCACGAAAATGGGAAGTTTGAAAATTACCATCGGACTTAAACGAAAACTCATTATTATAGGAATTTTGAAAACTATTGCAATTCGTTTCTAAATTCCTATTATAAGGAGGTAAAGGCCCAAAATCATTGTCATCATCATCAAAATTCCAATAACCCAAATTTTGACTTTTGTTATACTCGTCCAAAGTCATATTTGAATTTGAAATTCATTGGGATTCTAAGCCTTCATTGAAAGTCATAGGCCGAGAATTTTGAGAATTATAATAATGATTACCGAAAGAATTGGAATAAGACATGCTTACCCCAAAAATGGCTCAAAATGGCGGATTCCACAGAGTAAGTGCGCACGGGAAAAACTCGAGCATTTCTAAGTGCTCAAATGTGGAAGTCCTGCAAAAAGGTTAGAAAATAATACAAATAGAAAGAAAATACTATGAAATACTAAAACAAATAAAGTCTAAAATAAACTCATCCCCGGAAACGCTGCCATTTTGATTACGCGCGTGAAATGCGTGCGTGTGTAAGGGCACGGTCGTTGTTTTCATTTCACCGCGGTAATGCAAAAATCTAAATTATTACTACACTTGCGAGGCAAGCACAGCGGTAAGTCGGGTATCGAAAATCCACAGGGACGAGATGCTAGAATTTAAGTGATTTAATATTCCGAAATAAAAGTGTAAGAGGTGATTACAAACTAAAAAGTAAAAATATGCGTAAAAGGGAAATGTTAATCTAGGCGAGGGAAAATAAAGCTAGACTAACAAAGCGATAAAACTATAGGTTGCGTCAAATATCCCTCACCCGGGTTAATTTGTATAAAATGGTTACATGGGTCGACGAGTTATTACAAATGCATCTTGTTTCGACAGTTAATTAAATCAAGGGTTGTTACGCCCCTAAATCAGCATAAAAGCCTAATAAGATTTTAGCGTCAACAAATACCCCAAAAATTGAGCACGAATGGTCGTAAGAACAGGACATACATGATATGCCCCGTCAAATCTCCTAGGCGCAATAACTAGGACAACGCACCCAAAATAGACCCGTAAACACTATCACCAAGCAAAGCAACACGTTAAACCGAGTGAGTTCCATTCAAACACAACCTAATTTAATTTTCCTAGAAAGCATGCTAAAAACGCAATAAAGAAAGCGAGTAAATAAACGCGATAAAACTATAATAGAAAAAAAGTAAAGAAAGCATGTAAACTAATTAACAAAGCATGTAAATCTAATTAGAAAGCAAAAAGAATGAAATACAAACTATATTAATAGAGAGGGAAGATGAAAGTACCAATTACAAACCCAAAAGGGTGTCAATATAAGAGGGGAAGAAGAAGAACTCTCAAATCCCCCAAACCCTAACCTAAAACTGTCTAAACTAATTAATTCTAACTATATCTAAGTATATCTGAATTAGAAACCAAAAATGGGTTTATATAGTAAGTGGGAAAGAAAAAGAAAAGAAAAGAAAAGAAAATATCTCAAAATATCTGGCATGTGCGGTTGACCGCGTCCAGGGGACTAGTCGACCGGTCCTTCAAGCATAAGCCCACTATCTCCTTCCCACGGCAAAATATGAAACCGCGGTCAACCGGTCCCAGGGATGCGATCGACCGGTACTCTGTTTCTCAGCCAAGATTGGTCCATGAAGAGGGGGAAAAGGTCAATAACGAAAATAGGCATATCTTCTTCGTCCGAACTCCAAACGACGCACCGTTTGCGGACACGCGATGCTAACTCAATGAACTACACATCCGTTGAATCTCCATGAGCTGGATAAAAAATTAAATTGACTAAAATGCCCATGAAATAGCATCCGACGATGAAACTTCACCGAAATGCAACGGATCCTCACTTTTAGAGTTACAATACCTACAAAAGCACAATTAACCCTTGTAAAACATGTATATATCCAAATCCAAGATTGTCTGGTTAATGAGCATAAATATAGACATTAGGACCATAAAAGAGCTAGAATGCATAAAGATAACGGGCAGAAATATGCAATATTTGATACGAATCACACCCTAACTTAAACATTGCTTGTCCCTAGTAATTAAATAAACAAAACCAGTCCACGGAAGGAGGTACAAGACATATATATGCATCGAAATATAAATGTCACTTTCGTAGGGAGAACGATTGCATTTAGCATATGCAATAAGCCGTTAATACCCTAGGTCACCCTAGTGGACGAGTGTCGTCTCGTGAGGGTTTTCAGGGATGATACCCACAAACATCACATGGTTTCCTCAAAATAAGCCCAAACTAACATGAGACAAGCCTAAAAATAGCGAACAAGATTTCATAAGCATTATTAGTACATTGAATGAATTCAAACAAAAGTCCAAATCATTAACATTATAGAATGCACCTCATAGAATTGAAACCTTAAAATGTGGGAGGGGAGCGAGCACATGCAAAGTATGATTTCGCAAAAAACTTATATAAACCGGATAAACATTAAAGCAAGCATACATTCAATCCTCACGGGCATTACACTCGTCAAGTAAAATCACTCGAAACATGGAGGTAACACACGGAACATGCGGGCTAAAGAGTAAATGTAAATGAAAACTAGGCCGCACACATGTCACAAATGAAGAACGCTATATATAAACTGAAAAACTGTAATCTCAAAGAAAGGATACCGCACACTAAAAGAGGCGAAATGCATTTTCACAGATTATCAAAACTATTATGACTTTTGAATTACATCAACCTAAGATCACATAGGACTTTAATAGGGTTGTAATGTAGGATATGCTAGGGTATGAAATGAATTCATGTATGTACGGATTCAAAGTATTCAGAATAAAAACTAGGAATAATGGGAAAATGCAGGAAATAACAAAATTGGAAAAACAAGTTCCAAAACGGCATTAGATATATCATCAGGGAGAGTAATCAAAGCTTATTGAACTATATACAACATTTATAACTTTCTCTTTCTTTTCTTTTCTTCTTTTTCTCATTTTTTTCTTTTCCTTTACTTTTTTCTTTCTTTTTTTCATCATTTTTTTTTCCAGTTTTTCTTTACTTTTCAAACTCTCATATGCCTAAATTGCAACCGACATCACAATAACATCATTCAATCCCAAGTAACGAACCAAACAAAGGTATGGAAAGTGTATGTATGGGCTAAAACAACAACTTAGAGTTGGTTATGGGATTTGGGTTTTGAAACTAAAGGCTAGGCTCAAGGGGGTTAACGAGGGTAAACATATAAGGGTGAGGGCAAGGCTAATATGGGTGATATAACAAAGATGGACTATGATCATTTCACAAAGTTTACGCAATTCTTGAGTCAAAACAATATATGAAAATCATGACCATGTAACACATTTCAAGTATGAACTCAATTAACGAACGATCAAACGAAAGAATAGAGAGATTACCAATGAATTCAACGTTTTCAATGAGGAAAGAATAGTGTATACACTCACAAAAAACGAAAGGTACAAAGCTTACTCGATGTAAGTATATACAATGCAACAAAAGATTATCGAGTTATAAAAATCTTATACCAAATCAACAGAATGATAAAAGTGCATGTGCTCATGGGATTAAAGTTTAACTCATGAAGTTATTCATAATATCAATAATGGAGACTAAAGTCTAATAACTTCTAAAATCGAGAACATGCATCATTGGATTGTCTATTGGATCGAGCAATTATTGAAATTTATCATCGGAAACAAATGCAAAATGCCCAAAAAAAGAGAAAAGAGAAAGAAAATCTTTTTCAAATTTTCAATTTTTCTAAGAAAAGCATACTAAGTAACTAACATGTGAGCAAAAACATGGACTAAATAAAGATATGGATAGAATATCCCACACCCCTAACTTAAAACTTTACATTGTCCTCAATGTGAATTAAGAACCAAGTTAAAGAGAGGAAAAGAGCGATATTACCCAAAAGTGGAGCGATCCCCATAAGAACAAGTCCAAAGAATCTACAAAACAAGTTAGTACCGATCATAGCAAAAATAAATAACGAAAAGTTAACTAATTACACTAGACTAAATTAAAAAGGAAAGAAAAAATAAAAAGCTAATTATATACAACCTACTATTTAGGCTTCACACTAATTGTACACTAGAAGTCTAAATAGCTGAGGGTCCACCGTGAAAACGATTTGACTTTGGAGGATAATCGGTGTACCCTCACATACAAGCATGCCTTTTGAAAAATATGAATTCCGTTTTATCAATGAAAGGATGCGTAAGGCGTAAGAAATGAACAATCGTCAATTAAAAATTTCGGAGGGACGATGGGGGGTTTGGATTGAACGAGTGATAAAAACATGTGGGGACCGAGAAAAGCCAAATATTCTCCCAATGATTTTGAAATGGGAATGGGTGGCGACGCACACAAAGGCAAAGATGCGATCGTGGAAGGCGACTCGAGCAAGTACTCCTCATCGGCGAAAAGGTTTAAAACATTAAAGTTTGAAACCGAATCATCGGGTGCTTGTGACGATGTGATAATAGAGAATGAAAATGGGGATGAAAGAAATTCAATCTCATGAGACGAATCATCATCGCATGAAGATTGAGTTTCGAATGAAATAATATAATTTTCAATGAAATGTTCTTCTTTGGGGGACAAAGAAGAAATCATTTGATTGCAAATAGATATTACGCCGTTTTCATCCTCACTTTCAATATCTATTACGCAATGGGCAAAGTCTAGAATGGTTTGTTCCAAAGTAGGTAAAAATATCTCATTTGGTTTAAAACATTCTTCGACCTCGAAAGTCTCGGAAGCAAAATCATCGTCGGACTCAAAAAGTAAATCCAAGTTATGTTCCCACGAACGATTTTCTTCCCGATAATGATTTTCAAGATTCTCATTTTCTTACATACGCAGTCCCTCACCGAATGTCATAGGTCGAGGTGCGGATGCATGAAAATGGGAACTTTGAAAATTACCATCGGACTTAAATGAAAAGTCATTATTATAGGAATTTTAAAAACTATTGCAATTCATTTCAAAATTCCTACTATAAGGAGGTAAAGGCCCAAAATCATTGTCATCATCATTAAAATTCCAATAACCCAAATTTTGACTTTCGATATACTCGCCCAAAGTAATATTCGAATTTGAAATTCATTGGGATTCTAAGTATTCACCGAAAGTCATAAGTCAATAATTTTGAGAATTATAACAATGATTACCGAAAGAATTGGAATAAGACATGCTTACCCCCAAAATGGCTCAAAGTGGCGGATTCCACAAAGAAAGTGCACGCAGGAAAAATTTGAGCGTTTCTAAGTGCTCAAATGTGGAAGTCCTGCAAAAAGGTTAGAAAATAATACAAATAGAAAGAAAAAAACTATGAAATACTAAATCAAATAAAGTCTAAAATAAACTGATCCCCGGCAACGGCGCCATTTTGACTACGCATGTGAAATGCGTGCGCGTGTAAGGGCACGGTTGTTGTTTTCATTTCACTGCGGTAATGCAAAAACCTAAATTACTACTACACTTGCGAGGCAAGCACAGCGGCAAGTCGGGTATCGAAAATCCACGGGGAGGAGATGCTAGAATTTAAGTGATTTAATATTACGCATTAAAGTGTAAAAGGTGATTACAAACTAAAAAGTTAAAAGATGCATAAAAGGGAAATGTTAATCTAGGCGAGGGAAAATAAAGCTAGACTAACAAAGCGATAAAACTATAGGTTGCGTCAAATATCCCTCACCCGGGTTAATTTGTATAAAATGGTTACATGGGTCGACGAGTTATTACGAATGCGTCTCTCTTTGACAGTTAATTAAATCAAGGGTTGTCACACCCCTAAATCAGCATAAAAGCCTAATAAGATTTTGATGTCAACAAATACCCTAAAAATTTAGCACGAAAGGTCGTAAGCATGGGACATACATGATATGCCCCGTCAAATCTCCTAGGCGCAATAACTAGGACAACGCACCCAAAATAGAGCCGTAAACACTATCACCAAGAAAAGCAATGCGTCAACCCGAGTGGGTTCCATTCAAACACAACCTAATTTAATTTACCTAGAAAGCATGTTAAAAACGCGATAAAGAAAGCGAGTAAATAAATGCGATGGAACTATACTAGAAAGCAAGTAAAGAAAGCATGTAAGCTAATTAACAAAGCATGTAAATCTAATTAGAAAGCATGAAAGAATGAAATACAAACTATATTAATGGACAGGGAAGATGAAAGTACCAATTATAAACCCTAAAGGGTGTCAATCCAAGAGGGGAAGAAGAAGAACTCTCAAATCCCCCAAACCCTAACCTAAAACTATCTAAACTACTTAATTCTAACTATATCTATGTATATCCAAATTAGAATTCAAAAATGGGTTTATATAGTAAGTGGGAAAGAAAAATAAAGGAAAAAGAAAAGAAAAGAAAATATCTCAAAATATCTGGCATGCGCGGTCGACCGCGTCCAGGGGAACGGTCGACCGATCCTTCAAGCATAAGCCCGTTGTCTCCATCCCACGGAAAAATATGAAACCGCGGTTGATCGGTCCCAGGGATGTCGTCGACCGGTACTCTGTTTATCAGCCAAGCTTGGTCAATGAAGAGGGGGAAAAGGTCAATAACGAAAACGGGCATATATTCTTCGTCCGAACTCCAAACGATGCATCATTTGTGGACACGCGATGTTAACTCAATGAACTACGCATCCGTCAAATTTACATGAGCTAGATAAGAAATGTGAATTGACTAAAATGCCCATGAAGTAGCATTCGACGACGGAACTTCACCAAAATGCAACGGATCCTCACTTTTAGCGTTCCAATACCTACAAAAGCACAATTAACCCCTGCAAAACATGTATATATCCAAATCCAAGGTTATCTGGTTAATGAGCATAAATATAGGCATTATGACCGTAAAAGCGCTAGAATGCATAAAGATAACGGGCAGAAATATGCAATATTTGATACGAATCAATTTGTCAGAGATTTACGTTTGTTTATATTTCCAGTATTCAGTATTTCTTGGGAGTTAACTTTTTTCAGGATTATTTCATGTATGGCTATTTGAATTGGTTTGGTTAATCTAGATGGATTAATTCTTTTTTGTTGATTGTTGTCCGTAGCACTTATGTGATTCTTAGACTATTGATTATTTAAAAAGGTTTTCAAGTTGAAATTTAAAAATGGAAATAAGACTTTAAATTATTTTGACACTTAGCTTAATTATTTAGGGTGTTTAATTTGGAAATGTTATTTTGTGAGAGTGATGCTAAGAATGAACCAACCGTTCACCATGATTTTTAATTTAATACAGGACTGATCACCCGTTATTTAAATAGGCGGGGTGTCACAGGTGTTTGCGTATTTAATTCGATTGGGTTGTCCTAGTTATTATGCCTAGGAGATTGGACAGGGTATACCATGTATGCTCCGTACTTATGACCTTTCGCGTATAATTCTTGGGATATTTGTTGATGCCAAAATCTTATTAGGCTTTTATACGAGTTTAGGTTTTCACAACCTTGGATTTAATTAACTGTCGAAACGAGACCCAAGCTTAACGAATCCATAGTCCCATGTAACCATTTATGCATGTTAAGTTGAGGTGAGGGAGATTAGTCACATCCAATAGCTTTTCTGTCTTTGTTAATCTAGTTTTAATTAACCCATGCTTAAATCAATATTTTCCTTTTGTTATCTTTTCTTTCTTTTTAGGTATAAAAGCATATTTTTCGCTTTTATTCAGAATTATTAAACCGATTAATATTCTAGCACATTTCTTTGTGGATTAGATACCCGGACTTGGCCGCTATACTCCCTTTTAGAGTGTAGTCATAAGTTTAGGTTTTTGTATTGAGGAGATGAAATGAAAACAATGATCAGCATGCTGAAAATGCACTACCTTTCACCCTCGATCAAAAATGTCATCGTTGTTGGGGAGATGTTGTTTCAGAATTTGATTGTTTTGTTTTTTCATAATATTTCCTTTCTATTTGTATTCTTTGCCTAACATTTTTGTAGGACTTCTACATTTGAGCACTAAGAAATGCTTGAATATTTCTGCCACACATCTACATTGAGGAATTCGCTTTCTCGAGCCTTGTTTGGAGTAAGCATGTCTTATTCCAATCCTTTCAGTAATCATTATGATAATTCTCAAATCCCCATAAACCTATGACTTTTGGTCAATACTTAGAGTCCCAAAAAATTGCAATTTCAAAAATGTCTTTGGGTGAGTATAACAAAAGTCAAGGTTTGGAGTGCATGTATTTTGAGGATGATGATAAAGATTTTGGGCCTCTAAATCCTTATAATAAAATTTTTAAACGAATTGCAATAGTTTTCAAAATTCTTATAATAATGAGTTTGAGTATAGTTTCGATAATAACTTTCAAACTTCTCAGTTCTATATGACTTTCGGTGAGGGCTTGCTCATGCTTGAAAATGAGAAATATGAAAATCGTTATGGAGAAGAAAATTATTTGTGGAAACATGAATTGGATTTATTATTTGAATCCGACGATGATTTTACTTCCAAGACTTTTAAAGCCGAGGAATGTTTTGAACCAAATGAGGATTTTATGCCTACTTTGGAATAAACCATTCTTGACTTGGCCTATAGTATAATAGAGAATTAAAGTGAGGATGAAATGGATGTAGTATCCATTTGCAATGAAATGATTTCGTCTTTGGATACCAAAGAAGGAAGTTTCATTGAAAATGATCATATCTCCTTTGAAATTCCAACTTTGAGCGATGATAACTCATATCTTGAGTTTGAATTTCTTTCCTCCCCCTTTTCATTATCCGTTATCGAACCGTCACAAGTACCCGATGAATCGGTGCTGAACTTTAAAATGTTTAACCCTTTCACCGATGAGGAATACATGCTCGAGTTACTTTCCATAAAGGCCATGTGCGCCCCCTCCCATTCGAATTTCAAAATATTTGGGAGAAAATTCAGTTTTTCTTGGACCTTTCATGTTTTTGTTACCCATTTTATCCAAATCCCCCATCCTCCCTCCAAAACTTTTAATTGGGTATGGTTCCTTTCTTATGCCTTACACATGCCTTCGGTTGTTCAAACGAAATTCTTATTTTTCGAAAGGTATGCATGTAAGTGAGCGTACACCGATTATCCTCCAAAGCCATATCATAGTTTGGGTGGACCCTCAACTATGTAGACTTCTAGTGTATAGTTAGTGTAAAGTCCAAACAGTAGGTTTAACATAGCTAGCTTTTCATTTTTCTTTCCTTCTTACTTTTAGTCTAGTATAATTAGTTAACTTTTTGTTATTTGTTTTTGCTATGCTCGTACTAACTTGTTTTGTAAATTCTTTGGACTTGTTCTTATGAGGATCGCTCCAATTTTGGGTAATATCATTCTTTTCCTATCTTTTTGTTGTGTTCCAAATGCGCATTGAGGACAATGCACTTTTAAGTTAGGGGCATAGGATATTCTATCCATTTCTTTGTTTAGTCCATGTTTTTGCTCACATGTTAGTTACTTAATAGGCTTTTCTTGTAAAAATTTAAAATTTTCAAAAAGATTTTCTTTCTTTTTTCTCCTTTGTTGGGCATTTCGCCTTTGTTTCCGATGATAAATTTCAATAAATTCCCTCCAATATAAAACTTAATGATGCATGTTCACGATTTTAGAAGTTTCTAGACTTTAGTTATCAAATCATTAATATTATGAATAACTTCATGAATTAAACTTCCCATTGAGAACGTATGTGCGCTTGCGTTCAAATGATAAAATTATATATTAAACACCTTTTAACTCAAACAAACCCTAAACATGCAACAATATGTGATTGAATAAGATAATGAACTAAGCAAGAACATTCAAACATATGCTCGTGAGGAAAAATCCCCCAAAGGGGCAAAACTATTTATTTTCATTATAATATTGTAACTGTACAATTTCGTATTACAATGGAAATACAAGTGACTAAGAATTACCCTCAGGTGTCGGATTCTGTAGTCGGCGGCTGGAGTTATCCCTTTCCAGTAGGGTTGCAATGAAGAAGAAGAACGGTCTTCTCCATAATGAAATGAACACCAAAAGTGCGTTCCTGGGTTGCAAAGTGATTCACAAGTGTTTGGAAATTTGTGTGAATAAAAAACCTAGAGTCTTGGTACTCAATAGGTGAAGACTTAGAGTTTTTATTTCTCTGAAAATCGTGTATGTAAGTCTTAGAAAACCACTTCTCGTAGTGGGTTTATAAAGGAATAACATGGCCTAAAAAATCTCTGCACGATCTGTTTGAGATTATCCTAGGAGGACCGGTCCGGGTCTGAGGCAGATCGATCCGGGGTAGGCGGATCGGTTCTTTTTATTTTAGGCTCCTTCGGTTCGCTTACGGTCTGGGGTGTACTGGTTTTTAGCAGGTGGACCGATCCGGGTCTGAGGCGGATCGGTTCTTTTATTCTGGGTGGACCGGTCCGGCCTGTCAGACTTTGATTCCTCTTCTTCTTTTGATATTCGGATCCGTTGATGACTGTATGAATCTTGAATTTCTTCAACGGTGTAACGGCGTGCGACATAACAAATTGATAATGGAAAAAAATGTCCTTACAAATCTCCCCTATGTCTATATCGGTAGATACATAAAAACAAACATCCGAATTATCAAACAACTAAAGATGCCTATACAAATCTACCCTTCCATGAACCCAAAACTGGAAAGATACAATTGAATAAGACTTCAACGTTTGCTCTTCAACTCTTCAGGAATCTCAACACTTTTCTCATCAGGGTGTGTAATCCAATGATAATCCATGTAGTACCTACACACATGAGAAAGGACAAAATACCAAGTGACGTATCGAGTTTGAAATGAGATATCAAATGAAGAAAGCATGTTGTATCAAATCTAAAAAACACAAAACTCCCCCAAAATATCTCCCCCTCTTTATGATGTCCCCAAATAGACAAATGAGAGAAATAAAGCAAAATAAGAAAGTGCGGGGTGTCACTAGGATAAAATCATACCATGAATGAACACAAAAACAACCAAGTCGATGATAGCGTAAATGAAGTGGTGTGATCAAATTCGATAAGAAAATCAATGCATACAAACATGACATATGTGCACGATGAATATTGGATACTCCTAGCGAATGAACTCAAATGCGTCCTTTGGTGGAAAAGAATGACAATATAAGATATTGACTCAATCAAATCAACAAATCAAAGCTCAAAGTAATTTTCACACCAATAACGTCCAAAACGATTTATGCTTTTTCAGGACTTTCAAGGAAGTGCAAACCCATTTAAAGATTCTCCAACCAAACTCCCTCAGATATATATTTTGAATAGAGGTATTCTAAATTCTCAAACTTTGGAGAATTGATGGTGAAACCTAAGTGGCCCATATTTGGCATGAAGAGATTGTTATTGCCTTTAAATTTTTTTGGGCTCTTTTAACCTCTTTGGACCTCAGATATTAAAATTCCTCCATTTTTTAGGTCCTTTTTAATAGTGGCTTTTGCGCAAAGGATAGATGATTACCTTTCGTAGCCCCTCCCTATTATACAAAAGCACACTGTCTCACCAAAACAGTTTTTACATGCATTCCAATCTTGTCAAGTTTTATCGCATATTGTAAGTTGTATAGACAGAATTGAGATGGAAACACTCAAGCCAATATGAGATAAACAAGTGCAATAATCAAATATAGTCGTGCATGTGTGCAATAAAGGATATAGGAGTCACACATGTAGGAAGATATCACTAATTACATCTCAAAGAATCCAAACAATGTAAAGCACATGGATGAAATGATGTAGCCTCTCAAATCTCTATCAAACAGTCACATGGATATATGGAATGAAGTTGTGACTTGGCTATCTTAAATTATCATCCATAAAAGGAGCAAAAACAGAAAGAAAAAAATTGGATTTTTTAAAAAATTTAGTAAAATAAAATCTTTTTGTGCTTTTCTTAAAAATTTTCTTAAAGGGAAATCTTTTGGTATTTTTCAAAAGAAATATAAAAGGGAAAAAGAATAAATAAATAGCTGTACAACAAGCGATGGTACATATAAAATAAACTAGCAATAGGAAGCATATGATATGAACATGAAGAAACATCCTATTCTAGACATAAACCAGCCCCTCAGTCAACTGTGCAAATCCCCAAAGACTTCCTAAGACTCTCAAATCTAAGGGCATCTAAAGGTTTCGTGAAAATGTCGGCTAACTGACGGTCGGTGGGGAAAAAACTCAGGGATACAATGTTCTCCTCAACTCACTGACAAATAAAGTGCTCACATATCCGGATGTGCTTGGTGCCCGAATGCTGAACTGGATTGTGGGATATGTGTATCGCGCTCGTGTTGTCACAGGAAATGGTCATGGTGTCCTGTGATATTCCATAATCCTCCAGCATTTGCTTCATCCACAAGAGTTGTGTGCAACAACTCCCGGCGGCTATGTACTCAGCCTCCGCAGTGGACAAAGAGATGGAATTTTGCTTCTTGCTCAACCAGGAGACAAGAGCAGAACCAAAATAAAAACACCCACCAGAAGTGATCCTACAACCATCTACATCCTCGGCCCAATCGGCATCTGAATAGGCGGACCAACGGCCATCGGTATCAAAGGAATACCAAATACCGTAGGAGAGAGTCCCACTCACGTATTTAATAATACGTTTTAGAGAAAGTAAATGTGACTCTTTCGGGGATGCATGATATCGCGCACAGACTCCAACACTAAAGGCTATATCGGGACGACTGGCAGTTAAGTAGAGAAGACTACCTATCATACTCCGATACAAGGTTTGCTCTACATCCTTACCTGAAGTGTCCTTACTAAGCTTGGTAGTGGTACTCATAGGTGTACGTGCATGCTTAGCGGAGTGTAAACCGAATTTCTTCACTAGGTCTCCAGCATACTTGGATTGGGAGATGAACATCCCATCCTCTAGCTGATGAACCTGGAGACCAAGGAAAAATGTAAGCTCACCAACCATGCTCATCTCAAACTCACTTTTCATCTCCTCCTCAAAGTGGTGAGCATGCTGAGAGCATCTGGATTCAAAGACTATGTCGTCCACATAGACCTGGGCAACCAAAATAGCACCGTCATCTCTCATGTCGAACAACATCATATTTACTCCCCCTCTATTGAAGCCACGAGCTAAGAGATAGGAAGTAAGCCTCTCGTACCAAGAACGGGGTGCTTGCTTCAAACCATACAAGGATTTCCTCAGATAGTAGACGTGCTCCGGGTGCTGAGGGTCTTGAAACCCTTTTGGTTATTCCACATAAACCTCCTCCTGTAGAATGCCATTCAGAAAGGCACTCTTGACATCCATCTGATATAACTTGAAGCGCAGATGACATGCAATGGCGAGCAGAAGACGGACGGACTCAAGCCTCGCAACAGGAGCAAATGTCTCCCCAAAGTCTACACCCTCTATCTGTGTGTAGCCTTGAGCGACCAACCTAGCCTTATTTCTTATTATGGTACCATTTTCATCCATTTTGTTCTTAAAAATCCACCGAGTACCTATCACATTAGTCTCACTAGGTCGAGGGACTAGTTCCCAGACATTGTTCTTTTTAAACTGAAGCAACTCAACCTGCATAGCAGATATCTAGTGTTTATCCTTGAGTGCTTCTTTATGGTTCTTGGGCTCGACTTAGGACGTGTAGCAAAGATGGATAAAAACATTCTCTAGATGAGAACGAGTCTTGACCCCTAGAGTGGGATCGCCAACAATGGCAGACGGGTCATGACTCTTGCGAACCCAAGCAGGTGTGTCCCCTCGCACAAGAGTAGGGTCCACAGAGTGTGAGAGAGGAACAGGTAAATCACTGTCAGAACAATCCTCATCCTCACACTGAAAGTTAGGATCAATAACCGTCGGAGGTTCGTCATCTTGCACGGTGACGTTTATTAATTCCATAACCTTAGAGCTCTTCAGGTTAAAAACCAGGTATGCTCTGCTATTTGATGAATATCCTAGAAATATTCCATCATCGCTCCGGGAGTTGAACTTTCCTAATTTCTCTCTATCCCGTAGGATGTAGCATTTACTTCCAAAAACACAGAAATATACTAGTTTGGGCTTCTTGCCAGTCCACAACTCATAAGGAGTCTGAAGTGTGTGTGGACGTAAATAAACCCTATTCACCGTGTGGCATGCAGTAGACACTGCCTCTGCCCAAAATCTCCTAGAAACTTTACGACCTAGAAGCATAGATCTAGCCATTTCTTGGATCGTTCTATTCTTTCTCTCAACAATCCCATTTTGCTGAGGAGTTCTCACAACAGAAAACTCATGTTTGATCCCGAGGCTATCACAGTAAAGATCTACCTTTGCTTCTGTGAATTCAGTGCCATTATCACTACGCATCCTATTAATAGTGACACCGTATTGATTTTTGCAGGACACGGCACTTGGTCGTTAAAAATTCTACTGCATAGGATTTCTCTCTCAGAAAACCTACAATGGAGTACCTTGAGAAATCATCTACCATCACGAGGATGTACCTCTTACCACCTAGACTCTCAGTATGAGTGGGACCCGTAAGATCCATGTGAATCAACTCAAGAACACGAGAGGTGGTAATGGAATACAATTTCCTATGAGGACTACGAATTTGTTTTCCCATCTGACAGGGTCCACAAACGGTCGAAGTTGACTTTCCAAGAGATGGTGAGCCACGTACTAGGTCCTTTTTAGCTAAGCGGTTGAGATCTCTAACGTTCACATGCCCTAGACGTTGGTGCCACAGATCCATAGGAGTGATCGTGGCGCTTTTGCAAACAAGTGAGGACGTGGGCACAGTCCCATAGCAATTATCCTTAGTCCTCACCCCTTGCATCAAAAGCTTACCGTCTTGATTATAGACTTTACACGCGACCCGGTCAAACTTTACTGCAAAGTCAGTGTCGCACCGCTGGCTAATGCTGAGAAGTTTGCTTTCAAACCTTTGACGTACAAAACATTTTCTAGCTTAGGGAATCCAGGTAACTCGACAGTACCACGTCCTATAATGATAGACTTGCTCCCATCTCCAAAGGTGACTCTTCCATCCTGATAATCCTCAAGAGTCGTTAAAAATGAGGCATCACCTGTCATATGTCTGGAGCACCCACTATCAAAATACCACTATGAGGTATTGTGTACTTTGAGAGCAACATTAACAACGAAGGACTTTTTATCTTTCTTAGGTACCCAAGCAGAGATGACCTTTTATTTGCCTTTGTTGTTGTTGGTCTTAGCTGTAATGTGAGAAGTATTCACTAACGGCAAAGACATCCGTCGGAATTCTTCCATCAAACTCTGAGATGTGGCAGCTAAGAACTCAACTCGCTCTCTCAGACTAGAAAACTCATCAGTATGACGTGGTGGAGCAGTAGTACGTCGTGTCCAACCCATGCTATAGCAAAACTCCCTAAGGTGGCCTTTTCTTTTGCAATAAGTACAAAAGAACACAGTCAAAGGCGGAACTTGGTTTGCCTTTCTTGGTCGAACTCTCCTTCGAGGTTTTTGACGATGGCCATAAGGAGTTGTAGTAAACTCAGGAACTGGTCCAGGGGAAATTTGGAACGTGGAGGCACCATCATAACCAATTACTTGCCGATCACCAAAACCTAAAGCGGGGTCGAGGAGCATCTTTCCCATTTTCCCAGATCTGTCCTCGATTTGTACCTTTACTTCCCGTGCTTTCTCAAGATCATGAGTCAACAGGGAAACAAGGGCTTCAAGTTTCTTCCGAGTCTCCACGGAGGAATGGAGCTTACTCGTAAGGCTAGCCACTTGTTTAGTCAAGTGCCCTCTCTCTTTCTCAAAAACACACACTCTCTCTCTCTAAACAAACTCTCTTTCTCGACACAGGCAGATTCTCTCTCTCTCAGGGAGGTGAAGGTGGAGGACTCTCTCTCTCTTGCTCTTCTTAATTCTTCCTCTAAGACGGTGATCTTAAGGACTAACGCTTTGTTTCTCTTTTTAGTTTTAAATGACTCAGAAAATAACTCAGCGTAGGCGCGTTGAATATCACTCTCGCTCTCACTTGAGTCATCCTCCCCCTCACTCACATCGATCTCACTATCGAGGTGTCCCTGTGAAGCATCATCCTCATCATTGTGAAGAGAACTAGGAGTGTTCACTTAACTGACCATGAATGCGGTGAAGTTACACTCCTGCGGTGACTCATCTCCTGAATCCACCGTCTCGACCTCACTGTCGCCGCTAAGAGTAGCATTAAGGACAACTTTTCCTTTCTCTCTATTCAGACAAGTGGCACACTCAAAGGCTCTAGGACCCCTACCATCGCACTCAAAGCATCTCTCACTTTCTTTCTTAGGAGGATTTTTGGAATCTTTTTCATTTTTCTTTTCAAACTTATTTTCCTCAAATTTCTTTTTATCTTTAAAATTGCCATTTTTCTTAAATTTGAGAATCCTCTTGAATTTTTTTGCAAAAAGAGCCAAATCATCTAAGTCAAAATCACACTCAGAATCAGACGTGTCAGTATCTCTCTTTCTAGATGACTCTTTCTAGCCGACCCCTCACTCATTCTCTCTTAGGCATTAAGTGCAATTCCCTTATCTTTAGATTTATCAATTTTAGGGAACATATCAATTTCATATGTTTGCAAATCTCCTACAAGTTCTTCCAATTTTAGCATATTTAAATTACCTATAGAATTTAGCACGGTGACTTTAGGGATAAAACGCTTAGGCAAAGAACGCAGAATCTTTTTAACAACTCTAGCATTAGGAATATGTTCACCAAGATTAAAGCTAGTATTCACAATGTCAGAAAGTCTAGCATAAAATTCATCAAAGCATTCAGATTCATGCATGGTGATGGTTTCAAATTGAGTTGTTAAATTTTGCAATTTAGACTCTTTTACAGCATTGGTTCCTTCATGGGTGAGTTGTAGGACATCCCATGCCTCTTTTGACGTGGTGCACGTCATTATGCGTTTGAACTCATCAGGTGTGACATACCCAGAAATAGTACTTAGACCCTTAGAATTAAAAGATGACCATTTAAATTCTTCTTCAGTCCAGGAAGTGACAGGTTTCACGTTGATCACATTATCAACAGTCACGGAGGGAGGAGTCCACCCTCTTTCAACCAAAATCCAGACACGTTCATCAATGGCTTTTAATGCAGATCTCATACGGGCTTTCTAATAGGCATAGTTTGTCCGATCAAAAACTGGCATTTTATTATATAACTTCTCCATTTGAACACGCACTTTTTCAAAAATCAGTTTTTTCAGAAAATTGATATCTTAGAAAAATTTTGCGGAAAATAGGAATACGCGATAGATTAGCGTAACCTGCTCTGATACCAATTTGAGAACGTATGTGCGCTTGCGTTCAAATGATAAAATTATATATTAAACACCTTTTAACTCAAACAAACCCTAAACATGCAACAATATGTGATTGAATAAGATAATGAACTAAGTAAGAACATTCAAACATATGCTTGTGAGGAAAAATCCCCCAAAGGGGCAAAACCATTTCTTTTCATTATAATATTGTAACTGTATAATTTCGGATTACAATGAAAATACAAGTGACTAATAATTACCCTCAGGTGTCGGATTCTGGAGTCGGCGGCTGGAGTTATCCCTTTCTAGTAGGGCTGCAATGAAGAAGAAGAACGGTCTTCTCCACAATGATATGAACACCAAAAGTGCATTCCTGGGTTGCAAAGTGATTCACAAGTGTTTGGAAATTTGTGTGAATCAAAAACCTAGAGTCTTGGTACTCAATAGGTGAAGACTTAGAGTTTTTGTTGCTCTGAGAATCGTGGATGTAAGTCTTAGAAAACCACTTCCCGTAGTGGGTTTATAAAGGAATAACATGGCCTAAAAAATCTCTGCACGATCTGTTTGAGATTATCCCAGGCGAACCGGTCCGGGTCTGAGGCGGATCGGTCCAGGGTAGGCGGATCGGTTCTTTTTATTTTAGGCTTCTTCGGTTCGCTTGCAGTCCGGGGTGTACTGGCTTTCATCAGGCAGACCGGTCCGGGTCTGAGGCAGATCGATCCACAGGAGGATCGATTCTTTTATTCTGGGCGGATCGGTCCGGCCTGTCAGACTTTGATTCCTCTTCTTCTTTTGATATTCGGATCCATTGATGACTGTATGAATGTTGAATTTCTTCAACGGTGTAACGACGTGCGACATAACAAATTGATAATGGACAAAAATGTCCTTACACCAATGAGCCATGCGCTTTTCTTGTTATATTAATTTGGATTAAGATTTTTATAACTTGGTAATCTTTTGTTGTATTGTATACACTTACACCGAGTAAGCTTTGTAACTTTCATCGTTTGTGAGTGTTATACACTATTCTTTCCTCTTTCAAAACGCTACTTTCATTAGTAATCTCTTTATTCTTTCATTGATCGTTCATTAATTGAGTTTATATCTTGAAATGTGTTACTTGATCATGATTTTAAAATTTGTTTTGACTCGAGAATTGCGTAAACTTTAGGAATTGATCATAGGAAATCTTTGTTATATCACCCATATTAGCTTTGACCGCACCTTATATATTTTCCCTCGTCAACCCCTTTTAGCCTAAATATTAGCCTTTTGTTTCATTATCCAAAATCCCATAACCAACTCCTAATTGGAGTTTTAAACCATATATATTACCTTCCATGCCTTTATTTGGAATGTTGCTTGGGATTGAATAATGTTACATAATGTGGTTATAATTTGGGCATATGAGAGTAGAAAAAAAAAAAAAAAAAGTGAAGAAAAAAAAAGAGAAAGAAGAAAACAAGAGAAAAGAAAATAAAGAGAAAGTTATATATGTTGTTTATAGTTGTTCAATAATCTTTGTTTACTCTCCCCATTACATATTCAATACTTGTTATGGATGTTATTGTCCAATTTTGGAATTTCCCACTATTTCCCATTATCCTGAGTTTTCATCCCCCGAACGCTTTGATTCCCATATATATTTACCTTCTTTTGGAATCGTAACCCCAAACCTACATTACAACCTTATCAAGTCCTATGTGATCTTAGGGTGCATTTAATTTATAAGTTTAAATAGTTTGATAATCTATGAAAATACATTTCGCCTCCTTTAATGAGCGGTATCTTTCATTGAGATTACATGTTTTTATTTTCTATATAGCGTTCTTCATTTTTGACCTGTGAGCGGCCTATTTTCCATTTGCATTTACTATTTATGCCCGCATGTCCTGTGTATTACCTCCCTGTTTCGAGTGATTTTCATCTGATGAGTGTAATGCCTGTGAGGATTGACTTATGTATGTGCGTTAATGTTTGTTATTCGGATTATTCAAGTTTTTGCCAAATCATACTTTGAATGTTCTCCCCCCCCCCCCCCCACACACACACACACTTTTAAGGTTTCAATTTAATGAGGTGCATTCTATAATTTCTAATGAAATTGACTTTCATTTGAATTCGTTCATTATGCTAATAATGCGTATGAAATCCTTTTCGATATTGTTGGGCTTGTCACATGTTGGTTGGGCATATTTTGAGGAAACTATTTGATGTTTGTGGGTTTCATCCCTAAAAACCTTCACGAGACAACACTCGTCCACTAGGGTAACCTAGGATTTAACGTCTTATTGCATATGCTAAATGAAATCGAATCGCCTGCGAAAGTGGCTTTTATGTTTTTTATATCATTTTTGTAGTTTCCTCCTGCTTTGATTTACATCTAGTTCTTATTGTTTCCTATTTAACTACTAGGGACTAACAATGTGTAAGTTAGGGGTGTGATTCGTATCAAAAATTGCATATTTATACCCTTGAAGCTACGTATTTTTACCCCCCTTGGGTGCCTTAGTCTCTATATTTGTTCCTGTTAACTAGACAACCTCTGTTTTATATTGTTAACATGCTATATGAGGTATAATTGGCGTTCTGTAGGTAGTTAGGTACTAAGTATGAAGTTTGGATGCATTCCGGTGAAGTTACGTACGCATCCGCATGCGTAAGGGCATTTCAGTCATTTCATAGTTTGGGTAACTAGTCCAACATCTCCATTAAAGTTGTAGACATCTAGGCAAGTTTCACGTGGCCATAAACGGTGTACAATTCTGAATTCGAACGAAGAACTTACGGTAATTATCGCAGAAGAGAAAGACATTTCAAAGAAGAAGAAGAAGAAGAAGAAGAAGAAGGAAAGGAAAAACAGGGGAGCGAATCGATTTGCATCTTTGCGAATCAATTCGCTATGAACCAGTAGCCAATTTTCAGGAACGAATCAATTTTCTCCTAGTGAATTGATTCGCTACAAGGCAGTGCCCCAGGTCCTTTCCAGCAAATCGATTCATTTTCAGCCAAATCGGTTCGCTCACCAGGAGCCTTCGAGATATTTACCTAGAAAATCGATTCGCTCGAAGGCAAATCGATTCAGCTCTACATATATTTTTCTTTCCTTTTAATTACAAGTTTGTCATTGGGACTTTTGTATATATACTTTTTTCTCTCATTACAGAGATATATCTTGTAAATGTAGTTTTAGATAGTTTTCTTCTTGTTTTTCTCTTTGGGAGCTAGGGTTTGGAGATATTTTAGTGTGTGCCATTTTCTCCCTCTGAGGGTTTGCTCGTATAGAGGGGTTTGCCCATGGAGGTTGTATTAAACACTATTCATCATCTTGGCTATCAATCCAAGTTTCCATTTTTGGTATTTCCTTATTTCTCTTGCTTTATTTGCGTGCTTTCTTTACTTGCTTTCTAGGTTATGCATCCTTGGATTTAATTAACTGTCGAAACGAGACCCACTCTTAATGAATCCTTAGTCCCTTGTAACCATTTACACGTGTTAAGCCGAGGTGAGGGAGATTAGTCCCATCTTATAGTTTTTTTATCTTTGTTAATCTAGTTTTAATTAACCCATGCCTAGATCAATCTTTTCCTTTTCTTATCTTTTCTTTCTTTTCAGGTAGAAAAGCATCTTTTATGATTTTATTCAGAAGTATTAAACCGATTAATATTCTAGCACATTTCTCTATGGATTTGATACCTGGACTTGGCCGCTATACTCCATTTTTGAGTGTAGTAATAAGTTTAGGTTTTTGTATTGAGGAGGTGAAATGAAAACAATAATCGACGTGCTGACAACGCGCTACCTTTTCGCCCTCGATCCTCATCTACCAGCAAAATTCTTCTCTTGGGAGACATTATTTCATCCTCAGCGTCAAAAATCGTATTGTAATTCATCAGCTGTAAGGAAGAGGAAGTGGAAGACCCCTCACTGGTTGAAGAAAAGGGAACCTTGGGGATTGAATCCATTTGATGCACAGTAAAATTGTTGTTTCAATTCTTATACTCTAAAAGGGAAGACACCGACCTTGGGTGATCACCACGTACAACCAATGGCCTTCTCAGATTCTAGACTTTGATGAGTTCCTCCCTATTAAAGTGAAAAGGAGATGGATCTTTCTTCTTTGATCGAGTTGGACAAAAGAAAGAAAAAGTCATCAGTAATCATATTACGAAATAAATCTTAGAGTAGCAGAAATTAAAGTTAACCAATTTCACTTCCCCTCTTCGAGCACAGAAGCTCACGGTACTGCTCACCCTCAAGAAGAGGTGGTTGTTGCCAATTTTTGGAGATGAAACCTTGATTCAAATAACCCTTATTGGATTGAGGAAGATTGAAAACTAATACTATGTTATCCATACTCACCTTTAGATATAAAATCCCATATGTTGTGTGGGACTAGGAACAGCAATATCTGATATTTGGAATTACTATTTTGATCCCACATAACTCATTAATTCTATGGACTCCAATGACAATTCATCATATGTTTGGGCCACATTGGAAAGTAACCACCTCAAAGAAGTCATAAAACTACAAGAACAAATGATTGTGGGGAAATGATATCCCCCCCCCCCCCCCCCAGCCACTAAGAGGGTATGAATCCAATGGCCACTCTCAACAACAGTACAATTCTCAGGGACTAGAGCACACTCAATCGTTACCCAATGATGAATTGAGTATATCTTCTTAGACTCTCCCACGGTTCTCTCACTAACAAAATAAACCATTTTATGAAAGAAGAAAATACTACTCGACAGAAATAGAGACGATCGGGAGAAGCTACAAAGCTTAGGGAAGTCACAAGAAAAAATAAACAGAGACAATGAGAACTTACAGGCAAAGTATGAAGACAGAGGCTACAAAATGTTCTTTTTTGAACGAAATGAAGTGCAAAAACGATGGTGCAGAGTTTTTGATTATACATAGAACAAAATCCCAAGAGTATAATCATTTGAGACGAAGCCCAAGATCATTAATGTAATTGGTGGTTCATTTTTAAACTTTAGACTAGCGTACCCCTCATCGTTATTGATTAATTATAAATCATTCCCCCGTAGAAACCCAATAGTAAATTATCATGGGTTGACCAACCATTTGGACTAATCAAGTGCACAAAACTCTCCAGCCCATTTACGTCAAAAAGTTTTGGGGGTAATTGTGGGGTGCAAACCATAGCAGCTCAAACCACCACGGCCCAAGTAGGCCCAGTTTGGAAAAGATAAATGTATCACTCAAGTCAAGATTAATGACACGAGGGATAAGTATGGAGAGGTCAATCTTGTTATCTATAATCTCGAAGGATATTGACATAAATCAAGAAATGATCCAACCAACAATTGGAGAAGTTCAACATAACTCAACCATTTTTATCTCTATAAATAGAACCCTCACCTAAGGGCAAAGAGGCTTGTAATTCTTTGTTTATGAATTAGAAAGAATTAATAAAGGAGATAAAACACCCCGTGGATGTAGACAGTTGCCAAACTACGATTGTTTATTCTTTGTTTGGTTTTTATTTCTTTGATTCATTTATTGTAGTTATTTGTACTCGCAAAAATGAAAAAAATGAATAACGATGTGAGTACCAAACATATCTTCCAACAACTCCCCAAAATGCAATAAGTATTTTTTACAATGGGGTGTGTCATACATATGTTACAAGAACTTAAAGAATTTTAGGGATGTGTTGGGGATGTTTTGGGATGCAAAGTATTACTAAAAAAATGGGTTTATATCACTAATTTCTAGTTAGTCAAAATTTTTGACCCAAATAATGTTGAATACCAAAGCTTTTAATATTCACAAAAGCCTACTAATTATAGTGGGCCTACTAAAATATGACACGTTACATCATCACTAAAAATTTATATAGTGAAGACTTTCCAACATTATTAGTGTCGCAAAGCACACTAGGCTGCAATCTTTGTGTTTTAAGCAAGTGGAACATTGTAGTTTTATGTAACACCCCGCATTTTTCATGCATTAAATATTCAATTAATTTAGGAATTGAAAATTACTTGTGAGTCGTAATTTAATTGAATTAATTAGGGAAATTTTATTTAAATATTAATCGAGGAGTAAATGGTTAATATTTACAGGAAGTTATTTACTAAATGAATAGTAATTATTTATTTAAGTCATTTCGAGTATTAATGACAGGGTATGCACTTATCTCAACCGGGAGTCGGTATAGACTAAAGGGGTGAGGGGATAAATATTTTTATAAATTAATTCGGATGCCAATTCTGAGTGTACGGTTGAGTCCGGATGGGCCGAGATAGTCGGAAAAGTGTACCCGGGAGTTGTAAACGGGTCACGGGGCGTTTTTAGACATAGTCGGCCCCACACGGGGGCATTTGGGTCACTTGGGCTTGGCCCATTAGGCAAAAAACGGGATTAGGTAAATTAAGAAATTGGGAGGAATAATAAAACGGCTGATAGGGTTTTAGAAAAGGCTAAGTGTATTAAGGAACCCTAATAGCAGTTAAAGGCAGTTTTGGGATCACTAGAGAGCCAACAAGGATCGTCTTCAACCTTGGAAATTCATCTCCGAATCAGACACTACGAAACCTAAGGCAAGTGGATAACTTGCAATAGTATTGAATCTATTTTTCAATTCATATTCATGTGATGTGTTTGATCAAAATTCATTTTGGGTGTTCATGGCATAAACATGAGGTTTTGAAAATAATAATCTGATTTACGAATTTGAATGAGGATTCTTGTAGAAATCTGATATTATAAATTGATACATATCTGGTAGGATGATATCTGGATAATTAGAAACGAATTTGGTGAAGGTATTTGGGATGTAAATGGGTAAGGAATTAAAGATGGATATTTCCCCAAATTCAGAAATTGTAGTTAATGGACGAATTAATAACGTTGGAGGGCATTCTGGAGGTCCCTAATAAGGTTCCTAACTTGTATTATGGTTAAGAAAGCTTGAGATTGCTGGTAGAAGGAGTTAGGGTTTTATGAAACTCGTCCATGGCAGAATCTGTCTTCGCGAAGAAGACGAAAACCTGCTCGATCGATCGATCGAAGGTCGGCAGATTTTGACAGTTCGCCCAGTTTTATTTTTATAAAGAAAATTTAATTTAATCTTTTTCCATGAATTAATTTGGTGAGAAATTTATACATGGGTTTTAAATCTAATTAATGGTGAATAAAATTTATTTAGAATTTGGAGACGACTTAGTGTGACATCATAATTTAAATTCGTCGGGTTTTGGAGAAATTAGGTGATACACTAAGGTTAAATTTTTGAGAAGAGTTCGAAAGGATTAAACATAGTTAGAAAACAAGTACGGGGATAATGGTTGAAGAATACCGAGAGATAAACCTTATTTAGGTAAAGGCTAAATAATTTGAGAGTCGGGGATTTAGATTCGGGTGAGGTTGATTAGGACTACGAGAGTAAGTCCAATTTTATGGTGGGGGCTACACCAAAGGTGACTTAATTAATTAATGTGTGAATTAATTAATGATTAGAGTTGGACCATAAACTCTTAATAAATTAACTAGGCTTATGTTACGGATTGTGTACATGGTGTAGCCGGGACGTTTTATATTTATATATATATGTACGGGGTGTGACAGTATATATATATAGTGTGTGTGCATTAATATCAGTGATTGGATATTATTATTATTATTATATACTCTAGTGCTATAGGGGGAGGTTGCGCGTAGTGGATGAATCCCCTAGCTTGAGGAGTAGGGCGAGTACAATCCCAGGTCATAGCGTCCGTTATATGGGTGAGGGGCATCTCACTTTCAGGGAAGGAATATGACCGCCTCCAAATTCGTATATTAAACTAAGTTAGTGAGCGAATCTAACTCGAATAACTAGGTTATGTGAATACACCTACTAGGATAGCACTTGGGAAAATTTATGTTTTTGTGAGTATTTTTACTCGGTCAAAAGTTTGTATTAAATGTTATTTTAGTATGTTTGTGAATACTGTAAAATGATTAGATATATAATTAGGTAGATAATTATATATGGGATAATTAATACATAGTGAAAAATGTATTATGTGCAAAACGGGTGTGAATGTTATATGAAATTAAAACAGGTAATGATTTAATTAAGTTTGATGTTTATGATAACTTAAAAATCATGAATTAAGGCATACTCATTTAGTGTAGGAAAATTTCAAGGGTTAAAATAAGTATTGGGTCAAGAGCGCAGGACCTAGTAAATTAAATGGAAGCGTTAGTAGTGCACCTTAGAGGACGGGTGAAGAAGTCCTCAAGAGAGTGCGACACTAACTAAAATATGGAGAGCATGCATATTTATTTATTACTGCAAGTTAATCATTTGTTAAATGTTTTCAAATGTTTTTGGGTACTAACCCTTGCTATAAAAAATTTTAAAAACCTTTTAGGTGTCCAACTACAAGGGCCCCAAGCTTAACTCTATTCCGGGTATCCTTTGCTACAGCACATGTGGATGTTGCGGGGTTTCGATAGACGCCTCCTTCTTTCGTTCGTGTAGGAATTTTCTAGCAGTTATCTGAGCATGTCGCTCACAGTTCATGTATTAAACTTGTTAAGATTTTTCTTCTTATCTTTACTTGTATTGGTTATTTGGACCGATGGTTTATTCGGTTAAGTATTTTAATTGTGGATGGTTAATTTAGTTAATTGTGATTGTGTATTATTTTATGTTCCGCATGAGTTTTAATTAATTTAAAGATATAAAAATTGGCACCAGTCTACTTTTCTCACTTAGGTGGTTAGTAATTAAAAAGACGACAGTGATGCTAAGAATGGACCAACTGAGAAACCTTTTCTAACATGATTTAGGACTGATCACCCGGGATTAATTAGGCGGGGTGTCATATTTTATTGACATAGAGACTAATATGGTTAGTCTTTATTTTATAAAATTACCGAGAATGAGGCTTTGTTTTCCCAAAATAATTAATGAGTCATACTCTTTTAATAATATGTTTCGGTATTAAAACACAAGCTATTTTCTTAATTAATCAACAATGATAGAATTTTATTTAAAAATTAATTAATGGTTAGTCCCTACTAGATTGATATATTTCGCTTCAAGTCTACCTTACCTTTTGTGTTTAAAAAGTTCCTTGTCTATTATTTCGATAATTTTATTTTTATTTGGGGAACGGGTTTAGTTTTTTTTTTTTTTTTTTTCTTTATATTTAGGGTTTGTGGTGTAAGTTTAGTAATTTTTTAACAAGTTTAGAGTTCAAGGGTTTCGAGTTTATGGTTTTGATCTTTATATGTGAGAGAAGCAAAAAAGCCCAGATTTAAACACAAAATAAATAAAAAATATTTAGGTACTTTTGGTCAAATGACCCATTTAATATAACTGTCATTCCATGCTCCTTTTAGTATATTTGTACATCTATAAAATTATATTTATTTTTAATGTATTCAAGTATTTTTAATTAATTTATTTGTTTGTTTGTTTTAGTTTTCGAGGATTTGTTGTCTGGTAGATATTAGATGTGAGATTAAAGGTGAGAGGTAGAACCAATGGCCACGTAATGTTGTTATTTGTTTTCACTTTGAGACTAGAAATGCAAAGCATTACCCACATCAAGAAAAACCCAATAACGACTCCTTATTATCTAGTTTATGGTTAAAAAGAAATTTCTAAAATCTTTTGAGGCCTAATTTCAACTTATTTAACCAAGTGTTTTGGAAGAATATGAACTCTTTTAGTTTACCTATTATTAGGGCTAGCTTTCAGTCAGTTTGGTCGGTAAATGAAATATACCAACATCAAACCAACTTTAATTTATGAAAACCGAACTTACCACTCTTACTGGTCGGTACAAATTAAACTATACAAAAACCAAACCGAGCAGTTTATCGGTAAGGTTTTAGTTTTTGGTAAATTCAATAATTTTTAAAATATGTAAATAATAAGATTCTTCTATGTAAATAAAAAAAATCTTAATTATTTAGTCTAATTTTTTAAGATTTATTATATACACTCTCAAGTTATTGTTTATTTTTATTGTTGGTTCAGTTGTAACCATTATGGAACAAGCATCATTCTCGGCAAAAAGGAGGATGGTTGGTTACAAATATTTATAGATGGTTTTGAGTCGTTATGGGACTTGTTATAATTTCAAAAATACATGGGATGGGAGCCCATTAAATTTTAGGGTCTGGGACTAAAACAAAAAAAAATTAGGGTATGGGACTAAAAAAATGAATAATGATATAAGTACTTAACATATTCCCAATACCGCCCCAAAGTGCATTAATTATTAGTACAATGGAATGGGTCCCACATATGGTACAAGCACTTGATGCATTTTGGGGATGTGTTGGGGGATGTTTTAGAACACGTAGCATTACTAAAAAAAATGAGTTTATATTACCATTTTCTATTTGGTCAAAATTTATTTGATCAAAATTATGATGAATACAAAATTTTAAATTCTCACAAAAAGCCCACTAATTATAGTGGTCATACATAGAAGAATCCTTATATGGAAAAAGAAGAGAAAAAGGTACAAAAATAACTGACCTTCTCATCATTTTTTTTGTTAAATTTAATTAGATTAATTACACTTAGGCCCCCCTGAACTTTGAACCCCCCAACTTCAAGTTTCCACAGCTAACCCCTAAGACTTCCACTGCCAGTGCAAGTTACCCAAAAACATCAACGCCGTGAGTTTTTTGGTGGGTAAAGGCTCAGGTGTGTCCCACGTGAGTTTTAAGTGAGGGAAAAGTTATCTTTTAAGGGTAATTGGATCGTTTGGTATCTAAACATCATTTAGGGAAAAAACCTCACTCTATTTAACTATTCAAACCTTCAACTGATCAAAACTAGATACATCGCCTTCTTACTTAATCGTGTTGGAGATTATAGTACAATAGTGTGGGAATTAAGAACGGGCTTGTTCGATATTGAAGAAGGGTTGGAAGCTTCACTCTAGTAAGTGTCTTATACTTTTTTCTCTTCTTTTGGTTGTTTGATGTTATACATGGTTGAATTTTTGTTGCATGTTGGTCGAACCTTAATGTAAGGATGTTTTTAACTTTAAATCACATATTTGTTGCAAAGAACTTCGAAACTGAATTTTTATTTTGGTACATTTGACAGATGTTAGATGTTTTTATGCTATGCCATAGTCAGTAAGGGGAAATGTATAAAGTTGCCTTTTTGTTGTTATTTATGATTCATGTGAATTAAATCTCACTTTTAGTGTAGTTTAGTGTGTCCCCGTCATTTTTTTTATTTATTCTTATTTATGGTCCTTATCCTATAGTTGAAACACAACCATGTTGTTTATTCTTATTTCTGATCCATTCCCCCATTGAAAACAGAACCATGTATTTTATTGTTGTTTATTTCTCCAATATATTAATTCATTTTTCTTTTTTCTGTAGAAAAAGTGTGAAACCCCTCTTATTAAAATAACGGTTGGTCAGCCATCTACTAAAATAAAACAAAAATCTCATGTGGCACATTCTTAGCATCACTGTCGAAAATTAATTAATTACTAATAACCTATTAAGCCCTGTTTTAAATTTAAAACTTATTTAAATAAAACTGTGATAAACTTCCATTCATCATAAACCATTCCAAATAAATAATTATACATTCATCACAAGTAATATCAGAATACTAGAATACATATAAAAATTCAAGTGACTGAATAAACCATCGGTATAAATCCCATACAAATATCCATTACCACTGAATTAAATAATAGTCTGACAATGGACAACATGTCTGAATAAGGACTGAATAAATCCTATCTAGAATCTCAAGATAGATGTGACTAATCAAATCCCTGCGAGCATCCACAACTTTTGCAGCTCCGTCAACCTGGAAAGAATATTCATGCCTGGCGTCCTTGTGGCTAGACACCTAAAAGTTTTGAAAATATTTTGATACGGGTCAGAGGTCAAAACCTTTTGAAAATATTTTACAAGTGATTAAAATGAAATAATAGATATGTAATGCACTCTTCCATATCTAAACTAATGCCTCACTCCCTTGAAATACTCCTCACCCCTTAACTATAGTGCACACCTAATACGTGTATTTTAAACACCCTAGCTATGCTACACTGCCTAACTAATCTCAAAGTAACTCTTAGTTCCATACACTACCCTGTGTCATGCGTATATTTTGTTTCGCTTTAAATTCTCAATTATCTTTCATATCAGCGTTATAATTATAATTTATCTATTCATTTCGCATAAGTTTAATCTAGTTATTAATTCAATATTAACACCTTAGTGTCATATACCTGTATATATTTTTTGCACACTTATATACGTATTTTCATATCATATCAAGTATAAATACATATAAATTGTTCACTATATATGTATAATTGCAATACCTCCGAGCATTACCTCGTTGGATGCAAATCTCTAGCATGCTATCAGGTTCGAGGGATATATACCTCAACTTGGGCCACCGAGTCGAAATCGCACCACCGAACCCAAATCGTAATGTAAAATCAGAGGTGATCATAGTCATACATCTGTGGTACATAACCATTCCAAATTACCCCACTGGATTCAAAACTCAAATAGCGTGGTCGTTCAATAGACCTATAACCAGTGGAGTCGATCATTACACCAAAACTATCAACTTGTCACGATCAAAAACCTTGAAAAGTCAAACTTGTCACAGTCTTTGACCATGACTAGTTTGGGAGTGACAACGGTATTTGTCACGGACTTTGACCATGAAAAGTCCGTGACAAAGGGAAACTTGTCACGAACATTAACCGTGACAAGCCGGTGATAAATAAAAAATTGTCACGGACTTTGACCTTGATAAGATCGTGACAAGTTTCCTTTGTCACGGTCTTGTTACGATCAAAGTCAGTGACAAATCTCAACAGATTTAAAAAAATTGTTGGGTAGTATGGCTACTACCACTGCCCAGTAGTATATTTGTACATGTTACAGCAAATTTTAACCTGTCCAAATAGCATATATATCAAGTAACATTCAATATTCAATAACCAACACAAATAAATACAAATATCCAAAACCAAAACCAAAACCAAAGCAAGATGTAAATATCCATAATAAAAACCAAAACATTTGAATATCCATAACCAAATCAAAAAATACAAATAATGTCTAATATCCAAATAAAATAAATACAAATAATATCATAGAGTAGGGTCTACAATATATTGGAGGAGGAAGGAAGGCCACACGATATATGCATCGAGACACCCATTAATTTGTCGAACGCCACATTGTTCTAGCAACCACAAAAGTGAATTCTCCTTTCTGGCCAAAATATACGTGACGAGCTGAGAACACACTATATGGTTGACTAAATTGAGTCTATGACATATAGGAATTCCAACTAGTTTGGATATCGAGACAAAATAGGATTAGATTTTTTTATGAGTTACTCTCTCAAAAAGGAATTCAAACTTCATCAAAGGAATCCCATCCAAGAACGACAGTGCTTCAATTCTCTACAAAAAGGGAAGTATTAAACACATGAACCCAAATTAGGACACAATCACAACATATATGTGTTGTTACGTGTGCACATATTTCATATGGTGGTTAGTCCTCATCAAATATTTTTTCAATTCATTTAAACATTTTTCAAATCATTTTAAATGATTTTTCTTATTTAAAATCTGGTTTTTAAAATGTTTGAGGCTAAAATCAAAATTACTTTTTGTGGTAAAACACTTGGTTGGGTAAGAAGTAAAACTGCTTGAAAATTATGGGGTTACATTTTGGATTTTTCAAATTTTCTGAAACTCACGTCTGGTGACTTCTTTTAGCCAAACGCATTTTGCATTTTTAACACTCCGATTTATGTTTCTTTAAAAACTGAGATACTGAGTTTAGTCTATGACCCTTGATCCTGGTTTAATCGAAGATAAAAATCATACCAGATGTCAATCCATGTGTTCCTATTTTATCCAACCATGGTTCGTCTTTTACACCACTGATTTTCCACCATTAGATTGAGTAGCCTGATCGTTCGAGCTGATCTCCACCATTGGCCTATAACTGACCTTCCTGATCCTTTTCTATAAGGTATAAAACATCTCTCAAGGTTTGTTATTCATTTTTTTAGATAGAGAGAAGGTCAGCATCTCCAAGGGAGAAAATATAGAGAGTAGCTAGAGAAAACAGAGAGAGAGAAAAGAGAGACGAGAAAAAGTTAGAGTGTTCAAAACTAAATAGAATTATTTTTCTCAAACAAACCAAACTGTAATAGCCTATAATCTTTACAAGCCCAGAAAAATCAAAATGGAGAATGGATCTAAGGGCTTCGTAGAAGTTGTGTTTGTGTGTTCTTTCATTGTTTAAGACCTCTTCAATATTATATCTCTCTAGAAACCATATTCTTCACATAGAATATTTTTTTAGGTTCTTTATATCTGATTTGTTTTGATCTTATTCTTGTTAATTTTTTTCTCCAAATTTTGTGATCTCAAATATATTTTGAGAAATAAGACTTTGGTTGTGATATGTTTGTATATTGTTACTCATACCGTCTGTAATTAAGTGTGTGTGAGTTTCATGCAAGTGATTTAGAGCACATCACCACATACACCTTCACACTACTACACTGAAAAGTGTTGGTATTCAGATATTTGACTTTAGAGTCGACGTAAAGCTACAAGGAGTGGAGTTACAAAGTTGGGAGAACATCAGCAACATCAGAATCTTAGGAGAAGTCAGAATATCTAGAAGAGTTGGTATATTTCTGAACTTAGATTTAGGTCTGATTGTGTGTCTTGATTGTTATATAGTTTGTAAATTGTTACTTTATTTTAGTGGACTTTTTACTTTTAAGGTGTATAGACCTCCGTGGATGTTTCCCTAAATGGGTGGGGTTTTACCACGTTGAAATTGCTCGTGTATACTTCCTGTTCCTCTCATCCCTTTCTTAAGCTTGTGTTGATTTAATTTTCTTAAGTTTTGTTTTTCAAAACTGGTAAACCTATAACTAAAATAACTCGTTCATACTGTTTTACACATCTTGTTTTAAAATTTGTTTTAAGAAAAGAGTTTCTTCAACAAACTGTTCGGAACCATTTAGATAGTTTAATCTTGAATTAAACGACTTAAGTGGTAATTTTTTCAATTGGTATCAACTTAGTTTTTTCACAAATTCTTTAGATCTTGAGTTTCTGAAATTTTTTTCTCAAAACAAATTATGCACGAGCAATTTAAGAGACTAGGTAACCTGTCCAGGCCCCCTCTCTTTGATGGAACCAACTTTCCTTACTAGAAGGTAAGGATGGTTGCCTTCATCCAAGGGACATTGGAAGATGATTCCTGGGAAGGTATTGAAAATTGTTATACTTTTCTAACTAAACCTGCCGCTGAAGGAAGTACTGTGAGGATTAGAAAGTTACTAAGTGAATTCACTAAAGAATAGAAAGAGACTTTCCTTAACAATAACAAAGGCAAAAATGCCATATTCATGTTATCAATGAACACAAATTTAAGAGGATATCATTTTGTTCTACCTCTAAGGAAGCATGGGACACCCTAGTGACTGCACATGAGGGTGACACCAGAGTTAAATATGCTAAAACACAAATTTTAATCCAGCAGTACAACTCCTTAATCATGACTGAGATTGAGTCACTTGATGACTTCTATATTAGACTGACAGACATTGTGACCAAATTTCATGGTAATGGGATTATTTATGATAGAAAGGAAATTGTCTCTAAAATACTAAGATCAATTCCACAAAAATTTGATAATAAGAGATATGTAATTGAGGAGATGGATGATCAAAATCTTACACCTGACTCAGTAGAAAATTGAGAACTTTGGAAATGGAATTAGAATTTAAGAAACAATTAACCCAGTCCCAAAAGAGACAGTCTGCCTCCAATCTTATTTTTTCATCTTAGTTGACCAATCCTGAATTTAGCATACCTAACATTGACTTAGACTCTAATGAGGACCGTAATTTGGATACTTTGGATAATTAGGTTGCCTTGATGTCTAAACAGTTTAAGAAAATTGTGAATTTTCAAAATAAAATAGCAAAGAGACAAGGAAAACCTACTTATCCAAATTAATCTAACAACAGGCCTCATGAGAGAAGATAAGACAAATACTAGTATGACAATCATAAGAGACCTAATAAAGACCTTAAAAATATTGAATGTTATAGATGTGGAAAGTTAGGAGACATGACTAGTGACTATAGAGTTAACTTAGACAAAATTCACAAACATAATATGGCTCATTTAAGCAAGACTTGGGATGACTCAAGTGACTCTGAAAATGATGAACCTAGTCATCTAACACATTTGACCCTTGTATGTTATTCTTTGCTAAGATAATCTACAATGATGATGAGGAATCTGATCATATTATGATTGATATTGTGCCTACTTATTTATCTGCCTTAGTGATTGAGAATGTTGATAATGCTTCAAGTGCCATGTGTGTGAGTCAAATGGAATGCTCTATTGTTGATGTCAATGGGTGTGTGAGTCCTAAAAATGAACCGCTAGGGGACAATGCACACTTAGCGACTCCGAAAATGATGACCTTCCTGAGATTCACACACTGTACACAAAAACTCTCAAGAAAAGAACTAGGCTTGAAAAGATTATCAAGGATCTTACCCAGAAGATAGAAACCTTAAGTCTGATGATCAAACAAAATACTGAAGAGTGCACTACTCAATGTCTAACTCATGAGAATGAAACTAAAAAATTTTAACAAAAAATAAAAGAGTTGTCTAACTCTAATGAAATTATGGAAAATAAATACAAAGGAACGTTGTTGGAATTGGAACAAACAAAAGAAAAGATATCCACGGTCTTTAAAAAGTTCACAAAATTTGAAAATAATTATAAATGTTTTGAAGATTATGTTGCTGAAAGCAAAACCAATTCTGATGACAGGATTGGAATAGGATTTTTTCCCAACTCTAAGACACAAACTAAAAGTGTTGAAACTATAAAGTTTATATCTGGTGGCAAAAGACCTATTGAAACTTGTCTAGATTTCCAAGGTTTAAAAAATGATTTTGATAAAAAACAACTGAAGTTAGACATTGGTGAATCAAGAAACCCTAATCATAATGTTGAACAAAAGACTAAATACGTTTGCATAGTCTGCAACTTATTTGGCAAGAACATTCGACGTTTCATCCTCTGCCACCTAGGAACGAGACTAGAGCTCAAAACCTAGACAAACCTTTCAATAATAATTTTCATAAGGTTGTGAGTTCTACGTTCCATCTTTAGTGATCCTATTGTGATGTCTATGGACATTCCCTTGATGGTTGTTATTTCAAACGTCTATGTAATCCAGTCTATAACTCTACCGTTTACCATAACTTTAAATATTCTAGGAGAAGCAAAAATAACTATGTCCTTCCTAGACAGCCATAAAAGAATTATAGCAATCTTAATAGAAGGAAAAGGACTAATACTAAAAGATAATCAACAAGAAGGAATCCTAGATTTTATTCTAGACCAATTGCTCCAACTGTTTATAACAACAATAAAAATGTGTAAAAATATTTTTAAAAAGATATAGAAGCTCGCAAGTTTTATCAAATACGAGCTAATAAGCGCAAATTGAAAACTAAAGCAATTTGGGTTTGAAAAGATTATCTATTACCCCAGTTAAAATGTAACATAGTGATTAGTGCTTTTAGAGCTGAACATACTACAACTGGATGGTATTTAAACTCAGGTTATTCTAAACATATGACTAGGGATGATTCCAAACTTTTAAACAAAACTAACTTCTCTGGAGGAAAAGTCTTGTTTGGACATGGTGTATCATCCTAGATCATTGGTAGAGGAACACTCCATGAAGAAGGATTACCCATTCTTTAAGATGTTCTCTTGGTAAAAGGACTTAAAGCCAATTTACTAAGTATATCACAGTTTTGTGACTCAAACCATATTGTCACTTTTTCAAAGAACAACTGCAAAATTTTATATAAAAAAGGTGATTGCATTATTACCGGACTCCGTACTCCAGATAACTGTTACACTGTCAATCCAAGTAAAGAGGTTTGTAACATTTCTAGAATGGATGACAATGAGATATGGAATAATAGGTTGGGTCACATTAATTATGATAGTCTTGGCAAATTGTTCTCCCAAGAGATAGTTAGAGGTCTTCCCAAGATTAAACGAATTTCAAATATTATTTGTGGTCCATATGAAGAAGGGAAAATTACTAAGGCTCCCCATAAGAAAGTTAAAGAAGTTATATCCACTAAACCTCTAGATTTCATCCATATGGACCTAACGGGTCCTTCTCGTACTGTTAGTCTTTATCGCAACAGTTACATCCTTGTTATGGTTAATGATTTCACTCGATTTACCTGGGCTGCCTTCTTAAAACATAAATCAGAAATCTTTTGTAAGTTTTCAAAAATCTTAGTTCGTTTAGATAACGAAAAGGACACCCAAGTAGATAGAATTCGTAGTGATGAAGGAGGAGAATTCGTAGATTCGGGTGTCATATTATATTATGACTATAATGGTTACAAACATGAATTTAGTGCTCCTAAGACACCTCAACAAAATGGGATTGTTGAGCGTAAAAATCAAACTCTTCAAGAAATGTCCCATGCGAGTATTCATGCAAAAAACCTACCAAAATATTTTTGGGTAGAATCCATTCGTACTGCCTATCATATAATCAATCAGTCTACTTAAGGAAGAATACCAAACAAACATCCTATGATATTTGGTATGGAAAGAAACCTAACCTAAAACACTTTAGAACCTTTGGTAGTGCCCGTTATATCTGTAAGGACAGAGAACATCAGTCTAAATTCAAAATCAGAGGAGATAAAGCCATATTTATAGGAATTCTCCAAATAGTAGATCATATCGTGTATAAATTCTTCGTAAAGGAGATAAAGCCATCTTTTTTAGCTAGAGGGGAGACGAAGAGACTCAGTCTCCTCTCCATAAATAGGACACCCGAAATAACCATGTATTACACAACCGGATAATGTCTCCTAAGATGGAAAATCATGAATTGCCCCATCAACATAACTTTCAGTAAAAACTCTTCTTTTTTATTAGAGTCAAATGCATGTACACCCTCTTTCCATAACTCATTTAATTCTTCTACCAAAGGATCCAGGTAGACATCGATGTCCTCACTTGGTGCCTTTGGCCCAGGAATCGATAAAGATAACCTTGAAAATTCAGGTCTCATACACTGTGAAGGGGGGAGGTTGAGTGGGGCTAGGATCATTGGCCTACACTCTGATTGTTGCTTAGATTTCCAAAAGGATTGAAACCATCTATTGATATTGCCAAACGAATGTTGCATTATTCTCGAGAAAAATCGGGATACTCATAACTCATCATGTTCCAAGATATAGAATCAATAGGATGGTTCATGAGATTATCCCCTACTTCTTCCCTAGCATGACAAGTCATTGCCTCCGCTATCCATGGTACTGTGAAAAATTGATGTAATCTAGGTCAAACGGGAAAATATTTCAACACTTTTTGAGGCACTTTTGAGCTTATGCCTTCCTTACTAGTAGATTGGACATATCAAGGTTCATCGCATACTGGACAACGATCGAGATTTTCATACTCCTTTAGGTATAGTATGAATCCATCACACAATCATGAATTGATTTATACTTTATTCCCAAACCTTTCAAATTATTATTCATAATAGGATAGCTATTTGGAAGCGTATTCTGCTTGGGTAGCAAGCCTTCACCCAATTCAGAATTCCTGTCACGCTATTACTAGACAAACCATATTGGGTCTTCAAATTATGCAAACCATCCATGACATGTAAAGTTATTTGATCTTTCTCATAGCCATAGCACAATGGATGGGTCGCCTTCAATTTAAACTTTGGTAGTCATCGTCAAGTTTATCCTAATATTTTCATGAGCACCAGAACCTTGTACAATGTCAGTGACCTCATTTTCTTCCACTTCATGAACTCCATACGCGTCATCAACTAAACCCTCTATCATATTATGATCTACATTGTCCTTATTCCCTTATACATTTATCCTACTTGTTGAAGGTTATTGTGAAGGTAGCTCAGGGACAAAAAGAACTTTTGATTCTCCGTGAAAAATCTAAAATTGATAATTATCTTTCATACCCCATCTTAATAAATGTAGTTCAACTGCTTTCCACTCAAACACCTTACCATTCTTACGCTTAACACACGGACATGTGAACTCTTCATCATTACGACATCTCTTTGCGCATTTGACAAATTCATTAGCACCTCTGCGAAACACAAAAAAAACCATTTATTCATAGAATAGTAAAAACACCCATCCACTCTTTGTATTTAAGATATCCTATCACAGCTACTACAAACAATCACCTATTATGGATAAGAATCGTATATTCATGGATTAGTATAAACAAAAGTGTGAACATTTAGTTCCCATTAAATAATTTACTACAAGATTGACATTTCATCTTTCGGTGTTATATTATAAAAATAATATAATTCCTATTTCCTCCATCTCCTCTAAAGGGTGAGTGGTCCTATCCCATTCAAGACCGCATATTTCTGTAATATACTTAACAACTCATGCACATTGTTCCAATTTGAGAAAAATTCGACAGCATATCCCCATAGTTCTCCAAGTACACAATATAGATTCGCAAGTGTAAGTATTATTTCAATTTATCAATTGAAATAACACTTAACATCGCATCATCTAGTATGTACCCAGAGAACATTAAGATACGGCAACAGAACTTCCCCCAAAAGTAACAAATTTAAGGCATTTAGAATATTATTATATAGAAACTAAGCAATCCCAAACTGTCCAAATGAGGCAATTCGAGAGATCTCATTACAGGGGTAATGACTCTCGAACGGGTCTAAGGGATATTGAATGTGTCGCATAAGAACTAGAAGGCTAGTATCTATGCGCATTATATCTAATTTAAAGTAGTTATAAATGTTACAGAACCGTTATGTCATGCATTCACATGAGAATAAATGCATGCATGCACCCCCCAAAGCAAATGTTCTATAAAAAGTTGACTTAATGTAAATTTACACATGCAGACCTAGATTATAGTAACAAGAATCGCAATAGTTATGTTTCACATGTGAATGCATGATTACTTATTACTTGTTATATAAAATTTATAATATGTTTCATTTAATTATGTCTTATTTATATTCAGTTTAATCACAACCTTAAATGTTAGAAATGCCTAGGCCAACCAACTCAATGGACATCTCAGTGTTCAAATCCACCATTCAACAACAATTCAAGAATCCAAAAAAACAATCCAAATAATAATGAGATATATTAGAAACTCGTAGGACCAACCAACTCAATGGCCATCTAAATGTTCAAATCCACCAATCAACAACAATTCAATAATCTCTATGTGTGTGAGTATGTGTGTGTGTGTGTGTGTGTGTGTGTATATATATATATATATATATATATATATATATATATATATATAGAGAGAGAGAGAGAGAGAGAGAGAGAGAGATGTACCGAAATGTGTGTGTGTAGAAAGAGAGGTGGTCGCCGCTGCTACAATTGGATAAAAAACCAAATTTCAATTTCAGAATTGAATACCAATTTCAATTTATACCAAAAATCAAATACACACTATACATACAATTTCAATATACAAATACCAATTTTAGAATATAAATTTCAATATAGAATTACCAATTTAAATAGACAACTACCAATTTCAATTTATACCAAATACACACATTAACATACACACTAACATATACACACACATGAACACACACACTAACACATGCACACACACTAACCCACTGTCCATACACACACACACAAACTCTCACACACACACCAAGGAAATATATAAAAAGAGAGAAACGTACCTGATAGAAAGAGAGAGAGAGAGAGAGAGAATCACATAGTTTAGGGAAATAAGGAGGGAAGGGAAAAGAGGGGAAAAAAGCTTAAGCGACAAGCGTTTTTTCTTTTTAATGTCATCACGGATGTGTCACGGTCAATGAACTTGACAAAAAAATGCGTGTTTTTTATCACCGTCTTTGAGCGTGACAAGGCTGGCCGGGTAAAGGGTACTAATTTGGCCTTTTCGATGTAGTGGATACTACACCTATTGGGATTCGACAGAGTAGACCGCCCCCTATGCGCAACCTCCATTGATAGCATTTTCTAGAGTAGGTATGTTTCACATATATCAAACACACAGATATAATCGTACATATATGTATGGCCTCTCTCTCTCTCTCTCTCTCTCTCTCTCTCTATATATATATATATATATATATATATATATATATATATATATTTATACACACACACACACACACACATACGCACACACACACACACACACACACATACACACACACAACTGTGCATATCACTCGTAGCACTAGCCTAATTTCCTCGAGTCTAATCTCGATTCCCGAATATTTTAAATAATTACTTATTTAATTCATTCACAAATATAATAATGAATCTGGACACTAATCCATTCCCAACCATCACATATCCTAAGTCCAATCGAATTTCCAAACCAAAATTATTACTTTCTTTTTTGAGTTTCGTTCGTCCTAAACTCCCTTAATTTCTCACCCCGGATTTATCCCGACTATCCCAATGTATTATAAGAACTTGCATAATTTTTAGAAGTCCTAATATTTATTTACGGACCCTCAATGTTCATAAAAATTCCAAATAATTCCCGTAAAGTTTAAACAACCAAAATTATTTCTCACAGCATGTCTGAATCGATTCGACTTCAAGGCCCGAATCGATTCGATTTTGGGCAGTGGCCCTGTTCAGGTATCCCATACGTGATTTTATCGTTTCCCATCAATCAATTCAATATGTATCAAAATTTTAACCCCAAGTATTTCAATTCCTATCAATCCAACTATGATTATACTTATTTTGCATATTTAAATTCATCCAAACATAATCAAATTCATAGGATTCAATACTGTAATTAAGAATTTCACAATATCTCAATTTACTCAAAAGAATTCACTAATATTCAATCTTTTTCATTCAAGATCGTATCTTTATATTTGGATTGAAACTTATAATTCATATGGAATAATTATCGCTTCCAATTCAATGAAATCATTCCCAAAATCCCATTTTAGCATATAAATTCCACCCAAAATGTATATTTAATCTCACCAACCATGATATGAATTGAAATGCATAAATATACTAATAATTAAGTTTAGCCACTTTCCTTAAAATTATAGTAGAGTTTAAATTATTTGTTGTGTGATGATTCTAGCCCAGGAATTGTTCTTAAAATCCTTCCCCAATTTCCTTTCTTGAGCTTTCTTTGATTTTTCCTTCTCTTTTCTCCCATCTCTCACTTTTAGACCTTTGGAATGATGTTGTGGCTACTACCTATCATTCTCCATACCTTCTTATAACCTCAAACCCGAAATTAGGTTATCCCTACAGTGTAGAATGACCCGTATACCCCTATGCAGGTCTCAACAAGTCTAAAAAGCTCGTAAACCCAGTTACTACCCACGGTACTTAATTTTGACTATTCTGACCCATTTTGGATCATCTGTTCACCCGCAATAATCATTCAAGTCACCCATTTTTGATCATCTATGATGAAGTATATGAAGGGGTTGTTGCATATACAAACTTATGTCATGCATTGAGATATTGTTCATGTTTAAGGAATTAGGTTATACATCAAATTGCATTGTTCATTTCTTAACGAGTGGTGATAATATATTAAAAGCACTTAAGCCTATAAGCAATGACGTAAAATCCATGAACTTGAAGAAGTATGCTAACAAGAAAGATATTGTGAAAGTTTTAACTGAACATTTGGATATTGGACAAGTGGTTGATGACTTTTAAGTGGATGATGAATCATTTGCTGAAACATTATATTTGGAAAGCATTTATGACTTGTTTTATAGTGTGAGTTCTGATGATCTAGGTAAATACATAGCTGATATGGTGAGCTCTAAGAGTGATAATGATGCAGATCGTAATGTGAAAATCAAGGGAGAAGGGATAGATAAAGGTAAGGGTGTAGATAAGGCAAGGGAATTGAATGTGAGGTTGGTAAAGTGCCATCAAATGCAAACATAGACATTGATACTGATTATGCCCCTTCAGATGGACTTAAAAGCCTGTCATCATCAGGAGAGGAGGACCATATAGAGAGGTGAAATTTAAAAAATTATGGGCCACCCTTTAATTAAATAGGGGGCCTTAATTTCCCCTAATTTAGGATGGGGATGGTATTTACAAATGTGAAAGTTTTAGGGTTGCAATAAGGGAATATGCTATTAAAAATGGGAAATAACTCACATTTGCCAAGAATGATAAAGAGAATATGAGGGTTAAATGCAAAGAAGGATGCCCACTAAAATTATTTGTGAGTTGACTATGCAAGTAAGGGCATTTATGGATAGACACGCTTGCAATAGGTCATTTGATGTTAAACATGCAAGCTCAAAATAACTTGCAAATAAGTCTATTGATGAGCTTAGGTAAAATCCTGCTGATCCCACTCAATCACGTAAAGAGACTATTCAAAAGGATTTCATTGTGAAAGTTAGCAATTCTCAAATTTATAGGGAAATGAAAAGGGCTTTCGTAATGATTTAAGGCCCAAATAATTACCAGTTTAACATCCTATGGGAATACATTGCAGAGTGAAAGAGAATAAATCCAAGAACAACATTTAAGCTGAGTTATCTTTAAAAGAGGAAGGTAATCAATAGTTGTGCAAACTCTAATGTGTAGGGACTAGTACCTACTTTGGAGGAGACATTCTATAACTCTAAGCATAAGCACTGTGTAAAACATCTTTACAATAACTTCGAGGGGGAGTTTAAGGGCTTATCTTTGAATGCATTATTGTGAAAAGAATAAGAGAAACCACAATTCTTCAATTTCATAGTACAATGAAAGAGATCATGGCAATAGATGAGAAGGCCTATGAGTGGATTAAGGCAGGATTGCTAGGCATTCGAGTAAGTTACACTTCAGTACATTTTACAAGAGTGGCATGATTCTAAACAACTTTTGTGAAAGATTCAATACCAATATAAATGATGCAAGGAACAAGATAATTATTGATCTGTTAAGAGACAAAATGAAGAAGTGGTGTTATTTGTTCAACAGTTCAAAAGAGTTAGGAGAAAACAAAAGAAGAAGCTATTGCATGGATACCAAGGTGGATTAGTGATGAGAAGTCTGAGATGGGTGGGTCCTTTGGTGTTCAATTTTCCCTAGATTTGGCTTCAAAAATATGTGGTTGTAGGAGATGGGATTTAATTGGTACACCTTGTTCTCATGTGGTTGTTGCTCTCCATTATTTGGGAGAAGAGCCTGAAAAATATGTGAGCAAGACCTATTATGTAGAGACAGACATAAACATATACTCCAACTTACTCAACCCAATCAATGGAAGGGAATTATAGTAAAAAATAGAGTTGGACGCCATTCCCCCAATCTTACACAGCACAACCTGGAAGGTCTAAAAAGGAAAGGAGGAGGAAAAAAAGGTGAACCACCTACTACAAATCAATTCAAACTAGGGAGGAAAGGCGTGACAATGATATGTAAGGTTTACGGGAATAAGGGGCATAACAAGAGAGGATGCCTAAAAATAAATATAATAAGGATGAGGCTACTGGGAGTGGGACAAGCAATCAAGTGGTTAGAGTAAGTTTTAAATAGTTTGCACTTTCTTTGGAATATAATATATTTCCTTTACAATTGAATATGTTAGTTTACAATAGAATATGGTGGCTTACAATTGAATATGTTTGCTTATATAGGTGAATGGCAGGAAAAAGGTGTTGTAGTTGATGTGATAATACCGGGTCCCTCATAGCCACCTCTAGCTACACGAAGTTGAAGGAATTATGCTTTCTTTGTAGTTTGCTTTATTGTTCTGTAAACTTTAACAACTTATATTTGTAGTTTGGTCCTTTTTTTTAGTTGGGTTGCTTCACTATTTTGGCAGTGGTGTTATTAGTAACTTTAATGTGTGAATCAAACCTTTTTTTATTAGGGTTTTGAAGTATGTAACTTAATGTTTACAATACAACATTACTGCATAAATACACTACTGCATTACATAAAACAAGTTGACTTGAAAATTACTCCATTTTATATATACATAAACTTCATTAGTACATTCAAAATAAAATGTTACAAAATACATGAGTTCCATTGGAGTTTTTACATTCATGGTATTTTCCCACTTTACATTACATGAAATAGCAAGAAAAAATACAAAAAATCCAACCCATCTAGCACAATTTATCTTTTCTCTTGTTTCTACCCACGTCAACCTCAAGTGCCCGAATATGACAAAGAAGACCAATAATAGTTCCTTGATCTTGTACACATTGGAAGATCTTTCCATACAAAGTACCCACAAGTTGAACAAGAATAAAACCTCCTGCCAAGTTTGATTCTATCCAAGAGGTAGAAATTAAAATGTGATTCCCATAATAGCATATTCCTTCCATGGTGAGTTTCTTCCTTAGCTTTTCTTTCTTTACTCTTCCTTTCTCTTCTTTCTACTCTGCTTTTCTTTTACTTCGTCATCTTCCTTCTTCTTCTTCTTCTTCTTTTAGGTATGAAGTTGCTGCAGCAAGGGAACAAAAATTAGTGACTTAGAAAATAAAAAATGTTCCAATTACCCTTGAAATACAACTTTTCCCTCACTTAAATCTCACGTGGGACACACGTGAGCCTTTTCTCGCCAAAAAAACTCATGGTGTTGACTTTTTGGGTAACTTGCACTGGCAGTGGAAGTCTGGGGGATAAATTATAGAAACTTAAAGTTAGGGTGGTGAAGTGTTGGAGGTCAAAGTTCATGGGGCCTAAATATAATTAGCCCAGTTTAATTTGACTAACATATAGATGAATACAAAATATTAAAACTTATACATAAAAACTAATGCACAACACATTTACATTGATTAGATTTGAAAATTTGGGTTCTCGATGAAAAATTAAAGGCTATAAATCATCAAGACTTCCTTTCCTTGAAAAGATTCTACAGATTTTCTAGAAAGAATGGGGAGTAGCTTTATGGTGTCCTAGTAGCTATAGGACTTCAACTACCTTCTTATGTGGGACATAAGCTTTAGGTGATGAATATAATTTATACCAACTCATAAGAGAGGTTTTTTTCGAGGATACAATTTATGCCATTAGTTAAATACTTATTTTTTGAAATTAACAAGTGTTCACTTAGTAACATAAGATTTGAAATACATCAATATTTGGCTTTTTTTTAGTTTTGAAAGTAAGTAGAATTTTAATGTTAATACAGTAATTTTTAGGAATTCAAACACTACCTTTATATAAATACATTTATAATATTTAATTAATTCTTCAAAATAATATTTTCTAAATTGATGTTGGGTTTAAATTTAATTTAATTTTTGTTGAATCTTTTAGTAAAAAAAATATAAAGAATTTATAAAACCCGTGAAAGTTTATGGTGTCCTTTACTCATCTGTCTCTCTCTTTCTCGAAAGATAGCATGGATCCTTTTTTTAAACCCATCAGCCTATGCCTATATAATGATGATACAATAGTTTTAGTTACCACCAGCTTCGAACAGGCACAGGCTGGGCAGAGGGATGGAGGATCATGCCTCAATGTGTGATATGAATGGACAACCATTTCTTCTAGTGGGGTAGAAATGGTTGAGCGGCGTGGTGTTCATCTAGGACTCATGTGGAACGGGTAGTTGCTCTTCATCCACAATCACAATGTGTTCTTGTGGGGTTGTTCATATTGGTGCTGGGAGTCGAGTCAACAAAGGGTGAAAAACCCTTCATTAATTGTAAGTAACCCACCGAAGGCTCGCTCTATATCCTTGAGACCTAGCTCGTGGTCCTTGGAAAAGAACCTCTATTTTTTAGTCAATAGATTTGGTATTGTTTGAATAAATATTGCTTACTTATGATGAATACCATTAGAAAAGTAGTGTATCATCTTCTACGGACGAACATTTTCAACATAGACAAAGTCACACCTTGGGGTTTGACCATTAATTAGTTTGTCAAAAATGTAAGAATGATCTATCACATTCAGATCATTATGCTAACTAGCCATATCAAAAGGAACATGTCATGTACTAAGGTTATGATCAATAGTTGCCTTGCAAATGATGATTGGATTAGTAGATTGGCTAGCCTTTATGACTCCTTATCACACTGTTTGACATTTTTCCGTTCACGGTGCATGAAATTAATGCTAGAAAATCCCCAAGACTCCTCCTGAGCAAGAAAATGTGGAACATCTTCGATCATACATCTCTCAAGTACTAGTTACAACTTACACATTAAAAAAATCATTACAAAAGTGCATTAGCGCATTAAAGCAAATGTTCTCATAAATATAAATTCACTCATCAGTTTTTTAGAACTGCTTTGTTGCATCATGCACTAATATGGATACATATCACAAGCATTTCTGCTAGAATAAATGTAATTGAAAATTTCTTATCCTATACGATATCAACAACAAAACTAAGGTAGAGGATCCTATCGGATTCTTAGTCTGGCTGATTTACATTCTGATCTAGATTATGAAAGTATAGAAGAAGGATAAGAACATAGAAAATAGAACAAAGAGAATTAAGAAAGAAAAGATATAATTTGATTTATTTCTGTGATAGTTACAATCAAATTCATCAATTCTATTTATACACAACTGAACTAATTTCTAACTAACTCTTTGATGTTGTGACTAACCAACTAATCCAACCAACAATTTGTTTTACAACTCACTCAGCTAACTAATTAATTCAACTAACAATTGGGGGTCTAACGTATGCTCCCCCTTTTTTGCATCCTTGTCCTCAAGGATCCAAATGAGGAAATTATTGAATAATCTTTTCATAATCTTCCCAAGTCGCATCTGACTGCTGAGTGTTGGCCCACTGGACAAAAACCAGTGTTGCAGCACTTTGACCCTTGCGAACTAGCCACCGATATATGATAGGGATTGGTTCAAGGACAAAATGACCATCCTCTTGTATAGTGGGTGGCTAAATCTTAGGTACGATACCGGTTCCCACCTTATTTTTAAGCATTGAAACATGAAAGATGGGGTGGATTGTTGATGTAGGGGTAAAGCTAGCTTGTAAGAAATCGGACCAATCTTCGTGAGGATTTGGTATGGACCATAGAATTTGGAGGCTAGATTTAAATTCTTTCTCATGGCTACTGAGTTTTTCCTGTAGGATTTCAAACGGAGATACACCCAATCTCCCACCAAAAATGACCTCTCAGATCGATGTTTATCTACAAAAAATTTCATGCGCTCATGAGCTTGATGTAATATTTCTTTAAGTAACTACATAGTAGATTTTTTGGTACTCAGAAAAATGTTTACATCTGGGCAGCTAGTATTAGGCAGTTGAGGGATAGCTAAATGAGGTGGCTTATAGACATAAAGGGCCTCAAAAGGAATGAGATTGAGAGATGAGTCGTACGAAGTGTTATACCACCATTCAGCTAAAGAGAGCCATTTGGACCAAGATTTAGGTTTATCACTGCATATACACCTTAGATAGTTATCGAGGCATTGGTTAACTCTCTCAGATTGGCCATCGGATTGAGGGTGGTATGTTGTTGAGTGGTTTAGTTGAGTTCCCACCAGTTTGAGAAGTTAGGTCCAAAATGAACTAAGGAAAATGTCATCTCTATCGAAAATGATGGTAGATGGAAGGCTATGAAGTCTATGGATGTTGTAAAAAAAAATTTGAGCAATTTGGTGGGCTGAGTAGGGGTGAGATAGTGGTATGAAGTGTGAAAATTTTGTGAACCTGTCCACCACAACATAGATCGAGGTTTTTTGTTTAGAGTTGTGTAGGCCATCGATAAAATCCATAGCAATATCACTCCAAGGCAGGTTAGGTATGGGTAAGGGGTTTAATAGGCCAAGGTAGGGGACATGATCTCCTTTATTTCTCTGACAAACATCACACTCCTCCACTCTTTTCTTTACTTCCTGTTTGAGATTTGGCCAAAAAAAAATTGTTCAACTCTTTTTAGAGTAGCCTTGTAACTAGAATGCCCCCCCCCCCTCCCCCTCGGTGCCTGAGTGGTGGAGTTCTTTAATAATTTGTTGCCTTAAATTTGTGTTGCTACCAATATATAATCTTCCATTGAACCTTAGTGTATCTTGCTCACATGAATATCCATTTGCTTGATCATCTTTAGAAGCAAGTAGGACTATAATCTATTGAGCCATTTCATCACCTTCTAAACTTTTGTGGATATCCTCTAACCAAGCAGATTGAAGTGTAGTAAAGGCATTGCATGTGCCATTTTCACCTTCTTCTCTCCTTGATAATGCATCAACAACTTTCTTATCCACCCCTTTCTTATAGATAATGGTGTAATCAAAATCTAGTAGCTTTGTAAGCCACTTTTGCTGCAACATGGATGACACTCTCTGGTCCATCAGATATTTGAGACTCTGATGATCTATTATAATAAAAACACCTGTGCCCCAATAAATAAGGTCTCCATTTTGCTATTGCATACACCACTTCCCATAATTCCTTCTCATATGTTGATAAACCATGTTTTCTAGGAGGTAAAGTCTTGCTTAGAAATGCCAAGGGCCTTACCCCTTGCATTAAGATAGCGTCAATACCCTCAATACTAGCATCGGTATCCACTACAAAATGCTTAGAAAAATTAGGAAGAGCCAACATAGGTATGGACACCATTGCTTTCTTCAAGGTGTGAAAAGCTTCAATGGAAGGAGGATACCACTGAAATTGGTTCTTTCTCAACATTTGGGTAAGGTTCTTGCTTATAAGGCCATATCCCTTTACAAACCTTCTACAATATCCAGTGAGACCCAAAAAACCTCTCAAGGCTTTTACAGACTTGGGAAAGGGCCAATCTAACATAGCTTCCACTTTGGACCTATCAGCGGCCACCCTTTCTTGGGAAATAATATGCCCCAGATATTCCAATTGGTTATGAACAAAGGAATATTTACTTTTCTTTGCAAATATATGATGATGCCTAAGTAACCGAAGTGTTATTTGGAGATGCAATTCATGTGATTCCATATTTGGGCTATATACTAGAATGTCATCAAAGAAAACTAGTATAAATTGCCTTAGATATTTTTTAAAAAATAGTATTCATGAAATATTAAAACAAAGAAGGTGCATTAGTAAGACCAAACGGCATTACTAAGAACTCATAATGGCCTTCGTGGATTCTGAAAGCTATTTTGTGAATATCAACATCATTTACCCTGATTTGATGGTAGCCTGACCTTAGGTCCAAATTAGAAAACACAGTTGCTCCTTGTAGCTCATCTAATAATTACTCAATTATAGGTATAGGGAATTTATTCTTGATAGTAATAGAATTTAATTCCCTATAATCAATTCACATCCTCCATGTTTGGTCTTTCTTTCTCACTAATAGTACTAGAGAGCATAAGGGACTGTTATAAGGTCTAATAACTCCAGACTCCAGTATTTCATTTATAATCTTTTCAATCACAGTTATTTGCACATGAGGGTATCTATAAGGCCTCACATTCACAGTGGTGCTGCCCTCCTTTAAGGGTATATGATGGTCTTGCTCTCTTCTATAAGGTAATCCTTTTGGTTCACTAAAAACATTCTCATAGCTTTGTAGAAGAGAGAGTAATTTGGTAGGGGTTTGTACCTCCACTGTTGTTGTTGAGATAGAGAATAGTTTCCCAGTGATGATGTATTCCTCATCTTTACATAACTTCTTTATAGCCTTGGCACTGATAATACTGAGTTGACCTTCTTCTCTTCCCCCCAACAACTTCACTGGTTTGCGATTCTTCTCAAAGTTAATCATTAATTTCTTGAAATTAAAGAGTACATCTCCTAAACTTTCCAGCCATTCAATTCCCAACACCATATCGCAACCACTTAACTTTAATATTCTTATGTTAGCTACATAGTCCTCTCCTTGAATATGCCAACAAAAGTGTGAACATTTAGCATTACTAGTGATCTTGTTGCCATCTGCTATGGTTACCCACAAATTATTGGTAGGAGTAACCTCACAACCAATTTGTTTAGCACCTAAAGGGTCAAATAAGTTATGAGAGCTTCTAGAGTCTATTAAAATTCTAAGTTCCCTTCTCATTGCCTTCCCTTTTATCATTATGGTCAAGTGTGAAGTTGATCCCGACATTGCTTGTAAAGAAATGGATATATCCATCCCTTCTTCTCCTTCTTAGCTTTGAAATTTCATTTCTTGACTCTGATTTGTCTTCCATTCTTATTCATCATCAGTTATAAGCATGTGAATGCTCATCTTTTTACATTTATGGTCGAATGAATATGGTTCATCACAATGGTAACAAATCCCATTTTCCCTTCTGGTTTTCATCTCAGCTCCAGTGATTCTTTGATTGGTAGTAGGTTGAAATGGTTTCTATTGGTGCAGGAAAGGTTATTGTACGAAGGGGGGTTGTCTATTTTAGTAGGGTTCTTTTCTATTGGGTTGGTTGAAGTGAAATTCGGTTGTTGGCCTCTTGGGTACTGATGGTTAAGGTAAGGGCTTCATTTATTATGAAATTTCTTTGGTTCTAGGGAAGATTCTTGAAGTTTGGCTAAAGACATGGCATGGTTTAGGGATCTTGTTCCATCATCTTCACCACCACTTTAATCTCATATTTTAGTCCACTTATGAAACTTGAGATAAAATAGTTTTGGATAAGACCTTTGTTTTGTGCTATGATCAAGGGTTTTAATTCTTCAAACCTATCTTGGTAATGTGAAACAGATCCTTCTTGATAGAGTTTGCTAAACTCTTCCACCACATCATCATTAAATCCCCCAGGAGAAAATCTTAAACATAGCTCTCTTACAAAGTCATCCCACCTAACTTGTGTCACACCATCATACATGGAATGAAACCATTTTGCAGCACTTCCTTCCAAATGTAGATAAACAAATCTAGCCTTCTAGTCTTCAGGAATGGGACTAAAGATAAAGTAACTTTGTACTTGTTGTATCTAACTTCTTGGGTCTTCCCCACTGAATCTTGGGCATTCCACCTTGGGTACTTTATACCCATTAAATCCTCTATTGGGATTGAAACCGCCACTTTAGTTAATCCCAGCTCTCCTACCAGAATCTCCCATATTTGGAACTTGTGGTGTTCCCAAGATTCCCTTATGCTTATCCATGGGATCTTCCAGTTTATTTCCAATTTTAACAAATCTTTCCTCAGGTTTCTGGCATTGGTGAGTAATGGTGAGGATTAGTGACTCTAGTGAATGTTGAACTTCTTGTAACTTCTCTTCGATTCCATCTTGTCTCTGGTTTACTTATGTGATTTGATTATCCATAGATTGATGTCTTATTTATGTTATGAATGATTGGGTTATATTTTGGAATTCTTTGATTTATACGATTGAAGCTTAGAGAAAATTTCATAAACAGTTGCAAGATCAAGGCTTAGAGATAATTTCACAAACAGTTGCTATGCGAAAAAGAATATGAAAGAGAGATTGAATTTCAGCGATGAATTAAAAAATGAATAATGAGAGGAACAGAAAAAAAAATCATAGTGCCGAGAAATAAGCTATGATACCACTTTGTCAGATTCTTAGCCTTGCTGATTTACATTATGATCTAGATTATGAAAGTATATAAGAAGGGTGAGAAGATAGAAAATAGAACAAAGAGAATTAAGAAAGAAAAAATAGAATTTGATTTATTTCTGCGATCGTTATAATCGGATTCATCAATTCTATTTATACACAATTGAACTAACTTCTAACTAACTCTTTACTGTTGTGACTAACCAACTAATCCAACTAATAATCTATTTTACAACTCACTCAGCTAACTAACTAATTCAACTAACAATTGGGGGTCTGACAGATCCATCAGCATCGCTTAATCATTGTCATCAAGAAGTTGGTGTACAATATCATAAGATGAGATCGATGTTTTTCTTTGATTCTAATATATTATATGGAGTACGTGTGTTTCATAAAACAGGTAGGTGTGACAACACGCCTAATAAAATACCGGGCGATCACTCCTATATCAAATTAAATCTGGAGTCTCATACGGATCATTCTTAGCATCACTGTCGAAAATTCATTTAATTACTAATAACCTATTAGGCTGGCGTCAAAATTTTACTTAACTACTCTTTTTAACAACTACAAAATTAAAACATCCACACAGTTTGCGTAAATCAAACTGAAATGAAATAAAATAACCGAACACTCAGTCAAAATATACAACCAAATCGAATGCTGCTAAAAGAATAACTAAATGCATTTGGGCCATTGGCCCGAATATTTATACAATACCTCCTATCTAGAGTACAAGAATGAAAGCGTCTATTGAGAACCTACACGCATCCACAACTGCTGCAGCCAACGTCTGACTCGAAAGAAGTGTCATCCAGGCATCCATACGTCTGGACACCTGTATATATATATATATATATAATATAGAACAAGAGAGGAAAATATAAAAACGGGTCAGAGCCCGAGGTTTGAAAATATTTAGCAAGTGCATAAATGCTTTATTTTTAGAAAAATAGATTTTATCTCATGTTTAAATTGGTATCGCACTCCCATGAGATATCCCTCACCTCTCTTCTAACAGTGCACACCTAACGCACTTAACATTCTAGTTAAGCTACCCTGCCTAACTAATCTAACACCCCCGTCTACTAGAAACCTCTACAACCCTAGCACTAAGGGCTAAACTTCTCTTCATTCTTAACACTGCGCTAAGTTCGTGCATGGGATGTCTCGCGAAGCGAAATCCAAACAAGGAACCCCCCCGATACACTACTACTTGGAAGGGTTAATGGTAGAGATCCATTAGGCCCGTAGTACAAAACCAATATCTAAACACATACTTATATATTAATATACATATCATATTCATTCTTATATACATCTTACAATATACATCTGGATAATATCTCCCGGACTAAGGATTCATTTACTTCTTTTCCGTTTTTATCTCAAAACTTTCCATTTCCTTTCTTCTATCCAGGAAATGTATTTAAAAGACAATTCATTATCATTAATTGATTTAACATATCATATAACTTTTTAAAAGCCAGTTTTATTATCATAAAAATGCTTTTCCATTTTATAACATCCCATCTCCCTTCTTCCATCCAGGAAATGTATTCAAAAGCCATTTTTATTATCATAAAAATTCTCTTTCCATATCACATGCTTCCATTTCCCTTCTTCCATCCAGGAAATGTATCCAAAGCCAAATCGTTTATCCCATTTCCTTTCTTCTATCCGGGAAATGTATTTAAAGCCAATTCATTATCATGAATTGCTTTAACATATCTAAGACCGTCCCTCCGGGTTTTCCCACTGGACGCGCCCCTAAATGGCTATCATCTTTCAGATCCTATCAAACAAGACAACCTGGGAACCTACCGAAACATCGGGAAGCGGCCATATGCTTGCGGGAGAGTCATAACCACACCCAGAATTACCTTACCAGCGCAGTAAAACATATAATAAACGCCCATATGGCCTAGGACTATATCCACCATGCATTCATTATCCAGGGGGCTTCACCTCACGCGCGCAACTTCCCTTATGATAGCGATTTAGATAGGTGTGTATCCATAAACTATTATTTATGAAAATCATTTCTTTTCCATTTTGAAAACATTCATTTTTACATTTTCAAAATAATTTATATCATATCATATATAAACTTTAATCACATAGTATACATACTATATATTCCTCCTCGAATATATATATGTGGCCATAATTGCCAATCATATAATAATATTTATGTATTCTCTCTCTTAAATATTACTCACACCTAAGTCGCTATTTAAGGACTTGTACATAAACCCGAATGTCTCTTGTCCCAAAACATTAAATAAATCCATACCCCGTATCATACTCTAAATTAATTCAAGGTTTACTTATCCTCCTCAAATCATCATCTAGGAGTCCTAATATCCCATGTATAAACTCCTATAATAGTCTCCTAAACCATAATTTAAGCATCCCTAAACTTAAAAGGAGAAAACCTCAAAATTTTGCTAGGACCGAATCGATTCGGCCTGTCCGAATCGATTCTCTGGCTACCGAATTGATTCGCCCTGTCCGAATAGATTCAAAATGGTGCTACTTTCAAACTGTCTCATACCGAATGGATTCGGCTTGCCCGAATTGATTCGGCTGGTCCGAAAATCCCAATTCTTCTTTGGGTTTATGTATACCCCAAAATCCAAAACTCCATCCAATATCCATTTAAATTATAACTCGGATATATTCCTACAACCCCAAAGTTTTCATATCTCCTCAAGTCCTTTAGAGGTCCTAACACTCTATTTGATAACCCCTTATATTTATCTCCAAATAATTTTAGCCTTAATTTATGACTAACTATTTCGATCTCGGACAACTTTCCGTAGAAAAATCACTATAAATCCAAAAACAAATAAAAAAAATACTCGATCGGCACCCACGCGGCCGCGTCGAAAAGATCTACAATTTCATTTTTTGACCAAGAGCCGAATCAATTCTCCCTATCCGAATCGATTCGGTTAAGTCGCAGGTCACTATTCATCATCTTCTTTAATCCTTATTTTTTTCCCCACTCTCATCCAACACAATTTCTATGGATCTTAACATCACCCAATAACAATATAAACATCTCCCCACTATAATTTACCAAACACAACAACTTATTTGGGAATTTAACCAATTAAACCCTAACTTCAATTTCTTCTAATTCATCACCATAGTTTACACCATTAACAAAGATTTAAGCATAGAATTCATCTATTATCATTATTACAATAAATCCTTATGAAAACTTCTCCCAAAAACCCATTTACACAAGAATACCCAAACCCAAAATCTTTAGGGTTTGTTATTACGAACTATGATATGAGATTTATTTGCAGAATTAAATAAAGAAAATAAACACTTGCCTGGAGGATGAAATCCGACGACCTCGAGTCGAATCCGGCGGAGTTTGGATGAAATCCCCCATTTTTCTCTTCTTTCTTCTTCCTTTCTTTCTCTCTATCTTCTCCTCTTTCTTTTCTCTCTTTTCTTTTCTTTCTCTTTCTCTCTTATGTCTTATAAGAGAAGAAAAAGGGTTTACCCCTTTAAAACCCAAAGACGACTCGTTTACTCAATTACGAGCCCGTTTAACTCTAAAATTCCCCAAAACTAAATTTTGACAATCGGACACTCTTTTCCGACTATCTCGTCCATTTCGTGACTCACGGCGCAGTCGAAATTTCCATCTGAGGTACTTGACCACAAATCACTATTTTAACCCAATATTTTTCAGTGCGGGTTTTCCAATTAAAATCTTAACTTCTGTCGCTTTACCTAATGGCGGTATATTATTAAAATACTCCAATTCATTTACTTAACACCAAAAGTAAATATACCATCCATCGAAAATCATCTAATCCTCGAAAATCCTAAAAATCACTATTCCGAGTGTTGATGTAAAAAATTAGATCACTCTAATAATTCAATCACAGATAAATAAATGAGACAAAGAATTTTAAAGTGGTTCAACCTTATAATAATGGCCTACGTCCACTATTTTGGTATTGATGTTTGTATGGGAATTCTCGATTACAAGTTATCTCAAGAAATTCCGGTCTGGGGGGTCCTTTCACCATGAGGATTGTACAATGTATTTATAGCCTTGAGGCTGTAATATGAAAGGGTAATACATTAAATGATATGCATATGAAAGGGTAATACATTTAATGATATGCATATGAAAGGATAATACATTTAATGCCCTCTTTGCGTGCGCGTCCAAATGATAAGCATTTAATGAATCAGTTGAACTGTTGGTTATCCAGCTATAAATGCTTTGTTCGAGATGCATCTTGGACCGCCTGAGTTGCTCAAACCGCCTAAGCTTCTTGGTATTTCAAGAGTTCCTCAGAGAGCTTTGTTCCTCGGAGCGTATGAGATCCTCGGAGCATGTGAGTTCCTCGGGTAAGCAGTGTTCCTCGGGGAACTAGTGTTCCTCGGGGAACTAGTCTTCCTCGCTGTAGTTTTGTTCCTCGGAGTGTGGGAGTTCCTCGAAAGTGTTTGTAGTTGCCATGTAGATAGCCACATGTCTTTATATGATTGGTCCACATCAGCAGATTAAATTTGGTATCAACAGAAGCCCCCAATGTTTCATAGTTCGAAATTTGAGGAGTATGGAACATTCTTTCTCGGAATATGGTAGCTTTAAATAGTCTTCCTAATTTTTAGGAGCATTTCCCTTGTATTTATTTCTCCTTCTAAATTCATAGAATTATGATTTTTTGGACTTTTCTGCGTGCTTCGATTCTCGCGTTACTTTTCGTCTTTTTAGCCGCTGTTACCCGCTTTGATTCCTGCGCCTATATTTAATGCCCTTTTGGCCGCCGGTAACGTAATCATCCTTTTTTGTAATCATTACTTCGCTAGTTCCCTAGGTAAGGTATTTAAACTTCACAGACACTCCCATCGTCTTCTACCTTTTCAAATTTTCATCTTCGAGTTTTTCATTATCCTCTACTCTCTTGTGTATTCATCTCTTCCATCGTCTGTCGTCATCAGCTCTACTCTTTTCCTGTAAGATCTTCTTCTTTCTTCTTCATTTCTTTTAATCACCATGGTTTACCTTGTTGAATCTCTTGACAAATTTCGATCTGATTTTTCCATTCCCTCTTGGGTTGTCTTGGAAGAGCTTTCTGAGCCTTCTAATTATTTCAATTTGGCTAAGGGACATTGGTTCCCCAGTCTCTTTTTTGCTGAGTGTGGATTTTCTTTTCCACCAAATCCTCTATGTCGTCAGTACTTTGATGTTGTTCCTGCACGAATAGCCCCCAACACATGGAGAATAGTTAATGGGGAGCATAAATTAAATCAAGTGCATGGAACTCGTATAGGAATTCCAGAAATCATGTACTGCTATAGATGGGCAGTTAATGATAATATTTATTATTTAAAAACTAGGTTTATAAATATAGCATTAGTAGTCAATCTCCCTGATGCCAATAGGGATTATTTTGAATATGGGGTTGTCGTAAAAAATTGGCAACACCCTCCATTAACCGAAGATGAGGTTTACCAGGGTCCCAGATGCCCTCCTTATGGCAATGGGATAGGTTATTTTTATTTTATTTATTTTGAAATCATGTTTGTTTTGTGTTTGATAAAATGTATCACTGATAACAATGTTTGTTTATTTGCAGTTGATAGCAAGAGAAAGTGCCCAAAAGAAACAGATGTCAATATAAGGCATTTGGGACTTATCTGGGGTCTGCATCAAAGGGTTGCCGACGAGCACATCAGATCGGCTTCATATCTGCTCCAGTACAAGAGCTACACAATCTCCTTCACTGCTCGTCCAGTGATCAGTGAAGCAGAGCCAGTACCAGTCTCTGCAAGTTCTTCGCCCGAATCTCATATTTATTTGAGCGAAAGGATGAAGAAAAGAAGAACTCCTGCTCTGTTTGAGAAAAATGTCTCCGGTTCTGGGGAGGTAAAAAGGATTAAGACTGATGTCCCAAGGGAGGGCACAAATAAGCCTGATGCAGCTCCTCCAGCTGCTCCTGCTAAAGTCTCCGAGAAGCCCACAGTGGCTCTGAGTAGGTCTGCTGCTCCTGGAGAGGTGATTGTGATATCACCGACCAAGGATTCATCCTTGGTTGAATCTGTAACTGTTCCCCCGAGGAGGCTGAAGAAAAGCTCCTCGATCAATTTGGCTGTCACCACTACTCAGCCCCCAGCGACTGGGACTGGAGTTCCCAATTTTGTTCCCCCGAGCTTTGACATGAGCTCAGTAAAGTCCTTGACCATTCCCGAGGTTCAAGTTACCGAAGAAAACCTTACTCGGGATATGGTTACCTCACTAGCTGCTCGTCACCTTGCTTCTATAAGTATCTTTGCTTAGACTTTTTTCATATTCCCTTTGTCATTTCTGTTTCTAACTTGCTTTCTTTTTCTGTTCACAGTTAACGAGCTGATTCAACATAATCTTGAAGAAGGATGAAGCGATTAACGTTTCTTGCTCCTCGTCCAGTGTGGAGGGATCTCTGGAAGAAGCTACTAAGTCCCTGGCAGATTCTCGCCAGAAATATGCTGATGATAAATCTATCTGGGAGAAAAAGCTTGCCTCCTCCGAGCAGGAAAAAGCTCGAGTTGTTGATGCCTCCAAGGAGTTGGAGAAGAAAAAGACTGCCTTGGAGAAGGTAAATAAAGAGCTTGAAGAGAAGCTCAGAGCTGAAGGGGAGCTTGAGAATAAGCTCAAAGTTGCTGAGGAGAGGTTGGACCAGCTCCAGGAAGTAGGTCGACAGAAGGAGGAGGTTGAGATCAAACTGAAGAATGTTGAGAACCTTCTGTCCGAGATGCTTTACTCGGAGAAGCTGAAGAGGAAAGTTGTTGTGAAAAAGTCCTTCAGCTCTGGCTGTGACTAGGGGTGTGCTTCCATGGTATCTCAAGTGGACTATGGCAGTTTAAAGTACTTTAGGGATGGATGGGTCGCTGCCCTTCAGGAAATGAAGGTCGACGAATCATCCGAGCTCTTCCAGCGACATATCCTTGGTCCCCCTCCTACTCCAGAAGAATTAGAAGAGGACGAAGCTACCTCTGAGGAGTCTTCAATGGTGATGGGAGATCACCCCCTAGCCATCCAGTCTGCTGCCGAGCAAGTTATTTCTTCCTCCGAGCAACAGCTGGTGCTCTCCGAATAGCCCACAGTTCCCTCCGAGCAACCTGCTTCCTCTTCCCAACCTCCCGAGAAGGTTTTGGGAGATAAGGAAAAGGTGTAGTGTTGTTCGGGCTTACTTTTATATTTTTCTTTCTTTGTCAAATGTAATCCAGCACTTGTAATTCTGAATTTTATGATCTAATAAAACTTGAATTTTCTTGCATACTGTTGTTCATTTTCTATTTATACTCTGCTTATATTTCTTTTTGATGATTCTCTTTCTTTCTCTGCTAGTTTATGGCTAGGATGGAACTACTATCTGCCCATGATGAAAAGTTGCTGCAGTAATGTAACGAGTACTTCAAGGCTGGTCACACAGACCTGAGTGCTGCACAAATTGCTGACATCCTCGGCCAGGATGCTTCAGAGCAGGCAGTGGAAGCATATTAATACCTGAAGTGTCTGCTTGATTGAGCGGTAGCCAATAATGTGGCTTACTATGAAATGATCGAGGATCTCCAATGCACCCTCGAAGACCTTCAGAATCAATACAAGGAATCAACTGCCTTGTTGTATGAGAGTTACGAGAAGAAGTATAAGCTGATCGTTGCTAACAAGGGCTACAAGAAGCTTTTTGCTGGTTATGATGTAAGGGAGAGAACCCTGAGGGGCGAGGTCGAGGAATGCAGACAGATTAACGAGCTGCTGGAAAAGGAAAACAACAACTTGCAGAAAGAGCTATCACACTTGAAGTCTACAGCCTCTTCTTCAACAGCCCTAATCCTAGTGAGTGACGAGGGATTTTCATTCCTAGAAGTGGAGAATGCCAAGTTGAGGGAAGAATTGGATACCTTGAGGAGGTTGGGCCCTTCCACGTCTCCTCGGGGACGAGGAAGATCTCCTCGGGGACGAGCAAGATCAGCTCGAGTTCATGTCGAGGAACAGAGGACAGCATCTGCCTTAGAGAACCAGTCCTTCCAACTAATGGTGAAGAACCAAGCTTTGTCTGACATGTCAAAGAAGATTAGGGACTTGGAAAAACATCTCTCTGCACAGAAGTCCGTCTTGGATAATAAGGAGATTTTCATCAAGAGTCTCCACGAGCAGCTAGAAAAGCTAACATATCAATTCCACAAATAGCCCAGGGAGTTCTGGATGGTTGAATACAATGAAGCACTATTCCACCTGGACGATCGTATCCAGAATGCCAACAATGAGGGCTACAAACAAGGCTGGATGAATGCATTAGGTGTGCTGAAGCTCGAACAAGGACACTATCTATGGGACTACCATAATCCCGGGTTGCTCGACTTTCCTGTGCCACCGTACAATTTGGACATGGAATGGATCCCAGCTCGTGCCATTCCTCGGAGCTTAATTTCAAAATACCTCGGTGACTACAATTTACATTCTCAAATTGAGGTATCTCGTCCCGAGTATCTTTTAGATCGACCTTCTGTGATAAACGTCAGGATGCTAAAGGATTTGAACTTCATCAATTCTCCTCAGTCTTTAAATGATCCGCCTGCTGGTGAGGAACCTGCATCAAAAGCTAAGGGGAAAAGACCAGTAGAATAGAAATTTTTGATGTAATAGTTAGCATACATATCAATGTAACTTTCATTTTATCATCAATGTAATTTATTTCGAATTTAATGAAAAACTTTCATTTCTGTTTGCAAATCTTAATTGCTATTATCTTGTAAATATCAACACTTTACATTTATGCATATCTGTCAAAAATAACAATATTGTGATGTTCGTCGACCAATTCAGTAATAATTAAAAAGTTCCAAGTTTCAATAATATTGCTCGAGCACTTAATAATAAATTCACGAGTATCAACCAATCAAGGTTGTTAAATTATGCTTGTCGACCAACTACGGTTAGTGAGAGTTTATCCCCGACTAACCATACTTGGTAAATTTGGCTTTTTCATAAAATGTGTCCGACCAACCAAGGTCGATAATTTCTCCTTGTCGACCAACTACAGTTAGCGGGTTTTTATCCCCGACCAACCATACTTGGTACAGTTTGGAATATTTCGTTTCCTAGCCAAACAGGTTGGCATTTTTAGGAATATTTCTCCTCGTCGACCAACTACAGTTAGTGGGTTTTTATCCCCGACCAACCATACTTGGTACAGTTTGGAATATTTCGTTTCCTAGCCAAACAGGTTGGCATTTTTAGGAATATTTCTCCTCGTCGACCAACTACAGTTAGTGGGTTTTTATCCCCGACCAACCATACTTGGTACAGTTTGGAATATTTCGTTTCCTAGCAAAACAGGTTGGCATTTTTAGGAATATTTCTCCTCGTCGACCAACTACAGTTAGTGGGTTTTTATCCCCAACCAACCATACTTGGTACAGTTTGGAATATTTCGTTGAGTAGTCTGCCGATCTTTGCCGAGTAGTGCGTAGCACTAGTATTTCTCGAAAAATTTTCAATAAAAGGAGAGACTTTGGCAGAATATCTTCATTTTATTCATACTGATGGAACTGTGTTACATATACATCACTGATAATACTTGCGCAGATGCTCTGCATTTCATGCATTCTTAAACTCCTCGCCTTCTAAAGTGGCGATTCGATAAGTTCCTGGTCGAACAACTTCTGTAACTCGGTATGGTCCATGCCAGTTTGCCTCCAGTTTTCTATGCTTTTGAATTACTTTCTTCAGCACATAGTCTCCTTCTTTCAAGTCGCACTTCTTCACCCTCTTGTTGTAGAACAAAGTTGTTCACTGCTGATAAGAAGCATTTCTAATGGCTGCTTCTTCTCTGACTTCCTCGAGCATGTCTAAATCCAGTCTTCTTATTAAGTCGCTGACAGGGGAATTGAAATTCAGTACCCTGTGTGTTGGGAGGCCCAACTCGTCAGGTATGACAGCTTCACTTCCAAACGCCAGCATGTATGGTGATTCTCCAGTTTCTACTCGGAGAGTAGTTCGGTAAGCCCAAAGTACTGATTGTAGCTCATTGATCCAGTTTGCTTTTGCATCATCCAATCGTTTCTTCAAACCGTTCAGTAGCGTTCTGTTTGTCACTTTAGTTTGTCCGTTGCTTTGAGGATGGCCTGGTGCTGAATGAACCTTCAAAATATTTTATTGATGACAATAGGCGGCAAACTCCTCGTTATCAAATTGTGCCCCATAGTCTGTGATGAAGGCATGAGGGAGACCATATCGGCAAATGATGTTCTTCCAAACAAATTGGTACATCTTCTCTTACGTCATATCAATGAGTGGCTCAGCTTCTACCCACTTAGTAAAATAATCCACTGCGACGAAGAGGTACTTGAACCTTCCTCGGGTCGTTGGCAGTGGTCCAACCAAATCAATTCCCCACATGGCAAATGTCCAAGGGGAAGTTATGGGTGTCAACAATGCTTGTGGAGTTCTTCAGATGGAGGAAAAGCGCTAGCACTTGTCACATTTCTTGGCGTAGGCTATGCAATCAGCCCTCATCGTCGGCCAGTAGTATCCTTGCGTCATCACCCTATGTAAAAGCGTCCGACCTGCTATATGTGCTCCACAAGACCTTTCGTGGATCTCTTTAATTAATTCTTTTACCTCGGAGGGATGTACGCATCTCTGCAAACCTTCCATAATTCCTCGTCTATATAAAACACCATTAATTAATACATACCGAGCAACTTTAAACTTCAATTTCTTGGTTGCGATCTTATCAATTGGCAATTCTCCCTCCTCGATATACGCCCTGATGGGAACCATCCAAGATGGACCTAAATCAAGTGTGATAAAGTTCATCATTAGATCTTCATCTATACTCCGACCAGCTAACACTTCAATTGGGATTGTTCGTCAGAGCTCGGTGCGAGTTGCTGATGCTAGTCGAGCTAGGGCGTCTGCTCTCGCATTCTCCATTCTTGGTATTCTGACCAGCTGAATAGTGGAAAATTTTAACACCAGCTCCTTTGCCTTTGCATGATATTTGATCATTAATTCTCCTCTAACTGGATATACTCCCATCATTTGGTTTACAATCAGTTGAGAGTCACTGAAGATCATAACTTGCTGCGCCTCCATAACTTTTGCCAAATTAAGCCCTGCGATCATGGCCTCATATTCAGCCTCATTGTTGGAAGCTTTGAATTGGAAACGGAAGGCGTATTCCATGTCGACCTCGTCCGGAGTGCTCAAAACTATCCCCGCGCCACATCCTGTATTGCAAGATGAGCTATCTACATATAGCCTCCATATAGGTAACTCGTCTTCAAATTTCTGATTAGTCAGAGTTCCTCGGTGAAATATTTGCTGCTTCTTTTCATCCTCCCCTGATTTTTCTCGCTCCTCGTCGATCATTTTTTCTTGCCCTTTTACCAACCGGAGTTGATCTGAGCTCGAATTTAATGATACTATAACATCCACTTGCCCTTTTACCAATCGGAGTTGGTCTGAGCTAGTGTTTGTCGATCCTGTAACATCCACAGGTTGATCAGCGAGCAACTTTTGCTCCTCGGGGGTATCAGGATAGGTGAACTCCACTATGAAATCTGCTACAGCCTGCCCTTTTAGTGATGATCTGGGTTCATAAATTATATCATATTCACCGAGTTCTATTGCCTAGTACATCAATCTCCCTGATTTTTCTGGCTTATGAAGGGCCTGCCTCAGTGGCATATCAGTATATACTACTATAGTATGAGCCTGAAAATATGGCCTCATTCTCCTACTTGCCTCAATCAGCGACAGTGACAATTTCTCCAGCCTTGGATATCTGATCTCTGCTCCTCGGAAGGCCTTACTTGTGTAGTAAATTGGCTTTTGTACTCCATTCTCCACTCTGATCAACGCCGAGCTAACTGCATTCTCGGACACTGCAAGGTACAAGTATAATTTTTCTCCCATCACTGGCCTAGACAACAATGGGGGTGCTCCCAATTATCTCTTCAAGTCTTGAAAAGCCTTCTCGCATTCATCATTCCACTTAAAAGTCTTTCTGAGTGTCTTGAATAATGGGAGACATCTATCAGTTGCTCGTGACACAAATTTGATGAGTGTCGCTACTCGTCCTGTGAGACTCTGTACTTCCTTCTTCGTCGTTGGAGATCGTATCCCTAATAGAGCTTTGATCTTTTCAGGATTTGCTTCAATGCCTCGTTGATTGACAATGTACCCGAGGAACATGCCTTCTCGTACTCCAAATATGCACTTCGTCGAGTTCATCTTCATTTGATATTTATCTAGTTGATCAAAAGTCTGACTTAAGTCAACTAGATGATCGGCAGCTTTCATGCTTTTTGTCAGCATGTCGTCAACATAGACTTCCATATTGTCACTGATTTGTTCAGCAAAGACCTTGTTCATCAGCCTCTGATATGTCGCACCTGCATTTTTCAAACCAAAAGGCATAACATTATAACAATAAGTTCCCCTAGGGGTAATAAAAGAAGTATTTTCCCTGTCTTCAGGTTTCATTTTAATTTGATTATAGACAGAATAAGCATCCATGAAGCTCAGCAACTCGTGTCTCGAGGTAGCATCCACCAGTTGATCAATTCGTGGCAATGGAAAGTGATCCTTTGGGCATGCTTTGTTGAGGTCGGTGAAGTCCACACACATCCTCCACTTGTTGTTTTTCTTCTTTACCATCACCATATTAGCTAACCAATCTGGATATTTAACATCGTCAATGAAACAAGCTTTCTGTAGCTTCTCGACTTCCTCTTGTATAGCTTGATTCTTCTAGGGACTGAATACTCTTCTTCTCTGCTTCACAGGCTTGATCTGCTTATTCACATTGAGCTCGTGACATAAGAAGTTTGGGTCTATCCCAGGCATATCTTCATGACTCCACGCAAAAGTTTTCCTTCTTCTTCTAAGGAAAGTTATTAATTATTGTTTTAATGAGGCTTCCAATGATGAACCTATTTGAGTAGTTCGATCAGGGTACTCGTCGTCCAGAATGATGTTTTCAGTAGCTTCCACCACTTAACCCTTCACGAGTTGTGACTCATCTCGAGGATCTAATGTTTCAATTACTGCACCTTCATCCACTTGATAAGTAGTGGTCTTTTTCTTTGATTCTTCCAGTTCTTCTTGCTCGGCGGATGAATAATAGCATTCCCGAGCTACTTTCTGATCACCTTTCACAACTCCTACTCCAAAGTTTGTTGGAAACTTTAGGCACTGATGTATTGTAGATGGCACAGCCTTGAACTTCTTCAATCCTACTCTTCCCATGATGATATTGTACGATGATTGGACATTCTTATCCATCACGAAGAAACGTATTCTTTCTGTACGACAAGCAGGCCACGTACCAATGAATATATCCAACTTGATCGTCCCAAGTGGAAATACTTTCTCTCCAGTAAAATCGATGAGGGGTCTGTGGTAAGGCTCTAGTTGAGATAGCTTTAGATTTAAACTATCGAAACACGAGTAGAATATGATGTCTACCGAGCTATCATTGTCGACCAGCACTCTTGAAATCATAACCTCCTTCATCCTCATTTTGATCACCAGCGGGTCATCATGAGGATATAGAACACCTGCAAGGTCGTTCTTTGAGAACCCAATGACCAACTTCTTCTTGTTCACCTTTCTCGTGCGATCTTACTCAGCTAAATTTATTCGCTGAATGTACGAGCAAGCTTGAGCCTCATCGAGGTAAGCTTTTCTTTCTTCATTAAGGTCTCCTCCTGCATCTCCCCCTATAATAACATTACAATCAAATGACCCAGAGCGTATCGAAAATACCTCTCGTTCTGGCTGCCTTGGTTTCTTGGGAAGATCGGGATCATCCTATGGATCAACTTCATGGTTTCTCTTCTTGTTCTCCTCTGCTCGATGACGATATCTATACCTCTCCCTAGTTCGGTCATTGTTTCTTCTTTCACCTCCACGATCAACATACTTTGCTAGCTTTCCTCTTCGGATGAGTGTTTTAATCTCATTCTGAAGAGCTATGCAATTTTTAGTCATATGGCCATGATCCTTGTGGAACTCGCAATATTTTTCCCTATTCCTCATGTCAGGGTCTGCCTTCATTTTCTTTGGCCAGTTTAACTCTTCGGTGTTCTTAATTTCTTCCAGGACGTGGTTGATATTTACCATCAAAGGTGTATAATTATCAAATTTCCTCAAGACCTCCCGTGACGACCTATTTTTGGATTGTTTGTCACCACCATTGTTCTTATGTTCTTTCTTCTTAGCTTTATCACCTTCCACCTTGGTTTCTTTGGCGTCCATACTCTTCTTTGCAGACATAGCCTCCTGGGCATTCATAATCTTGGATGCTTTTCCCATCAGGTCCGACATGGTTCAAGGTGGATCTTTGGTCAAAGTATAGTACAACTTGTTTGGCAGCAGTCCACTCATCAAAGCGGTAATCGCTATCTTCTCCTCATAATCAATGACTTCGAGTTTCTCATTATTAAAACGAGTTATATAATCTCTGATACTCTCCCCATCTTTTTGTCTAACACTTAACAAATATGCTACTCGCTTAACTGGCTTTGCTCCAAAGCATAAATTCCCAATGAATAACTCGGCCAGTTGAAGAAAAGTTGAAATCTTACCCCGAGGAAGATTATTATACCATATCTGAGCAGATCCGGTAAGAGTTCCCGAGAATGCCCTGCATCTCATCTCGTTTGGGACAGCATAGATGTCAGCAGCAACTTGATATTGTTCTATATGAAGGACGGGGTCAGTCTTCCCATCATACTTGGTAGTCACAACAGGTGCTTTGAACTTTGATGGTGTAGGAAAATCAACAATGTCCTGGACAAAAGGTGTTCCTCGAACAAAGGTTCATTGTAGAGGGTTCTTGGCCTTAGCTATTTCTCCTAATCTATCCTCCAGCCTCTGAATAGATCCTTTCCATGCATCATTTCCTTCCTCGGGCCTATTGGTTCGAGCAACTGATCGCGTTGAAGTAGCTTCCTGGGATTTATCCTGACGATCAATTGGTCAGTCATAGGATCTATCTTGACGAGCAGCTAGTCGCGACTGGACAGATCCTTCCTTTAAATCTGATGGTCGTCGAAAGCTCCTCGACGCTGCATTAAGAGGACTTTTGTTCCTCCTAGGGCCTAATCGGTCGAAAGTCAAAACCCTACTTAATCTTTCCAACGCGCTGGTCCTTTCTGGGGAGAGGGTGACACGTTGTTCAGTATCAGTGGCTCGCACAGACGAAGTTCGCCCAGGTTGATAAGAGAAATCATCAAATTCCTCATTGCGATGTGAGTTAGTACGCCTAGTACGCGAAGAAGGTGCACGAGTATTTCTTTGAATGCTTCGTGGTCCGGAATGGGCTGATGCTCCGCCATGGAGGGTTTGGATGAGTTTTCGCATTGTTTCTTGCATGACGGTCTGGCCTTGAGCCAGATTTGTCATTATTCCAGTCAAATCTTGAATAATTGGTGGAGCAGACGGATTTGGAGGGGTTCCAGCATTTCGATTGCTGGATTCAGGAATATCCACCATTGGTAATGGATTATTTTTGATGAAAAACGATATTATCAGTCGTTCCCACAGACGGCGCCAATCTGTTGATGTAAAAAATTAGATCACTCTAATAATTCAATCACAGATAAATAAATGATACAAAGAATTTTAAAGTGGTTCAGCCTTATAAGAATGGCCTACGTCCACTGTTTTGGTATTGCTGTTTGTATGGGAATTCTCGATTACAAGTTATCTCAAGAAATTCCGGTCTGGGGGGTCCTTTCACCATGAGGATTGTACAATGTATTTATAGCCTTGAGGCTGTAATATGAAAGGGTAATACATTAAATGATATGCATATGAAAGGGAAATACATTTAATGATATGCATATGAAAGGGTAATACATTTAATGCCCTCTTTGCGTGCGCATCCAAATGTTGGTTATCCAGCTATTAATGCTTTGTTCGAGATGCAGCTCGGACCGCCTGAGTTGCTCGGACCGCCTAAGCTTCTTGGTATTTCAAGATTTCCTCGGAGCGTATGATCTCCTCGGAGCATGTGAGTTCCTCGGGTAAGCAGTGTTCCTCGGGGAACTAGTCTTCCTCGCTGTAGTTTTGTTCCTCGGAGCGTGGGAGTTCCTCAAAAGTGTTTGTAGTTGCCATGTAGATAACCACGTGTCTTCATATGATTGGTCCACGTCAGCAGATTAAATTTGGTATCAACACCGAGAAATTCTCCAAATTTCCAATTTATACTCAATTATGAAATTTAATTGTCTCCAAAAAGGAAGGGTTGTACATACTCCCCCCTTACAACGGAATTTCGTCCTCAAAATTCGGATACAACTTACACCACCAAACTAGGATCACAAATCCCACTAAGTCTTAGTACCCCCAAAATCAAAAGGTGCTAATACAATGGTCCCCTTACCATACTCCCAACCCATTCGTGACTGCCTCACGGCATAAATTTCAACTTTATATACTACGCCCCTTCTATTTCTAGCCGTATATAAACCAACTTACTAAGGTGCCCATACACCTTTTTAACCTATGCACATCGGCACATCCATTCTGAACGTTCGACACGTAATACTCTCTCTAAACAAGGGTCTCCTTTCCTCGGTGTAATACTCACACATGGGTCCTCCCAACCCTCGAAATCCCATTCTTCTCAAGATTAACCAACCAATCTTCTTGTGGTTAACTCAGAACTATCTCCTTACATCGGTGCCACTAACCCTACTGACTTAAGATTCTAATAATCCTACGATTAAGGTGTTTTCGACAAACGCAAAACTAGTACTATCCTAAATGTCCATAGTGCCCAAGGCCTCTCTCAACTTTCAACATTTGCTTGGTTTCATGCGTGGGACGTCTCGTAGAGTGAAATCAAGACAAGGAACCCTCCCGTTACACTACTCCCTTGCGGGGCCGATCATTGAGATATAGCGACCTAAGGCACACCAGCGGGATGTCCTAAATCCTACCTTACTAACCTACGAACGCATCTCTACTATTCTAACCTTCCACCTAAGCGAAAAGAAAAGTCTAACTAATCGAATTGCCAACTCTCTGCAAAGGCGTTACGAACATCATACCCAAAACATACTTCCTCGAAGATTTGCCTTTTGATTAATTCTTGAATATAATCCTTAAGTCAATTTATCTAAGTCCTACTTCACCCATCTACTTGTGGTGAGAGGAACACTTAAGTGCTTTTCCATAGCACAATATTTCCACAAACATACCATCATCACACGACTCATAGTCTATAGTGTTTCATCCACACTATATGACTTATCAACAAAATAAACATTCTCTCATCCTATAACATTTCTCCACTCCCGACGCCGTTAAGGTTCATGCGTGGAGCGTCTCGCAAAGCGAAATCCAAACAAGGAACCCCTCCACACATTACTACTTAACTTTGTCGATCATGGAGGTCCGTTATTTTCGAATATGCAATCGGGATAATCCTATCTCCTCTCTCAACGAAATGTGGTCTAAACTCCCGACTCTATCTAGGAGCCACACCGCTAAGCGCTTGCACCCCACTCAGTCCTTGCACAATCAATAATGAGCTTAAACTCACAGCTCAACAATTAACCCGGCACACCTCCAATCACATCTATAAGGTCGCCACATACTCAAATCACGATAATGAAACCTCTGCTCATCGAAGTTCTATCCATCCACATAATAAAGGTGAACTCAACTTGTATCCAGGTGAGATATCACAACAACAACCCGTTCCACCCTGGAACTGCAGACACGATAGTCTTGCCATCCTTAGCCTGCTGTCGCTCCGAACAACCAATAACATTATATATGCACCATATTACCATACTCATATAAGACATATAAAACGAGTATCACAAGCCAGATATATATATATATATATATATTCAAAATATCAACACCCGCCTTTATGGCGAATGAAGGAAAATAAAACTCCGCTATCGCAGAAAACACATAGGCCTACATTATATAATGTTATCGAGACCGCCACAAAACTCAAATTACACACACGAATCTAGGGCTAACGAGCACCACAACTTACCTTGCCATGCCACTTATACTTATTCATATCACTCTTTATCCACTGTCGACCTCTGACCGATCCTTATGTGAATAATTCAGAATTTCCTTCTTTTCAATCCTGTTAAATGATGGGGGCTCACGGTTAGAACTATCCGTCAGATCCCTTTCAAACCCTTATCGTCACTAGGAAATTAAACTTTGGTACCACTCTCTACTACGGCGGTACTACGATACTTTCAACTAATATACTTTAATAGTCGTTGCAACAATCCTTAGCAAACACTACAAAGGAAGTGACCTCTACTACGGTCCTCATTCCCGAATTCTACCAGCTACTCCAGATAAGACTCACCTCCTACTGCCATCCAAGCCCCGTACACGAATCCCGAAAGAGCACGCAAAAGATTTTTATAATCTTATAATATGGCAGGAGAACGAAATCTCACAAGAGAAATCAACAATCCTAATCCTGAGGCTCTATATCAAATCGAGAGCAACGCTGAAAGCGTAGTACGTCCGCACATATTCCTAAGGACACTAGAACCTGATGCTCTGATACCATCTATGATAACCCGCCTAATAAAATACCAGGCGATCACTCCTATATCAAATTAAAACAGGAGTCTCATATGGATCATTCTTAGCATCACTATCGAAAATCCATTTAATTACTAATAAACTATTAGGCTGGCGTCAAAATTTTACCTAACTACTCTTTTTAACAACTACAAAATTAAAATATCCACATAGTTTGCGTAAATGAAACTGAAATGAAATAAAATAACGGAATACTCGGTCAAAATATACAACCAAATCGAATGCTGCTAAAATAAAAACTAAATGCATTTGGGCCATTGGCCCGAATATTTATATAGTACCTCCTATCTGGAGTACAAGAATGAAAGCATCTATCGAGAACCTGCACTCATCCACAGCTGCTGCAGCCGACGTCTGACTCGAAAGAAGTGTCATCCAGGCATCCCTGTGTCTGGACACCTATATATATATGTATAATATAGAACAAGAGAGAGAAATATAGAAATGGTTCAGAGCCCAAGTTTTGAAAATATTTAGTAAGTGCATAAATTCTTTATTTTTAGAAAAATAAATTTTATCTCATATTTAAATTGGTATCGCACTCCCATGAGATACCCCTCACCTATCTTATAACAGTGCACACCTAACGCACTTAATATTCTAGTAAAGCTACCCTACCTAACTAATCTAACACCCCCGTCTACTAGAAACCTCTACAACCCTAGCACAAAGGGCTAAACTTCTCTCCATTCTTAACACTGCGCTAAGTTCGTGCGTGTGATGTCTCGCGAAGAGAAATCCAAACAAAGAATCCCCCCGATACACTAATAATTGGCAGGGTTAATGGTAGAGATCCATTAGGCCCGTAGTACAAAACCAATATATAAACACATACTTATATATTAATATACATATCATATTCATTCTTATATACACCTTACAATATACATCCGGATAATATCTCCCGGACTGAGGATTCATTTACTTCATTTCCATTTTTATCTCAAAACTTTCCATTTCCTTTCTTCTATCCAGGAATGTATTTAAAAGATAATTCATGATCATGAATTGCTTTAACATATCACATAACTTTTTAAAAACCAGTTTTATTATCATAAAAATGCTCTTTCCATATCACATGCTTCCATTACCCTTCTTCCATCCAGGAAATGTATCCGACGCCAAATCGTTTATCCCATTTCCCTTCTTCCATCCGGGAAATGTATTTAAAGCCAATTCATTATCATGAATTTCTTTAACATATCTAAGACCATCCCTCGGGGTTTCCCCACTGGACGCGCCCCTAAATGGCTATCATCTTCCAGGTCCTATCAAATAAGACAACCTGGGAACCTACCGAAATGTCGGGAAGCGGCCATATGCCTGCGGGAGAGTCATAACCACACCCAGAATTACCTCACCAGTGCAGTAAAACATATAATAAACGCCCATATGTCCTAGGACTATATCCACCCTGCATTCATTAGCCAGGGAGGCTTCACCTCACGCGCGCAACTTCCCTTATGATAGCGATTTAAAGAGGTGTGTATCCATAAATTATTATTTATGAAAATCATTTCTTTTCCATTTTGAAAACATTCATTTTTACGTTTTCAAAATCATTTATATCATATCATATATATAATTTAATCACATAGTATACATACTATATATTCCTCCTTGAATATATATATGTCGCCATAATAATATTTAAGTATTCTCTCTCTTAAATATTACTCACACCTAAGTCGCTATTTAAGGACTTGTACATAAACCCGAATGTCCCTTGTCCTAAAACATTAAATAAATCCATACCCCGGATCACACTCTAAATTAATCTGAGGTTTACTTATCCTCTTCAAATCATCATCTAGGAGTCCTAATATCCCATGTAGAAACTCCTATAATAGTCTCCAAAACCATAATTTAATTATCTCTAAACATAAAAGGAGAAAACCTCAAAATTTTGCAAGGATCGAATCGATTCGGCCTGTCCGAATCCATTCGAAATGGTGTTACTTTCAAACTGTCTCATACCGAATCGATTCGGCTTATCCGAATCGATTCGACTGCTCTGAAAATCCCAATTCTGCTTTGGTTTTATGTATACCCCAAAATCCAAAACTCCATCCAATATCCATTTAAATTATAACTCGGATATATTCCTACAACCCCAATGTTTTCATATATCCTCAAGTCCTTTAGAGGTCCTAACACTCTATTTGACAACCCCTAATATTTATCTCCAAATAATTTTAGCCTTAATTTGTGACTAACTACTTCGATGTCGGACAGCTTTCCGTAGAAAAATCACTATAAATCCAAAAAAAATCAGAAAAATACGCGGTTGGCGCATACGCGATCGCGTCGAAAAGATCTACAAATTTAATTTTTTGATCAAGAGACGAATCGATTCGTCCTGACCCCATCAATTCGGTTAAGACGCATGTCACTATTCATCATCTTCTTCAATCGTTATTTTTTTTCCCCACCCTCATCCAACACCATTTCTATGGATCTTAACATCACCCAACAGCAATATAAACATCTCCTCACTATAATTTACCAAACATAACAAATTATTTGGGGATTTAACCAATTAAACCCTAACTTCCATTTCTTCCAATTCATTACCATAATTCACACCATTAACAAGGATTTAAGCTTAGAATTCATCTACTATCATTATTACAATAAATCCTTATGAAAACTTCTCCCAAAAACCCATTTACACAAGAATACCCAAACCCAAAATCTTTAGGGTTTGATATTACCAACTATGATATGAGATTTATGTGCAAAATTAGATAAAGTAAGTAAAAACTTGCCTGGAGGATGAAATCCGACGACCTCGAGTCGAATTCGGCGGAGTTTGGACAAAATCCCCCATTTTTCTCATCTCTCTTCTTCCTTTCTTTCTATCTCTCTTATCCTCTTTATTTTCTCTCTTTTCTTTTCTTTCTCTTTCTCTCTTATGTCTTATAAGAGAAGACAAAGGGTTTACCCCTTTAAAACCTAAAAACTACTCGTTTACTCAATTACGAGCCCGTTTAACTCTAAAATTCCTCGAAACTCAATTTTGACAATCGGACACTCTTTTTCGACAATCTCGGCCATTCCGAGACTCACGGCGCAGTCAAAATTTTCATCCGAGGTACTTGACCGCAAATCACTATTTTAACCCAATATTTTTCAATGCGGTTTTTCTAATTAAAATATTAACTTTTGTCACTTTACCCAATGGAGGCATATTATTAAAATACTCCAATTCATTTACTTAACACCAAAAGTAAATATACCATCCATCGAAAATCATCTAATCCTCGAAAATCCCAAAAATCACTATTCCGAGAAATTCTCCAAATTTCCAATTTGTACTCAATTATGAAATTTAATTGTCTCCAAAAAGGACGGGTTGTTACAGTAGATTTTCAGATTATGTCAACCATGATCCAAATATAGGGCTCAGATGAGTTTTGTAAAACAAAGGGGGACCATATCGCTCCTACAATTTCGGGTATATCCTACCCAAAGACATTATTCACATCATTTCTACTTTAATTCAAACTGACCCTCTCTCACAGCAACTCTTTCTCTATCCTAAATGAGATCATTTGTGTGTGAGTATCTAAATCATCTCTTTATTTTTTTACCCTCTCGATATGTTTCTGGGAAGATTTTTTTGATCTATATCTCTCTCTGTGTAATGAGCTAAGGTATGTCTTCACATAATTTCTTTTTAATAAATTTTTTAATTTATGGTGGTAAGTATGCCTTCACATATTGTTTATCTTTTCTTCTCTTACATTAGTTTATTTTTCATATATTGGATTTTGTGTTATTTTAGATTTTGGTGTAATGGCTCTCGCTAGAGAACTTCTTTGCTTTTAAGTTTTTGAGGTGTAAAGTATTCATTTTTATAATACTAGATTTTATCTCCGAGCGATGCGCGGGCTCTTTGTAGGACTTGTTGTAAAATTATCACACTACACTAAAACACGCCATTGGTAACACAATTTTATCGTTACTAAAAATATTAGTAACACAATTTTTCCATTAGAAAAAAGGCGTGGGGCACAAAGCTAGTAACGAAAAGTTTTTTTACTAACAGTAACGGAATTTTCAGAATTAGTAATGGTAAAATTATATTACTAATAGTAACAGAATATTTAGAATTAGTAATGGTAAAATTTTGTAAGTAACTGTAAATTCATAATTAGTAAAGGTAAATTTTGTTACTAATAGTAACGGTAAATTCTGTTACTAATAGTAACGGTAATTCAAAATTAGTAACGGTAAAGTTCTGTTACTAATATTAACGGTAAAATGAAGAATTAGTAACGGTAAAGTTTTGTTACCAATAGTAACGGTAAGTTCAGAATTAGTAACGGTAAAATTCCATTAGCAATATTAATACATATTTAAAAATATTATTCAAGATCCAATATCCACAATTTAAACAAATTCAATTATTCTTACCACACATTTTAAATCCTAAGAACATATACAAAAATAGTCCATACTTACCACACTATTCAAATCCTAAATACATATACAATAATAGTTCACATAAACAAGGGCATTATATTCAACAATTACATTATATATAAACATACACTCTTTATTTACAAAAGAAATTTAAACCGAGCAAATGAAACATCCTAATAGAATCACCCCAAAAGTTACAATATTTTCATAAATGAATCCAATATAACATCCTAATACAATCATCTCGAAATGAGATGTTTAAATATAACAACCAACAAATGAAATATAAAAAGAGGTTCATCAACTCCATCTTTAAATATTCATCAATGGAGAAATATGGCTCTTATATATAAAGTCCCCTTGCAGATTAGATCTCCTTAACATCATAAAGATAACGAACAACTGGAATACCGCTCTTATTTGCCTCGCGGAATAATGTGTAGAGATACATGAGGAACATGTAACGGATATGAATGGCTTTCCTCATCAGTTCTGTAGTTCTCCCCTATAACCAATTCCACCAGACATACTATATCTGCATCCAGTGGTTTTTTGTAGGTTTCTCCTATTGGTGTTGTCTTTAACAAGCACATCATATAAGATGTGAGAAAAAAACGCAAAAAAAAAAAATTAAGCATAAACACGTAAACAACACGGAATTAGTTAAAATATTGACTTAATCAGGTGATGTGTTTCCAAGCAATTGGAAACGTTCCTTACTAAGATCTAATATTTCTTCTATCGTCATCATCATATAATATCTTCGATAAGGTCAAAGAAAATTTGATCTACTAGCTTATGATATAATAGTGGACAAAGTAAAAAAACAAAAAGGAATTATGAGGCGGACATGGGGGTATTTAGCACAATAACAGTCTAAATGTTATATTCAATCTTTTCTACTAGACAACTTCTTCCAAAACAAGATAAAAATCAGATTAATCATCAAAAATAAGTCATGCCCTAAAAATATAATACTTGATTTTCCAACTTATAGAGGAATGTGAATCGTCGACTACAAACTGTGATTTTCCAACTTATACATATACATGAAACACCTGTGAATAATTTCCATATAGGAGACTGCAACCGAGTCTACAGAAGTTAGATAACTCATGGATATAACAACGTAACTTCATTAAAAATAACAAAAAAGATTAATAAATATTTCACCTAACAAGAGTTGCTGAGATGACATTTCACCTAACAATAGTAGCACAAGCAGGAGAATTAGCACTAAATGACACTTGAGTTTAGTACTATGATATCACATACGAGAAGATTCCAGTATCACACTCGTGAACTGCCATATTCAGCACTTATGTCTTTCTAAGTGGAGCCTCCATGAAAAATGGAGTGTGGATGCTTCTCTTTGTCCTTCCTCCTTTTGTTATCAAAAGATTGATTTTATGGAGGAATGACTGTTTATAATTGCATATATTTTTATAGTAGTTATTCATGTCGAATTTAGTCTCTAATGTTGGACAGCTTAACACTCTTTTCTTTATTGATCGGATTTGGATCGCCAATATGGACAATTTTCCACTTACCGTCATTGTATATGTATATTTCGATATCATATATCAAAATATATGAACCAATGTACAGAAAAAAATTGAAATTGTACAAACAATTAATTTTCTACCCCAAGCATTTGGCCACACGAACCCGAAAGTCCTTCAGGACAATTGGCACCTCAGTGATTTGGCACCTTGTCACGGGTATGATGCATGAGGGAAGAAATCAATGAATTTATATTGATTTGCGGGAAACCACAGAGACTCCATAACATTTAGCGAATACAAATTCGATATGTTATACAGTGGATCACTAATTATCAAATTTTGTATCATATTTGGCGATACATGAAAGTCTTTCACTAGACAAAAGTTTTAGATGTTCTCCTCGGTTGGAGTTCATTTTTCTATTTTTTGGGTATATATTTCATCATCAATTGCTTTTTAACAAAACTCTCTCTATCCCCCCCTCCCCATTCGTGAGTATTATACATGAGTACGTGTGTGCGCTAGCGATAGTGAGGAGGGAGATGCGGTGTTGGGATGAGTGAACCAAACATGTGTTAAAAAATGTTAAGGCCTTCACATGTTATATTAATACATTATTAAATTGCATCCTCTATTTTGTGCTTATAAGTAAAATGAGTCTGACACCATTTCTCCATATAATGTTATTTTTTTGTAAATCAATATTACAACACATCCAAATTTAAACCAAAATGGTATAGATATGAAAAAATATCTAAGTAATAATCAAACCCAAGTCCTAGGCAGTATTGAATAACTTCAACTAATGAGCTAATAATCACCAAATATAATGACCAAACATGATTTTATTTTAAATTCATTATAATTTTTAAATCAACGATTCCTACTGGAATATAAAGTTACATTGAATATACATATGTAGAATAACTTAGACGATGCCTAAGTTTGCAGTTTCCTTAAAATTATTGATTTTGAATCATTTTAAGAACCATTTAGTGCTCAAATACAACTATTGTCATTATTTTTTGTAGGTTTTTTATTTGGCACTATATACTTTTATGTTAGTACCTGAAGGTCCTATTTAAGAAGTATTGGTGGGAGTAGACCACACAAGTAATGAGCATTTCTCTTTCTCAGTAAATGCAAGTCCCTTGTTATGGTGTGGGTCCCTCAGTAAACAATACCCACTGCACCACATAGTTAAGTAAATTTTAGTATTATCAACAAGTCTAGTATGTATAGGAATAATATAGGATCATAATTTATCTTGAGAATATGGAAAGGACACCTATAACAAAATCCTGAGACTACAAAACTGAAGAAAATACCTTGAAATTGAGATCGTCCACTGGGTGACAAACTGGTCCTCTGTGTCAAAATCCTCACTGTACATGTCTTCAACTCCTACACTAACAGCAACCGTCATACTCTCCATTCCCCTTCACTATAAATGATACACATGCACAGACTAACACCTGTTATTTCTCTTCTTCACACACCCAGAGTCAAACTACATATTTCGTTTCAAAGTAGAATGTGGGGCTCGTAACGCAGTACAAGGAAGGGCTAGAAGATTGCCTCAAATTTTTCATTTTATTATCAAATATCTATTTCTACTAACAAAATCATATAGTGGTATTATATAAAAAACATGAATGGTGATTTTTAAATACAAAATCACGTGTATAAATCCTTTAAAATACATTAGTTATTTATGAACTAGAAAATTATAAAAAAAAATAGATTTGTTTAGTGATACCACCCTATAGAGAGTCGGCCTACACAAAAACAGAGGAGAGCCATCACCTGGTGACTCAGTGATTTTGAAAGATTTCTCCATTTCCTGCAAAAATGAACAATTCTTGAATTAGAATCTGAATAATGTTTATCCACACTATCATTTAACTAAAAACACTACATGTTATTTTTCCTTTCTCCTAATTTATTTGCCAGTACTTCATATCTAGTTTGTCCTCAAATTGTCACTTATTCTAGTTTGCCTTGAAGTTTTCACTTATTGTACAATAGTCAGGAGTGTTTTGAGTATAATAGCAGCTCCGGAACATTAAACAAAATGAAATTAGGGCAGATCCTTCACCTACGTCTCCCAAAAATAGTTGAATTTAGGGCCACTCCTTCACCCTTGTCTTTCAAAAATAGTTGAAGCTCAACCTACTTAATCTCTCTCAAAAAAATATTGATTGTGCAGTGAAACTCATCCATGCTAAAGCAAAATACACCAAAAAAGATAAGCTCTCTAGCTTTGAGACTCAAGTTCTTTGAATACTATTCAAATGATGTTATGTAAAATGCTCTTATCCAGACCATTGGCATAAATGAAATATATACAGTTTGGAGAAACAAAGAAGAAATTTTCGTTGAAATAAAATCGAAAGAAAGTTGAAATCAAATGGAAAAAATAGTTGGGAGAAGCGAAGCCCAAAATAGAAATATATAATATATAATAGTTAGTTATGTGTGTCTTTCTTCACCTTGTACCCTTCCATCCCTAAACAGAAAAATTCCCTCAAATATGAAAAATTAAGATATGAGCTTAGTTTTATCCAATAATGCATAGACAACACTAAAATGGACTCCACAACTTTGCCAATGAGAACCAAACACTATCCTCGGCATATATTAAGCCATCAAACACCCCAAATAAAAGAACTACACAGTACACTGACCAGACGAATTCATTTGATGTTCTAATACACCACTATAAACCTCAAAAACATATTTTATTTTTTCGACGTGGGACTTTAAACAATAATAATGGTGAATTCATTAGTGAAGAAGGCAGCCAACTGACCATATATCAATTGAAATTGTATATTTTGTAGCACCAAAAATTAGTTCTAGAGACCGATAGTACAGTGAGCAAAAAGGGAAGAAGGCAATGCTATGGGTGGGGCTTTGCATATGGGTTGTTCCCCCTTGTACTCATTTCTACTTAAATAATTCTTTATGACGTGAATCCATGTGAAAAATGTTAGCATGAGAAATAAATTGACATTAAGTGATTCAAACTATAAACATGAGTTATGTGATTTTATATGTGAATTAACAATTTGTGATTCTCGGGAACCAAAAGCTCTGAAACAAATAAGGAATTAAAGTGTGTTCGGGAACCCCATTATGAATATGGAAGAACAAGCAATGAAATAGGGTATGGTAGACAACTTTAACAGTATATCAGGCCTCTAAATATATTATTTACTCAACAATTGAATATTACTTAGTACCACTAAAAGGCTCAAACGGGAACTTGAAAAATACTGCTTAGAGGTAAGATATCACATCATCCTTCCTTCGTAATTATTAACTTTCCCGTTAAGAAGGTCAATTGGAAATAGTACCACCCTATTTGCAAGATAATAAATCATCCAGGTTGATTATTAAAGGGTCTGATGGCTTCACCATGTACCAGATTTCATCCCTTACATCCTCCATACAAAACTCAAAATCCATCTCCCTTGCATTAAGCACCAACAATCATTAGAAGACATTTAAAACAAATTGACAAATAAATTATGTATACTCCTAGTATCACATGCATAATATAACATAAAATTAATGTACCACTGTGATTAAAAAATAACCTCTATTAGAGGTGCAAGCTATTTCATGTAAATGTAGATTTGATTACCTTAAGAGACGATTCCAACTCTGAGTAAATATATGGTTCCAACCACTACATTACCCATGAACCCATATCTTCTACTCCTTTTTTCCAATACATAAAGATTTGGACATAAACCACACACCAAACATTCACTATTGTTGGAGATTTCTCAATAAACACAAACAACTCGAACAAAATAGAAAAGTGAACTCAAAAACTTATACCTGATTTCATTTATTGTTGAAATCGAAGGGAAATCATAGGAACAATATATTTAGGAATGAAATTATAAAATAGGGTTATATTTAACAATATTTAGCTTCGAATTATAGAGGAGGATTACCTTAAAATACCCAAATCATGAAACCCTATGTGAGTCTGACAAACCCTAGGTTAGCTCCGAATTCGAGAGGAGGCTTGCCCCTATGGTGTTTGAGACATCAATGGAATTCGAGAGGCCGCCACGATTCAGACAAACCCTATCAGAGAAAAAGGCATGCGTATGGGGCTTTTCGTTTAGGTGTGTGGAGTCGGGGAGAGATTTTTTAGTTTGGGAGGAAAAATTTAGTTTAGGTTTTTTATTTTCACTTTTAAAATATCAAAATAGAATTAATAACACTTATATTATATTAGTAACGATATTGTATGGTAATAAATAGTAATGGTATAATAGTGTTACTAATTATATAATATAATTAGTCTCTTACTAAAAGAGCGTTTTAGTGTAGTGTCACAATTTTACAATTGCGTACAAAATATTAGCAAATCATTATATAACTTTCGATAAGTTGGATATACAAATATTTGTAGGAAGAGTTACAAAAGAATACCCGAATCTAACGCATACAAAGTAGAAGTTAAGACGCGATGAGCTATGAGATGTAAAAAAGTTCATACCTGACTTGCATATTCTCGTATGTTAGTAAACGACGTGGGTAGAAAAAATGAATTGACAACATTTTACGTTTATCAAGACCAATACGAACATAAATTTGTCTATTTTACACAATTACATTATTTGAGATTCACTTTGAAACAAAAAAAAAATTCTCACAAGGTAAAACTGAAAAAACTAACAATCATAACGTGAATTCCAACAGATACATACAATTTATAATTTTCATATAAGTTAAACAAAGAAAAACAAATGTAGAATGTGGGGCATCCAATCAATTAATATAATGGGAAAAATTAAAAATTTAAAGATCCAAATAATAACAAAAAGTGAGAGAGACCATAACCGTTGAGTATAGAGAAAATAAATCAGCAAAAATGCCCACAAACTTAGATTGTCAATATGTTAATATTATTGATGCAAAGCTACAAATTGCAAAAAAAAAAAGTTATTCTACTTAAAATCAAATTTAGGGTCATTATTTTAGAATCACAATAATTCGACACAATTTAACCTAAAATTAATGCAAAATTGTGTGTTTTTGTCTAACATTTTTAAAAACTTAACCGATTCAGAGGATCTAATGGAATCATGTATGTAGAATTAGAGTTGAACTGGTAGTTGTACTACATCACGTTAGTAGTAACTGATTTGAAAATAAATAGCATATTATATGTAGTTACAATGCGTAAGTTTTATTACATGTGTACAACTATGCATTTAGTATACATGTAGTAATTGCATGATCCAGGAATGTACTAACAGTGTATTAAACGGATCAATAAAGGAATGGATTCAAGTGTGGAGAATAGAATAGTATTAGATTGAAAAAAAGAGATGAATGTCTATATATAATCTTTAAACACAGTGAATAAGGCTATAATGTCATTTGGAAAAAACTAGGGGTGGAAGCGGTACGGGTTTTTACCGTACCATACCGTTTTGGTCCGAAAAAAAATGGTTTTGGTTTCATATATTAAAATACCAGAAACCAGTCTTACCGAAACCGAAATTATCGCAAAAAAGTTGGTTGGTTTTGGTTTTAATATTTAAAAAATCGATTTACCGAAATTACCGTACCGAATTTACCGAAACCAGAAAAAACCGTACCGAACTTACCATACCGTACCGAATTTACCGAAACCAGAAAAAAGTTGGTTTTGGTTTTAGTTTTAATATTTTAAAAAGTTGGTTGTTTTTTTTTTGGTTTTTTGGGGCTTTTAGTGCTGTTTACCGAAATCAGAAAAAATCGAAACCAGAAACCAGAGAAAACCAGAATTTACTGAAACTAGAAAAAACCAGAAAAAAACAGAATTTACCGAAACCAGAAAAAATCGAAATTACCGTAAAAACCGAAATACCGGTCGGTTTGGTTTTGGTATTGATTTTGGTGTACCAGGTGGTAAACTGGTACGGTTTGGTTTTACCATCCAGAGTTTGGTTTTGGTATTGGTAATTACTATTTACTGACCAAACTGTACCGCTTACACCCCTAGAAAAAACTCTTCACTCACTGTATTCCACTTTACTTTCTTAGAATCGACGTGAAAAAAATGTTTGCCATTAAATGCATGATATCTTTTATTTTCCCCTCAAATTCTAGTACAAATAGTATTTTTTGGAAAATCAACTAACCAAAATATGATCTTTATGGTATTTTACCAAATAGTTAAATGCCTAAGTGCAAAATGTCCTTTTTATGTTGATCCCAAAAGTAAAAATAACCAATGAACAGGCCATAAAAAAATCAACATAACCACATTTTGTCTATCAAGAATTCATTATTCATCTTTTTCTACTTCACCCCCATTTTCATTGATAATTATATCCACACTTAATATGTTTTCTTCCCGTATCAAAAGTTTAAAGAAAATATCTTAAATATAGTTTATCTTCAATGTTCCTAATCATAATTAAACACATCATAACAAATATGTAGAAATTGAAAGTTAAAAGTGATGAACTAAAATGGAAAGGAAACAGAACCAAAAGATAAAGTCCATGAATATTGAAGAAAAATTCCATTCCCACAAGAGCAGATTACGGAGTATTGGTTTAATTGGCTTGATATATGGGAAATTATATAATGACCTCACTTTAATGAGGGGACTTTACAATTGTATACACAAAGGTTGATGAAACATGTTGTCTCTTATCCTAAAATTATCCAACATCACTGACATCGAGTGATGATTTGGGTAGAGAGAGCCTTCAAATTTTTCTTCAGAAAACAAATAGAAAAGATCTTAGTTAGAGGAGGAGAGAGAATCGTGTGTTTTGGTGGGTAAAACATAGGTTGAGAGGTTCTTAAGAGAACATTTTATGGAAACCCTAAAATTGATAGAAAATCCTCCATATTCCCATGTTTCCCATCCTCCTCGCCCTAGCTCTCTACCATGTATGCAACTCTAGATATTATATGCGGAATATAAAGTGGTTTAGAGAGATTACGGAAAAAGGCAAGTGAGGAACACAGAAAGTTAGGGGTCGTTTAAGAAACATTACTTTGAAGCAACTAAATCACATTTAAAAGAATAAAAGGAAGATAAAGAGTTAGAGAAAAACTTGGTGTCGGAGTGCATAATAGGAAATCAATGACCCTTAATAACTTACCGTTAATTTCAGACACGTGGGACATTTAAGTTTGAAGACATCATTTTTAATATTAGATATTAGATGTAATTATATTTCTCTAACACTCTATTTGGTTTTTTTAAGTCTATTTTTTCCAAAACTCTATTTCTTTCTTGCACATCAGCTATTTGAAAAAATGGACAAGTTGTTGGTCAATCTATTTGGTGTTCATACAATTTGGCAGAAAATCTAAGTGAACAAAAGCTAAGGTATGTGCGTTGGTTATTCCGGATTATTCTTTGGCATTTAAAAAATTGGTTTTGATTTGCTTAACAAATATATCATTACTAAAACAATGGTTAAAATGTGTTTTTTTCCATTTTTAAGTTTGTGTTTGTTTTTCAAAAAAAATAGTGGGTGGAAATGTCTCAGTGCGTTTTCTTTTGATTAAGTTGATTTATTTTCATGTTTTCAGTGTACACTTTCTCCTTAAATGTAATTTGATTAGATTGGATGTTTGCGGTTGCATGAGACCTGGTATAGAATTAGCTTATTAACTAGAAAACTAAGGTTGTGACAGGTTAAGGATTTTATAGGGGTGGGTTGCAATAAGTTTCTTATTTGGTAGTAGATTTTCGATTTAATTTACGATATATTCTTTAATTTAGGTAATGATTTGTACACATTTATAGATATGGGTTTCTTTGATATTCTTTTGTAACAACCCAGGTTTTTGAGCGGCTATTTTATATTATTTTGCCCGATGGGCTAATTTTATAAAATAGGGGAAGTTGGAGTAAATATTATTTCCCGTGAGATTTAGGGATAATATTTACTATGTTTTGTCTATTTACCGTTATGAGAAGGTAAATAGCATTACATTTTGATATGTTGCGTCGTGGTATGTAAAACGACGGTTATGACCTATACTTAAAGTTGGGTATAATAAATGAATTAAAACGAATTTTGAATATAAAATTTGTTCACGTTACTCCGAATGCCAAAATAGGGGGTGCGATTATTTTTAGACTAGTCGAGATAGTCGAAATAAGTGCCAGGTTGTATTTTTGAGATTTGGGCACTTTTTGTGGGTTATGACTCAATTATGTGGATACGAGTCATTTTAATTGTGTATTAACACTTAAAAGAGGGGCATTTATGTTTATAACCTCGTTAAGTCTTCCCACCCCTTTTATTTCCTCAATCTTGTGTTAGAAGCCAAGAGAGAGAGAGAGAGAGCTTGGGAGAAATGGAGTTAAAGAGAGAAAATGGAGATTTGAGGCCGAATTTCGTTGCTATCGAAAGAGGATCCGAGACTACAATCTCGAGACAAGTTTCTTACTTGCTAGATGTTGATTTAATGTGATAATTTGCATGTATAGTTAGGTTTTTGGAGATTTAAACCATAAATGGATTTTTGTTGGTTTTTGGTGTTTAATCCCTTAAATCCTAGTTTTAACTTGATTTGAGGATTATATATTGGTTATAAATTGTGTTGAAACAATTTGGGAGAATTAGTTGTTGTTGATGTATGTTAAAATCAAAGATTTGAGGTTTCAGGGTTTTAGGGTTTATACAACCCATAGCGCAAATTGGGCAAAACTGCAGGACCGAATCGATTCGGCCCTAGGGGCGAATCGATTCAGATAAGGGGAAAGTTACAGGTCAGGGAGACCGAATCTATTTGGGCTAAGGCCGAATCGATTCGGACAATTACAGAAAGTTGGTTTTTCTCACCTAATCGATTCGCTTTCTGGGCGAATCGATTCGCAACTAGGGGCGAATCAATTCGGTTGCCCTGTTTTTGTGAGATTTTTCCTAGTTTGTTTTTAGCCCTCTTTCTTTTAGGTCCGAGGTGTAAGACCCTTCCTTTGGTAAGTAATGAGAGTTCCTAGAGGGTTGTTGTGGGTAGACATTGTCCTAGGTTAAGTGGGGACATTTGGGCTTACCCGAGGGCTAGTTTGTGTAGGTTATTGTTCGTATGATATAGGAAGTTAACCTAAAAGTTTATTGGAGATTAAATGTTAATGTTGGGAATTTTGGGAGTCTATTATTGATGAAGACTCACTTTTACGGTTCATGAAATTGTATGAACCCTTGGAGACTAGTTGAGGATAATGGCACTTCGGATCATAGGTCATTAGTAAAATATGACACTAAGAATAAGAAAGACATATGCTAATATGTAGTACTAAAAGAAATAAGTACAAATGAATGATTTTGAGAACGTAAAAGTGAATGTTTTCAAAAGGAAAAAGTAATGTTTTTCATAAATGTTAATTTATGATTACACACCTCTCTAAATCGCTATCATATGGGAAGTTGCGCACGCGTGGTGAAGCCCCCTGGCTAATGAATGCAGGGTGGATATAGTCCCTAGGCCATATGGGTGTTTATTTTACTGCGCTGGTTAGGAGATTCTGGGTGTGGTCTTGACTATCCTGCGGGAATATGGTCGCTTCCCGACATTTGGTAAGTTCCCAGGTTGTCTTGTTTGATAGGCCCTGGAAGATGATAGGCATTTAGGGGTGCGTCTAGTGGGGAAACCCAGAGGGACAGCCTTAGATATGTTAAAGCAATCCATGATAATGAATTGGCTTTAATTACATTTCCCGGATGGAAGAAGGAAAATGGGATATATGATTTGGCTTCGGATACATTTCCCGGATTGAAGAAGGGAGATGGAAGCATATGGTATGCAAAAGTATTTTTATGATAATAAAAATGACTTTTGATTACACTTTTTGGATGGAAGAAGGGAAGTGGGATTTTATGAAAAAGGATAAAGCATTTTTATTATAATAAAACTTGCTTTGAAAGTGTATTTTTCCTGGATGGAAGAAAGGAAATAAAATTTGGTAAAGAAGGTTTTGAAATGAGATTTAATTGGTAAGCATTTGATAAAATGAGTTACCACATATGTATATTCCTAAAGAAAGAAATAGGAATTACACCCCTAGGTTGTGGATGGATTTATTTTTGTATCTCCTTGAGTAGCTGTAGATGTGACCACCCATGCATACATACATATACATATTAATTTCGTGCTAAGGATCTAATGGATCTCAACGATCAACCTTGCCTAAGTAGTAGTGTATCGGGGGGGTTCTTTATTTGGATTTCGCTTTGCAAGACACCCCACGCACGAATAGGGCATGGTGTTGAGACTGGGGAGAAGTTAGCCCTTAGTACTTGGGTTAACTATAGCATCTCATGATATTGCGCTAGCTTGTTCTTTTAGAATGAGAGGTGAGAAATATTATGTTAATTGCGAGAGAATTACACACTTAACTGTCATGCATTTTAATCACATGGGAATCATATCAAATCGGGCCCTGACCCGTCTATATTTCCTTGTTTTTGCATATACTCCTTGTCATACAGGTGCTCTACCGTATGGACACCCGTATTTACATTTCCATTACGGTTGTCATGGAGCAATAGCATATTGCAGATGTTATGGGTTATTGGTATTAGACGCTTATTTTCATTGTACTCTAGTTATGTTCAGTTTATTTATTCGGGCATATTGCCCATGCATTACACTCATTTATTACAATGTAATATTTAATGTGTAATACTCGGTGTAACTAATTGTGTTGGTCTGTTCACCGACAGCTTATTCGCTGATTATTTATTATATTGTCACTCTTTATCCATTTATTTTTTATATCCACCGTTTTTGCGAATGGGGTTGTCTAAGTATTTTTCTTTTATTTTCAAAATTTTAAATTTGACAGTCCGTTTCCTAAAATGATTGGTGGTTATCTTGTACTAGTATTTTAATCGACAATGATGCTGAGAATGGACCATCTATGATTCCTGTGATTATTAGAGTATTTGTCTGGCCACCTATTATTTTAGTAGGCGGGGTGTCACAGATGGTATCAGAGCATCAGTTTCTAGAGCCCTTAGGAATCTGTGCAGACGTATTACGCTTTCAGCGTTACTTCTGATTTGATATAGAGCCCTAAGATTAAGATCGTTGATCTCTCTTGTGAGATTTTGTTCTTCTGCTATGATATGAGAACCCCGAAAATCTTTGGCGTGTTCGTGTGAGACTTGTAAGTCATCAAATGAAGGGCGTCAAGGGATGCCGTTGTGAAGGCGTCATGAGATGGGATTAATGAGAGCTGCGAGTTGTAGTCGAGGATAAGGGCCACTTTAGAGGTCGATCCCTCCGTAGCATTATTTTAATATTTCTACCGTGACTAATAAGTACAGTAGTTTGAGTTCTCCAAGTGCCGCTGCCAGTAGGGAGTGGTACTAAGCTTGGGATTCCAAGCGATGTCAATTTGAAGTTGAGAAGTCCATGACAAGGACTACATGTTGAAGTGTGGTCGGATGGAGGAAGTGTAATCTCATTCAGTGAGAACATAAGTCCCAAGAGTTTTGTCTTAGAGAGGGGTATAGAAGTGACCAGGTGAGAAGATTGGAGGAAAATCTTTCACCCGTTGGAGTAAGGTTGAAATGGAGGATATAGTAGTCGCCTCATTTTGGTGGAACGGGAGGTTTTGCCCATAAGAGAAACCCGTTAGATATTTTAAACAACGAGTTTCTTTGGGATGTCAGGAATGATGAGAAAGTAGATCTCAAATATTCAAGTGAGGTTTGGTCAGAGGTCGACTGTGAATAAAGGGTGTTACGATTGAGGAAGTTGTGCACTGAAATAAGGTTGGTACAAGAGAGAGATCCTTTCAATGGAAACGATAGGCTTATAAGTAAGTGTCGCTAACACTTTTGGAAAAGTAGTGTTCATGGGACCCCAACGGTGGACATCCACCCGGGGAAGACTCATTGAACTAAGGCCCGGGAGGCTAGTAGAATGTTCTCTTTGCTAAGGAAGTTAAGGGAACTACTCATTTTGATATTGTCGATTGAATATAACCGGAAAGGATGGGATGCCTAGTTGGGGCATTGATGGAAGTAGTTTGGTTCGGATAAGACTATAATAATGTGTCTTGGAACCATTAGTCGTGGCCAGGGTGATTGGCAAGGATGTTTGCGGGAATCCCACCTTAGTTAAGGGTGGTGTATTCCTATTGACAAGATGGTGTAGTCTTGTATTAACCCTAGATTCGGGTGTGTATATTGAGTTTGTGGTGATAACCATGCTATTATATAGAGTGCCTATAGGACTTCCATGGTAGGGAAGTTTTGTATCTTTCCTTCACTTGTTATGGGGCGAGTGATGATACTTAAAAGTATATATATGTGGTATGTGCTACTCGTATTATATGTATTATACGAGTGGAGCTATTTTGGTTGGGTTGGAGTGATATCAAGCGGATAAATCGCGAGGCTATCCTATTTCTAGTTCTAGAGAAGAACTAGTAGTTCTATAATATCTCTCCTAGATACAGGTTGAGACTTTATAGAGGTGGATTGAGGTAGGTAAGAGGTTTTCATTTCCTGTTTTGTTTGTCTTGTTTGATTGCTTGTATGCTTTGTTTGTATATGTTATTGATTTATCTCCACGACCAACAAGTTAAGGGGATTGTGTTGGAGGGGTTCTTTGTTTGGATTTCGCTTTGCGAGACACTCCGCACATGAACCTTAATGACGTTGGGAGTGGAGAGATGCTATATTTATTTTCCTTTCTTTTCTTTCTTTTTATGGTTGAGTGCTGGGTTGGAAGGTTTAGCCGAGAATCACGTAATTGAGTGATTAGAGGGCTAAGTCGATGTGCGACATATGATCACTGTGATAGTTTTTCCTCTGATCGATGTAGGGAAGACTAAGATATGAAAGTCGAATAGAGACTTGTGGTTATGCCTTGATAAGAAGGCCAATTGTAAAAAGATGTATGTATAATTGGGATAAAGCAATTGTGGCATCTTACCGAAAGTAAATACCTCAGTTGATTGTTATGGTAAAAGTGCATTATTAGAGTTACGAGTTAGGACTTTAGTGGTCCCGATCATATGCTTCGATCGTTACTTCTCGTCAACCGACGATACGAGGAAGTAGTGTAACGGGAGGGTTCCTTATTTAGATTTCGCCTCGGCGAGATGTCCCACGCATGAAACTGAGCTAATGTCGAAAGTCGGGAAAGGTCTTGGACACTAGGGATATCGTTCGTATTATATTTATACGACTTGAATAGGATATAGATCGACTTTAGGGTTTTTAGGACGAAAGGCCCTTAGGGGATGCGATATTTGTTTTAGGAAGGGGTAGGGAGTTGACCACAATAGGTTTGTGGGTTAACTATAAGTGGGATTAGGTCCCTAGAACGATGAGGTATAGGATCTCGAGTGATTCGAAACGATAGGCCGTAGATGGTGGGGCCTCTCGTAGATAGAGCGTTACGTCGGTAACCTATCTTTCGGGGAGTTAAAAGGAGGAGTTGACTTTTACCCCTACACTCGTGTTGTTATGATCATGAGTGGATTTCACGAATGAGTCTTGGCCGGGAACGGGAAGTATTAATACGGGAGCATGGACTCATTGTTCATGTGTCTGCAAATTTTAAACTTCGTGAGACGTGTTATACCCCGCTTGATTTAAAGTTCGTAGTGGTAGTATTCACCTTAAAGAATTAGAGGCACTACTTCCTGGGCAGGAAATTTAGTCTTTTCACGAGAAACAAGTTGGAGTTCGTAAAGGACTATCAATTGGATATTCCCCTTTCGCTAAGGAAATGCGGATGGGGTAGTAGGTGCGTCGGGTAGAAAATCGTCGGAGAGTTTAGTTGAGGCATGGAATGCCAAGGGGAACGAGCTTAACTGCGGGGACACTATAGTAGGAGCGTTCATGTCGAGGGTTGACCAACTCACCCACTAGTGTGAAGAGACTAGTGGTGGGACGAGGAAGGATGGGAGTAGTAGCTTTAATGGATCAAATTTCCATACAATAGTTCGGATCATTTCCTATAAGTGTGGTTCCATGTGTGGCCTAGTGTAGTTGGTTGTGTGCCTTGCCTGTTCTTTGGAATGGAACTAGTGGATAGTATATTTCTTAGAGTTGGAGTGGTCCGGGAACATTTATTTAAGGATTAGGCTCATTGAGCCGTATACTTTCAAGGGCTCCGCCAATGCGAATAGGAGTAAGTAGTGTTGGGGTGAGCGATTATAAGTTAGTATAGTTATCCCCTAGTAAGGGTATAATGTATTTTCGAATGTAAGGTAATTTGTGCCGAGATATGTAGGTATCTCCTTTCGTAGTAAAACGGTAGGATCGATAGTTCATGAGGAACGATTTGGTGCTATATTAGAGCACGAAGAAGGTAGACTGAGATCCAATAGTGATGACCTTAGTCTGAGTCCAATGGGGACACCGCACTACCGAGGGGTTTGCTAGAATGATAGCACGATAGTTTGGTATAGTATACCCTTATTATGATTATGGGGTACGCCTGAATTTTGAGGGCAAAATTCCCTTCTAAGGGGGGAGTATGTAACAACCCAGGTTTTTGAGCGTCTATTTTATATTATTTTGCCCGATGGGCTAATTTTATAAAATAGGGAAAGTTGGAGTAAATATTATTTCCCGTGAGATTTAGGGATAATATTTACTATGTTTTGTCTATTTACCGTTATGAGAAGGTAAATAGCATTATATTGTGATATATTGCGTCGTGATATGTAAAACGACGATTATGACCTATACTTAAAGTTGGGTATAATAAATGAATTAAAATGAATTTAGAACATAAAATTTGTTCACATTACCCCGAATGCCAAAATAGGGGGTGCGGTTGTTTTTAGACTAGACGAGATAGTCGAAATAAGGGCCAGGTTGTAGTTTTGAGATTTGGGCACTTTTGAGGGTTATGACTCAATTAGGTGGATACGAGTCATTTTAATTGTGTATTAACACTTAAAAGAGGGGCATTTATGTTTATAACCCGGTTAAGTCTTCCCACCCATTTTATTTCCTCAATCTTGTGTTAGAAGACAAGAGAGAGAGAGAGAGAAAGAGAGAGAAGAGGGAGCTTGGGAGAAATGGAGAAAAAGAGAGAAAATGGAGATTTGAGGCCAGATTTCATTGCTACCGGAGGAGGATCCGAGACAACAACCTCGAGGAAAGTTTATTACTTACTAGATGTTGATTTAATGTGATAATTTTCATGTATAGTTAGGTTTTTGGAGATTTAAACCATAAATGGGTTTTTGTTGGTTTTTGGTGTTTAATCCCTTAAATCTAGTTTTAATTTGATTTGAGGATTATATATTGGTTATAAATTGTGTTGAAACAATTTGGGAGAATTAGTTGTTGTTGATGTTGGTTAAAATAAGGGATTTGAGGTTTAGGGATTTTAGGGTTTATACAACCAGTAGCCCAAATTGGGCAAAACTGCAGGATCGAATCGATTCAGCCCTAGGGGCGAATAGATTCGGATAAGGGGAAAGTTACAGGTCTGGGAGACCAAATCGATTCGGGCTAAGTCCGAATCTATTCGTACAATTACATAAAGTTGGTTTTTCTCACCGAATCAATTCGCTTTTTGGGCGAATCGATTCGCAACCAGGGGCGAATCGATTCGGCTGCCCTGTTTTTGTGAGATTTTTCCTAGTTTGTTTTTAGCCCTCTTTCTTTTAGGTCTGAGGTGTAGGACCCTTCCTTTGGGAAGTAATGAGAGTTCCTAGAGGGTTGTTGTGGGTAGACATTGTCCTAGGTTAAGTGGGGACATTTGGGCTTACCCGAGGGCTAGTTTTCGTAGGTTAATGTCCGTATGATATAGGAAGTTAACCTAAAAATTTATTGGAGATTAAATGTTAATGTTGGGAATTTTGGGAGTCTATTATTGATGAAGACTCACTTTTACGGTTCATGAAATTGTATGAACCCTTAGAGACTAGTTAAAGATAATGGCACTTCGGATCTTAGGTCATTAGTAAAATATGACACTAAGAATAAGAAAGACATATGTTAATATATAGTACTAAAAGAAATAAGTACAAATGAATGATTTTGAGAACGTAAAAGTGAATGTTTTCAAAAGGAAAAAGTAATGTTTTTCATAAATGTTAATTTATGATTACACATCTCTCTAAATCGCTATCATAGGGGAAGTTGCGCGCGCGTGGTGAAGCCCCTGGCTAATGAATGCAGGGTGGATATAGTCCCTAGGTCATATGGGAATTTATTGTACTGCGCTGGTTAGGAGATTCTGGGTGTGGTCTTGACTATCTCGCAGGCATATAGTCGCTTCCCGACGTTTGGTAGGTTCCCAGGTTGTCTTGTTTGATAGGCCCTGGAAGATGATAGCCATTTAGGGGCGCGTCCAGTGGGGAAACCCAAAGGGACAGTCTTAGATATGTTAAAGCAATCCATGAGAATGAATTGTCTTTAATTACATTTCCCGGATAGAAGAAGGGAAATGGGATATATGGTTTGGCTTCGGATACATTTCTCGGATGGAAGAAGGGAGATGGAAGCATATGGTATGCAAAAGTATTTTTACGATAATAAAATTGAGTTTTGATTACACTTCCTGGATGGAGAAGGGAAGTGGGATTTTATGAAAAAGGATAAAGCATTTTTATGATAATAAAACTTGCTTTAAATATGTATTTTTTCTAGATGGAAGAAAGGAAATAAAATTTGGTAAAGAAGGTTTTGAAATGAGATTTAATTGGTAAGCATTTGATCAAATGAGTTACCATATATGTATATTCCTAAAGAAAAAAAAAGGAATTACACCCCTAGGTTGTGGATGGATTAATTTTTATGTCTCCTTGAGTAGCTGTAGATGTGACCTCCCATGCTTACATACATATACATATTAATTTCGTGCTAAGGATCTAATGGATCTCAACGATCAACCTTGCCTAAGTAGTAGTGTATCGGGGGGTTCCTTGTTTGGATTTCACTTTGTGAGACACCCCATGCACGAATAGGACATAGTGTTGAGACTGGGGAGAAGTTATCCCTTAGTACTTGGGTTAACTAGAGCATCTCATGATATTGCGCTAGGTTGTGCTTTTAGAATGAGAGGTGAGAAATATTATGTTAATTGCGAGAGAATTACGCACTTAATTTTCATGCATTTTAATCACATGGGAATCATATCAAACCGGGCCCTGACCCGTCTATATTTCCTTATTTTTGCATATACTCCTTGCTGTACAGGTGCTCTACCGCATGGACACCCTAATTTACATTTCCATTCCGGTTCTCATGGAGCTATAGCTTATTGTGGATGTTATGGGTTATTGGTATTAGACACTTCTTTCCATTGTACTCTAGTTATGTTCAGTTTATTTATTCGGGCATGTTTCACATGCATTGCACTCATTTATTACAATGTAATATTTAATGTGTAATACTCGGTGTAACTAATTGTATTGGTTTGTTCACCGATAGCTTAGTCGGTGATTATTTATTATATTGTCACTCTTTATCCGTTGATTTTTGATATCCACCGTTTTTGCAAATGGGATTGTCTAAGTATTTTTCTTTTATTTTCAAAATTTTAAATTTGACAGTCCGTTTCCTAAAATGATTGGTGGTTATCTTGTACTATTATTTTAATCAACAATGATGCTGAGAATGGACCATCTATGATTCCTATGATTATTAGAGTATTTGGCTGGCCACCTATTATTTTAGTAGGCGGGGTGTCACATCTTTATTATGGGATTATTTTCCTTTTTAGCGATGACGACATGGGTCATTTCATAGGCTTAAAGCAGGTTCTATTATTGGCACAAGTTCTTTTTGGTGCTTACCTTATAGTAATAAAAGTATCCATGTCTTTTTGTGCTTACCTTAATTTTTGTTGAGATAAATTTCATTTCTAAGTTTTTATTTACGCTATTATTAAGTACAAATTCTTGGTCTCATTAAAGATATTAATATATTTCCATCTGGCCCCTATTCGGCCAACTTAAATAACATTGCTCATATAGTCTTTGGTGATACCTAACGAATGACCATTATTGGGATCAATGTAAACACACCACAAATTTGTTTGTGGTCATTAGTTTTAATTAATAGTATTAAAGATAACATTTACAGGGACATTCGTTCTATAAGATGCGTGGTTTGCATGGTTTTATAAATCAAATGCGACAATAAAATGTTTATAATTGGGCGTGTTGTTGCATTTTTCTAGATCCAAAGATAAATTACTGAGATTAGGTATTAAAAGTGTTACAAAATTATATCTATCTAGATGTATCCTTAAATGATAATCTTCAGTAAAATTGTCTATTTTCTCGCATTTAAGATGTATAGTTTTGATGAATTTATCTATTGAGATCATTTTAAACCTTGGTAGTTGATGTAAAAAACTCTGTATGTTGTTTATAGATATTGTAATTTATATTTCTTGCATAAACCGTAAAGATTTCCCTTATATATTTTCCCAGATGTTTCTTGAATGGTTAGAGGCATGTTTTTGGTGATGTTTCTTTTGAATAGATAAACCCGAGATGCTTTTTGTTAACATAATTAAGTTTTTTTACAAGAACTAGTGGAATCTTTTGCTTGAGATTACCTTCAAGATAACACTATAGTTTAATGGTTTGTGGTTTATAGTTTACTATCCATACTTACACATGCCTGAGATTTATTTTCGATTGTATGTTTTTATAAGAACGTGACTGTATCATATTGTGTTTGTCCCCTAAAGTTAACATCTCAATTAATGGAGTTAATAGCCTTTTTTTCCTTTTTAATGAACCCCCATGCATCTGATAGTTCAAAAGCCCCCATAAATATTATCATCTGATAGTTGTTTTTTATTGTAATTTTTAAAACAAAAATCAACTTATGGGGATATTCATGAAATTTTAGTTAAGGTATCATTCTCCTCTAAATGTAATTTTTTTCCTGAAGATGTTTAATAGCAAAAAAATTTATGTGTGTTCATCGTCATTAGGTGACTTTGGAGTCTATCGTTCTATATATTGTTCATCTCATTTTATATTACTTGGATAGACATTTCCTATGACACTCTTTTAGACTTGGTGAATTATTTTATATTGTTATCCATATTTGTTATTTTCTTTGTATGTTTAGGGGGGCCTATTTCCTGTGGATCCAGCCACTTTTCTTTGTGCCGCCGGGGGGACCCCTTTACCCGGAGTGCTGTCATTTTTTGGATCTTGTACCCCCGAAATGATTCTAGGGGCGGTACACTGAACACCAACCCAATATCGATTGAAAAAGAACTCCAAACCCACCCTCTAGGGCAGTAAATATAATATATGTCTTCTCACTAAAACTTTATTCTTATTCATTAAATAGTTATTTATCTTAGGGCTTTATCGACGCATTTTTCACTTCCACCCCGAGCTTTTGTCTGTTGGTCAGGAAGCTCCAACAAGACACGAGAAGAAGTACTGGATTGATTGGCTTGGCAGAACAGATGGTAATATAACCGATCAGAGAATTTACCAGTCAGTCTGTTGGGCGAGCCCCCGGTGATTGAGGGGACCCCTGTAACATGCTGTGAGCCCCCGGCGAGTGAGGGGACAACCACCCGACGACTGAGGGGTCTTCCCTTCTTGGCTTGTCTTGTCTTTTACAAACAAGGTTTCAGAATCTGGAAATTACAACTTTTGAAAACCCCAAAAACTGTTTATATGGCCATTTTGTGTTAACAAAAACGTGAGATAACATCGATCCATGGATATTGGTCATTTTAAACTTTTTAAGGGCCTTGACAAGGAATATTTTCAAAGTATGCCACCTTAATGGCGGCATCTGCCGACTGCACTGTGGATGAGGCCGCACGCTTGTTTATGAAGAACGTGGTTAAGTACTGGGGGCTGACTCGACCACACTTACATTTGTATCCATCCCGGAAAGCGAGCTTCTAGACTGTTCACTTGGGCTTCAAGATTGAGCTTGGGATCATGTAGTTGCCCCCACCTTCAAGCTCGGGGGAATAAAGAAAGAGGGAGCTACCCTAGAAAGGAAGGGGAAGGGGAAAGCATTTCTTATTTTGACCACTTATTCTAGGTATTATTATATATATATTTGGATTGTTTGTTCTTTTTTTAATAGGAAGAGTTATTTCGGAAATGCAAGGTACCAGGGGGGCAAACAAGGTTGCAGACAAGAGGTGCTTGAAAGCACAAGTGGTGCTCCCACTAACGAAAAGCCCAAAGCAAAAAAAAGGGGGGCAAACAGAACTGCAGGCCGAGGGGTATACCGCAGTTGAAGACTCCGTCCTGCGTCTTCTTCAAGAATTGATGCAGGACCGTCTCACCCTAGAACCTAGCCCTTCCTAGTGGGACCGTGTAATAGAACTATTATACGATGATCATTTTGATATAATCTCCGCCAGTTAAGAGTAAGGTTATTGGCAACTTCATTTCTAATTAGACATTTTCAATTTTTATGTGGATAGGGTTCTTTTTGAGGTTTTGAAATTTAATATTTATCTTCCAAATAAAATAATGAAAATTTTTCGTATTTGGGTTTTGACTTGTCGACCAAGGCTATTTTGGAGTTTTTGTCGTATCGATCTATTAAACAGATAAATTAGGTAAATCTTTGTTTACTAATCCTTTGTGTTCATTTGTGTTATTTCAGATCGAAGGCTATTTTTGGATGAGAAAATTGTATATATTTGGTGTATCCCATTAACATATTGAAAAAATATATTTTTTAATGGATGAGGTTCGATACATGAAAGTGTATTACCTATGAAACTATTGAAAATGTATATGCGTCCCAGGTATTTGAGGAAATGCCCAAATAACTATTACGTTTTCTCTTCTCACTTTTTTTTTACTATTTATCCCATATATGCATCCAATGGTTTAGCATTTGTAAGTCTTTTTCCTTGTTTAATTATTGTGAGAATATAAACTTCAATTGATTTTTTTACAACTTATACCTAACAAAATAAGTTGTATACTAAATTTTTCTTTAAGATATTTTTTGCTTAATAAAAATTCTCCATCTATCATATTTTAGTGTAGTCGAACCATTTGAACTAATATTTCATTATTGGACTCGAAAACTTGTAGGGCTTGAAAGCTATATGTCAACTTCATTCATGATTGGACTTACTATTAACTGTGCCGTAGCTCTGTGGTAGTACATAGGTTGTTTTTTCTATCTCAATATCTTAGATGGTGGTTATGGACTCACAGTTCATAGCCTCTTAACATCTAGAGGCCAATTACTTTTTTATATTGATTCATTATTCTAATATTTCCATATAACATGGTTCCTTTTGATAGTTAAAGTGAGACTAAGGTATGTACTGTAAGGACATTATGTTACATTGTCTGTTCATAATTGAGTATGTCATATACCGCTACAACCGTCGAAGAATGTTCAAGATCACATATGCAACAAGACGGATCCGAATATCATAGTTCTTCAACATTCAAGCCTCCGCGAGATTAACTTTGGTAAAGTTGTGTTTTAATCCATTAATGATTCACTTAGAGTGTTGGGATAATTTTTATCAAAAAATTTCTAAGTAGTGGAGCGAAATTTTTCATCAAAAGTTTTCTTAAAGTTTTGAGACAAAGTATTTTCTAGAAAAATAAAAAATTGTCTTTCCCTGTCTCGTTTGAGTGACAGAGGAGCTCGTTCGAGCGACAAAATCATATCGCGTGAAGTGTCGTTCAAACGGCACGTGTCCCCGTTTGAGCGACACGCTAATTTCATTCGAACGACGCGTCGCCTTAACATTTTTATAAATAGCATACTAAACTGCTCCATTTTTCTTCAGAAGACCTGAGAATTCTGTTTTACGAAAACTGCTTTAGCAGAAACGTTTGTCTTCTCTCTTTTGAGAGTTTTAGCTGCGTTTGCAATTCACAAATAATCCCAATAGTTTATGTGAACTGTTTTGAAACCCAAGAACACAATTTTGTGAAGTTTCTCTTGTAAAGAAGATTTCTACTACTGATTTAGGTGCCACTTGAGGGAGGTGCTAGGCTAACGTTGACTGCATGTCAAAAGTGAGTACTCGAGAGGGTTCCTAAGCTGATTCAAGACTGTGCGTCTTTATGGATCTTCTGTGGTTGATTCATTATTGATTCAGAACTAAGGTTCTTGAGAGTTTTCTGCGGTAAATTATTTACAAATTTTGCTTGTAATCATTGTGAGTATTATTAGTGAAATAAAAGGTTTTGCCCTTCAAAGATTTTTCCTGAAATCTGAGAGTCAGAAATTTGTATTTGTGTTTGGATGATCCACTGAACCTAGTTGTTTGTTTAGGGTTGAACTAAAATTGGACTTAGTTAATTTGGTTTAAAATTGACAATTGATTAAATAAGGGTGTACTTGGAATTTGCGAATTTATTGAAATCAGTATCACATCGACGCACAACGCATTTTACAAATTGGTATCAAAGCAGGTTTCTCTAATATTTCGTGAATTCCTATTTTTTGCAAAATTTGGTGATATTGATTTTTTTTTAAAGTTATAATTTTGAAAAAATGTCGCAATGTTTCCAAACGAACACTTATATAATCGATTGCCAATTTTTTACGGGTCTAATTATGCTTCCTAGAAAGCCCGCATGAAATTGCATTTGAATCAATCGACCAGAGAGTTTGGTTAATGTGTTAAAGAGGCTGGACTCCTCCCACCGTCACCGTAGATAATGTCACCAATTTAAAACCTGTGTCGGATTGGACTGAGGATGAGTTTAGGTGGAGCACTTTTAATTCATGAGGGTTGAGTGCGATTTCTGGTGTCGTCACTCCTGAGGGAGACGTATCATGATGTGCACCACGTCTAAAAAAGTGTAGGATGTTCTACAACTCATCCACGAAGTCACTAACTTGGTCAAAGAGTCTAAACTTCAAAATTTAACTACTCAATTTGAAATAATTACTATACTTGAGACTCAGTGTTTTGATGAGTTTTATGCACGTTTGTCTCACTTTATCAACACTAGTTTCAATATTGGTGAGCAAATTCCTGATGCACGGGTAGTTAAAAATATTTTGAGATCACTGCCTAAACATTTTATCCCTAAAGTAATTGTTTTGAATTCCTTAGGAAATTTGAGTCGTCTGAAATTAGAAGAGATAGTAGGAGACCTCCAGATGTATGAGATTGACATATTTCCTAACACGGTCAAACCTAAGGATAGAGGGATAGCACTTAAAGCCCAATCTAGGAAGGGAAAGGAAGTGTCCACGAGTGAGAAGAAAAAGAAAGTAAGATTTTGTGAGTTTCACTCTGAGGACGAGTCTGATTTTTATATGTCCATGCTTGCAAAGAATTTTAAAAAGATTCTCAAGTTTTCAAAACAAAATTCTTCTAATAAAAAGTTTTTTGAGAAAAAAAAATAGAAAGATGAGGCCAAAGAAAGCAGTGAGAAAGAGGACGAGAAAAAGAAAGACGAAGAAGAGAAGTGTTTTGAGTGTGAGGGTAGGCGGCATAGAGATTTTGAGTGTCCCACTAGGTAAAGAGAATGAAAAATTATTACTAAAGCCGTTTAATACAATATTAAACTATTTAAGTAACTCCGAACTATTTTTTGAAGAAACTCTTTTCTTTAAATCAAATCAGGTTAATCACAAGATGTGTTTAATAAAACATGCACAAGATCAGTTCAAGATTTGTTAACAAGTTTTGAAAAACAAAACTGAAAAGATTAAATCAGCACACCATCAAGAATGAGATGAGAAGATGTAGAAATATTAATGACTAGAGATTTTTAACGTGGTAAAACCTCACCCAACAGAGAAAACATCCACGACTCCCTCTACTGAGTAAAAGAAAAAAAATCCACTAAAACAAAATATATCAGTTACAAACTATATAACACACATGCACACAAATCAATCTTATATAAGTTTAGGAATGTACCCACTAGTTTCCTTCTAACTTCTCTGCAGTTCTGATTGTCGATGTGGATCTCCCAGTTTGCTAACTTCCACTTTGTTCCAGTCTTTACGTAGACTCTTGTTTCAAGATCTTATTGCCAACACTTTCAATGTTGTAGTGTGTAAGTGTTTGTGATGGTTCTCTAACACATGCATGCACACACACACACACACACACACTTATTTATACAAACAGTCCTAGCAAATTTCAAATTAGATCTATATGCTATGATTTTCAGTTTCTCTCTTCTTAGAAAACTAAAACCTTATTTGACCTTTAAAATGATCCCGGAATCCACGGTTATCTTGCTCGGAAGACGTTTCAAGAACTTAATCAATTTCAGGGTTTGAAAATGTTTTTGAAATTGAAAACCGCTAAGTGTGATTCCAACTAGGTCAAAGGTCTTGTTTCAAAAGAACTAGAAACAGAAAATGATTTTGTTGATTTTGAAAATGAAAACATTTATAAAAATTAATGAACAAACGATTTCTCAAGACGAGAAACTAAGAATGCAGATCTAAGTGTAATATAACATAAAATGACCAGATCTATAATTTCTATGAAACATAAATACAAATCTAACCTAATGTTTAAGTTGGACACAAGATCTTAAAACGAAGAGGTTAAACCATGAAACAACTTTCAAACCAACACTCAAAAACTCTCAAAAACTCAGGATGGTGTTTGGTGTAAACTGGTTTTTGGAAAAAGGCTTAGGGTTTTAAAAGGTGTTTGAACGAATTAGGGTTTCTATTCTCTCTCTGGTTTTTCTCTCTTTTATCTCTCTTCTCACTCGAATTAAACGAAGTGGAAAAAGTATCTCAAAGGCTTAGGGTTAGCCTCCTTTTATAGTAGACTAAGAAGGATCGAGAAGGCTGAGATGAATCTAAAGGCTGAGATTTAGTCTTGGCCTTTTGACTTCCATCCAACGGTTTAAGAGAAGCGGTGAGTTAAATGCTTTCTGATTGGCTAAGAGAGGTTCACAAGGATTGGGTTTGGACGCATGAAGGACGTTGATAACATCAATCCAAGGACTGAGATTGATCAACGATTTTGTGTCTTTGAAGAAACACAAAAATGAACCGATATCAGGTTGACAGGTGTAAGGCTAGGATTGACTCTCACGCGCGCGTCTCAAACTAATTACACAGACAACCTCAATTCTCAAGCGCTTTCGGTTTCTACCCAAGTGAACTTTATAGGAATAAAACCAACAACCAGAATTTATAGAATCACCCCAAAACCTTTTAATTCCAATTTTATTTATGAAAAAATTGTTTTTTCAAAAAAATCAATAAAAATTCCCAAAAAATTATTTAAAATTATTTTAAGGGAAATTAACACACACAACACACACACAATCAATTTATGCAATATATGACCCATGTATGCAGTCCTAATGTGTGTGAGTGTTTGTGAATATACCTTTGATCAATAAAACAAGTGGAATAAATTGTATAGTAGTGTCTGAGGTTCTTTGGTATCTAGGGGAGGGACTCAATTTCGTCACTATTTCCAAACTAGATGAGCACTTATACAATGTAGACTCAAATGAGTCAAGAGTATAAGGTTCTTCAAATATGAGACAAAATCTCCTTTGAGTCATCTAGGACTCATAGGGCAACAAAAAGATAAGGAAAAACCTATTCCTAAAAAAAAATTCTATCTACCCATTTCCTAGAAAAGAAAATTACATAACTTAACTAATTACAAATCAATACCCAATTAATCTGTTGAGAATAACTTTACAGAATCCTGCAAATAATCACTAAGATCAATCTTATTAGAATATGTACAAAAGAAATGAACTCATAAGACTCAAATTTCTCCCCCATTTTGTTTCAAATGGACAAAGGGAAAAACTATGCAAGTCAAAGAGTTTATTCAGCACAAACCATTCCTATCGATTTACGCAAAGAAATAAATATATTGAAATCCAAAGGTTAGGTAAACATATCTGCGAGTTGCAAATCAGTAGGAAGATAATTGATTTCTAATTCCTTAGTCTCAACTAATTCGCGTATAAAGTGATGCCTAATTTTTATGTGTTTTGTTCGCGAGGGTTCAACAGGATTTTTAGAGATATTGATCGCTCTTTGATTATCACAATAGAGATGTAGTTATTCCTCTTTAATACCATAATCACTTAGCATTTGCTTAAGCCAAAGTAATTGAGCACAGCAGCTTCCAGCGGCTATGTATTCAGATTCAGCTGTTGATAAAGAAGTGCAATTTTGTTTCTTACTACTCCAACCTACCAAATTATTGCCAATATAGTAACATGCTCCTGATGTGATCTTACTATCATCAATACATCCTTCCCAATCGACATCAGTGTATCCTATTATAGTGCTAGGAGTATCATTGGTGTACCAAAGTCCTAAATTTAGAGTTCCTTTTATGTATTTAATGATTCTTTTAACACAAACTAAATGGCTCTCTTAAGGATTGTTTTAATAACGGGCACACACGCAAACAGCGTACATAATATCAGGACACGAGGTGGTAAGGTATAGCAAGGTTCCTATCATACTACGATATAATGTTGTATCTATGGATTTACTAGTTTCATCCTTAGATAGTTTGACCGTAGTACTCATAGGAGTTTTAGCATCTTTTGCACTCTCAAGGCTGAATTTTTTAACAATCTCTAAAGCATATTTTGATTGCGAAACAAATTATCCTTCTAAATTCTGTTTGACTTAAAGACACAATAAAAATTGTAACTCCCCCATAAGAGACATTTGAAATTCTTTATGCATAATTTCAGAAAAAGATTTAACTTCTGTGGGGGAAGTTGATCTAAAGATGATATCATCAACATAAACTTAAGCTATAATAATATGTTTGTCAAAATGTTTGACAAAAAGGGTTTGATCATTTTCACCTCTCTTGAAACCTTTGTCTAAGAGAAAATTGGAAAGGCGCTCATACCAGGCTCTTGGCTCTTGTTTTAGGCCATACAAATCCTTTTTAAGATGAAAGACATGATTTGGATATTTAGGGTCAATGAACCCTTGTGGTTGTTCTACATAGGTCTCCTCATTCAATATTCCACTAAGGAAGGCAGATTTGACATCAATTTAGTAAAGCGTAAAATGTAAGTAGCAAGTTATGGCGAAGAGAAGACGAACAAATTCTAAGCGAGTAACAGGAGCAAAAGTCTCGTTAAAATATATTCCTTCAATTTGAGAGTATCCTTAAGCAACTAATCTGGCTTTGTTTCTAATGATTATCCCACTTTCATCAGATTTATTTTTAAATCTCCAACGTGTGCCAATAACCTTTTTGTGATCAGGCCTAGGTACAAGATACCAAACATCATGAATGAAAAATTAAAGAAGTTCTTCCTTCATTGCAAAAATCGAATGAGGATCATTCAATGCATCATTTACATTCTTTGGTTCCACAGGGGAAAAAACATGCATAATGAGCAAAGTTTCTTAATTGAGATCTTGTACGTACAGGCTCACTAGGGTTACCAACAACGTTATCTATGGGATGGTCTTTACAAACCCAATTAGGTAATTCAGGTATCTCAATTGGTAAAGACTCATCTATTTTTGGAGAGTTATTTATTAAAACATTTTCAGACTCTTTCACAATAGTTGATTCTCCAGTCTTACTCTCTACAGTAGTGTCACTTACAATAATGTTTATGGATTCCATCAAGGTCTTAGTACGAAGGTTATAGACACGGTATGCTCTACTGTTAGGAGAATATCCTAGAAAGACGAGTTTATCTCCATGAGTCTCAAATTTGGATAAGTGTTCTTTATCTTTGCAGACATAACACGTACTACCAAAGGTTCTAAGGTACTTAAGATTGGGCGTCTTCCCATACCATAGTTCGTAAGGAATTTATTTAGAATTCTTTCTAAGATAGACCCTACTGATAATGTGGCATGCAGTACGAATAGATTCTACCCAAAAATACTTCGATAAAGTTTTGGCATGAAACATAACACGTGCCATCTCTTGAAGGGTAAGATTCTTTCTCTCAGCAATACCATTTTATTGAGGAGTCTTAGGAGCACTAAATTCATGTTTGTAACCATTACAGTCACAATACTCTATAACACCAGTATCTATGATTTCTCCACTTCTATCACTAGAATTCTATTTACTTGAGTGTCTTTCTCATTTTCAATCCGAAGTAAGATCTTCAAAAAGGTTTAGAAAAGTGTCAGACTTTTATTTTAAGAAAGCTACCCAAGTAAATTTGGTGTAGTCGTCAACTATAACAAGAATGTAAATGAGTCCATAGAGACTAACAGTTCGAGAAGGGCCCATTAGGTCCATATGGATGAGCTCGGAAGGTTTAGAGGTAAGGATATCTTTTACTTTCTTATGAGGTGCCTTAACAATTTTTCCTTCCTGACATGATCCACAGACAATATTAGAAATAGGTTTGATCTTAGGAATACCTCTAACTATTTCTTGTGAAGATAATCTACTAAGATTTTCATAATTTATGTGACTCATTCAATTATGCCATATCTTATTGTCATCCATTCTGACAATGTTACAAACCTCAATACTGTTCTAGACAGTATAATAATTGTTAGGAGTCATGAGTCCTGTAATTATGCACTCACCTTTTTCATTTAAAATTTTATAATTATTCTTTGATAAGGTGATAGTATGATTTGAGTCACAAAATTGCGAGATACTAAGTAAACTAGCCTTAAGACCTTTTACTAGAAGAAAATTTTCAAGTAAAGGTAATCCTTCTTCTTGGAGTGTTCCTTTACTAATGATTTGAGATGATACACCATCACCAAACATAACTTTTCCTCCAGCAAATCTGGTTATGTTTAAAATTTTGGTATCATCCCCAATCATGTGATTTGAACATCTAGAGTCTAAATACCAACCATGAGAAGAGTGCGCTTGCTTTCAAATAAGGAAGTTATTTAATTAAACTCAGTTTTTATCAATTAAGTCCTATACATGCATCTAGGTGTGATTGATGATGATAAAATCAAGAAAGAACAATCAAACACACACAAATGAGGAAAAATCCTCAAAGGGGAAAAAACCATTTATTTTCACTATAATTTTGTAAGAAAATGGCTTACACGGATTACAATGAAAATATGTGACACAGAAATACCCTCGGGTGTCGGTTCTGTTATCGGCGGATGGAACTATCCCTTTCCAGTAGGGCAGCAATGAAGAAGAGTGCGGCTTCCTCACAAATTACTCCAGATGAGTAAAAGATCCTCTTGAAGGTTTAAAGATTCACACACATATATGGGAATGGTTTTGTGAATCAAAAAGGTTTAGAAACCTTAAAAAAGATGAAGTCTTATTCTGGACAGTTTTTGTAGAATTTTTAGATTACAGAAAGACTTGAAAAATGTGTAGAATGAGAATGGATATTTATACGAAAATCGAGGCAGTGGCTCATTCGAACGAGATAGCCATGTCGCTCGAACGAAGGACACAAGTTGTTCGAACGAGATCGCGCAACATGCCTATCTCGAACGAACGACATTCAAAGTCGTTTGAGCGACCTAGTCGTTCAAGGCACTTCGCTTCTACACTTAGAAAAAATTCTGCTATTGATAAAAAATTAATCCAGACTTCAAAAATAATTTTCAAAAAGTTTCCCAAATATTTATGCAAATATTTAAAGCTCCAATAAAGCATAGTGGAGTAGTGGGAATGAGCTGAGCAGCACGTCGCATGTAGCATGATGCACGTGAAGATAATGGATGCATTCAATTCAGATAAAGTCCGTCGAGGTTGATCGTGTTGACATGCCTAATGTAGCGGTATCAGACATACAAACTGCGATCTAGGAGAAAACAGAAAATTCCTAGATTCTACCCCAGACATTTATAAAATTATGTCCTTAAAAATCTCCCCCTATGTCTATGCCAGTACATACATAAAAACTCCGAATTATGCAATCAAATGGCATACAAGATAGTATCCCCATTAAACCCTCAAACTGAGAATACTAAATGACATGTCTTTCAAATCTTCAGCTCTCCGGAAACTTCCAAAGCTTTTCTCATTTGGATGTGCTGTCCAATAATGAACAATGTTGTACCTACACACATGAGATAAAGCAAATACCCGTGACAAGCAAAAGTTTGAAATATAATGATATGCAAAAATTGATGATGGCGCTTAAGCAAATCACTCATAAATCAACAAAACACCAAAACAATTCTCCCCCATAATTATTCTCCTCCTTTTTATGATGTCCCCAAATAGAGAGATATGAGAATCATAAATGAATGTACATGGAGAATGACACACGAGAATAAACTGCTATTTTTTGTATTTTTCAAAATTTCTACACATAGTATACAACAAAGAATCACACCATGAAATAACACAAAAACAACCAAGTCGATGATAGCGAAAATGAAGGGGTGTGATCAAATTCAATAGGAAAATCAATGCATACAAACATGACATATGTGCACGATGAATATCGGATACTCCTAACGAATGAACTCAAAATCATCCTTTGGTGTAAAAAGGTGGAAATATGAGACATTGACTCAATCAAATCAACATTTCAAAACTCAAAGTGATTTCCACACCAATGACGTCCAAAACTATTTCATGCTTTTTCAAGACTTTTAAGGAAGTGAAAACCCATTTATATTCTCCAACCAAACTCCCTCAGATTTATATTTTGAATAGAGGCGATCTAAATGTTCAAACTTTGGAGAATTGATGGTGAAACCTAATGGCCCATATTTGGCATATATTGCTTTTTATTGCCTTTAATTTTTCCGAGCTCTTTTAATCTATTTGTTCCCCGGATAATAAAATTCCTCAATTTTTTAGGTCCTTTTTAACGGTGGCTTAGAATCGCAAAGGCTAAATGAACCTTTCGCAGCCCTTCCCCATTTTTAAATAAACACACAGTCTCACCAAAACGGTTTTTACATGAATTCCAATCTTATCAAGTTTTATCGCATATTGTTAGTTGTATAGACATAATTGAGATGGAAACATTCAAGCCAATATGTTATAGACAAGTACAATAATCAAATAAATCCGTGCATGTGTGTAATAAAGGAGATAGGAGTCAAACATGTAGAAAGATATCACTAATCACATCTCAAAGACTCCAAACAATGTAAAGCACATGGATGAAATGATGTAGCGTCTCAAATCTCTATCAAACAGTCACATGGATAAATGGAATGAAATTGTGACTTGGTTATCTTAAATGCTCATCCATAAAAGGTGCAAGTAAAATACAAAAATATTTTTGTGCTTTTCTAAAATTTTTATAGAAAAACAAAAATGTTTTTGGATTTTTCAAAAAAGTAAATAAATAGTTGTACAACAAAGCAATAATACATATAAAACAAACTAGCAATAAGAAGAATATGATATGAACATGAAAAAGCATCCTATCCTAGACATAGACCAACCCCTCAGTCAACTATGCAAATCCCCAAAGACTTCCTAAGACTCTCAAATCTAAGGGCATCTAAAGGTTTAGTGAAAATATTGGCTAACTGACGGTCGATGGGTACAAAACTCAGGGATACGACTTTCTCCTCAACTAACTGACGTATAAAGTGCTCGAGTATCCTGATGTGCTTTATGAGCGAATGTTGGACTGTATTATGGGATATGTGTATCGCACTCGTGTTATCACAGGAAATAGTCATGGTGTCTTGTGAAATCCCATAATCCTCCAACATTTGCTTCATCCACAAGAGTTGCGTGCAACAACTCCCGGCGACAATGTACTCAGCCTCTGCGATGGACAAAGAGATGGAGTTTTTCTTCTTGCTCAGCCAGGAAACAAGAGCATAACCAAAATAGAAACACCCACCAGAAGTGCTCCTACAACCATCTACATTCCCGGCCCAATCGGCATCTGAATAGGCGGACAAACGATCATCGGTATCAAAGGAATTCCAAATACTGTATAAGAGAGTCCCACTCACGTATTTAATAATACGTTTTAGAGAAAGTAAATGTGACTCTTTCAGGGACACCTGATATCGCGCATAGACTCCAACACTAAAGGCTATGTCGGGATGACTGGCAGTCAAGTAGAGAAGACTACCTATCATACTCCGATATAAGGTTTTCTCTACGTCCTTGCCTGAAGTGTCCTTACTAAGCTTGGTAGTGGTACTCATAGGTGTACGTGCGTGCTTAGCGAAGTCTAACCCAAATTTCTTCACTAGGCCTCTAGCATACTTAGATTGGGAGATGAGCATCCCATCCTCTAGCTGACGAACCTAGAGACCAAGGAAGAAAGTAAGCTCACCAACCATGCTCATCTCAAACTCACTTTTCATCTCCTCCTCAAAGTGATGAGCATGTTGGGATCACGTGGATCCAAAGACTATGTCGTCCACATTTACCTGGGCAACCAAAATATCACCGTCATCTCTCCTGACGAACAACGTCATATCAACTCCCCCTCTCTTGAAGCCACGAGCTAAGAGATAGGAAGTGCCTCTCGTACCAAGCACGGGGTGCTTGCTTCAAACCATACAAGGCTATCCTCAGATAGTAGACGTTCTCCGGTTGCTTAGGGTCTTAAAACCCTTTCAGTTGTTCCACGTAAACCTCCTCCTATAGAATTCCATTTAGAAAGGCACTCTTGACATCCATATGATATAACTTGAAGCGCAGATGACATATGATGGCGAGTAGTAAGCGGACGGACTCAAGCCTCGTAACAGGAGCAAATGTCTCCCCAAAGTCTACACCTTTTATCTGTGTGTAGCCTTGAGCGACCAACCTAGCCTTGTGTCTGATTATGGTACCATTTTCATCCATTTTAGTCTTGAAAATCCATCTGGTACCTATCACATTAGTCTCACTAGGTCGGGGGAAAAGTTCCCAGACATTATTCTTTTTAAACTGAAGTAACTCATCCTGCATAGCAGATATTTAGTGTTCATCCTTGAGTGCTTCTTTGTGGTTCTTGGCCTCGACTTTGGACGTGTGGCATAAATGGCTAACAACGTTCTCTAGTTGAGCACGAGTCTTAACCCCTAGAGTGGGATCACCAATAATGGCAGAAGGGTCATGACTCTTGCGAACCCAAACAGGTGTGTCCCCTAACACTGGAGTAGGGTCCACAAAGTATGGGTGAGGTACAAGTAAATTACTACCAGAAACATCCTCATCCTCACACTGAAGGCTAGAATCAATAAATGTCGAAGGTTCGTCATCTTGCACGGTGATGTTTATTGACTCCATAACCTTAAAGCTCTTCAGGTTAAAAACCCGGTACGCTTTACTATTCGATGAATATCCTAACAGTATTCCCTCGTCGCTTCGGGAGTCAAACTTTCCTAATTGATCTCTATCCCGTAAGATGTAGCATTTACTCCCAAAAACACGGAAATATGCAAGGTGGGGTTTCTTTCCAATCCACAATTCATAAGGCGTCTTAAGAGTGTGTGTATGCAGGTAAACCCTATTTATCGCGTGGCATGCAGTAGACACTGCCTCTGCCCAAAATCTTCTAGAAACCTTACGACCTAGAAGTATAGATCTAGCCATTTCCTGGATCATCCTATTTTTTCTCTCAACAATCCCATTTTGCTGAGGAGTCTTCCCAGCAGAAAACTCATGTTTGATCCCAATTCTATCACAGTAAAGATCTACCTTTGCTTCCTTAAATTCAGTGTCATTGTCACTACGTATCCTGTTAGTAGTGACTCTGTGTTGATTTTGCAGGACACGGCACTTGGTCGTTAAAAACTCCACATCATCGATTTCTCCCTCAGGAAACCTACAATCAAGTATCTGGAGAAATCATCCACCATCACGAGGATATACCTCTTACCACCCAGACTCTCAATACGAGTAGGACCCATAAGATCCATGTGAATAAGTTCAAGTACACTAGAGGTGGTAATGGAATGCAACTTCCTATGGGGGATATGAATTTGTTTTCACAACTGACAGGGTCCACAAACAGTTGAAGTTGGATTTCCAAGTGATGGTAAGCCAGGTACTAGGTCCTTTTTAGCTACACAAGTTAAATTTCTAATGTTCACGTGACCCAGACGTTGGTACCACAGATCCATAGGAGTGATCGTGGCGCTATTGTAGACAAGTGAGGATGTAGGCTCAGTCCCATAAAAATTATCCTTTGTCCTCAGCCCTCGCACTAAAAGTTTATCGGCTTGATTATAGACATTACAGGCGTCCTGGTCAAAATTTACGACAAAGTCAGCGTCGCACAGCTGGCTAATGCTGAGAAGGTTTGCTTTCAAACCTTTGACGTACAAAACATTCTCTATCTTAGGATATCCTGGTAACTCTACAGTACCACGTCCTACAATTCTAGACCTGCTCCCATCTCCAAAGGTGAATCTGCCATCCTGATAATCCTCAAGAGACGTAAAAAATGAGGCATCACCTATCATATGTCTGGAGAACCCACTATCAAAATACCACTACGAGGTATTATGTGCTTTGAGAGCGACATGAACAACAAAGGTCTTTTTATCTTTCTTAGGTACCCAAGAAGTGGTAACCTTTTGTTTACCTTTGTTGTTGTTGGTTTTAGCCAGAATGTGAGAAGCATTCACTGACGGTAAAGACATCCGTCGGAATTCCTCCATCAAACTCTGTGATGTGGCAGCTAAAAACTCAACTCGCTCTCTCAGATTGGTAAAATCATCAGTATGCTATGGTGGAGCAGTAGTACGTCGTGTCTGACCCATACTATAGCAAAACTCCATGAGGTGGCCTTTTCTTTTACAATATGTACAAAAGAACATAGTCAAAGGTGAACCTTGGTTTTATTTTCATGGTCGAACTCTCCTTCAAGGTTTTTGACGATGGACATAAGGAGTTATAGTAAACTCAGGAACTGGTTCGAGTGCAATTTGGGATGTGGCAGCACTGTCATAACCAATTCCCTGCCTATCACCAAAACCTAAAGCGGGGACGAGGAGCATCTTTCCCATCTTCTCATATATGTCCTCGATTTGTACCTTGACTTCTCGTTCTCTTTCCAGATCATGAGTAAGCTGGGCTACAGGAGCTTCAAGTTTCTTCCGAGTCTCCACGGAGGAATGGATCTCACTCGTAAGACTAGCCACTTGTTTAGTCAAGTCCCCTATCTCTTTCTCAAAACAACTCTCTCTCTCTCTAAACAAACTCTCTTTCTCAACACAGTCACACTTTCTCTCTCTCTTAAGGTAGTGCAGGTGGAGGACTCTCTCTCTCTCTCTCTCTCTCTCTCTCTCTCTCTCTCTCTCTCTCTCTCTTCTTAAATCTTCCTCTAACCCGATGATCCTAAGAACTAACGCTTTGTTATGCTTTTTAGTTTTAAATGACTCAGAATAAAGCTCGGTGTAGGCATGTTGAAGATCACTCTCGCTCTCACTTGTGTCATCCTCCCCCTCACTCACATCGCTCTCACTGTTGAGGTGTTCCTGTGAAGCAGCAGCCTCATCGTCGTGAGAAGCACTAGAAGTACTCACATGACTAGCCATGAATGCGGAGAACTTACACGCATGCGTTGACTCATATCTATAATCCACCGACTCGACCTCACTGTCGTCACTAAGGGTATCATTAAGGACAACTTTGCCATTTTCTCTGTTCAGCCTAGTAGCACACTCAAAAGTTCTATGACCCCTACCGTCGCACTCAAAGCATCTCTAACTTTCTTTCTTAGGAGGATCTTTAAAATATTTTTCATTTTTCTTTTCAAACTTATTTTTCTCAAACTTCTTTTTATCTTTAAAATTACCATTTTTCTTGAATTTGAGAATTCTCTTGAAATTTTTAGCAAATAGGGCCAAATATTCTAAGTCAAAATCACACTCAGAATCAAACATATCTGTCTCTCTTTTTCTAGATGACTCTCCCTTCTTTCTTTCCAATCCCTCACTCTTTCTCTCCTGGGCATTAAGTGAAATTCCCTTATCTTTAGACTTGACAGATTTAGGAAACATATCAATTTCATACGTTTGCAAGTCTCCTACAAGTTCTTCTAATTTAAGCGTATTTAAATTACCCATAGAATTTAACACAGTGACTTTAGGGATAAAACGCTTAGGCAGTGATCTAAGAATCTTTTTAACCTAAGAATCTTTTTAACAACTCTAGCATTAGGAATGTGTTCACCAAGATTAAATCTAGTGTTAACAATATCAGACAGTCTAGCATAAAATTCATTAAAACATTCAGTTTTAAGCATGGTGATTGTTTCAAATTGAGTTGTTAAATGTTACAGTTTTGACTCTTTCACAGCATTAGTACCTTCATGGGTAAGTTGCAAAACATCCCATGCCTCTTTTGACATGGTGCACGTCATTATGTGTTTGAACTCATCAGGTGTGACAGACCCAGAAATAGCACTTAAACCCTTAGAATTATAAGATGACCATTTAAATTCTTCTTTAGTCCATGTAGTAACAGGTTTTAAATTGGTCACGTTTTCAAGAGTGACGGAGGGAGGTGTCCACCCTCTTTCAATCAAAATCCAGACACGTCCATCAATGGCTTTTAATGCATATCTCATGCGGGCTTTCCAATATGCATAGTTTGTCTCGTCAAAAACTGACATTTTATTATATAACTTCTCCATTATGAACACACTCGTTTTCAAAAATCAATTTTTTCAGAAAATTGATATCTCAGAAAAAATTTGCGAAAAAATTACACGGTAAAGTTGTGTAACTGACTCTGATACCAATTTGAGAAGAGTGTGCTTGCGTTCAAATAAGGAAGTTATTTAATTAAACTCAGTTTTTATCAATTAAGTCCTACACATGCATCTAGGTGTGATTGATGATGATAAAATCAAGCAAGAACAATCAAACACACACAAATGAGGAAAAATCCCCCAAAGGGGCAAAACCTATTATTTTCACTATAATTTTGTAAAAAAATGGCATACACGGATTACAATGAAAATATGTGGCACAGAAACACCCTCGGGTGTCGGTTCTATTATCAGCGGCTGGAACTATCCCTTTCCAGTAGGGCCGCAATGAAGAAGAGAGCGGCTTCCTCACAAACTACTCCAGATGAGTAAAAGATCCTATTGAAGGTTTAAATATTCACAGGCATATATGGGAATGGTTTTATGAATCAAAAAGGTTTAGAAACCTTAAAAAAGATGAAGTCTTATTCTCGATAGTTTTTGCAGAATTTTGAGTTTGTAAAAAGACTTGAAAAATGTGTAGAATGAGAATGGATATTTATACGAAAATCGAGGCAGTGGTTCATTCGAACGAGATAGCCATGTCGCTCGAACGAAGGACACAAGTTGTTCGAACGAGATCGCGCAACATGCCTATCTCGCACGAACGACATTCAAAGTCGTTTGAGCGAGCTAGTCGTTCAAGGCACTTCGCTTCTACACTTAGAAAAAATTCTGCTATTGATAAAAAATTAATCCAGACTTCAAAAATAATTTTCAAAAAGTTTCCCAAATATTTATGCAAATATTTAAAGCTCCAATAAAACATTTTACCGATAAAGCAAAGTGGAGTAGTGGGAATGAGCTGAGCAGCACGTCGCATGTAGCATGATGCACGTGAAGATAATGGATGCATTGAATTTGGATAAAGGCCGTCGAGGTTGATTGTGTTGATGTGCTGAATGTAGCGGTATCAGACATACAAACTGTGATCTACGAGAAAATAGAAAATTCCTAGATTATACCCCGAACATTTATAAAATTATGTCCTTACAAACCAGAGAGAGTGTGTTCAGCTTTTAAAGAAGTAATCACAACATTACACTTCATCTGGGGTAATAGCTCATCTTTTCTAACCCAAACAGCTCTTTTTTCATTTTACACTTATTTGCTCTCATTTGATAAAATTTGTGAGCATTAGATTTCTGTTCAAAAATGTTTTGCGCGTGAGGTTGAATTTTATGGACAACATGAGAATTTGGTTTAGGAAAATTTCTAGGAATTCTTCTTGGAAATGATCTTTTAGGTTTGGTCTTTCTCTTTATATAGTTAGAGTTTTTGTCCGGTTGTCTAGGGAGAACATAATTATTACGGCTTCTCTTAGAATAGTTAAAGTTTTGGTACACAGGAGTATTATAGACAGGGTTGACTAAACGTCTAGAGTAGTAACCTTCAAAGGAATGAACATATAAGTCACAGTAAGAGCAATATAAATTGCTCGAGGATGGTATCTCCTTAGGAAAGTCTCTAAACATAGGCTTCATGGTATTTTGGGGTTGAACCTTATTCCTAGAGAGTACAGTTTGAAAGGAAGAATCACTCTTCCTAATCGGAGGGCACACATATTTAGCCTTAGGTGGACTTTCACACTTAGAGAAACTTGATTCCCCAATATCAAACTTTGATTATTTTTCATCAAACTCATTTTTCAGAGAATGAAAATCTGGAAAAGTTTTTATAGGTCTTTTGCTTCCTGACACAAACTTAATTCGTTCAATGTTTTTAGTTTGTGTCTTCAAATTAGGGAAAAACCCAATTCCAGTTCGATCATCAGAATTGGTTTTTGAATCAGTAACAAAACCATCAAAACAATTTGAATTATTTGCAAATTTTGCAATTTTTTTGAAAACTGTTATCGTCTTCTCTTTGGATTGTTCCAATTCTAATAATGTCCCTTTATATTTTTTCTCGAGAGTTTCATTTTCTTTAATCAAATTCTTCAATTTTGGATCAAAATTTCTGACTTCATTTTCACGAGTTAGACATTGGGTAGTATACTCTTCAACGTTAAGTTTAACCATCAGGCTTAAGTCTTCTAGTTTCTTAGTGAGATCTTTCACTATTTTTTCTAATCTAGTGCTTTTCTTGAGAGTTTTCTCATAAAATGTGTGAATGTCAAGGAGGTCTTCAGTGTCCGAATCACTAAGTGTAGTGTGTGAAGTGACCCCTAAGGATTCAATTCTTGAACTTATGCACCCATTGACATCGTTATTTTCGTTTTCCCTTTGACTCACACACCCCGTGGTAAAACTAGCAATATTCTCAAAAATTAAAGCATCTAAACCAGTAGCAGCATGATTCATAACAACAGAAGTAGAGCTATTATCCTCATTCTCATACATAGGCATATTATCATTATAGATTAACTTAGAAAAGAAAGACATGCAAAATCAAAAACATCAGATGATTCAGGTTCCTCATTTTCAGAATCACTTGAATCATCCCATGTTTTGTAAATGTTGACCCTAGTATGTTTATTGGTAGTGTTCAGTTTCACTCAACAGTCTTCTGCTATGTTTCCTAGCTTTTCACATCTAAAACATTCAATGTTCTTGAAGTCTTTGTTGGGTCTCATGTCCTTGTGATGTTTTTCTTAACCTTTCTCATGAGGTTTGTAGTTAGACTGAGTTGGATAATTTGTCTTGCCTTGCCTGTTTGCCAATTTATTTCTAAATTTGATAATTTTCTTAAACTGTTTTGACATTAAGGCAATTTGATTATCCAAACTATCTATATCACATTCCTCATCAGAGTCATCAGTGGGAATAATAAACTCAGGTTTCATCAGCTTAGAGGAAAAACTTAAGTTGGGATTAGTTTGTTTCCTATGGGACTGGGTCATTTGTTTTTTAAATTCTAATTCCATTTCCACAGTTCTTATTTTACTACTGAGTAGTTCAGGAGTGAGATTTTGATCACATATTTCCTCAATAGCATATCTTTTGTTATTAAATTTCTGTGGTAGTGATCTTAGAATTTTAGATACAATTTCATGTATGTCATATTTTATCCTATTAGCATGAAGTTTTGTCACAATGTCAGTCAATTTCATGTAAAAGTCATCAAAGTATTCAGAGTCTCACATAATTAGAGAGTTATACTACTAGACAAGCATTTGAGTTTTAGCAGCCTTAACTCTAGTGTTACCTTCATGTAAAGTTATCAGTGTATCCCAAGATTCCTTAGAATTGGCACAAGATGAGATCCTTTTGAACTCATGTTCATTTATGGACATAAAGATGGCATTCTTGCCTTTATTAATGTTTCGAGAAGTTTGCTTCTCTTCTTGTGTGGATTCATTTAACGCTTTCTTAATCCTCTCATTACTTCCTTCAGTAGCTGGTTTAGTAGGATAAGTGTATCCATTTTTAACAACATCCCAGACATCATCTCCCAAGGTTCCTTGTATGAAAGAAACCATTCTTACCTTCCAGTAAGAAAAGTTGTTTCCATCAAAGAGTGGGGGTCTGGTCAAATTGCCAAATCTTTCATTTTTCTCGTCCATTGTTTTTATTTCAAGAAAACAATTTTAGAAACATAAGATCTTTTAAAAAGATTTCCAAAGTTCTGATACCAATTGAAAAATTATTACTAAAGTCGTTTAATACAAGATTAAACTATTTAAGTAACTCCGAATTGTTTTTTGAAGAAACTCTTTTCTTTAAATCAAATCAGGTTAATCATAAGATGTGTTTAATAAAACATGCACGAGATCAGTTCAAGATTTGTTAACAAGTTTTTAAAAACAAAACTGAAAAGATTAAATCAGCACACCATCAAGAATGAGATGAGGAGATGTAGAAAGATTAATTACAAGAGATTTTTAACGTGGTAAAACCTCACCTAACTGAGGAAACATCCATGAATCCCTCTACGGAGTAAAAGAAAAAAATCCACTAAAAAAATATATCAGTTACAAACTATATAACACACATGCACACAAATCAGTCCTATACAAGTTTAGGAATGTACCCAGTGGTTTCCTTCTAACTTCTCTACAGTTCTAATTATTAATGTGGCTCTCCCAGTTTGCTAACTTCCACTTTGTTCCAGTCTTTACGTCGACTCTTGTTTCAAGATCTTATTACCAACACTTTCAGTGTTGTAGTGTGTAAGTGTTTGTGATGGTGCTCTAACACATCCATGCACACACACATGCTTATTTATACAAATAGTCCTAGCAAATTACAAATCAGATATATATATGATGTGATTTTCAGTTTCTCTCTTCTCAGAAAATAAAAACCTTATTTGACCTTTAAAATGATCTCGGAATCCACGGTTATCTTGCTCAGAAGACGTTTCAAGATCTTAATCAATTTCAGGGTTTGAAAATGTTTTTGAAATTTAAAAATGCCAAGTGTGATTCCAACTAGGTCAAAGGTCTTGTTTCAAAAGAACTAGAAACAAAAAAGGATTTTATTGATTTTGAATATGAAAACATTTATAGAAAATAATCAACAAACGATTTCTCAAGACGAGAAACTAAGAATGCAGATCTAAGTGTAATATAACATAAAATGACCATAACTATAATTTCTATGAAACAGAAATACAGATCTAACCTAATGTTTAAGTTGGACACAAGATCTTAAAAGGAAGAGGTTAAACCACGAAACAACTTTCAAACCAACACTCAAAAACTCTCAAACACTCAGGGATGGTGTTTGGTGTAAACTGGTTTTTGGAAAAAGGTTTAGGGTTTAAAAAGGTGTTTGAACAAATTAGGGTTTCTATTCTCTCTCTGGTTTCTCTCTCGTCTCTCTCTTCTCTCTTTTCACTTGAATTAAACGAAGTGGCAATAGTCTCTCAAAGGTTGAGGGTTAGCCTCCTTTTATAGTGGGATGAGAAGGATTGAGAAGGCTGAGATGAATCTAAAGGCTGAGATTTAATCTTGGCCTTTTGACTTTCATCCAACGGTTTAAGAGAAGCGATGAGTTAAATGCTTTCTGATTGGCTAAGAGAGGTTCACAGGGATTGGGTTTGGACGCATGGAGGACATTGATAACATCAATCCAAGGGCTGAGATTGATCAACGATTTTGTGTCTTTGAAGAAACACAAAATGAACCGATATCAGGTTGACAGGTGTAAGGTTAGGATTGACTCTCACGCGCACGTCTCAAACTAATTAAACAGACAACCTCAATTCTCAAACGCTTTCGGTTTCTACCAAGTGAACTTTATAGGAATAAAACCAACAATCATAATTTACAGAATCACCCCAAAACCTTTTAATTCCAATTTTATTTATGAAAATTTTGTTTTTTTAAAAAAATCATTAAAAATTCCCAAATAACTATAAAAATAGTTTTAAGGGAAATTAACACACACAATTAATTTATGCAATATATGACCCATGTATGAAATCCTAATGTGTGTGAGTGTTTGTGAATATACCTTTGATCAATCAAACAAGAGGAATAAATTGTATAGTAGTGTTTGAGGCTCTATGGTATCTAGGGGAGGGACTCAATTTTATCACTGTTTCCAAACTAGATGAGCACTTATACAATGTAGGCTCAAATGATTCAAGAGTATAAGGTTCTTCAGAGAAAGGGCAAAAATATTGCTATGCCAGCCACTCTTAGTGATAGTGAGGATGATGTGAAAGATTCGGGGATGAGTCTTCACAGGGGAAGTTTATAGCTTTTTCTGCTAGTCACGTGATCACACCCAGTTTGTCCCACGACGAGGAGGACACTTGTACACGAAAGACCCCTGAGGAGGATTTGAGTGTTTCTAGCGATGGAGAGAGTGAGTGCGCTAGTAATGGTGATAGTGAGCTCCATATCTCATTTAGAGATTTATATGCTAAGACCCTAAAAATCAAAAGGTTGAACAAAGTCCTAACTCTTAGGGTGATTGATTTGGAGAGAGATATTAAGAGTTTAAGGGTGTTTGAGGTAAAATAAAGTCAACTCCAGAAGGTGACGATTTCTTTCAGTGAGTAGTTGATTGTTTTAGATTGAGAAAAGAGTGATTTGACCAACACGGTGTATAGTCTAACGACACATGTATCCCAACTCAAGAGTGATATCGAACGTGTCCGGGAGATCAAAGTCCCTTTGGAGAACTCATCTAATAAGTTTGGAAAGATGGTTATCAATTCCATTTTGGGTAGTGGTGAGAGTTTAGGAATAAGTCATAACGGTGCGTCTACTTCACAAGTTGCACCCGGTTCTCGCTTTAGGGTTAGATTCACATGGATCTCAACCCAACCCACCTAGGCATCCATTTTCCCATAGGAGATAATGTCCTAGAGTTTTTTATAGAGGTCTACCTAGGCCTATTTATGTTTGCTCACATTACAAGAAGAGAGGACACCTTAGAGAGTTTTGTTTTAAGTTGGGTTATGTGTCATGTTTTGCTACTACACGTGTTTACACACACATATCCACACATGATGCTCCGAATGACTACACGAGAGAGTTTGCACATATTAGAGAGCAGGTAAAGTTTTTAGTCAAGACTTCACATGACTTGATGGAGGCTTTTCATAGGATGTCATCATCCTTGGAAAACTCCGTCGCACCTACCAGTTGAGGTCTAGACTTGTTTGCTAGCATAGGAGGAGTTTTATGATGATATTTTATGCCTATAGACACCCCATTCTGTTACCCCCCTAAGTCTCCTTAGGTCCCTAGTACCTCCCTTCATCATCGTAAACCCAGGTCATGTCCCGAGTACTAACTTAGAGGCCATCGGGCACTCCACGGCTCAGTTTGACCCAAAATTCAAACTCTTTGTCTCGACCGAGACTAAATGAATCTTTGAAGGACACTGAATACCCTTTCCAATAGTCCACCCCATGCGCGATTCTGACTTACCATGCGGACGAACGATCCCTTTGCATCCGAAACCTGACCTAGAGGCCACCAGGCGCTCCCGAGCTCTGTTTGACCTAAGTCAACTCTTCAACTCAACCGAGGATGAATGAATCTTCTAAGGGAACTGAATACCCTTTCCAACGGTCTACCCCATGCGCGATTATGACTTACCATGTGGACGAACGATCCGTTTGCGTCCGAAACCTGGCCCAGAGGCCACCGGGCGCTCCCGGGCTCTATTTGACCTAAGTCAACTCTTCAGCCCAACCGAGGCTGAATGAATATTCAAAGGGCACTGAATACCCTTTCCAACGGTCCATTTTGTGCGCGATTTCGACTTTCCATGCGGACGAACGATTCGTTTGTGTCCGAACGATTCCCCGTCCAATGGACTGACAAACGCTTCCGAGCCATATTTGACCGAAAGTCAACTACGGAACCCAGGATTGGTCCAAAATACTTTCAAAGGTATTTAAATTACCTTTCCAACGGTATGACCCATGCGCAATTCTGACCAATGGTTTGCCCTCGGCGGTCGATTTTCCAAAAAATCCTGAAGCGTACTGCCAAATGGCAGGTTCCAGACCCTGCCTATCGGCACCTGTCGATAGGCAGGAACAGGTCTATGTCGATCGACACTCACCTGGCCCTATAAAAGTAGGCCTTCACCTCATTTTCAAGTGTGATAAAAATCTCTTTGAACGAATCCCAGAAACCTCTCTCGAAGGCAGCGTGATTTCAACTTCCAAATCCCTTTTTTACTTCCACTTTTCATCATCCTTTTCATCAAACTTGGTGAATTAGCCACTCTCCATCATCATCCAAGTTCAAGGGATACTCTCCAACATTCAAGATCAAGCTCAAGATCTTCAAGAAGGTCCAACTTTCTCAAAATCTCTCTTAAATTCTCTTAAATTCCCAATAACTTGTTTTCTTATTTATCATTATTATTATCTCATCTCACACATCCTAATATACTTTTTATTTAGTATTATTGTACATCTTTTATTTTCATAAAACCCAAAAAAAATAAGAAAAGAGGGTTTGCTCATAAATTCCAAGTAGGGATTCTCACACTTTTTCCACACTTTTCTCACAATCAAAACACTTTTTCTACACACACACACTTATAAATAAGAGATTCCCCATTTGGATTTATGGGATAAATCCCACCCCTCGTTTTATATGCAAACTACGTGTACTTTGATGCCTTTATAGGCTACGTAGGCATCTCAGGATAAAATCCGAGACTCGAGTCCTTTCTCTCACTTTTTCTCTCATTTTCTATCTTCTCTAAATCCATTTTCCTTATATTCTACATACTTGCCCTTAATAACGCATTACTCCATATGTGTTATCGTTCCATTATAACGATCAACGTAGGGGTAATCGTGTAAATCTTATTTTCCTAATATTATTCTTATATCTTCCTAGGGATGACTCGCTTTATCTTTTCCATGATACAAGTCGAGGATTCCTACCTCCATTCTATTATACACATGCACACATATCACGGGGGGGAACAAAAGGAAAATAGCAAATATTCATGAGAGACCGAAAGGGAGGAATGGGTGCCTAACACCTTCCCATTTCGTAACTAAGCCTCTAAACCCTTCTCGAATCGTCTTGGTTTCGTATGCGCCAGTATGTCTTTGGATGCCATCCTTCAGGGTGGCTTCCCCTTTTTCTTTTGTCTGTTTTGAGTAAAATAGACTGGTGACTCTGAATCCCTCTACATTTTTACACCACATCTCAAACGACATCGGCCGAAGAGCTCCCGAGAGGGACGCGCGGGACCCAAAGGATCCTTTCCCCCACGCGCCCACCCGCACGACGAGGATCGGGGATGGCCACAATGGCGACTTCGATGGGGATATATGTTTGTTTTGAGGGCTTTACTCTAAGTGCATGGATGCTATATTTGTTTATGTTTCCCCATATCTACATGTTCCCCTTTTCCATGTGTATCCCATGGTTATGCTTATATTCACACACTTGTACAAATTTCTCTATGTACACTTCACACCACGTGCACCTAGGATCACATGTATATCCCCATATTGCACGCATCACCCATCCATACTTGGTGTACATTTTCGGGTACTTACACTTTGCTCCCTGTTCGGCATAATCGAGAAAGTCATTCTCATCATAAGATACTAATAAGAGAATCATTCATGATTCACACGACATCACCAAAGAGCATTGATATTGACCAAATTTTACCCAGTAATTGGAGGGTCACTTCGTGATGGGCGCTGGTCCGGCAGGTCGCAGTTAGCCTAAGCGATATGACTCTCACCTTCCATTGGCCAAGTACCTTTGACGTATATCAAGCGGTTACCCCGCATCGTACCGCTTGATCGAAGTCATAACGGGAGTTATATCGTAGGGAATTCGTTCACGTACGCCGAGTATATCGAATTTGCTCTCACACGTACCGTCCCCACGAGGTATATGGTGAGGCAATTCATGTACACTCAGGTATATCAAATGGCTTGTCCACACGTACCGATTGCCTGGAAGAGCAAGACGTATATCACGAAAGTCATGCCAAAGGGGGGAACCCATGCCGATTCACCCAACCAACTGCATACCCGCATATAGGTGTCAGACCTAGGACACGCACTTTAGATTGTCGGTTTCAACCCGAAACTCTGCCGAAATTTTGGGTCGATCTGCCGCCCAATTTTCGCGCATTTTTAAAACAGGATCCTGTCCGTGAGCCTAGTTACAAGTCTAAACCATAGATTTGCATATATTAAGAACCCCACTTTTCCAGGCTCGGGTCCCGTCAGGCATTGCATTTAGGAGAATTAAATACAAGTAAAAACATAATAATCATAATAATCATGCTGAGTTCCGTCTCCAAAAGCATTTTTCCCTTCTTCATAAAAAATCCAAAAATATTTCTCCCTTCTTTATTGAAAATCCAAAAATAGTTCTTCCTTTTTTCTCGAAGACAAATCTCATCCTACACCTTCTCAGGTCGATCGCAAGCCCTTGGTTTGGCTCCTTATTGGCTTCGATCTTCAGTCAAATCACCCCGGAGTTTCATTCGTTCCTTTACTACTTCTTCTAAGTCCGAAATCCATCCATCTTCCATAGAGAATACAGATCAAGCACCAGTCATACTGTGACAACCCGAATATAATTATGATTAATTATACGTAAATCATGCCTAGCTTGTGTGATATGATTAGTGTGTTATTAATATATGTGATGTTAATTTATTATGTTTAGTCTAATCCTACCTCCAAAAAGCATGAAATGTCGAATTAGTTACAAATACAAAATTTGAAGGTTTCGATAGGAATGTCCATGTTTAAGGCTAGTTTTGACCTTTATGACATAACAATTGACTTGAGGTGAAAACTACATAATTGTAGACAAGTGAGTTATAGTTGTAACACAACAAACGGTGAATGAAACGGAGGTTCGAGTGAGAAGTTATACCAAAATTACGAAACAAGGGCAAAGTAGTCCATCCATTAAGTAGTATTTTGTCTTAATATGGCAACAAATGTTTTATTCTCATTGGTTGGGAAGGGTGGTGGCTTTGGCCGACCTCAAACCCTTAGAATTACCTCTTTATTCAGCCAAAATGCAGCCATGAGAGATTTTAAGCCTAAGGAAAGAGAAGTTGGAAGTTAGGAAGAAAAAGTGAGGAGAAAATTGAAGAAAATTCATAGAAAATTACGAAAAAGCCCCTAAGGTAATTCCAACCATGAATCTTGATATTTTTTCTTTCATTTACGATTTATATGATATAAATCCTTGATTTTTATTGAACTTTCATGTTTGGGTGCATATGTATGGATATATGCAAGTTTAAGTTAAGTTGAATGTACAAAACCCTAAGATTGCTTTGTTTAGAAACTTTGTTTATTCAAACTTCCATATATTTTTGTATAGTTACTGGAATCGATTGATTCCAATTGGATATTAACATGGACTCATATATGTATGACATATCCGAAAATCATGTTAAAATACCAACAAATGAGTCCTTGGTGAGGGTTTGAAGTTCGGGTAAGAAATCTGCCCTAAGGGTGAAAATATGCCCGCCATGTGTTCGGTGTTTTGCTTGACATAGCAAACGAACCTTAAAAATTATGAAACTTTAATCTTATATTTTTCAATGTGTTTACTGATGTTGGGTGAAAGATCATAGAAATTTATGATGTAGAAAAATCATGAAAATTCCTGGAAGTTGAATGAACGATAAAAGAGCCTATAGGGCAGATTTGCTATGTAGTGAAGAAATAGGCTTATTTTGCTCTAGGAAACTCGGAATGATGTGCCGTCTTTTGTTTTGGAAACATGATATAATAAGGATTGGATTACCAAGAATAATTAAAAAGGGTTTGGGCTGTAATTTGAATATGTTAGATATCAGAACCTGAGTCTAGATGGGACTTCATTTTAATGAATGATTTGAATTGAATAATATGATGCTTATGAATTGAGTTATGATTGAAGTTATTCTTTGGACTATTAATATTCTTATGATGATAATAATATTGTGAGAATGATAGGAAGGGAAGAAGAGCTGATTGAACAAGTACCGGATAAAGGCAAGGGAAAAGCCAGTTAAACTGTCAAGGTGAGTGTACTTATGATTTGTTTCATATATAAATATGAATATAGCTCTAAGAGCGGATTTGTTTGAATACTTCGGTATTCAGGATTTGTTTGGATATTAAAATATCCAGGATTTGTTTGGGTCCTATGATCCAGGATTGGTTTGAATACTTCGGTATTCAGGATTTGTTTGGATATTCAAATATCCAGGATTTGTTATTGCCAACGGGCAAAATTATTTGGATCTTATGATCCATGATTTGTTATTGCCAATGGGCAGGATTGTTCGGATTTTATATCTACATATTCGATATAGAATTGTTATTCTATTGCAGGGAAGGAGTACCTCACTAAGCTTAATGCTTACGGTTTATATTTTAACAATTTCAGGTTTGTACGCTGCCAGCTAGGATAATATATGACCGGTAACTTGAGGGTTGCACCGTTAGAAGAGCTGGGGTTTAAGTATGGAGATTTTATCGTTGTCACACTGAAGATTTTGATATACTCATACATTGTATATATTGATTTAGTATGGATTGAGTTTATCATAGTTAATCGTAGTATTGTATAATCTCTAATTATGACTATGATGTTGATTTTGTTATGGCACAAGAATAATATTATGTTGATTATGCACATTATGCAGTAAAATATGGATAGATGAATTATATTTCCAATGGGCTCTAGATTATGATTTAATTATTCTAATAATAAATGATTAGTATGGATATTGGGTTTGGGGTGTGACAATTAGTGGTATCAGAGCGTCTAGGTTATTAATTCTGGACGTGTGTGACGATTAGATGGCAGTTATTGATTGATTTGATATTATTGAATTGTTTATATACTAACAAATAGTTTAGTACTGTAAACTGTTTATATTGGTTGTTAGAATTTTATTGTATTACAGATAATTCCAGATGGAACCTGGGAATGGACAACCTAGAGAAGAGGGAGTCGCTTCTCGTACAGAGAATACTGAAGTGGAGCAAAGTGTTGCTGGAAGGGCTAGAGAGCAAGAACAGCCTACAGAGATGCAAATAATGGCACAAGCAATGATGAGGATGGCAGAGCAACAAGAAAGAAATATGGCGCAAATGGCAGAACAGCATGCTAGATATCTAGAATCAAAGATTGTGGCCAGGATTGAGAAAGAGGCAAGGAAGGAAATGAAGGATTCCATGCATGAGAAATTTTTGAAGTTAAATCCTCCAGAATATTCAGGGTCAGTTGAACCTACAGAAGCTGAGATGTGGGTCAGGGATCTTGAAACTATATTTGCAGTTATGAAGATTCCAGATAACCAGAAAGTGAATCTAGCCGTGTTTAAGCTGAAAGGAGAGGCGAAGTATTGGTGGGAAGCTAGCAACCATTTGGTGCCAAGGATGGAAGGTACTGATGTCATTACTTGGGTTGAATTTATTAAAGCTTTGTATGTTAAGTATTTCCCTAAGGTCTATAGGAGGGAGAAGCTGAGGGAGTTTATAAATTTAACCCAAGGGAACATGTCTGTGAGGGAGTATGATGCTAAATTTACTGCTTTGTCTAGATTTGCTACTAAGTATGTGCAGGAGGAAGAAGATAAATGCAGTAAATTTCAAGATGGACTGATTTGGCCTATTCAAAATAGAGTGGCCACTTATGAGTTAGAAGATTATGCTTCTCTGGTAAACAAAGCCACGATAGCAGAAAGGCAAATGAACCAAGGGGTGGCAAGTAGAGAGAGTTTTAAAAAGAGTAGATTCGACGCATCTCACTTTAAGGGAGGTGAGGGTGGAAGTGTTAAGATGGAACCTCATAAATTTCAGAGAGGTGGTGGAGATAGTGGTAGAGGTCTGGGGAGATTGGGCAGAGATACTAGGGGTGGAGGATCTTCTAGTCTGGTTAGGAGGTCAGGAAAGGGTGAGGCACCGACAAGAGTTGTTACATGTTTCTTTTGTAAAGAGGAAGGGCATTATAAATCTGAGTGTCCTAAGCTTAAGGAATTGGAATGCTACCATTGTCATCAAGTGGGGCATATTAAGAAGAATTGTCCGCAATTGGCAGAGACTCCAGCAGCACATAGTGAAGTAGCAAGCAGAATGTTATCTCCGGGCAGTGCAGTGAAAAGTATGGGCAGAGGACAAGCTAGTAGTTCCAGGCCAGGTGGACGAGTTTTTACAATGAAAGAAGCTCAGATTACTCCAGATGTGGTGACAGGTACACTTTCTGTTACTAATAGAAGTGCTTATGTTTTGATTGATCCTGATTCCACACATTCTTTTGTGTCCTATGCTTTTGTTGTATACCTGAATAGACCATGTACTCGTTTAGATGTGGGGTTGGGTATTTATATGCCTATGTGGGATATGGTTGTAACTGAATATGTTTTTCATGATTGTGTTTTGACTGTGGGGTCTAGAGATACAGTTATAGGTCTACTTCCATTGGATATTTCTGATTTTGATATAATTCTGGGAATGGATTGGCTATCCAAATATCATGCATCCATGGATTGTTTCCGTAAGGAAGTTGTTTTTAATATGCCTGGTGAGCCTGAATTTAAATTTGTGGGGGAAAGGAAAATTGTTCCCAGTTGCATCATTTCTGCTATTCAGGCGAGGAAATTATTGAGTAAGGGTTGTGAGGGTTTTATTGCATATGTTCTTGACACTAGGAAGGGGGCTTTACAATTAGTCGATGTTCCTATTGTACGGGATTTTCCTGAAGTGTTTCCTAGTGAGTTGCCAGGGTTACCTCCAGAAAGAGAAGTTGAATTTAGTATTGAATTAGCACCAGGGACAACCCCTATTTCTATGGCACCGTATAGAATGGCACCTGCTGAGTTGAAAGAACTCAAGATTCAGTTGCAAGATTTACTTGATAGGGGGTTCATACAGCCTAGTGTATTTCCATGGGGTGCGCCAGTTTTATTTGTGAAGAAGAAAGATGGTACCATGCGTTTGTGTATTGATTATAGGCAACTGAATAAAGCTACAATCAAGAACAAATACCCTTTACCTCGTATAGATGATTTGTTTGATCAATTACAGGGTGCTAAAGTGTTTTCAAAAATAGACTTACGATCGGGTTATCATCAGTTGAGGGTCAAGGAGAGTGATATTTCTAAAACTGCTTTTCGTACTCGGTATGGTCATTTTGAATTTCTGGTGATGCCTTTTGGGGTGACTAATGCTCCAGCTGTATTTATGGATCTTATGAACCCGGTACTTCATCCTTTTGTTGATTCATTTGTGATAGTTTTTATTGATGATATTCTGATTTATTCACATGATATGGTTGAACATGAAAAGCATCTCACAACTATTTTGAATCTGTTGAAAGATAAGAAGTTGTATGCCAAGTTTAGCAAGTGTGAATTTTGGCTATCACAAGTTGTATTTTTAGGCCATGTTGTTTCGGGAAATGGTATATGTGTTGATCCTAAAAAGGTAGAGGCTATTGTAAAATGGGAGAGGCCCAATAATGTGACTGAGGTGAGGAGTTTTCTGGGTTTAACTGGGTATTATAGAAGGTTTATTAAGGGATTTTCTTCGATTGCCTTACCAATGACTAAACTAACCCGGAAAGATGTTAAGTTTGAATGGAATTCTGATTGCGAAAATAGTTTTGATGAATTGAAAAAGAGGTTGGTAACTGCACCTGTTCTTACTATTCCGCATGGTGGAGATGGTTTTGTTGTTTATACCGATGCTTCACATCAAGGGTTGGGTTGTGTTTTTATGCAGCATGGTAAAGTTATTGCCTATGCTTCTAGGCAGTTGCGTACACATGAACGTAATTATCCTACACATGATTTGGAACTTGCTGCTATTGTGTTTGCTTTGAAATTATGGCGTCATTATCTATATGGTGAGGTATGTGAAATTTTTACTGACCATCAAAGCCTTAAGTATTTGTTTACTCAGAAGGAGTTGAATTTGAGGCAGAGGCGGTGGATGGAGTTAATTAAAGATTATGATTGTACAATTCACTACCACCCAGGAAAGGCAAATGTAGTTGCAGACGCTTTGAGTAGAAAGGCTTCAGGCAGGTTATCGTGTATTCGATGTGCTAGAGTTGCTCATATTATGGAGTTGAGATTGATGGGAGTGGAATTGCAGCTAGCAGATGGGGACAGATTCTTTGCTCATGTAAGTGTGAGGCCTTTGTTAGCTACCCGTATTCATGATTTGCAAAGTCAAGATCCTTTCCTTGAGAAGAAACGACAAGATGTCCAAGACGGTAAGTCTGAAGATTTTTGTATTGTGAATGATGGCACTTTATTGTATAAGCATCGGTTGTGTGTGCCTAATGTGTGTGGATTGAAAGAGGAAATTTTAGATGAGGCTCATAATTCCATTTATACTATGCATCCTGGTAGCACTAAAATGTATAGGGATTTAAAGGAGCATTATTGGTGGAATAATATGAAGAAGGAAATAGCTGATTTTGTTGCGAGGTGCCTTATATGTCAGCAAGTGAAAGTGGAGCATCAGAAACCTACTGGTCTGCTTCAGCCATTGCCGATACCGGAATGGAAATGGGATCATGTAACGATGGATTTTGTGGTTGGGCTTCCTCGATCTCAGAAGGGGTCAAATTCGATTTGGGTAGTGGTGGATAGATTGACAAAGTCCGCTCACTTTCTAGCAGTCAAGACTACGTATACAGTTGATAGGTATGCTAGATTGTATGTTAATGAAATTATTCGATTGCATGGAGCACCGGTATCTATTGTTTCAGATAGGGACCCTACTTTTACATCCAGATTTTGGGATAGCTTGCAGTATGCTATGGGTACTAACTTGAAGTTTAGTACGGGTTTTCACCCCCAGACAGATGGGCAGTCTGAAAGGACAATACAGATTTTGGAAGATATGCTTAGAGCTTGTGTGCTTGATTTCAAATGTAATTGGGATGAATATTTGCCTTTGATAGAATTTGCATATAACAATAGTTTTCAGTCTACTATTGGTATGGCTCCATATGAAGCCTTGTATGGTAGACGATGTCGTACACCGATATGTTGGGGTGAAGTTGGTGAAAGGAAGATAGAGGGTCCAGAATTAATTGAAGTCACCACTGAAAAAGTGAAGATTATTCAAGATAGAATGAGAATAGCTCAAAGCAGACAGAAAAGTTATGCGGATAAACGACGAAAAGATTTGGAATTCCAGAAAGGGGATTATGTGTTTCTTCGGATATCTCCATGGAAAGGAGTTATGAGGTTTGGAAAGAAAGGGAAATTAAGTCCACGCTACATTGGACCTTATGAAATCCTTGAGAAAGTCGGGATGGTTGCCTACAAGTTAGCGTTACCACCAGAATTATCTCGGTTACATGATGTTTTCCATGTTTCTATGTTGAGAAAGTATGTAGCAGACCCTTCACATGTATTGGTGGAACAACCTATTGAGTTGAAGGAAGATTTGAGCTACGTGGAAGAACCGCTTGCTATCGTTGATAGGAAAGAACAAATATTAAGATCAAAGGTGATCCCATTTGTGAAAGTTGTGTGGAGAAGGCATTCCATGGAAGAAGCTACATGGGAGAGTGAGGATAGCATGAAAATGCGTTATCCCTATTTGTTTGATTCGGACAACCAAGGTATGTCAATTTCGAGGACGAAATTTCCTAACAGGGGGAGAATTGTGACAACCCGAATATAATTATGATTAATTATACGTAAATCATGCCTAGCTTGTGTGATATGATTAGTGTGTTATTAATATATGTGATGTTAATTTATTATGTTTAGTCTAATCCTACCTCCAAAAAGCATGAAATGTCGAATTAGTTACAAATACAAAATTTGAAGGTTTCGATAGGAATGTCCATGTTTAAGGCTAGTTTTGACCTTTATGACATAACAATTGACTTGAGGTGAAAACTACATAATTGTAGACAAGTGAGTTATAGTTGTAACACAACAAACGGTGAATGAAACGGAGGTTCGAGTGAGAAGTTATACCAAAATTACGAAACAAGGGCAAAGTAGTCCATCCATTAAGTAGTATTTTGTCTTAATATGGCAACAAATGTTTTATTCTCATTGGTTGGGAAGGGTGGTGGCTTTGGCCGACCTCAAACCCTTAGAATTACCTCTTTATTCAGCCAAAATGCAGCCATGAGAGATTTTAAGCCTAAGGAAAGAGAAGTTGGAAGTTAGGAAGAAAAAGTGAGGAGAAAATTGAAGAAAATTCATAGAAAATTACGAAAAAGCCCCTAAGGTAATTCCAACCATGAATCTTGCTATTTTTTCTTTCATTTACGATTTATATGATATAAATCCTTGATTTTTATTGAACTTTCATGTTTGGGTGCATATGTATGGATATATGCAAGTTTAAGTTAAGTTGAATGTACAAAACCCTAAGATTGCTTTGTTTAGAAACTTTGTTTATTCAAACTTCCATATATTTTTGTATAGTTACTGGAATCGATTGATTCCAATTGGATATTAACATGGACTCATATATGTATGACATATCCGAAAATCATGTGAAAATACCAACAAATGAGTCCTTGGTGAGGGTTTGAAGTTCGGGTAAGAAATCTGCCCTAAGGGTGAAAATATGCCCGCCATGTGTTCGGTGTTTTGCTTGACATAGCAAACGAACCTTAAAAATTATGAAACTTTAATCTTATATTTTTCAATGTGTTTACTGATGTTGGGTGAAAGATCATAGAAATTTATGATGTAGAAAAATCATGAAAATTCCTGGAAGTTGAATGAACGATAAAAGAGCCTATAGGGCAGATTTGCTATGTAGTGAAGAAATAGGCTTATTTTGCTCTAGGAAACTCGGAATGATGTGCCGTCTTTTGTTTTGGAAACATGATATAATAAGGATTGGATTACCAAGAATAATTAAAAAGGGTTTGGGCTGTAATTTGAATATGTTAGATATCAGAACCTGAGTCTAGATGGGACTTCATTTTAATGAATGATTTGAATTGAATAATATGATGCTTATGAATTGAGTTATGATTGAAGTTATTCTTTGGACTATTAATATTCTTATGATGATAATAATATTGTGAGAATGATAGGAAGGGAAGAAGAGCTGATTGAACAAGTACCGGATAAAGGCAAGGGAAAAGCCAGTTAAACTGTCAAGGTGAGTGTACTTATGATTTGTTTCATATATAAATATGAATATAGCTCTAAGAGCGGATTTGTTTGAATACTTCGGTATTCAGGATTTGTTTGGATATTAAAATATCCAGGATTTGTTTGGGTCCTATGATCCAGGATTGGTTTGAATACTTCGGTATTCAGGATTTGTTTGGATATTCAAATATCCAGGATTTGTTATTGCCAACGGGCAGAATTATTTGGATCTTATGATCCATGATTTGTTATTGCCAATGGGCAGGATTGTTCGGATTTTATATCTACATATTCGATATAGAATTGTTATTCTATTGCAGGGAAGGAGTACCTCACTAAGCTTAATGCTTACGGTTTATATTTTAACAATTTCAGGTTTGTACGCTGCCAGCTAGGATAATATATGACCGGTAACTTGAGGGTTGCACCGTTAGAAGAGCTGGGGTTTAAGTATGGAGATTTTATCGTTGTCACACTGAAGATTTTGATATACTCATACATTGTATATATTGATTTAGTATGGATTGAGTTTATCATAGTTAATCGTAGTATTGTATAATCTCTAATTATGACTATGATGTTGATTTCGTTATGGCACAAGAATAATATTATGTTGATTATGCACATTATGCAGTAAAATATGGATAGATGAATTATATTTCCAATGGGCTCTAGATTATGATTTAATTATTCTAATAATAAATGATTAGTATGGATATTGGGTTTGGGGTGTGACACATACAGCCGAATCTGACGACAGTCCTAGATCAGCTCGTGTCTTCGACAACCTCCAAACCGAGGTCCGAGAGATGTAACGAAATCAGGTTCCAATTCCTCAAGAGCCCGAGGCCCTGTTCCCTCGTTCTATGGGTCCACCCAAGCCTATCTGGATTCCGAAAGAATTTCATCATGCTCCACGTGCCCCTCCTGCCAATGGGCCGCCGCCTGCCCAACTTCCAATGCCAAATATTGCCCAGCCTATGGCTAACCTGCCTGTGGTCGTTGATCAGAAAGAGGAGGAGTTGAATAAAGTCAAAGAGGATCTCAAGATGCTCACCAAGAAGTTTTACCAAGTCAGGATCTCTGGGAATTATATGGACTACACCCACATGTCTCCTTATCCTAAAGCAAGGTTACCCGAGAAGTTCAAGATGCTAAATATCGAGAAGTTTGGAAGGAGTGGACCCCCAATTATTCATCTTTGCAGTTATCATCGTTCCATGACTCTACTAGGGGCTTCTAAAGAAGTGATGGACCAATTGTTTCAGCAAACTTTAAAGGATAGTACCCTCCGATGGTTATTATCTCTTGAGGAATCCAGAATCCGTAGCTAGGAGGATGTAGCCCGAGAATTCATGTCACAATATAAATACAATGAAGAGATTGAGGTCACCCATCATGATTTAGAGGTGTTCAAATAGAATCCGAGAGAATCAGTCAGTAACTTCATAACTCGGTGGAGGGAGCAAGCAGCTACCCTGACTAACCGGCCATCCGAGGAAAAATAGGTCAACATAGTGAAGAAGAACTTCTTTCCCCATGCCCGAGCAATGATGGGAGGATAATACTATCCCCACTTTCGAGCTCTCAGAGAGGCTGGAGTGGAAATCGAGGAAAGCCTCGTTAAAACAGAGGTTGAACCAAAGAAGGTGTCCGGACAGTTCACCCCCAGAAAGTATGACAAGCCTGCCAGTGCTACCATTTCGACCATCAACAACATCTCTCAACCAACCACATTATGGGCACCAGAAAGCCGCCCTACCCCATCCGAAGGGAATACACTGAGCTCCATGCTCCCCTCTCCAAAGTTTACCAAGCCTTGTTAAGCCGAAACCTCATCAAACCCTTGGATCCACGTCCATTGCCAAACCCACTCCCAAGAAACTTCAATACCGATGCTTATTGCGCCTTTCACCAAACTGTCGGGCATACCATTGACCAATGTTTTCATCTCCAAAACATAATCCAAGATCTCATTGATCGGGGTTCCATCACCCCACCAGCCAATCCTAATCCAAACTCTTCTCACAACCCACTCCCAAATCATGTCAATGCCATCTTCTTAGAAGAAAAGTCAGATTTTGATCCCTCAACTCAAATCACACCCATATACTCTCCTAAACCTCTTCAAACTTACCTATATTTCCTCCTACACCCTACTAGCCTCACTTATCAGGCACTTTCACTCCTTACCAGAGCATGCATCGCTGTCTGTACCCATTCTGAAAAAGGAAGTATGGAATTGTCAGAGGTGTTAAACCAACTCCTAGAGTTCCGGCTAAAATTGCCCTCACAGATGGTCATCGATTGCCAGAGATTCAGTACATTGTTCTTGGAAGCACGGAAATGGGCCCGAGATTCAGATAAGTGGGTGGTGCCAACCGAAGAAGTCAGCCTAGATGATGTTGTCCAGACTATGGCAGTATTATTCGGGTAAACCAACAGCATTTACAGTATCACCGGGTTACTTGACACTTTAAAGCTACAAGGGCGCTTGGTTCCTTTAATCACACAAATCCCCACAGAATGGGAGAACTTGTATGAAGAAGCCGTTAAAGTTGTGGAATGCATCGACTTTACATGGAAAGATAGGATTTTTGCCACCTGATGGGGGGAAGAATTTGAAGATTCGAGTGAAGAACAAGCTTCAGGAAGAGCTGGCCCAGTAGCTGACATATGTGGGATGATATCATTTGAAGAACTCCTCGAAGAAATAAATAGGGTGGCAGAACAAACTGAGGTTGACGAGAAAATGGTATTCATATTCTTTCCTTCTTCAAGAAGTCACATGACTAGATCAGGGAGACATTACCAGGTTCCCAGCTCACAACCAGTAAATGACAAAGGTAAGGGCACTGAAAACCTTCCTATGCCAGAGATGACCATCGAGGAGAGCAAGATCCTCGATCAACTGAAGAAAACTCAAGCTAACGTCACTCTATGGGGACTTTTCATGTCTTCCCAACTACACAGAAATGCTTTAATCAAGCTGCTCACTGGACCCATAGTTCCTCCATCTACCACACCAGAAGAAGCGGTAAATCTGGTCGGATCCTTGACCTCTACCCGAATGCAATCTTTTTCTGAAGAAGAAATCCCCAAAATTGGGCCGAATCACAATCATGCACTCAATATCTCCATCAAAGTTATGGGATAGGCTGTGTCCCTCTCTCTTGTCGATAACGGATCCGCCTTGAATGTTTGCCCATTGAGAACCTTCAAGTGTTTATGTTTGAAAGAAAGCGACCTCGCTATAACCTCCGTCGCTATGCGTGCCTACAATATTACCCGTCGTGAGGTGATGGGGTCCATAAAACTTACAATAGGGGTTGGAACTATAAACCCTGTCGTTGAATTCCAAGTCATAGACATCCCAGCTTATTTCAACCTGTTGCTCGGACACCCCTAGCTCCAAAATATCAAGGGTGTGTCTTCCTCACTCCATCAGAAATTAAAGTTTTTTGCCGATGGGCGAGTCATCACTATTTTGGGCGACAATGAAAATGCCGAGGGTGCAAGCACCAGCAGTCCAATTCTTGAGATACAGCACGGGTCAAATGATATGCTCCTATCAGGATTCCGAGTCGAGCCACTCCTACTCCCAGCAGGGGACGGTTTCAAAGAAAGGGTTTGTCTAGAATATGACCCTCACGGTAATGTCAATGTGATTCGGATGTTCAGAAACATGCACTTCATGCCCGGACTGGGGCTAGGGCAAAGGCATCAAGGGATACTGGAGCCCATCGAACTGAAGAAATCTTTCCCTCCTTGTGGCTTGGGGTATCAACCATCAGAACAAGAGCTCATAATGATCCGCCAATCTCGACCAAAGAGAAGATTAGACTACATCTGAACTATCTCAGGAGACTCCTTGAATGGACGATTCATCAAATAAGTCTAAGACTTCCCCTTTTGCGGTTTTCCAGAACCATGGTATGACCACACAGACAAGAAGATGAGGCTGGGAATGGAGATCTTTTTCCAAACAGCTACCTATGGGCTGAAAGTTTCCCATACCAGGTACAATCGCTCATCAAAGATGCCTAAGAGACTGAGGAAAGAGATCCTAAAGATTCCTTCAACTTAGAGATACTGGGGATGACACTCTGCATGGTTCATTCAGGCACTACATCAATGGACCCATACCGTCTGATTAAAGGTGCTGATACACCCCTCCTCAACTAGCATGCTGCGCTAGTTCTACCTCTTGAAATTTCCCATAACCCCAATGTTTACCCTATTTCTTCTTCTGTTGTCTATCCTTGCTCAAATGTAATCGAGACCTCTTTTGATGAGGTTCTCAATGTTGTTTTTCCTATCAATGAAAGAAACGAAGATTTTGAGTATCTTGCGGTGCCTTACATTAATTGTTTAGATTCTAATCGAACTTTTAATGATGATGATTTTGCAAATGAACAATTCTTAACTGGTCTAAATAAGATTAATAATAAACAACATAACCGCGTTCAAGTTATTGAAGAAGAGACTGTTATTATTAATCTTGGTTCTAGTAGCCAATGGCGCGAGATTAGGATAGGGTCCACCCTTAACAAGCATGAGTGCGCACAACTCGAAGAATTACTGAAGGAATTCATGGATGTATTTGCATGGTCGTATGATGATATGCCCGGTATCGATCCTGAAATAGCTCAACACGAGATCCCCACTCTCACAGATTACAAGCTGGTTAAACAAAAATTGAGAAAGATCCGCACCGAATGGTCACTCAAGATCAAAGAAGAGGTGGTTAAACAGTTAAACGTGGGTTTCATTCGGGTGATCGAATATCCCACGTGGCTAGCCAACATTGTACCTGTGATGAAATCAAGAGGGAAGGTTCGAATGTGTGTAGATTACCGAGATTTAAACAAAGTTCTCCAAAGGATGATTATCCGCTACCCAATATCGACATGATCATGGACAACACAGCCAGTCATGCTCTCAAGTCATTCTTCGACGGGTTTGCCGAATACAACCAAATCAAGATGCACCTCGACCACCGAGAAAAAACTGCATTCATCACCCCATAGGGAACCTTTTGCTACACCGTCATGCCATTTGGTCTCAAGAATGCTGGGGCTACCTACCAAAGGGCTGCCAAAACCATCCTGCATGATCTGATCCACAAGGAGGTTAAGGTTTATGTGGATGATATGATTATCAAGTCCAAAACTAGAGAAGGTCATGTTCCCGCTCTCCGGAAGTTCTTCGAATGACTGCGACGGTATCAGATGCGACTTAATCCATAGAAGTGTGTCTTCGACAAACTCTTGGGATTCATAGTCAGCGAAAAGGGGATAAAAGCAGATCCTGTAAAGTTGAAGGCCATACTTGAGATGCCACCACCACGAACAGAGAAAGAAGTTTGAGGTTTTCTTGGGAAATTACAATATATCAGTCGATTTATCGGCCAGATAACCTCCATCTGTGAACCGATCTTCAAGCTCCTCCAAAAAAATTTAACCAAGGTTTAGAACGAGGCCTGCCAAGAAGCTTTTGACCGAATCAAACAATACTTAACCCAACCTCTAGTGCTCATGCCACCACAGTCTGGTCTCCCTTTGCTCCTATACCTAAGCATAACCGACACTGCAGCTGGGGCTTTGCTAGCCCAATATCTTGAGGACTCCCATAAAGAAAGAGCCATATATTACGCCAGTCATAAATTGGTCGGGTACGAGGTCAACAACACTGCCTGAGAAAAAGCATGTGTCGCACTTGTCTGGGTCACCCAAAAGCTGTGACACTACATTCTCGCCTTCCTCATCAAACTTGTATCCCGAATGGATCCCGTCAAGTACTCGCTTGAGAAACCCGCCTTATTCAGCCGAATGTCCCGATGGTTGATGCTCCTAACCAAGTTCGATATCGTGTACGTCACCCAAAAAGCTATTAAAGGAAGAACCATCTCTGACTACCTCGTCGATTACCCCATAGAAGAAGCGGAGGTTCGGATTTTTGAATTCCCAGATGAAAATATCCTCTGCACCACTCAAGATCACCTTCGATGGAAAATGTTCTTTGACGATGCTACCAACAAAAAGGTATATGGCATTAGGATACTTCTGATCGCCCGAGATGACTCCCACACTCCCATCGCCATTAAATTGGATTTCCCTTGCACCAACAACATGATGGAATACGAGGCATGCATAGTGGTCCTCAAGGTTTCTCTCAAGAAAGGTATTCAATACCTTGATGTCTACGGGGATTCTACCCTTATCATCGGTCAAGTGCTCAAAAAGTGGAAAGTCAAGGACTAAAAGCTCCAACCCTTTTATGCCTAATCAGAGTTAGCCTCCCAATTCCGAGATATCACCTTCCATTACCTACCCCGAGCAAAGAATAACATAGCCGATGCTCTCGCCACCTTGGCCTCCATGGTCGACATGCCCGAAGGAATAACAATGACCCCCTTCTTAGTTTAAAAGCAAGACAAACTGACCCATCCATATTGAGCTTGCATCCACCGAAGATCCCGAACTAGCCGATTATTGGTACTATGATATCTAGTGCCTCCTCAGACATGGTAGGTATCCCGAGGGTTCTAACAAGAAAGATCGAATGACCCTTCGAAGACTGACCGCCCAGTACATTATCTATCATAAAGCCCTACTCAAGAGGAACTTCGATGGAACTCATCTACACTGCATCGCAGGGGCTGAGATTGAGAAAACAATGCAGAAAATCCACAGTGGGGAATATGGACCCCACATGAATGGTCACATGCTCGCCAAGAAGATCATCCGACAGGGCTACTACTGGACCACCATGATCCAGGATTGCACCACCTATGTCTGGAGGTGCCTCAAATGCCAACAATTCTCCAATCTTCAATACCTGTCTTCGCAAGAATTATACAACATGACCTCTTCCTGGCCGTTGGGGTATCGACATCATAGGGAAGGTTACACCAAAGGCTTCAAACGGACATGAGTTCATCCTGGTTGCCATCGATTACTTCACCAAATGGGTCGAGGCTGAGTCATACGCGGTATTGAATGCCAAAAAAGTGGCCAAATTCCTCAAGAAAAATATCATCTGTCGATATGGGGTCCCGTACGAGCTGGTATCAGATAACGAGTTTCATTTCAAAGAAAAAGTCATAAAAGTAGTCAACGAGTATAGAATTCAGAGACACAAATCTTCTCCCTACCGACCTCGGACCAATGGTGGAGTTGAAGCCGCCAACAAGAACCTCAAAGCCATCATCAGCAAGATGACCGAAAGTTGTAGGGATTGGGCCGATCGGATCCCGTACGCCCTCTGGGGTATCGAACCTCAATCCAAACTTCTACTTGGGCTACCCCTTACTCCCTGGTCTATGGCATGGAAGAAGTCCTACCTGTGGATCTGGAAATACCCTCGCTACGCATCATGCTCGAAAGCAAGGTTAGTGAAGAAGACTGGTGCCAAAGCCATCTTGATGAGCTAGCCCTCCTAGATAAAAGGAGATTAAAAGCTCTTTACCATATACAGGGGTACCATTGCCGAATAGCGCGATCATTCAATAAGAAAGTCAAGGATAGCGGTGTTCGAGAGAGGGATTTATCCCTCCAAGAGATAATAAAACCCATCTGGGACCCCAGAGGGAAATTCAAGCCTAATTGGAGCGGCCCCTACATTGTGAAGAAAATCTTATCCGGCGGTGCCGCCATGCTCACTGACTTAGATGGGGAAGATATGGCTCGTCCAGTCAATCTGGACCATCTCAAGAAATTCTACCCCTAGTCTAAAATCTCGGCGCGTTACGACTCTTCTCATCCCCCTTCTATTCTAAAAAAAAACTCTTCATTTCTCTCTACCCAAAACTACGTGGGCCTGATCCTCTATAAAAACTATTTTAAAACTTTTCAAAAACCCCCAGAGGTATGTAGGCCGCTCATACTCCTCACATGAGCGCGACCCTTTCTTTTTCACAAAATAATATTCTTTTCTTACCTCTGAGAACGGCGGTTCATTCTAAAAATACTTGAACAAAAGGATTATGTATGCCTTAGTGATTAGTATAGATAATTCAAAATAAAAAACTCATCAAAAGGCACAGTTGGATGATCAGAAACTTATTGATTTCATTAATAAGAAATTACAGTACGGATTACATAAGAAAAAAGAACGGATAACTCCCTTCGCCACTACCATAAAAGGCCAAATAAAATCCTCACATACATTCCCTATTACATAAATAAACACTCTAAGAGTCCTACCTACAGCTACCAGAGGAGCCTTCACCCTCATCATCTACATCCTGAGGTCCCCAAGTTTCCCCTGCTTGAATAGAGTGTCGTAAACAATCCATGGACCGATGAGCTTTAACCATATTTGAAAAGACCACAACACCCCCTTCCATGGTGTCATATAAAACAAACCATCTTTGTCCAGTCTCCACTGCCAATATCTTGCTGACTACTTTCCTCCACAACCACTTTATATAATCTTTGGAGACATGCCAAACCTTCCCGACAGACTGAGAGGGACGGGTCGACGAACGTCGATTTTCCCACAGAGACCCAAGCAACAGACGCAGGCACTCAGTCAAATATTCTACTAGAAAGAAATTTGAGGTCCGAGGGGGCACGACCTGCGCCCAGCCAAATTAGCGCAAAAGACGCCAAGGGAAATAAAAAGAGGTCTGCCTAAGACCAACCAGCCGCACATATGAATACTCTCCTAGTTCCAGAACGGGCTGCAATGGTCCCCACCAGGGCACTGACCAATACAGCCCACAAGCCCCATATTCCACAAGCCAATTCTCCCACTTCTCAACATACAGGCCAACGCGGATGAAGTAGCGCGAAAAGAAGTTGGGTACGACCGACAAGGGATATTCTAAAGGAGTCGACAAACGAAATCTTTCACATAACCACATGAATAGTATCACAGGGCTACCCCTCAAAAAGTCAGAACGGCCTTCTCTCCAGGCATCCAGGCCATTCAGGGTCTCCACCAGTATCATCGCCGCAGGATTGCGATGATATGACATCCATGAGGTAATGGCTGTAAGTTTTGGGTCCACTTGCACCTCCCCAGTCACCAATATCAATTTTGAAACCAGGCTCAGAACCACGGCTCCAGTATATCCAGTATCACCTACTTCCCGTAAATGCACGGACCGCAGCACTGCCGGGAGGGAGATCGTTCCTCCAGCAACCAATGATCTAGACGTCAAAAGCGAAATGTGAAGAAGCCCGGCCAATAAATCCCTAGGAGAACGAGAAAATTGGGGCAAAGCCGCAGCAACACTGGGATTTACACCCAGTATGGCAGAAAATTCCTCGTAGGTAGGAAAAACTTCTTCCAACCCAAAGCGGAATACATGGTCTTCGGGGTACCAGAATTGTACCACCGCCATCAGCATATTCCACTCAATAGGCCGATTGCGCCCCAAGGAGACTCGACGCATGTTGAAAGCATCATAGTCGACATTATAGGAGCACATTGCTTCTAAGGCTTCGAGGTAGCTGACAAACTCAATGCTACCAGGGAGAGCCATTTTGCAAGGCTAAGAGATAGTGGGCAAGTAGATAAGAATGCAAAGGTGTGATGAAAACACTCCACCTTTCCCCCTTTTTTATACTTGAAAACCCTCACAAGGGACATAATCCCTGCAGAAATCGAAGGGAATCCAACCCCACAAGGTACCAAAGGCTGAAGAGAGTACCATTCAAAGCTTTTAATTAATGGGACCGGACTGAACTGTCGATAGGCAGGTCAGGGTGCTTGCCGATCGGTAACCCCCCATTTTTAGAAATTTCCCTCTTTTCCTCTTTTGTCAAATCAGAAAACTCAATAAAAATAAATTGATATTCTCAACAGAATTTCAAGAATCCCTTCTTTCTCCTTATATAATTTTCCTTTTTAATTAAAAACTTTCCTTCAAAAAATTCAAAAAAATACTCCTTTGTAACGTCTCAGCAGCAAAGTAAAAAGCGCATGTGCATGCATTCATTCATCATTAAATAAAAGAAAATCAAAAAACTCCATTGCATTGCATATATCTATTTTATGTGTTACATCATTTTGCAGGAAATAGAAAGAAAAAGAAAAAATAATGGGACTCAGTCCGAACCCACATTCTTTCTCTCTCTCTCTCTCTCTCAATAGCTTCCACTCCTGCAGCGTGCTCTCTTACCCCTACGGTGAGATGACGCACCCCCACTACCCGAACCAGAGTCCTCTCCGAATGAGGAAGACGGCACCAAGCAAGAAACAACGGGAACCGTATCCCGAATATGGGAAGTCGCCAAAGATATCCAGTCTCTAATGTCCCTGAGCCAAGTGGTCGACACCCGGACTTGCTGAAAGAAAAGGTGAAATCATTATCAAAGCAGAAATGACCAAAACAGAAAAGAAAGAAAGAGAAGAAAAGGAAGGTATAACACAGGTCGAAGGACTTCCTTTGTTAAACCCAACTCCTTCAGATCCATCGCATGAGGACGGTGCAGCATGGGCACCATCTCTCCATCAGCCCGCCGAATGTTGTATGAAGGGGTATGCAGCCGTACAAAAGGGACCTCCGAGGTCGCCGCCTCCGCAGATGCCGACGGACCACCACCGCTGTGGGAAGATCCCACCGCCCAACTCGAACCCGACGAAGGGAAAGGCAGTGCATCATATAAGCTGGGCGCCATCAACCAGCTCGTCACAAAATCCATATAATCATACGGCGTAGCCGTATCGGTGTATAGAAAGTAGGACTAGCCGATCATCGCCGCGATCCTCTCATCCTCTGACATCAGTCGCTCCTGCCTCATAGACGTAGGAGGCTGAGTGGGTGGCACCACCACCTCCTCCTCAGCAATCTGACGAACCACCCTCTCCCCGAGGTACCAGGAATGGCCGAACTCATGCGTCAGCAAATGCCTCATTCGCGCGTTCACTCCGGTCGCCCCTGCATCTGGAGTGGCTGTCCCCCAAGGGTAAAAAGTCACTTGAAAATATCCAAGCAAGAATAAATCAATACAAGATCAGAAGGAGAAAAAACCAAGATTGAAATGGAAAGAGTCTTACCCTAACACTGGTCAGGTCATTCAAGACCTGACGCACCGCCTCCAGGGAAAGAGAGCCCTTCGACTGCCGGTTGGCCCTATGCCATCGATACAATCGGCATAAGTCCCCAACAATGTCGTCCTTCAAAGAAATCAGTGGGGTGTTGCACCCAATAACATCATAGAACCACATCTGAATTCGCAAACAAAAAGAGACGCATAAGGAAAATGCGAATGCATGAAATGAAAATGCGAATGCATGAAAAGAAATGTACAAACTGAAGAATACCTCAAGAAGGTACGTGGCCCAAGTAAAGGTATGTCAGTAGAACTGACTGAATGAATCCAAAGAAAAGTAAAGGGTCGCCAAGGTCAGACTCCTCCAATCATAAAAAGGGATGTTTGAAAACATCCTCAAGTACGGGAGAAACCAAAAATGGACGACATCGCCGCTCGACGCCACCATGAAACCTCCCAACACCAGAAGAATGAATAATCGGGCCATCTGCCTCACTTGCAGCCCGTCCTCCACATCAATCTCCCTACCCAACAAAACATCCTTCGGCAGGGACAGCCAGATAGAATCCCCAGAGACTATCCTCCCTACATCACCAAGTGCCGCACGCACTGCCTCCGATCTCACCCGTAAAGAGCGATCCACCTCTATCTTCTCTCCATCACAATCCAGCCCCAGCAGTTGCTGCACATCTATGGGAGTCACAGTCATCTCCCCGAAGCCAAAATTAAAGGTATGGGTAGTGTCCCACCACCTCTCTCCCAAAGTGCACAAGACCGCTGTCGAACGAGGCGTTTCATCCAGCGCCGATGCTAACCGCCCAAAACCCGCTGATGATATCACCCAGTGCACCACAGGTGGAAGATGCTCCCAGACATCCTTGAGCCCCGTTGTCCCGCGGGAACGCACGTTCTTCAAAGAAATATCAGACTGGTAAAAAGAAAAGTCTCATCAAAGGTCAAGAAAGAAAGAAAAATCACCAGAAAGAGAAGAATGCCAAAGGTCGGGTTACTTACATAACCGTCGAGGATCACTCTCGAAGAGCGATGACACGATGGCTCCCTCAAAAGGTCCGCTCATCCGCAACAGGCTCAAACGCATCAAAGGAGTTCTCACTCCCCAAATCAAGAGGCGCCCTAGCCCTCCACTCCACATTCGCCCAGTCATCAAGGGTCAACCACTCCCGGTGGAATGCAGTGCTCACAAAGGCGGCCATTTCTTGAAGATTGGAGTGATAGAACGATTTGCAGAAGAATCGCAGAGAGAGAGAAAGTAAATGAAGTTGTGAAAAAATGAAGGGATTCGCCCCCTTTATATAGGATACCAAACCGATCGGCACTGACCCCTTACCATCCCAAGGTATCCCAAAAGTCTATGCCACTACCGAATGGCACCCCTCATACCATGCCGACCGGCACCCCCCTTAAAATTTCGTACAGAAATTCCCAGAAAATACCAGAAAACCTCAAAAAATCCCCAGAAAATTCCCAAAAATCCCAGGAAGGATTTAAAGCCTTTTTACTAAGAAAATTTTGCATTCCCTCAAGCGGAACCCCTCTTCCAACAGAATCCTCAAAAAAACAAGTGAAAACTCCTCCCGGCAAAGCTCCAGAGGATCCTTAATTCTCTTACAGCACCCAAAATAGGTTATCCCCCCTGCGAGGTCTCCTAAAAGCTTCCCCAGCTATTAGCTCCCTAGCTCAGATCAAAATCACAAAGCTCTTTCTCCAGCAGAATCAAAATCCAATCTTTATCCACTCTTAGGTCAGAATTGGCCCTGGTCTTGAATTGTCACCTGAGTTAGGTCAAAATTGGCCTCGGTCCTCGGTCGTCACCACTCTTGGATCAAAATTCGCCCTGGTTTTGGATCGTCACCTGGGTTAGGTCAGAATTGACCTCGGTCGTCACCACTCTTGGGTCAAAATTGGCCCCGATCTTGGATCATCACCTGAGTTAGGTCAGAATTGACCTCGGTCCTCGGTCGTCACCACTCTTGGGTCAGAATTGGCCCCAGTATTGGATCGTCACCTGAGTTAGGTCAGAATTGACTTCGGTCCTCGGTCGACACCACTCTTGGGTCAGAATTGGCCCCGGTCCTAGATCGTCATTTGAGTTAGGTCAGAATTGACCTCGGTCATCACCACTCTTGGGTCAGAATTGTCCCCGGTCTTGGATCATCATCTGAGTTCGGTCAGAATTGACCTCGGTCCTCGGTTGTCACCACTCTTGGGTCAGAATTGGCCCCAGTCTTGGATCGTTACCACTCTTGGGTCAGAATTGTCCCCGATCTTGGATTATAACCTGAGTTAGGTCAGAATTGACCTCAGTCCCCGATCGTCACTACTCTTGGGTCAGAATTGGCACCGGTCTTGGATCATCACCTGAGTTCGGTCAGAATTAACCTCGGTCCTCGATCATCAACACTCTTGGGTTAGAATTGACCCCGGTCCTTGATCGTCACCTGAGTTAGGTCAAAATTGACCTCGATCCTCGTTTGTCACCACTCTTGGGTCAGAATTGGCCCCGATCTTGGATCGTCACCTGAGTTAGGTCAGAATTGAACTCGGTCCTTGGTCGTCACCACTCTTGGGTCAGAATTGGCTCCGATCTTGGATCATCACCTGAGTTAGGTCAGAATTGACCTCGGTCCTCGGTTGTCACCACTATTGGGTCAGAATTGGCCTCGGTATTGGATCGTCACCTGAGTTAGGTCATAATTGACCTCAGTCCTCGGTTGTCACCACTCTTAGGTAATAATTGACCTCGGGTATTAAATCTTCACCCTCACTACACCAAAATAGGAGATTTGTTAGTGTTGTTAGCACTCACAAATGACCTTTATAACTGCTATTTACCGTCATAATTTAGGGGGTGACAAAAGAAAATTTTAACTCCTACCAGCAGTCACAAATTTTTATAACCCCTGTGGGGTTATGACTGGTGACCCCAATTTGTAACTTCTATTCGTAACTGCTGACAGCAGTCACGAATATTAGATTAGTAACTGCTCACAGCAGTTACTATTGTTATATTTGTGACTGCTGACAGCAGTTACGAATCTTATAATTGTGACTGCTGTTAGCAGTTACAAAATTGATAGTAGTGACAAATTTGAGACTGCTATTAGTAGTTACAAAATTGAATTTGTTAAATGTGGTAAAAGCTATTACAAATATCTTTATATTTTTACAAAATATGATACACTTTTGCCACGGTTTTGAACTGTGCCAATTTTTTTATAAAAAGGAAAAAAAATTAATTATTTGAAAGAATGAAAATTCACAAATTGAAAATATTGCACGTTGTTGATAAACTAATGTACATACAAACTTTAAAATATTACAAGTCTTTAATAGTTCACAGGCCAAAAAAAAATTGGGCAGAATTTCCTCTATTTTCTGGACATTCCAAAACCTGCTAATACAAAACCTGCCTAACATAAAGCCCGCACGGCCACAAAATATAAAAACTAAACTTACAAAAGCCCGAGCGGCTATAAAATTTAACAATAAAACTACAAAAGCCCGCACGACCATAACAAAAAAAAATGGAATCATGAATAAACCCCTTGTTGTAAACCATTGAGTTCTCTGTGTGTTCCATCGTGAATAAATGCCAACGATAAAATGTTATCCTACAAAAAAAATAGGATACAAAAAAGATACGATATTAGTAACCAGGTAATTTACAAAAAAAAACTTACTCAAACTAAAAAATTACATATAATAGTGAAAATTATCGTCATATTCACAAACCGGGAGACCCGGGACTACAGGGTCAGTTCTACAAGTTACATTGGTCCCGTACGAGGTGTTCGTGCCTCCTACGGGGTCGTTTGGGGGCTGGTTTGGGTTTTCACCCTTTAACGTCTTGTTTTTAAGTTTAAGTGTTAATTTTTACAAATTATCGTCTTATTCACAAACCGGCAGACCCGTGACTACGCGGTCAGTTCCTACAAGTTACATTGGTCCCGTACGAGGTGTTCGTGCCTCCTACGGAGTCGTTTGGGGGCTGGTTTGGGTTTTCACCCTTTGACGGCTTGTTTTTAGGTTAAAGTGTTAATTTTTGCAAATTATCATCATATTCACAAACTGGGAGACCCGGGACTACGCGGTCAGTTCCTACAAGTTACATTGGTCCCGTACAAGGTGTTCGTGCCTCCTACGGGGTCGTTTGGGGGATGGTTTGGGTTTTCACCCTTTGACGACTTGTTTTCAAGTTTAAGTGTTGATTTTCGCAAATTATCGTCATATTCTCAAACCGGGAGACCCAAGACTATGCGGTCAGTTCCAACAAGTTACATTGGTCCCGTGCAAGGTGTTCGTGCCTCTTACAGGTCCATTTGGGGGCTGGTTTAGGGTTTCACCCTTTAACGACCTATTTTTAAGTCTAAGTATTATTTTTGCAAATTATCATCATATTCTCAAACCGGGAGACCCGGGACTACGCTGTCAGTTCCTACAAGTTACATTGGTCCCATGCGAGGTGTTCGTGCCTCCTACGGGGTCTTTTGGGGGCTTGTTTGGGTTTTCACCCTTTGACGGCTCGTTTTAAGTTTAAGTGTTGATTTTTGCAAATTATCATCATTTTCACAAACCGGGAGACCCGAGACTACGCAGTCAGTTCCTACAAGTTACATTGGTCCCGTGCGAGGTGTTCGTGCCTCCTACGGGGTCGTTTGGGGACTGAGTTGGGTTTTCACCTTTTAACGTCTTGTTTTTAAGTTTAAGTGTTGATTTTTGCAAATTATCGTCATATTCACAAATCGGGAGACCCGAGACTACGCGATCAGTTCCTACAAGTTACATTAGTCCCGTGCGAGGTGTTCGTGCCTCCTACGGGGTCGTTTGGGGGCTAGTTTGGATTTTCACCCTTTGACGGCTTGTTTTTGAGTTTAAGTGTTGATTTTTTCAAATTATCATCATATTCACAAATCAGGAGACCCGAGACTACGCGGTCAGTTCCTACAAGTTACATTGGTCCCATACGAGGTGTTCGTGCCTCTTACGGGTCCGTTTGGGGGTTGGTTTAGGTTTTCACCCTTTAACGGCCCGTTTTTTAAGTTTAAGTGTTAATTTTTATAAATTATCATCCGATTCTCAAACCGAGATACCCGTGACTACGCGGTCAGTTCGTACGAGTTACATTGGTTCAGTACGAGGTGTCCGTGCCTTTTACGGGGCCGTTTGGGGGCTGGTTTGGGTTTTCACCCTCAAAAGACTTGTTTTCAAGCCTAATCTACGTATTTTGAAATTATCGTCATATGCTCAAACCGGGAGACCCGCGATGACACGATTAATTCCTACAAATCATATTGGTCTAGTGATTTAGAAATTATCGAGTTCCTACGAGTCACATTGGTTATTATCTAAGCCATTCAATTAGTTCTACATAAATACTAAAGATCTTTACAGATTCATTGAATAGTACCTTAAATGCGGCCATTTTCAAAGGTGCTTGCAAATAAAACTTCCATCTTTTACTTCCTGTTATGATAACATATAAACATAGAAACATGAACATTAAACGTTTCAAAATTAACATTGTAGAACCGACATCCTATTTAACCTTGAAAATAAAATCGAACAAAAAACATGAACATAAACAAAACAATAATAGATCTAAGGAATAACACATTTTGATCTAAGGGCTAATGTACACGAGACTAAACGAGAACATGTAAAAGAGAAATGAAATGATTACGCATAAACACATTTTGATCCTACTTTTGCACAGAACATGGATAAAATTCTTGTCCCAGTGCCTACATCAAGAACAACCTTGTCTTTAAATAAAAATGAATTTTTATAAATGTCATTTTTAGTAGGTCTTAGTTCTCACTACATCCTTCAACAGTTACTGCAATGTACAAAAGTTATTATATATGGCATTTTGGCAGTTCTTTGTGGATTAATGAAAGCACCCTCAAATTCCAAGTGTAGCATAAATGAGGAAAATGTTGACATTTAATATGATCGAATATCAAGCTATGTTAATATATTTTAAGATATCACAAATAATTGGGGATTGAGTCAAATGATTATGAAAAGAAAGAGGCATCTCAAATTTTGCAAATAACATGTAAGTAAATGGGATGAGGTGATGGAAATAATTACCTCATGAAGAAGGTTCTCGAGAATAGCGAGTTTGACCATTGCGATGACCATTTATCCCATGTAATCAGCCACATTTCCAGAACCAGCAAGGCCAAGAGAGTTGGAAGAAAGTGTCTCTACAAAGGATTGTTGCAAAGCCTCCATCCCTTGAGACGAGGAATCCTCGACCTGCTGATAATAGGTCCATGAGTTTTCTGACTTTTATTTACCCCTTGAGACAAGGCATCCTCGGCCTGCTGATAATAGCCTCCATCATAATATATCCTGTCTAGCCACTATTCTATGCCTAAGTTATGGCAATTCAGCTCTTTCACAACAAATAAGAATTAGATGTGTTAGTTGTGGGAATTCAGTACTTTGCATTGAAGGCATCTAGCTTGTCATCCTTAGAGTAAATAATTACAAATTAAGTATCGAACATTACTAATTAAATCATTTTAAAGATATAATTCTGTGTCCCAATAAATTAATGTCCAAATACACCTGAATGAAAACATGAGAATTCTCAAATAATCACTCCACGCTCGAGCTTGTGTATGGGATAGAAAAAAGTTACTTCGTAACTTATGATGTTCACTACTTGAAAAATTCGAAGATTGAGCAAAGTAAGTTTGGCCTATTAAACAGAAGCTCCTAGATGCCTTCAATGTTGTTGCTGCTACAAGAAACTCCTAGATGCCTTCAAAGTTGTAATATGCACTATAATATGCATACTATAATTGTAATATCCATATTATAGTTGTAATAAGCAGAAAGAGGGCCCTCATACGCCATCGCATTATCATGTTCTATTATATATTTTAGATTTAAAAGAGCCTCTGAAATGAGAGTAATAATTTTAGTTCAGAAAAATAGACTTTCATAAATAATTAAATCACGTAAATGAATATATTATAACAATATTACCTCCAACATGAACTTTGAACACAGATCCACCCAACTCCACACAAATACCAATTCCACATGCAACTCTGCCTGGAAATAATTTCAGTGAAATTAGATAAATGCCTCTTGTAATAAACTTAGTGCAAACAAGTCCTAGAAACTTATTAGTGTAAATCAATAATAGCAACCGATGAAAACCTATTAGTGTAAACAATTCATGACCTTCCTTTTAATATAAGTGGGAATGTTAAAATTAGTCATATGCAACTGATTAAATCAGCAGGTAATTTGATTAATTGATTGAGACCGATTTACACTAATCAGTTATGTAAACTCAATCATATGCAATTGATTATAGAAACTCAGTCATAGGCAATTAATTTACATGAAACAGTTATAGAAACTTAGTCACATGTAACTAATTATAGAAACTCAGTCATATACAACTGATTATAGAAACTCATTCATAGCTTTAAGTTTTCTTCATCGGCTATTGTTTGAAAATTGAACAAGTACCTCAACAGAAATCATACAATATGAGCAAAATTTCTTGTAAAATAGTAACACTGAATAAGTACTTAACTGACCATAGATGTACCAACTTAATTCTGGTCTCAGTCCTCTTCTTCAGATGCCTCATTTAGCCAGTGGATGAATTTCTCTGATTATTTGACAAAAACTTTGTCCGATTTATCGTCCCCTTCTTTCTCAGAAGCCCAATTGAGAACAACCTCTTCTTATATGATATCTTTGTCATAGATAAGATGTAAAATCCGTACAAATAAGGGAGAGTACTCCTTCGCAGATTCCAGGAAATTTTTTTTGAATTTCATTATCACTTTAATCTCCTCATTTATGCTTGGCAGGTAATACTTCAGAAGTTTTTTCTATTTGGCAAGTACGTTGCCAGAATGTTTAGCCAACTCACTAGCTGAACTATGTGGTGTATCTACCACCAATTTCATCATTGAATAGAACAACGCACTAGCACAGTCTACAGATGTCATATTATACGACAACCATAGTGAGTTCACTTCTAAGATTACATGTTCTTCTTTCACATTTTCATCAACAGCCCTTAGAAAAGTTGCTTCGACCTCTTTCTCAAAGTAGACAAAGTCATCCCTTATATCTTCAATATCGTCATCATCAAAATCATTTACGACAGGATCAAGTTCCAACTCTCCCGAGTGTGGAAGAACATTACTATCCTGAGTTAACATATTCGAGTCAACATTTGAAGCTTGTGTGACCTCAACGAGTTTCCCTGCAGGAATGGGTGCAATTGAATGCCTCCATTCTTCTTCATCCCATCCTTCAGAAACTGACCAAATGAAACCAACACCACTATTACCAACCTCAGATGCATACCGGCAATATTAGACAGATTTCAAACAACCACTGATGGTGGGAATCTTATTCTCAAATATAGCTTGATTCCTAACCATTCAAATGGTATCAAAAGCTCCTAAAATAGAAGCATACCAGATTCTTATAATGAGAGTATTTCCTTTAAATAACATAGCTTGATTACAAAAAGAGGATATGGTGTCTAGAAACTTGTTAAATCTAAAGAAGATACGATGCCAAATAGACTTAGTGTATGCGTACTCCACAAAAAGATGATTCAAACTCTCCATCTCACATTACATAGAACACATCCAGAACACAATCGATAACAGAAAGAAGAATAGACATAATATTTGAATAAATTGAGGGGAAAGATGTGATAAATGATTGAGGGAAGTCTATTGACCTGTTTGAATGAAGTCTTATATGAGATGTAATGACAATCGTTGAACTTATATGAGAAGACGGGACAATGCCTGCTTAAAAATACCAATCTCATTATTGCAGTCGAAATCGCAGTAGAGAAAGAGAGATGGAGAGAGATGCTTAATAGAAACCAAATTACATAAGCACCACCGGGGTGGGGTGGGGGGGTGTGTGACCTAGAATATCACATTTACCTTTTTCAAATGGCTTTAACCTTCGAGTTGTTGTGAGGACCCTGAATGCTAGGTCTGGTTGCGACTGCAGGTTTCAAATGGCTTCACCTCTCTTTTAATAATGTATATAAAAATCAATAAATTGTCAAGTAAACTGTAAGAAGATCATGTTATTTTATCTGCCGTACAAGGGACTATTTATCCCTTACCTCACCAGTAATCTTTGCAGGAATATGACCCATCAATGAAGCAATGAAAATGGTTAGTGTCCCACACAATTATCTCTCTACCCGTAATTCTCGAGATGAGCTTTATGGCCGTATGACAATCACCACACACACGGAGGTTTTTCACTATTCGGATTACATCATTCGGTTTGGTACTGATCAGTGAATCTGTTGGCCATTGTGGTTGGAATAAATCAAAATAAAATTATGAACCATAACGACCTAGGTAGCCATAACGACCACCTGATAACGGCTATTGTGGTTGGTATTTTAATCACGCACTAGGGATGAAATTAAAGATCTAGGTAGCCATAACGACCACCTGATAACCATGGAGGAAAGAACCGGGATCATGAGAGATCTTGATTGGAATAGTGTTGTCATACATAAATTAAAGGCCTCAATAGGTTTGTTAACATATTGACTTACACTACTATCAACTGATTTTGTTACTAATTTTGTATTAGTAACAGGTATATCATCAATTTTTCCTTCATTAACCATTAGTCCATGCTTCCTCAATCTCATCCTTTTTCATAGGTTCTTCAACTTTCCTCTAGATCTAGGTTTCTTAGTCAATTTACACTCCTCCATTTTATGACCAAATACTTGACACACTTTGCACCTCAAAGGAATCCACTCATGCTCAATAGTTTGTCTAATCATAGTACCCTTATGATCATAGATAGGGATAAACTCACGCAACTCACATCCCATATTTGAAGCGTAGGTGAAACGGCTATGTAGTGTAGATGAGGGTTAATTTGAAGCGTATGTGAAATGGTTATGTAGTGTAGAGTAATGGCAATAATGTGTATCCCATTGCTAATTATTTTTCGGTTTGAGCTCTGCTCCGGGAACCCATACCGAGTAACCTCATTATCTATTGAACGATGATACGTCTAGTTTTTTTAGAATTGAAAAATTACATAGATAAAGACTCACCTACTTTAGTACCTCTAAACTGAAGCTTTTTCTTGAGCTGATTAGTAGATTCAAATAAAAGTTAGTCAGTAGAGAGCTCACCTGCCAGGTTAGAGGCCAAAAATACTATGGCAAATGTGCAATGTTATGGCCAATAATACCCAAGGCAGCATGTAGACACAGTTATGATTATATTAGGTGGCAGTAAATACCTATTACATGGCTAAGCGCTTAACTATCACAAACTGGACAAACACCTCAAAAGTAAATACCTTTTACGTTGCATGTACATGTAACCGTTGGTTCCCTAGTTTTCTCCCTGTGAGTTCTTTAGGATCCAATAATCAACTCCATTTTCCGAATCGTAACCCACAATCATTATAACATGATTCAAAGAAGTTGAGCATGGCCCAATAAATATCCCCTGCTTGAGAAAAATCATCAAATAAATAAATAATATTCCTCTATGTGTGTGTGTGTGTGTGCGCTCGCGCGCGTGCATAGGTGTAAATATACCCAAAGACTGATGGAATTGAAATTGATTGCTAGGGCACACCTTTGAGTGCAGTTGAAATGCTCTTTCACTGCCACATATGCCTACACTTACAGGCTGAGTTACCACAGCTTGGAAAAGCCGTTTATCATTATTTTTGGGCACATTAATATGGCCATCAATGGTTACGGCATGTCGTTTCAACTGTAATGTATAGAAATCGTTGATTTATAAGGAATGAAATGTTTATAATTTTAGTATTATTATAAGAATAAAATTGTCCTTCATCTATTATCATAAACAGATTTATATAATGGCCCATATACAGTTAGGCGATGTTTTTCATATGGGGATTATGGAGATATAGTGGCACGTGCGTTTCAAAAGATGATCGAGAATGGAGAGTGAGATAAGCCAATGGATAATAACAAGCTGAAATAAGCCAGTGAGGGCAGTGGATGATTGTGTTTCAAAAGAAAGAAAGGAAAGGTGAAAAACACATTCTAGACAGTGTGGGCAATATGATTGAGAAGGGAGAGTGAGATAAGCTAGTGGATGATAACATGTTGATTGTTGTAGATAATCATAAAGATGGTTGAATGTCTATCAATGTAGTAGTGCATATACAATTATATTCCCAAGACAGTGCCAAATGCAAAAATAGTCCATGCTTCTTAAACACACCTTGATTCACTTAATAAAACAGTCCAAAAATGAATAATGGTTGAAATCAAAATTGTTAAGCCAATTATATCTACAAAAATATAGGTCAATCAAAACCTTAATCAAAAGTTGAAGGATGAAATTTATACATACATAACTATTGATTTACAGACATAACTACAAATTTACATATTTATACACAACAAGGCACGCAAATGGCCCAGTTGTTTTGAAGGAAAAATAAGAAATTTTATAGCAAGAATACTAACTGATGCACGTGGTTGAATTTTATTCTTCTATTCTTTTATAACTGTTGGTGTACTTCGGGATGGTCCAATCAAATCCATATCCTATAATACAACAAAATAATTGTTCACTTGGCAAGTCCAAATATAAGGAAATATCTTGGCATAACACATCAAAATATCAATATATATATATATATATAATACCGCAGTAGGTAGAGAATCGTTCAAAATTCATCAAACAACTAAAAATGGTGATATAGAAAACCAAGTACGATAGAGAATCGTTCAAACAATCAAAATAATTTGTAATTTTTTAACATGTAATCCAAAAATTTGAAGTATGTAGTGGTGATACTAGCAATAAAATTATGCATACATATATTTACATATAAAAAGTAAAAATAATGAAGACCCACATAATATTATTAGTGAAAAATTAAAGCTCCAGTATAATAAGTACACAGATGCACATATAGAGAAATATTTTTTCAGATCAATAAAGTTACATTAGTAAGTTATAAAACAGAAATAAAAAACTAACACTCGACCCATAAAACAAAGAAATTAGGGATTAACATATCAAATAAACTAAAACCACAAACTATCATTAGGGATTAACAAACTATCATTATGGATTAACTTAAACCTCAGAACCTAAAACTCAAACTTAAACAGCAACGAAATCTAAATCGAAAATAACAAATCAAATTATCTGATTATTATTTGGTACAAATCAAATCAAAACTAACAAATTATCTGATTATTATTTGGTACAAATCAAAACTAATGAATTATCTGGTACAAATTGAAACTAACAAATCAAAACTCAAACATCAACGAAATAATATTTGGTACAAATCAAATTGAAGCTAACAAATTATCTGATTATTGTTTGGTACAAATCGAAACTAACAAATCAAAATTATTTGGTACAAAACAAAAACTCACAGTGAAAGAGAGAGAGACGAAGAGCACATACGAGAGGCCAAAGTTTTGTCGAGAAGGGAGCGGGAGATTGAAGATTGATGGAGGAGGGAGCGGGAGATTGAAAAGCACATAGGAGAGAGAAGAGGGAAATTAAATCTTAGGCTAAATTTTGGTGACTCCTAATAGCACTCACAAATTAACTCTTACACTAAAATTTATGACCGCTATGAGAAAACACAAATTTGTGACTGCTCATAGCGGTCACAAATTAAGTCTTAAGCCAAAATTTGTGACGGCTACGAGCAGTCATAAATTTATAACTGGTAATAGCGGTCACAAATCTAAAATTTGTGACTGATCATAGCAGTTACAATTTTTTGACTGCTCATAAGAGTCATAACTTAAGTCTAGTAATAAATTTGTAACTCTTTGTGGAAGTTATAAACTTGTGACTCCTTATAGCAGTCACAAATTAGTTATATGATAAGATTTGTGACTGTCATTAGCAGTGACAAACCAATTGACTCAAATTTTTTATTATCCAAATATTTTATGACTCCTTATGGCTGTTACAAATAATGTTGTGACTCCTAATGGCAGTGATAAAGTTTGTCACCCCCATTAGCAATTATAAGAAGGCAGTCACAAAATTAGTATTTTGGTGTAGTGCCTAAGCCCATAGAATTGGCTTTGACCCGCATAATCGGTCACCCTCATCACCCTAAACCCGCAGATTCGGCTTTGACTAGAAGAATTGATCATCCCCAGCACACTCCTTAGGTCCTCAGAATCGGCCTCGACCCTCTGAATAGGTCATACTCCCCCAAGAGTATCATGTGGTGTCTATTCAATGGTCATCATTTGTTCCAAACTCACCCGTTGAGGGGCTATGTAGACACCCCATTATGTTACCCCCTAAGTCTCCTTAGGTCCCTAGTACATCCCTTCATCACCGTAAACCCAAGTTATGTCTCAAGTACTAACCTAGAGGCCATCGGGCACTCCCCGGCTCAGTTTGACCCAAAAGTCAAACTCTTCATCTCGACTGAAATTGAATGAATCTTCTAAGGGAACTGAATACCCTTTCCAATGGTCTACCCCATGCACGATTCCGGCTTACCATGAGGACGAACGATCTGTTTGCGTCCGAAACATCACCTAGAGGCCACCGGGCGCTCTCGGGCTCTATTTGACCTAAGTCAACTCTTCAGCCCAACCGAGGCTGAATGAATCTTCAAATAACCCTGAATACCTTTTCAAATGGTCCATCCCCTGCACAATTCTGGCTTTCCATGCAGACGAACGATCCGTTTGCCTCTGGGAGGTCACTGAATGCTTCCCGAGCCCGGTTGACCAAAGTCAACTCCCCCAATTGGGTCAAACACTTTTTAATTTGAAGTATATCTCCTAACCATTCCAACGGTCAGCCCTGTGCATGATTCGGACTTACCATGCGGATAAACGATCCATTTGCGTCCGAATGATTCCCTGTCCAATGGACCGAGAAACGCTTCTGAGCCATATTTAATCAAAAGTCCACTCCTGAACCCAGGAGCGGTCCAAAAGACTTTCAAAGGTCTCTTAATTACCTTTCCAAATGTATGCCCCGTGTGTAATTCTGACCAACGGTTTGCCCTCGGTGGCTAATTTTCTGAAAAAGCCTGAAGCGCACTGCCAAATGGCAGGTTCCAGACCCTGCCTATCGGCACCTGCCGATAGGCAGGAACAGGTCTATGTCGATCGACACTCACCTGGGCCTATAAAAGGAGGCCTTCACCTCATTTGCAAGAGGATCCCAGATCTGATAAAAATCTCTCTGAACAAATTCCAGAAACCTCTCTCGAAGGCAACGTGATTTCAACTTACAAATCCCTTTTTTACTTTCACTTTTCATCATCCTTTTCATCCAACTTGGTGAATTAGCCATTCTCCATCATCATCCAAGTGCAAGGGCTGCTCTCCAACATTCAAGATCAAGCTCGAGATCTTCAAGAAGGTCCAACTTTCTCAAACTCTCTCTTAAATTCTCTTAAATTCCCAATAACTTGTTTTCTTATTTAGCATTGTTATTATCTCATCATACACATCCTAATATACTTTTTATTTAGTATTATTGTACATCTTTCATTTTCATAAAACCCAAAAAAAATAAGAAAAAGAAGGTTTGCTCATAAATTCCAAGTAGGGATTCTCACACTTTTTCCACACTTTTCTCACAATCAAAACACTTTTTAACACACACACACTTACAAATAAGAGATTCCCCATTTGGATTTATGGGATAAATCCCACCCCTCATTTTGTATGTGAACTACGTGGACTTTGATGCCTTTATAGGCTACGTAGGCATCTCGGGGTAAAATCCGAGACTAGAGTCCTTTCTCTCAATTTTTCTCTCATTTTCTATCTTCTCTAAATTCATTTTCCTTATATTCTATATACTTGCCCTTAATAACGCATTACTCCATATGCGTTATCGTTCCATTATAACGATCAACGTAGGGGTAATTGCGTAAATCTTATTTTTCTAATATTATTCTTATATCTTCCTACGGATGACTCGCTTTATCTTTTCCATGATACAAGTCGAGGATTCCTACCTCCATTCTATATATACACATGCACACATATCACGGGGGGAAACAAAAGGAAAATAGCAAAATATTCATGAGAGATCGAAAGGGAGGAATGGGTGCCTAACACCTTCCCATTTCGTAACTAAGCCTCCGAACCCTTCTCGAAATGTCTTGGTTTCGCACGCGCCAGTATGTCTTTGGATTCCATCCTTCGGGGTGGCTTCCCCTTCTTCTTTTGTCTGTTTTGAGTAAAATAGACTGGTGACTCTAAATCTCTCTACATTTTTACACCACATCTCAAACGACGCCGGCCGAAGCGCTCCCGAGAGGAACGCGCGAGACCCGAAGGATCCTTTCCTCCACACACCCGCCCGCACGGCGAGGATCGGGGATGGCCACAATGCCTATTGCTAGTGTGTATCATTTTTGTATTTATATTTTTTTCCATTTTTGATATATTTTTCGAAAAATCCAAAAATACTTTTTTTTGAAAAATTTTTGGAAAAATACAAAAAGATTTTCATTTTTTTGAGAAAATTTGAAAAAGCCAAAAAGATTTTATTTTGATAATTTTTTTTGAAAAATCCAAAAAAAAATTGTCTTCTAAACAGGGGGGCACTGTGCATGACCACCTCACACACGAGCCCTGCTTAAATACTGGTAAACCGTGCAGGTGATCGAACCCACGACCGTGCGCCTAACCACACAGTCCTGAGGAAGCCCTCCAACAGGGGCAGGTATCTGTGGGGAGGGATCGAACTCACGACCTATGGTTAGAGCGAAACCCTCCTTACCACTGGACCAAGCCATATATGAATGGACATTTAGGATAACCGAGTCACAACATCATTCCATATCCATGTGACTATTTGATCGTGTTTTGATATGTGTCATCATTTCAATTTTGTGCTTTATAATGTGTGGAGTCATTAAGATGTAATTTGTGATTACTACCTACATGTTTGACTCATAATTGCCTCTAATACACACTTGCACAAATTTGTTTGATTATTGTACTTTCCTATCAAATATTGTTCGGAGTGTTATCATCTCAATTTTGTCTTAAAAATGAACCATATGCGATCAAACTTGACAATGAAAGTAGTGCATGTAAGAACCATTTCCCGTGGGGAATTAAATTGCAAAAAATGATGAGTGAAACACGGGAAAGGTCTGCAAGAGTACAAAATTAACTCGTCATGAAAGCCACCATTTGAAAAGAGCCCAAAAAAATGAAAGGCAAGAAAAAGCTAAATATGCCAAAAATGGGCCATTTAGTGTAGATCACCTCAAAAGAAAAATAAATGCATTAATATATGTGAGGGAGCTTGGATGAAATATAAATCAACGGGTTTGAACGTCCTGACAGCGTCATGAAAAAGCATAACATAGTTGTAGACGTTATTGGTGTGGGAATCATTCTTGACTTTGATGCGTTGATGGATTGAGTTGATGTCATTTAAATTCGACACTTTTTGACACCTAAGGATGATTTTGAATTCCTTTGTTAGGAGTATCCGGATTCATCGTGCACATATGTTATACATGATTACATTCATTTTCCTATCGAATTTATTCACACCCATTCATTATGTTTCCATGATTTGGTTATCTTAGTGTAAATTCATGGTGTGTGATTTTGTAAAATTATTTTTGCATTTTTATTTAGAAAAAAAAATTGAAAAATCAAAAATAGTTTGTGGTTTTTAGTATCTCTTTGATGTTCGTAGTTTGTTTTCCATGCTTGTCGTGACAACTCCATAATTGAATTGTTTATTTGTTTCCATGTCTATTTCGGTCAAATAAAAAAGGGGAGAATGAATTATGGGGGAGTTTTTACATTATGGGGAAGATTTGAGATTTGATATATATTTTTAATTTATGTTTATCTCATTTCAAACTCGATAAGATACGAAGGTATTTGCTTTGTCTCATGTGCATAGGTACAAAATTTAAGATCATGCTGCACACCTTGATGAGAAAATCTTAAAGATTTGAAGATTTGAAGATTTTGAAGAAAAGTTTTAGACTTACATGTTTAGTACCTTTTCAGTTTAGGGTTAATGGGAGGGTATTAGATTCGTATAGGCATTTATGTTTTGATAATTTGGATATTTTTATTTTGTACCGGTACACACATAGAGGGAGATTTGTAAGGACATTATGTTACATTTTCCGTTCACAATTGAGTATGTCATATACCACTACAACCGTCGTAGAATGTTCAAGAGCCCATATGCAACAAGATGGATTCGAATATCAAAGTTCTTCAACATTCAAGCCTCAACGAGATTAACTTTGGTAAGGTTGTGTTTTAATCCCTTACTTGTTCACTTAGAGTGTTGGGGTAATTTTTATGGAAATTTTTCTAAGTATTGGAGCGGAATTTTACGTCAACAGTTTTTTTAAAGTTTTGAGGTGAAGTCTTTTTTGGCAAAATAAAAAACTATTTTTCCCTATCTCGTTCGAGCAACAGCCTCATGTTGCGCGAAGTGTCGTTCAGATGACACATGTCCCTATTCGAGCGACAAGCAGATTTGTTAAACTGCTCCATTTTTCTTTAGAAGACCTGAGAATTCTGTTTTACAAAAACTGCTTTGGTAGAAACGTTTTTCTTCTCACTTTTGAGAGTTTTAGCTTTGTTTTCAATTCACAAATCATCCTAATAGTTTATGTTAAATGTTTTGGAACCCAAGAACACAATTTTATGAAGTTTCTCTTATATAGAAGATCTCTACTACTCATCTAGGTTCCACTTGAAGGAGGTGTTGGGCTGAAGTTTACTGCGTGTTAAAAGGGAGTACTCGAGGGTGTTCCTAGGCTGATTCAAGACTACGCGTATTTGTGGATCTTCTTCAGTTGATTCATTGTTGATTCAAAACTGAGATTCTTGAGAGTTTGCTGCGGTAAATTCTTTGCAAATTTCGCTTGTAATCATTGTGAGTATTATTGGTGAAATAAAAGGTTTTGCCCTTCGGATATTTTTCCTGAAATCTGTGAGCCAACAATCTTTATGTGTGTTTGCCTGTTCCATTGCACCTAGTTATTTTTTAGGGTTGAAATAAAACTGGACTTAGTTTGTTTGGTTTAAAATTGATAATTGATTAAATAAGGGTATGCTTGGAATTTGAAAATTTGTTGAAATCGGTATCACACTGGCGCACATTGCATTTTATATGTACATTTAGTCCCATCGCTATACCAAATCCTGCGAATGGTCACCCCCAGGGGGTCACGGCCCAAAGTCGTGACCACATAAAATTTTGCGTGACCATATCCATGACTTAATATGCTCATGGATGCTCTTGGAAGTGATCATGGACCAAATTCCAGACCAGTTTGAGTCACGAACTTAACCCATGACTAGGTCGTAACCATCATGGAGCCAAATTAGCGCCAAAGTTCCCTCTAAGTTTGGTCACGGTAGGGTCACGGACAAGGTCCATGACCAAGTCCACAATGCACACACATTGGTCACGGCTTTGGGCCGTGACCATCTCAATTTGTTCACTCGCGTGGGTCACGGCTAAGCGCCATAACCACATGGTTGCCTACACACTGATATGGAAAAAATTTAAGGGTCATGGTAATGAGTCATGACTCCAGACCGTGACCAAGGTCCATATACTAAAAATAATCTGTCTCCATTTCATTTCTTCCCGCGTCAATCTCTCTATCTCTCTCTCTCTCTCTCTCTCTCTCTCTCTCTTTCTCTGTGCGATTTTAGCGACTTGCATTCTCTCAATCTCAAACCTTAATTTCGGCCCAAATCTCTCTCTGAATCTCAAAGATAAACCCTATTTTTTATATTTATATGTTAGAACCTAAAGTATACGTGTGTATATATGTGTGAATGTGTGTGCATTTCTGTGTATGTATGTTTACGTTTGTATATGTGAGTGTATGTGTGTGTGTATTTATATGTACATGTGTATGTGTGTGTACGTGTGTATATGTGTGTGTATATGTGTATATTTGTATATGTTTGCGTGTATGTGTGTATAATTTTTTTCAAGAAAAGGGGATGTTTTATAATTTCACATTTTGATTGGGTATGTTATATTTAGGGATTGAAAATTATTTGCTATTATTAACATTGATTGGGAATTGATATTTAGAGTATGAAATTAATTGCAATATTTAAGGGTATTGTCATTATTCGTATTGATTGAATGTGGTTACTTAGGGATTAAAATAAATTGCATTATTTAAGGGTATTGTCATTTAGGGCTTGAAATTTATTTAGAGTTTGAAATTAATTAAGTATTATTAGTATTGACTGAATGTGGTTACTTAGAGATTAAAATAAATTGCATTGTTTTAAGGATATTGTCATTTAGGGCTTGGTATTTATTTAGTTAATTGAGTATTTTAGGTTTCGTACCCACTGACCCAAAATCCTTTCCATTATCAAAACCTTAATCAAACTAATATACCCTTATACCTTAACCGTAGGGCTCATATTCATGCCCTCGTATATTTTTCTCAATAAAAATGAGGCGCGATGATAATAACTGGAAATAAAAGTTGGAGAGGTTGCAATTGGACCTCACACGTAAATCTTTTATTAGTGAGCATCATATAAAGGGTACTCCTATTTATATGTATGGAAATAAAAAGATCGAACAATTTAACTACCTTGTAAATCGTGGAGTTAATCTCCAATAATATTACATGTTCAATCGTATTCTATTTTACCTTCCAGAAAACTTGGATGATGTTATAAAAAATTTATTTCACACACATAATCGTGACGTAGCCCTGACCTTGGTTACGTTGTTGGAAAAGGCAAAAAAAAATCCACCCGTTATGGATACAACAATGTACAGAGAGCATTGACATAGACTGTGATGTCTCGTGCCATATGCACACTAAATTGAATCTTTCCAACAAGTTGAAAAGTATGGGATTTCGTGTTCATGTCATGGATATCTACACATCAATCATAGATACCTTTCCTCCTAGTTGGTCATGTACAAAAATTCATAGGTTCTTACAAACTAATCCCGAATGGATGGAGATCAAACATATTGAACATTTCTAAATTCTTACTTTGAAAAGAGGTATATATATATAGTCATAAGATTATGGTTTAATCACTTATGGTTTTTCATTTTTGTAGATAATGTCGGGAGGAAACAACCCTAGGGTACCAAGTGCCGAGGGGACACCGCAATGAGGTTCACCATCTCATGCACAACCCGAATTCTCAACACCAATGGGTGAGCAATACACAACTCCACCAATGGTTCCCTCCTCACCAAGTCCAACTACAGGTGCTTCGGTGCCCTCATCCAGCACTCCCATTGCTCCACCACCCCCATCCAATGCTTGATTCCTCTAGCTCAATCCAAAAGAATCACAATGGGTTATCCCTTCTCGAGAATAACCCGACGAGTGATAGGAATGACATGATGAACTTTAAGCCCGATGTTTGGCACTAGGAAAAATAAACGTGGGAGTTGGTGGACCAGACAACTGGAACCTGGTTGATCAAGCCATCAAAGATGACATATACGATCAACTCTGTAAGTATTTCTCATTTCCCTATCGTTCCAAGAATAAGGTTATATCCGGATTGCTGAATCATTGAGGACATACAGGAGAAACCTTCGGAAGAAACATTTCTCTAAGGAGGCAGTGAGCTTCAATATTTTTTCTTTGAAAGAGAGAGTGCCTCCTAATGTTAAAATTTCGATGGAGCAGTGGAATAAGTTTTTTTTTTTAATGAGGCAATGGAGAAAAAAGTTGTTCCAAAGGGAAGGGAGAAAAATAAAATAATATGCCACAAAAAACTGATATCCACAGGCTAGGATCAAAATCATATGAGGATTTAAAGAATTAATGGGCGAGTAGGACAAAGGATGATCCAGATGCGGGTAAAAAAAACAAATCGATCCAACTTATTCATTCATGCTCAAGGGGACAAATATAATAAATTCCCGCCGCACTTGGATGAGACGCTAGAATCAATAGAGGCCATCAGCAATCAGTCAGGTTCGAACCCTAATGATGACTTTAACCTTGAAAATGATGCCTTGGCCCAAACTTTTGAAAAGGACAAAATGGGTAGGACGAGAGGTCTTGGATCACATATGCCCAAAACAAAATTTTAATAGATCTCACCTCTCATGGACGAGTTTTCTTCGATCAAGGATCGTCTTTCGTCCAATGAGGAACGACAGTTCAATACTGATGCGGATGTCCAGGATATAAAAAATAACCTGGAAATGTATACGAATCAAATTGGGAAACTTGTGTCCCTTTTCCAAAATTATGGGGTCCCAATGTCGCCTCCTCAAGGTTACCCTTACCCTCCTCCTCAAGGTTTTCCCTATCCTCCCCCTTCAAGTTTCCCTCCCAAATGCTGCCTCATCCAACATTCCCCTCCCAAATATCACATCATCCAACATTCCCCTCCTAAATGTCAACTCCTTTAACATTCCCATTCCACGTGTCTCCTCCTGTCACGGGACTTGGATCATCATCAACAACTCACGATAACTATGGAGAAGTGTACTATTTTAAAGACCTGAGCAATAAGAGGGTTGTTGGTGTGTGAACATTCATCTCTAGGGTTTCCTGAATTCTACTGCATAACTGACCTTTGGAGACGGGTGAGGCTCAAATACTGGTTGATGAAATATACAATGATCAGGAGATGTACCTGTGCACTTTGGCAACGGGGAAGGGCTTGAATTGAGGAATTATACAGACTCGCTTATTGATTGGCGAGTTTATCTGTTGGATAAGATATAATAATATTTTCTTTCGTTTCAGTTGTAATAATATTTTTTTATTGCAGTTGTAAGAATATTGGTTTTGTTTCAGTTTAAGAATATTGGTTTTGTTTTAGTTTTAATAATTTTTTTGATTGCTTCTGTTATAAGAATATTATTTTTGTTTCGGTTGTAAGAATATTTTGTTACCTATTACCACGTGACTGAAATTTAAAGATTATTACATGGATTTCCCAATATACAAAGATTGGATGGGAGAGACTAACTGAATTTCAAATAATCATGTAAATGGCATATAAGAATTTGTTAAATACCGTTTTAAAAATATTAAATGTGACAAGATTTCATGTTCGTGCACCCGTTGTATGAACGAAAATATAAGTCATTAGAATATGTTGAGTTGAATTTAATAAAGTAGATAATATGTCAAGACTATAAAATATGGACATACCATGGTGAAAAAAATATACCTTATGTTCGAGAAAAGTCATCGGTACCCGACCCCATAACGAAACCCCAATGAGTGGAAGTGGTACATGATTCACCAGCACATCGTCCATCGATCGACTTAATTGATGATGCTTACGGACTCCACAACTATCAAAACCACTAACCTATGGATACGGATAATGCGCATTATGACCAACTAAATGAAGAATTTGATGTTGAGCTTCCAGGAGATCGGGAGTACATACGGTTGAAAGTCGACGTGGCTAGACCATTGTATAAATATTGCGATGAAGATCACTTAATATTATATTCAATGATTGGTTTACATAATTTGAAGAGTAAATTTGGTTAGTCTAGGAACAGCGTAACCGGAATTCTTAAGTGGGTTAAAGATATTATCCCAAAAGAGAACACGTTACCAGACCATTATCCTACCATGAAGAAGAGCTTTAAGGTTTGGGTTGGAAATATAAATCTATTCATGCATGCAAGTATGATTACATATTGTACCGCAATGACCATGAAGATAAGGATGAATGTCCTCTATGCAATGAGACTAGATATGTGGTTTGTGAGAATGGAAAGGACAAAGATGCAAAAAATTGCAAGTGCTCGCGAGTCCCACGAAAGGTTTTGAAGTATTTTCTAATTGGGCCACGGTTAAAATTGTTTTTTACTGTACCATGGATAGCGGAGGCCATGACATGGAACGTTCAATGCGAGGTGGGTGGGAATATGGTGTGTCGTCCAGTTGAATCACCCATCTGGAAAATTTCAAATGCACAACACCGTGAATTTGCAAAGGAACTGTGCAAATTTCATCTTGCAATCTCAACTGATGAGTTTAACCCTTTTGGTAATTTAAGTACTAGTCAGAGTTATTGGCCAGTTCTCTTGGCGCCTTTAAGTCTCCCTCTGACACTATGCATGAGAAAGGAGTTCACATTGTTATATTTGTTGATATCGAGGTTGAAGTCTCCCAGTGACGATATTGATATATTCTTAGCACCATTAATAGAAGAACTTAAAGAGTTATAGGATAAAGGCATGATGGCATTCAACTCTCATAAGGGTGAAAAGTTCACACTTAAAACAATGGTGATGTGCGCGATCCACGACCTTCCAGCTTATGGGACCTTATCTGGTTGTAATATTCATGCTTACAATGGATGTCCCATATGTGGGGAGAAAATTGAAGCAAGTTGACTAAAAACATAGAAGTTGATGAGTTAAACGGGTCATCATAAATTTCTTCCAACCAATCACCCTTTTAGAAATGGCAAGTGTAACTTTTTACTTATCACTCATGAGCGCAAAACGCCACCTGCTCGACTTTTTTGTCAGCAGATCGAGGAGAAAGCGACGGCTTTGACTGCGGGGAATAGGTACATAGACAAACACCCCCAGTATGTAAAACTGAAGCATAAAGCTAGGGGGTCCGAACGACCCTGGTAAAGTGAATCCATGGTCAAGGAAATTAATATTTTTTTATTTGCTAATTGGAAAGATCATCGTGTAAGGCATGTGGTTGATGTGATGCACACAAAGAAGAGTGTTGAAGAACATCTAATAGGAACATGTCTGGGCGGATCTCATTCCAAAGATGGAGAATGGGCCCGCCTAGATATATAGGATATGAAAATAAAGAAGAAACTGTAATTAAAAAATGACCCTACAATAGGAAGAATTTCTACCCCTCGAGATGCTTTCACTTTGACTACTAGTGAGAAGAAGATCCTCTTAGACACGTTTTTCAACTTGAAGACTCCAACCAATTATTCTGGTAATTTACGTAGGGTAGTAAGCTACTAAGTAAATGACTTGAAATAGTGTAAGTTTCACGACTAGCACATAATCATTCAATTAACCCCTCTGTTATTTTGGCATTACTTTTCTGAACACAAAGATCTCCGTCGAGCAATTATGCAAATCAGTTTGTGTTTTACCGTACATTGTGCAAAAGTGGTAAACATAAGGCACATTAAAGCTGTGAAATTAACTTTAGCCAAGGCAATTTGTGTATTAGAGAAATATTTTCCTCCGACATTCTTCGATATCAGCATCCACCTGCTTGTGCATTTATGCAATGAAGCTTTATTATGTGGTTCCGTTTGGTATCATTGGATGTATCCTTTTGAGCGCTTGATAAAAAACTTCAAAGATTACGTAAGAATACACGGTATATTAAAGGGTCAATTGTTGAAGCATACGTAACGGTGGAATCATCCCTATACGCTAGGGAACATATGCCAAAACAAGAGGAGAGGAGGTCCAATCCTCGTGGAGAACGAGTGATCGAATAACTTGGCGAGTTTGAGGATGAATTGCCAATTGTGGACCCTAAATACGTGAAATTCACAAATCTACAATACGAGCAAGCAACTCATTATGTCTTCGAATCGTAAGATGAAGTGGAAGACTGGAGATAGTGAGTATCTACTAAATTCTTCTTCTTCTTTAATTATATGTTTTTTATATTTTATGATCTAAACTCTACAATTTACTGATAGGAAGTACGAGAATGAAATTGCCCAAAATCAAAGGAGAAAATGCACGACAACTGGTTTTAGGGCATGGGTTTGAAAAGAGGTAGATTTCACAACTTATGTATGCGATTATTTATTGATGTATGATACAAACATGCCCTAATAAAAAATTCATTAATAAATGTAGCTTCTAAAATGAGGTGATCTCTCTTCCAGGCTTGCATGCCTAGCAAAAGTCCCTAGTTTTTGTGCAAAAGAGTTTAAGAAATTCCTCACCAACGATTTTGATTTCATTTTAAATCCATATGAGGAAAATCTTTTGACCCAAAATAGTGGAATATCAATTTCTTCCTTGACCACCTATATCGCTAGCAAAAGTGATAAAAATCCAAAGAATACAGTGCTAACCTATTATGGGATAATCTAACAAATCCTAGAACTTGATTACTTAGATTTCACAGAAATCGTATTCTATTGTGATTGGGTAAAGGTGGAGGATACAATGAATGCTTGCAAAGTTGATCCTGAATCCAAACTTATTATGGTAGATTTATATAAGCTGAAGAGTAAAGATCGCATAGTCGACGAGCCTTTTATTTGTGCCTTTCAGAATGTAAAGAAAGTACTCTACTTGAAGTGCATAAACGATGGTAATTGGTCTATTGTTATGAATGCACCAAAGGGTATGACTATTGAAGTGAATGCATTAAAGGCTCCAAAAGAGTTCCAGTCAGCTCTTGATGACAACCCTAATTTAAAGGATCTTTTAGTTGATTTAGAGGAAGATTGAGTATCAAAATATTGTGTTATCCTTGTCAATCTTATTTGTATCCTATTATGATATTGATATTATATTAGAGCTTTACGTTGGTGTATGAGTGTTTAGTTACTTTTATGAATGTTTAATATGATTTATGTAAGTTAACTTTCGATAATATGTTTTGTTCAGTCGAATGTTTAGTTACTTTCACAAGACGCTCGGTTTGAGAATAGAGTAATTTGAGTTTGTGATTGGATCAAATTAACCCAGCTTAATTTCACGTGTTCCTGTACATATACATTTTGTGATTAGTTTCATTGATGCAGTGTTCATAAAATGAAGTTAAATTAGCTTGATTTTATGAAGATTGTATTAAAGAAACTAATAAACAAATGTACATGTAAAAGAATACGTTGGGGGCTCCAAGATCAATTTGGTCTAATCACACATTTAGAAGACTCTATTTAATGGCCCTCTTGGATCGCATGAATAAGATACTTTTTACTTTAACTGAAGTAGTTATATAATTGATATGCAATATCTTTTATATCTTTTTTATGACAGAAGGAGTACATGATAATTATTGGTTTTGTTTGGTTTGGCTGTTTGATAATTATTAGTTGGCTTGTTGTTTAATAGTATGTTAGAAGGAGTATGGGATAATTATTGGTTTTGTTTGGTTTGGCTGTTGGATAATTACTGGTTGTTGGCTTGTTGTTGGATAGTATGTTCGAAGGAGTACAGGATAATTATTGGTTGTTGGTTTGTTATTGGTTTTTGGTTGTTGGATAATCACGGGACCCCCTGTTTGTGAACACGATGTTTATTTCAAAATATCTAGACTTAGTCTTAAAAACATGTCGTTAGGGGGCGAAATCCTGAAACACCCCCCAAATGTGGACAATTAGTCGCAAGAGTCGAGGAAGTTTAAGATCTTCACGATCAGATATTGATCATGGACAATTAGTCGAGAGGTGTACAAACTGTCGTCGACGGTGGATTTGTATTCCACCTCATAGTCGGGATTCGCCATCAAAGGTATGGTGTTGGAAACTTGGGAAAATGTCAAAGATAGTGTAGTATGGTGTGTGTGTGAAATAAAACAAAATTTAAAAACAGGCACACTTAGGCTTGAAAACGTACCGCGGGGTGTGGGAACCCCCAGTGGCACCCAAACGGCACTGTGAATGGCATGAACACCTCGTTTGCAATTGTTTAGAGCTCAAGAGCTTTGCAAATTTTTAGAGCTCAAAAGCTTTACGAACAGGACATTGATTGGAGAGATATGGTTAGAGACCTTGGTAATCCTACATGCTATGACAACCAATGAGTATCCAACATATTATCCAACGATAGAACATTGGCCCGTGCGAGGTGTTCGCCCCACTCACAGGGCCATTTGGGGGGTGTTTTAGTTTTTTTCCCTCTAACGACATATTTTTAAGCTTAAGTCTAGATATTGTCAAATTATTGTCATATTCTCAAATCGGGGGCCCGTGACCACGCGGTCAGTTTCTGCGAGTTACTTTGGTCCCTTGCGAGATGTCCGAACATCTCACGGGGCCGTTTGGGGGTGTCTTGATTTTTCGCCCTCTAACGGCATGTTTTTAAGCCTAAGTCTATATATTTTCAAATTATCGTCATATTCTCAAATCGGGGGTCCCGTGACCATGTGATCATTTCCTGCGAGCTACATTGGTCCCCTACGAGGTGTTTGCACCTCTAACGGGGCCATTTGGGAGTGCTTTGAGTTTTTGCCCTCTAAAGGCATGTTTGGCAAGAAAATCTGCATTTTCTGGCCTTACCAAATGCAGCATGTTGTAGAGCTCACTGAAATTATTCTGGAAAGGAGTCCTGGATAATATAATGCAGTTTCCCGTTTGGAGTTTGATAGAGTATTCCAAATATGACTCCTCTCATTACAAGGAGTGTGGCCTTCATCAAGATACACCAATCCAGGACACTCTAATAGTATTTTCCCCGATTCTTGATGTTTCTCATTTAAAACACTCCTTCTCCCTTTCTTTGAGTATTCCTTCGCCGTAAATTTCTCACCGATAAGCTTTTCATACAAACTATAGATTCCTCCCAATACGGTTTGATCTTTCTGCCATGAATACACTTCGTCACGCGTACAACTTATTTACTCGCACACCTTTTCTCTTGGAGAAGCTTAAGATCTATATATTCATTTCTAGATTTTTCAGGATTGGAGAGGTTATGAAATGGGAATTTAACTTTCCTTTTTTATCAAAAAATGGAAAACTGGAAATATCTGATTCATAACCTCAACAATACTGAGAAATCTATAAATGAAAATATAACTCGCAGGAACCGACCACGTGGTCACGGAACCCCCAGTCCGAGAACATGGACCATTTTTTAGAATATCTACACTTAGGCTTGAAAATAGGTCGTTAGATGACAAAACCCTGAAACACCCCTCAAACGACCCCGTAAGCGGTGCCAACACCTCGTACGGGACTAATGTAACTCGTAGGAACCGACCGCATGATCACGGGACCCCCAATTCGAGAGAACGGACCAATTTTCATAATATCTACACTTAGACTTGAAAACATGCCGTTAGAGGGTGAATCCTCGAAACACCCCCCAAACGGCCCCTTGAGTGGCGCCAACACCTCGCACAGAACCAATGTAACTCGTAGGAACCGATCGCGTGGTCACGGAACCCCTTGGTTCGAGAGGGCTGCGATAATTTGAAGAATATCTACACTTAAGGTTTAAAACATGCCGTTAGAGGGTGAAACCCCGAAACACCCCCCAAACGGCCCCTTGAGCGGCGCAAACACCTCGCACGGGACCAATGTAACTCATAGGAACCGATCGTGTGGTCACGGGACCCGCGGTTCAAGAGCACGATGATAATTTGAGAATATCTTCTTGCTCTCAAACCGGGGGTCTCGTGACCACGCGGGCTTTTATAATTTATTATTTAGCATTACGATTGTGCGGGGTTTACATTACACATGTTTTAGAATGCCCAAAAAATAGAGGAAATTCTGCCTAATTTTTTTTTAATATAGTTAAAAATGGTCAAGGGTCTAAGCCGTGACCATCGCTATTTGTTATCACGCATAAACAGGGTCACGACTTAGGGTCGTGACTATTTTGGTAAGGTCGAAGCTGGGTCACGGCCTTGAGGCATGACCATAGTCGTGGCCATTTTCACATTACGAAGGATAAGTCACGGACTTGAGCCATGACCATTCTCATATATTAAAGGATGGGTCACGGAACGGAGCCATGACTAGAGCCGTGACCATTCTCAGATATTAAAGGATTGGTCACGAACATGAGTCGTGACCATATGTATGTGTGGGTCACAGCTAAAGTCCGCGACCACCTGTCGTGACCCTTCGTTTAGTCAGGGATTTGGGTCGTTGACCCACGAAAATGGTCATGCCCGAAATGATCACGGCCCTTAGCCTCGACCCACAGTTCTGGTCAGGGACTTTGGCCATGACCATTCGCCTAAATGGTGTAGTGCATGTGTATGTCTTCATATTTGTGTCTTTGGAGTAGGAACTTGAATTCACTATTTATGTATTATAATGACATAAAAAAGTGTATGTGAATTAAAAAACTAATTAATATAGTTATTGAGGGTATAGAGACGTCATTAATACAACCTTTTTCCATTTAATTAAATAATACATATGGGTGTCTTGCTACCAATTGTAACACCAACTTATTATTTTTTATTCTCAATTAATCTAGATATTAATAACTTATTAGTCTATTACATTCATTTCTTAAAATCATGATTTTGTTGGATATGATTCTAAAAATATATTTGACCATTTTGTTTTTGGAGAAACCTTTTGTATTTCTGATCAGTTGGCAATGATGTACAAAATAACATGGATCCGATTTGTGATTTACCCTTACTAAAAATTTCTACAAATAGTTATACTATATTTGGATCTTTAATTCTATGTATTTGTAAAGGGACTTTAAAGTAATGATATTTTCAAGAAATGCCCTTTTAACAATAGTTTTATTAACGCTATTGTTTTATTATCCAGGCTTCACATTATCTAAGTCCAGTTACATATTTCAGCACCTAATAGACGAGTTATATATTTTAGTACGAAATAGTTGGTTATATATTTCAGTACTAAATTTTTGGTTAGCATCTCATTATGGATGGACACATTGGTACAATGGTTCCAGGTCTCATGATGGATAAATGCCTTAGTACTAAATATTTTATGTTTACATGCTCTCCCCCTCACCCCTCACCCCCCACCCCACCCCACCCCACCCCCAGCTCATGCATTACATGTTTTCTTATTTTTAACATAATTATATTATTTTTTTGTCCTTTTCACTGTGATTTTGGGTTGAGTAAAAAGTACTCATGTGGTGTCATACTAAGTACAACCCGCCTTCCCCATCACGCACACGCATACACACAATTACTTTGAGATTTTTTTGCCCACTTATTTGAATCCATTTTCATTACCAATTCTAAGGGGTTGGCCTTATTTCACTGTCATTATTTGATTAAGCTAAAAAGATGAAATTTTCTATTACTTTTTTTATATCTTATTTGATGAAATTCTTCATATTGTGGCGACTCCTTATCCATTGGGAGGGATGATAATACAAGTTTTATCTTCGTACGCACTCACCCTTACTTTTTTGCTCGAAATAGTTGTTTTTATATTTATGAGTGCATCATCATCTGAGATTCTACATCGATATTAGTAAATTGTTAACCTGGTATTCATGCAATGAACTAAGGAGTGTGTATCCTTCATATATTCTTAATATTTAAAAGAATATATACTCTTATTTTGTAAAAAACTATTTTATGCTTACAGTTTATTTGCATGAATTTAAACTGTGGCATTTTTCTCCATTCTCCACTATTTGGCTAATTGGATTTCAAAATATTTTTATTTTGTAATTTATATATTTATTTTGAATGTATTGTGTTCGTATGATTTGGATAATCATGCTCATTTTGTTTGTTTATTAAAGCTTGCTTTGATCATCGCTTTCAACTCAGGGTGACAATTTGTAGTTTGGGGACACAACACAAAAGGAACAATGTATTGTGTTTGTATGAAAGTTAAAATCCCATCGTTAGTATGAGATAACAATATCCAAGTTTGTATATAATTAATTCTTCTCTATGCGGTTGACATTTCGCAATGAATGCGATAATCACGCTCATTTTGTTCATTAAACATTGCTTGCTCTAGTTATCACTTTCAACTAGGGATGACAATTTTTGATTTGGGGAACAAAACAACTAGTACAATATAAACAAAAAATACAGGGTACGATATGTATCCACTAATGCGAATTTGGTATTAGTTTAGGTTGTTCTTGAAGTAATGATACACTGATATCTAGCCACTAACATGGATAAACCAAATGGAAAACGAATATTCTACCATCGTCATAGCCATCCACTAGGAAATAGGCAAGATAGCGTAGAGTTTTGTATATTTTAGGTAGTACAGTTGTGTCATGGTTATGGAGAACTTACAAGAGCTCAGTAAGAAAAAATTACAAGTGTGCCTTGAAGCACGGGCATACCCTAGTTAGTTAGTGTGTGTGTGTGTGTGTGTGTGTGTGTGTGTGTGTGTATCGAGTTAGATTTCAAAGGCGACTATGAGAAGACGAAGATCATTCAAAAGAAGAATTTATTGCTTAAACAAAGATTAAAAATCCAAACATAATATACCAACTTGGCCAGTCAACTTGGTTTGACCCGATCAACCTAGTGTGGTCAATGGTTCAAACCAACTTCAAATTTAATTTTAACTTACTTTGAGTCTTGAATTTTGATCAAACTTAGAAATAGGGCTTTTTAATTGTTTATGAATCTTAGTCATATATGGAGTTTGTTTCTCTTTTATTGTATGTTAGAGTCTAATTCTTTATTTCTTATTTTTCTTATTAAAATACGTAAAATAACAATAAGCCTATAAAAGTTCCGATTTATGCTTAGAGGTTTATTATTCAAGATTAAGTCGGGGTTTTGAATGTCGGGTGTCGATAAATGCACCTTTTAAATTTAGTCGTGCACATTTTAAAGGCAATTTTTTAATTGATAATAAACTAAAAAAGGTGCTCATACAACCTGGGACGGATTCAAGATTTGGACCTTTAGGTACAAAAGTGTACGTAAATAGTAACCAATTTATTTTAGTTAGCTACTAATATTTTTAATACAAAAAATAAAAAGTACTAATAAAATGTATAAATATATGTTCTTTGTACATATATATGTCTAAGAATTGTAAATTTTTCCATATATAACACTAAATATTGACTTCTGATTATAAATTTAAATAGATATGCCAAGTTTTTTAATTTTCATTAGGGTGGCGACTCTTAGTATTTTCAAAATATTTTGAGGAGGAAAAATTATATAATTTCAGAAAAATCTTTAAAAATGCAAGTATAATATAAGAAAATATAAGAAATTTTCAAAAAAATTGGGGGCCTTGCCTACAGCCCCTTAAATCCAACATTGCATACAACGTATAAAAGTTCCTTTAACAACAAACTTTACATCTTATCTAGTTCTTGATATTATGATTTATATTCTCAGACTTTCATGATTGGTATTTTCATCACGCCCTCGCCTGCAGTAATTTAGAGTTTGATAACATATGCAAAATTGTGAATGGGTGAAATCTACATATATGGCAATATACATATCTAAATGTCTGGAATCAGATCTAACATATGTTCATCGCTAGAGGTGAAAAAATGATAATGTGATATGTTGTCATTTGAAGATATTTAATAGTGTAAAGCTCATATATTAGTTCTTGTTCTTAGCTTGTGATTATGCGGATTCCATTGAGGGTGCATTTGGGAACCGCAATTCCTTGGCATGGAATTGAAATATTTTTAGTTCAAAATTTTCAAATTTTGAAATATAAATTTTCCAATTCCAAATCCAAGGCATGGAATTGCGCTACCAAAAACGCCATGACTTATAAGTAAATAGGGAAAATATTAGCAGAATCATGTGTAAATTACTCATAATTGGGGTAAGCGTAATATTATATAAGTAAAGAATATAGGAGGTTTATCATTATTATTTGATTGGTTATTATTCCCTTACCCCTCCCAATTGGAACCTCTAATACTACGAATAAAAATTTGTTGATCCTACTCAAATGAGGGATAGTGTGACTCTCTAATGTGATTAGTTGAAACATAACATAATTTTTAATGAGTTGTCATGTTTTAACCAATCATATTTGAGAGTCATGCTAACCTCCTTAAAAAGGGACTCGACGTAACCTAATTTAAATCCTTACTATAAAAGACTAATTTTGTCTCCCTAGCAATAGGGAATTTACTCCATTTTCTAATATAAGATGATGGTTTTAATGTTTTTGAACACTTTAAAAAAAATTATATTATAATAACCATCTCATATAATTAATTGAACCTTTAAAATCTGTAAAATTCAGGATTACTTATTCATTATTTTAGCTAATCAACTCTAAGGGTTATTATTACGTATCCTTCTATGCCGACTCACAAATACGACATATTTGGTGTGACACACTGATGTGTCGTTCACTTTTATTGGCTCATGTTTAGGTCCAATATTAGTAGATCCCATACACAAGCCAATGTGGGTGCAATACGTCAGTGTGTCGCATTTCTAAGTTTGCCTAGAATTATTGTATTATTACACCCTTTTTAGAGGGGCTTAGCATATTTAAACTACATGTAAATTAAGTATTGGTAATAAGCCTGAGAAAGAAATAATGATTTTCTCATAACAAATGCTACTTACTCAATTATATTATGGGGGCACTAGAAAATAAATCCTAATTTGTTGACCCTTAATAAAAAAAATTATCATTACCTTCAATTTCTACTCACTGAAGCAAAATTCATTATAATTACTTTTTATTATTTAATACTCATTAGATGCCAACAAGGAGTGATCACCATGTTAATTACACTAAGGTGGTATTTGTTTTTACCTCTTAAGTCTCGATTTGAACCATTCAGACTTAAGAGTGCCAAATAGTGTTTATTTTTTTTTAAAATGATTAAGTATTTAATGGCTATATTTGTCAGTGAATGGTTAAGAGGCAAAATCATCACTCAATCTAAATCTATATAAATAGATCCATTCAGATAAAAAAGCAAACATATTTTTCATATACAAATTTTAGACTTTAGATTCAGATGAAAGAACAGATGCGACCTAAGATTATATCCAAAGCACTTGGGCATCATGCACATTGAAATGTAAATTTTTATTTTATGACACTAAAATTTGGGTGTCCAAAGCATGAGGTGAAATAGGAGTTAAAAAACATCTTTTTTTAAACTTGCCGCATATATTAATCTAGTCTATAAGCCACTTTTAGATCAAGAGGTAAAAAAAACCACCAAAAAAGGAATTCATATACTAATCTTCTAATCCAACTCGAGAAGTTTTTTGTTTAAAAGTAGATCGAGAGTTCAAGAAAATGTTAAATTAGGATGAGGTTGACCATTCCAGTCTATAGGCCACTTAGCTAAACGAAATCATGAATATCGACTATCGTGTGAGTCTTTACCCATATGTAGCTGATTAGGCATAAATATTTCATTTCTATCCCCTTAATTTGAGTTCTTTTATGGTCTGGTGCATTGAATTTAACCCGAATTTATATCATATTTATGCTACTATTCCTTTTTGACAAGTATTTTGTGTTTTGTGTCTTTCTCTCGTGTTTACAGGTAATTCGTGCAAGTGGATGGAAGAGAAAAGCTGAAATAGTGAAAGAAACATAAGAAAGGGAAGTCAAGGGAATTTTAGTAATTTTACAGCCAGAACTAGGAGGAGAATAGAAAAAGAAAATTGAATATCATCAATTCACGAGAACAGTGGAAAAAATGGCACCTCAATCCAAGCGACAATGAAGAAGTTATGCACGTTTGAAAACTGGGATAAGAATTAGTGGGCGGAATTGCAAATAAGTGAAATTAAAAGCACATAAGGCATCGATTAGGCAGAGCCTAGGAAAAAACCCGATGGCCAATCCAATTTTCCTTTTATAACGCTCCATAATCGTGACAAAATTTCCCACGCTTCATAACCTTGGAAAATTACCTGAAGCAGGATTTTTATTTTGGCCCTATTTTTTAGCCTAGAGAGTTTTATGTTTTGAGGACACTTCTAAATGACTTAGGGACTATGTAAAAATGTATTAGGAGTCTTTTAATCGGTATTTTATGAAGGGGAATATTAGAGAGGTAGAGTAACATCTAAAGAAAGATTTCTTTATTTTCATACTTGCGATTTCAATACGAAGCTGATTATTTCCGATTTATTTCTTTCAAAGCTTGGTTTGTGTATGTTATCACCTCTCTACCCTTTTGGTAATATTATTTACATTCTTTCTTCTTATTTTTCATTCAGCATGTCATCATACAATGTAAATAATACATGCATAGTCAGATTTAATATGTTCGTCTAGGTTTCCAAGGGTTGGAATGCATGAACCCAACCCTAAGTGTTCGCATGGCTATATAAATATGTTCTTGAGTTAAATAATTAATTGAAAACGTGGTCTTTTGTTAATACAACCATCGTAGGAATTTTAATTCTGTTTTGCCTTAGGTAACCAGAGTGTTTAAAAATGCGACACGTGTGTTAACAATCTTGTCTCGTATTTCATTTTTATTCTTGATTAGGTAGTGTGCGGGTTAATTCCTGCATATATATAATGCTTGAAATAAATAAAGTCATTGTTTCAATTGAGTGTTTAATTCTAGACTAGTTTTTTATCCAGTGAAATTACTAGGGGTTGGGGGATTGTATTCTGACCTTATATTTCTTTCATATCAACTAATTAGTCATTTTTCAGTCTTATATGCGTAATTAATTTAGATAGGATTTAATTGATTTCGTTAGAAGTAATATATAGTTTTTCATAATAATCATATTTTCTTTTTCTTTTTCGTGAGTCACTCATCAGGGTTAGTTATCCTACTTAGTAGTCGTCACGAGCTATTATCACAATCTCTGAGTTTGATACTCGATTTACCGAATTATTACTTAAGCGACCGGTTTACACTTGAACTGTATTTACACGTGTTAGAGAAGCATTTTGAGTTTTTTGGCGTTGTTGTCGGGGACTAGGTAGAAATACTAGCTTAGGTCGATTTTATCCAATAACTTGACCCTAATCCTTAAAAAAATAAAAAATAAAGCCAAAAACATTCATAAAAGAAAAATTTACAAAAAGAAAATCCAAAAAATATTCTTTCCATCCCTAAATGCAAAACACTCCTCCTAATCCATCATTCCTAGAATGCACGAGATTTCCATAGTCGAGGTTTCCTCCTATACCCCACGCACCCCAAATGCTCCAAATTTCTTCCACCTCCTATACTGCCCAACTCCATATCACGAGTTACACATCTAGGGTGTCCGGTGAGGATATTAAGTCATTAAGAGAGAGAGAAATGTCTGACAATTCTAGTTACGGTACGGGTGAGGGTGAGTTGTCGTATCTCCCAATAAGAGACATCTTATATCCCGAGTGAATCGTCACTCCGGGATGCATTGTACTTTCGTATAATGCAGGGAAGTTTCATTTTAGAAATGGGATAATTCAAATTCTCCCAGCATTCCATGGTATGGACTCAATAATTCCCTACCTCCATATTTGAAAGTTCGAGGAGGCGCGTGAGACTTTCACGGACCAATCATGCACTCAAGATGTAGTGCGTCTCAATCCTTTCCCCTTCTCTCTGAAGGATAAGGCTAAGTCGTGGCTTTGGTCACTAGCACCGAACTCGATAGCCACCTGGAGGGATATGCAGGCCAAGTTTCTCAAAAAGTTCTTTCCTGCACATAGGACCAATGTGATTAGGGATCAAATTCAAAATTTTAGACAAAATGAGAATGAGCCTCTGATCAATGTTGGGAGCATTTCAATGAGTTAGTCAACATGTTCTCACACCACAGTTTTGAGAAGTGGAGACTCATCTCCTACTTCCATCTTAGGCTACGCTTAACTTCCAAAAAACTCGTTGAGACCATGTGCGAGGGAGAGTTATTAGGGTTAGATATGAATGACTTGGAGCTTAACTTCCAAACAACTTGTTAGATACGATGTCAAGACTACTCAAGCGTGGGATACATCGGACTCAAGTACCCAATCCAAGACTAGACAAACGTCCATGACTCCTTCCGCATCTAGACTCAATAAATTGGATAAGGAGGCCGAACTAAAACTCTAAATTAATCAACTAGAAAATAGGCTAGAGGATGTGGTAGAGGCTAGGGGAGAGACATATCGACTCCACTCGAGCATTGCGAGGGAAGTTGTGTGCTATTTGTGAGGCAGGACATTCAACGAATGAATGCCCAATGATACCCGATAATAAAGTAATGTTCCAAGAGCGAGTGAAAATGGTAGGAGCTTTTAAGGATAATGTTAACATGACTCGTAAGAATTTTTATAACCCTTCATGGTGGAACCATCTGGGTTTTAGTTACGGGTAACCAAATGCAACGTTGGATCCAAATTAACTTGTTGCCCAACATCCTACACCATTCCTGCCTTTCCAACAAGCTCCACCCATACAAGCACCCCCTCGTGTGCCTTATATTACCCCACTTTGAAGAAGTCTCAAGGACACTTTAAATCAATTAGTTCAAACTAAGTCAATGATAAACACTCAAAATGCCCAAAAAATATTTGACTTGAAGGCGTCGTTTTCTAAATTGAAATCTTCCCTAAGTGTCTAAGAAAATGGTAAGTTTTCTGCCCGAGGCCAAAGACCTCTCCAAGGTCAAAAATGTATTAGCTCTAATATCGAAGAGAACAAAGAGAAATGTAGTGTGATAACCACTCTGCGTAGTGGACGAGTTGTTGACTTGCCACCTTCCACACGACGTGTAGAATGACAAGGAGATTTTTCTAGGCATGAAAGAGGCCAAAGATATCCCCTTCAGAAAGAGTGGTAATGATAACATAGTCAGGCCCGAGGTCTTTATGAAACCTCCCATTACTACTCCATACCCTCAACGGTTAGTATCCCAATTCAAAGAGACTACCCATGATGATGTTTTAAACATTCTTAAAAAAGTAAAGATTAATTTACCTTTCCTAGAAACCATAAAGCAGATTCTCACGTATGCCAAGTTTCTTAAGGAATTGCTCACGGTGAAACAAAAAATGTCATTTTAGCACAGAACGTCAATTCGGTACTATTAAAATACCTTCCATTAATATATAAAGATTCGGATGCACCAACTGATAATACGCAAATATCGCGTATTTCATCCTCCGAACCTACGCATTTTAGCCCCCTCGGTTGCCTTAATCTCTATATTTAAGCCCGTTAACCAGACAACCTCGGTTTATATTGTTAACATGCTATATGAGGTATAATTAGGCTTTTGTAGCTATTTAGGTACTAAGTATGAAGTTCGGACGCATTTCGGTGAAGTTCCGTACGCAATCGCACGTTCAAGGGCATTTTAGTCATTTTATAGATTGGGCACCTGGCTCAACATCTTCATGGAAGTTGTATCCCTCCTCGCAATCTTCGCGTGGCAGCAAATGGTGCACGATTCCGATTCATAACGAAGAAGTTACGGCGATTTCAGCGAAGGAAAAATAAGGAAAGCAAAAGAGGAGAAGAGAAGGAGAAGGGAAGAATGCAGTGTGCTGCTGCCTGGCCAAGACCTGATTGATCGATCGATCGAGCCTGGGGGTCAATCGATCGAGCCTTCTTATTTTTGCCACGATTTACACTGTCGATCGATCGACCACAGGGGTCGATCGATCGATCCCCTGTTTTTCAGCAGATATTTTCATTTCTTTTCTTTCTTCTTTTCTTTTAATCCAACTTACTATAAATACAATTTTTGTTGTAATAAGAAGATATAGAAGTATATACATGATTTTAGGTTAGTTTAGCTTAGGGTTTGGGTGATTTTCTTGGTTCTTCTTCATTTCCTCTTGGATTGACACACTTTTGGGCTTGAATGTTGACTATTCATCGTCATCTCCATTAATATAGTTTGTATTTCTTCATTTCTTGATTTCTAGTTAATTTACAAGCTTTCTAATTTAGGTTTTCTTGCTTTATTTACATGTTTTGATTTACTTGCTTTGTAGTATAGATTTATCGCGTTTATTTACCGCTTTCCATTTATCGCGTTTTTAACATGCTTTATAGGTAATTTAAATTAGGTTGTGTTTGAATTGAACTCACTCGAGTTGACGCGTTGCTTTGCTTTGGTGATGGAGTTTACGGGTCTATTTCGGGTGCGTTGTCCTAGTTATTACGCCTAGGAGATTTAACGGGGCATATCATGTATGTCCCGTGCTTACGACCTTTCGCGCGTAATTTCTGGGATATTTATTGACGCCAAAATCTTATTAGGCTTTTATGATGATTTAGGGCGTAACAACCCTTGATTTAATTAACTGTCGAAACGAGATGCATTTATAATAACTCGTCGACCCATGTGACCATTTTATACTAATTAACTCGGGTGAGGGATATTCGACGCAACCTATAGTTTTTACTCGCTTTCATAATCTAGTTTCAACACATTACCTAGATTAACTTTTCCTTTTAGTTTGTAATCATCTTTTACACTTTTATTTCAGAATATTAAATCACTTGAATTCTAGAAACTCGTCTCTGTGGATTTTTTATACCCGACTTACCGTTGTGCTTGCCTCGCAAGTGTAGTAGTAACTTAGGTTTTTATATTGGGTTGGCGAAATGAAAACAACGATTAGCGTCTTTACACGCGCTACTTTTCGCACTTGATCAAAATGGCGTCGTTGCCGGGGATGAGTTTGTTTTAGACTTTATTTGATTTAGTATTTCATAGTATTTTCTTTCTATTTGTATTATTTGCTAATATTTTGCAGGACTTCCACATTTGAGCACTTAGAAACGCTCGAATTTTTCCCGCGCGCACTTACTTTGTGGAATCCGCCACTTCGAGCCTTTTTTGGGGTAAGCATTTCTTATTCCAATTCTTTCGGTAATCCTTGTCATAATTCTCAAAATTCTCGCAAACCTATGACTTTCGGTGAATACTTAGAATCCCAAAGTATAACAAATTCAAATATGACTTTGGGCGAGTATAACGAAAGTCAAAACTTAGGTTATTGGAATTTTGATGATGATGACAATGATTTTGGGCCTTTACCTCCTTATAATAGGAATTTTGAAACGAATTCGAATAGTTTTCAAAATTCCTATAATAATGAGTTTTCATTTAAGTCCGATGGTAATTTTCAAAGTTCCCATTTTCATGCATCCGCACCTCGACCCATGACATTCGGTGAGGGCTTGCGTATGTATGAAAATGAGAAAATTGAAAATCGCTATCGGGAAGAAAATCGTTCGTGGGAACATGAGTTGGATTTATTATTTGAGTCCGACGACGATTTTGCTTCCGAGACTTTTGAAGTCGAGGAATGTTTTGAACCAAATGAGGTACTTGTACCTACTTTGGAACAAGCCATTCTAGACTTTGCCCATCTCGTAATAGATATTGAAAGTGAGGATGAAAATGACGTAATATCTGTTTGCAATGAAATGATTTCTTCTTTGGCCCCCAAAGAAGAACATTTCATTGAAAATGATATTATTTCCTTTGAAATTCCAACTTCATGCGATGATGATTCATCTCATGAGTTTGAATTTCTTTCATCCCCGTTTTCATTCTCTATTACCCCACCGGAACAAGTACCCGATGATTCGGTTTCAAACTTTAATGTTTTAAACCCTCTCGCCGATGAGGAGTACTTGCTCGAGTCGCCCTCCACGATAGCATCTTTGCCTTTGTGTGCGCCGCCTCCCATTCCAACTTCAAAATCCTTGGGAGGATATTCGGCTTTTCTCGGTCCCCACTTGTTTTTGTCACCCGTGCAATCCAAACCCCCCATCGTCCCACCAAAACTTTTAATTGGCGATGGTTCATTTCTTTCGCCTTACACATGCCTTCCGTTGTTCAAACGGAATTCATATTTTTCGAAAGACATGCTTGTATGTGAGGGTACACCGGTTATCCTCCAAAGTCAAATCGTTCTTATGGTGGACCCTCAGCTATTTAGACTTCTAGTGTATAGTTAGTGTGGAGCCTAAATAGTAGGTTGTATATAGTTAGCTTTTTATTCTTTCTTTCTTTTTATTTTCTTTCCTTTTTAATTTAGTTTAGTGTAATTAGTTAACTCTTTGTTATTTGTTTTTTCTATGCTCGGTACTAACTTGTTTTGTAGATTCTTTGGACTTGTTCTTATGGGGATCGCTCCACGTTTGGGTAATATCGCTCTTTTCCTCTCTTTGACTTGGTTCTTAATTTACATTGAGGACAATGTCAAGTTTTAAGTTAGGGGGTGTGGGATATTCTATACATTTTTTATTTTAGTCCATGTTTTTTCTCACATGTTAGTTACTTAGTATGCTTTTCTTAGAAAAATTCAAAAAGATTTTCTTTCTTTTTTCTCCTTTCTTGGGCATTTTGCCTTTGTTTCCGATGAAAAATTTCAATAATTGCCCGAGCCAATAGACAACTCAATGATGCATGTTCTCGATTTTAGAAGTTATTAGACTTTAGTCCTCAAATCATTGATGTTGTGAATAACTTCATGAATTAAACTTTATCCCATGAGCATATGCACTTTCCTTGTCATATTGATTTGGTTTAAGATTTTTATAACTCGGTAATCTTTTGTTGCAGTGTATATACTTACACCAAGTAAGCTTTGTACCTTTCGTCGTTTGTGAGTGTATACACTATTCTTTTCTCATTGAAAACGTTGAATTCGTTGTTAATCTCACTATTCTTTCATTTGACCGTTCATTAATTGAGTTCATACTTGAAATGTGTTACTTGATCATGATTTTCATATATTCTTTTGACTCGAGAATTGCGTAAACTTTGTGAAATGATCATAGGCCCTCTTTGATATATCACCCATATTAGCCTTGACCTCACCCTTATATGTTTACCTTCGTTAACCCCTTTGAGCCTAAATATTAGCCTTTCGTTTCATACCCCATTCCCATAACCAACTCCAAATTGGAGTTATAAACCATACATACACTTTCCATACCTTTGTTTGGAATGTTACTTGGGATTGAATGATGTTGTTATGATGTCGGTTGCAATTTAGGCATATGAGAGTTTGATAAGTAAAGAAAAGAAAGTAGTGAAAAAAGTGAAGAAAAAGAGAAAGCAAAAAAGCAAAAGAAAACAAAAGAGAAAATGAGAAAAAGAAGAAAAGAAAAAGAAAAAGAAAGAGAAAGTTGTAAATGTTGTATATAGTTCAATAATCTTTGATTACTCTCCACGATGATATATTTAATGCCTTTTTGGAACTTGTTTTCCGATTTTGATATTGCCCGCATTATCCCATTATCCCGAGTTTTTCATTCCGAACACTTTGAATCCGTACATATATTCCTTCGTTTCGTACCTTAGCCATACCTACATTATAACCCTATTAAAGTCCTATGTGATCTTAGGTTGATGTAATTTAAAAGTCATAATAGTTATGCTAATCTGTGAAAATGCATTTCGCCTCTTTTAGTGTGCGGTATCTTTCATTGAGATTAAAGTTTTTATTTCCTATATAGCGTTCTTCTTCTGTGACATGTGCGCGGCCTAGTTTCCATTTACATTTACTCCTTATGCCCGCATGTCCCGTGTATTACCTCCTTGTTTCGAGTGAATTCGCTTGATGAGTGTAATACCCGTGAGGATTGAATATATGCTTGCTTTAATGTAGTATCCGGTTTATATAAGTTTTTTGCCAAATCACACTTTGTATGTGCTCGCTCCCCTCCCACATTTTAAGGTTTCAATTCTATAAGGTTCATTCTATAATGTTAATGATTTGGACTTTTGTGTGAATTCATTCACTTTGCTAATAATGCGTATGAAATCCTTTTCGCCATTATTGGGCTTGTTGCATGTTGGGTTGGGCATATTTTGAGGAAACCATGTGATGTTTGTGGGTACCATCTCTGAAAACCCTCACGAGACGACACTCGTCCGCTAGGGTAACTAGGGGTTTAACGGCTTATTGCATACGCTAAATGCAATCAAATCTCCCGTGAAAGTGGCATTTTGCTTTTATACCATACTTTTGTACTATCTCCTGCTTTTGGTTTACTTGTTGTTCTTGTTGCATCCTATTTCATTACTAGGGACTAGCAATGTGTAAGTTAGGGGGTGTGATAATACGCAAATATCGCGTATTTCATCCTCCGAACCTACGCATTTTAGCCCCCTCGGGTGCCTTAATCTCTATATTTAAGCCCGTTAACCATACAACCTCGGTTTATATTGTTAACATGCTATATGAGGTATAATTGGGATTTTGTAGGTATTTAGGCACTAAGTATGAAGTTCGGACGCATTCCGATGAAGTTTCGTACGCAATCGCACGTTCAAGGGAATTTTAGTCATTTTACAAATTGGGAACCTGGCTCAACATCTTCATGGAAGTTTTACCCCTCCTCGCAAGCTTCGCGTGGCCGCAAACGGTGCGCGATTCCGATTCATAACGAAGAAGTTACGGCGATTTCAGCGGAGGAAAAATAAGAAAAGCAAAAGAGGAGAAGAGAAGGAGAAGGGAAGAATGCAGTGTGCTGCTGCCTGGCCAAGACCTGATTGATCGATCGATCGATCGAGCCTGGGGGTCAATCGATCGAGCCTTCTTATTTTTGCCACGATTTACACTGTCGATCGATCGACCACAGGGGTCGATCGATCGATCCCCTGTTTTTCAGCAGATATTTTCATTTCTTTTCTTTCTTCTTTTCTTTTAATCCAACTTACTATAAATACAATTTTTGTTGTAATAAGAAGATATAGAAGTATATACATGATTTTAGGTTAGTTTAGCTTAGGGTTTGGGTGATTTTCTTGGTTCTTCTTCATTTCCTCTTGGATTGACACACTTTTGGGCTTGAATGTTGACTATTCATCGTCATCTCCATTAATATAGTTTGTATTTCTTCATTTCTTGATTTCTAGTTAATTTACAAGCTTTCTAATTTAAGATTTCTTGCTTTATTTACATGTTTTGATTTACTTGCTTTGTAGTATAGATTTATCGCGTTTATTTACCGATTTCCATTTATCGCGTTTTTAACATGCTTTCTAGGTAATTTAAATTAGGTTGTGTTTGAATTGAACTCACTCGAGTTGACGCGTTGCTTTGCTTTGGTCATGGAGTTTACGGGTCTATTTCGGGTGCGTTGTCCTAGTTATTACACCTAGGAGATTTGACGGGGCATATCATGTATGTCCCGTGCTTACGACCTTTCGCGCGTAATTTCTGGGATATTTGTTGACGCCAAAATCTTATTAGGCTTTTACGATGATTTAGGGCGTAACAACCCTTGATTTAATTAACTGTCGAAATGAGACGCATTTGTAATAACTCGTCGATCCATGTGACCATTTTATACTAATTAACTCGGGTGAGGGATATTCGACGCAACCTATAGTTTTTACTCGCTTTCATAATCTAGTTTCAACACATTGCCTAGAATAACTTTTCCTTTTAGTTTGTAATCATCTTTTACACTTTTATTTCGGAATATTATATCACTTGAATTCTAGCAACTCGTCTCTGTGGATTTTCGATACCCGACTTACCGATGTGCTTGCCTCGCAAGTGTAGTAGTAACTTAGGTTTTTGTATTGAGTTGGTGAAACGAAAACAACGATTAGCGTCTTTACACGCGCTACTTTTCGCACTTGATCACCAACCATTACATGCATCATGGGAAGAATAGGATCAAGAGAGTGTTAATAGATTTAGGGGACAGTGTTAACATTCTCCCCTACTCCATCTATAAGCAATTATATTTGGGGGACCTTAATCCCACAAAGATGACTCTCCAACTCGCAGATCATTTCGTGAAGGTACCTCAGAAGATCATTGAGGATGTGGTCATCCAAATTGACACTTTTGACTTCTCGATAAATTTTATCATTTGGGACGAAAAGTCCTTCGCTTTCTTGAGTAATCATGTTCTCGTGATTCTTGGCCTCCCATTCTTCGCTACGGCTAATTCATTGACTAATACAACTAATTGACAAATAAAACTCACATTCGAGAAAATGAGTCTCAAAAAAATATCTTCAATATCACCAAGCACGAGGGTGATGAGCGAGGGATAAATCCTATGGAAGAGATAGTACACAAGAACGTTGAAAGGAATCACACGAGAAATCCATTAGGGATATGTCTTGTTATATCAATTGAGAGCGATAATTTTAATGTTGAGTAAGAGTTTGAGGAAGGGTGTTTAATTACGCCTATAAATATAGGAAGTAAGCATGTAGATATGAGCAGGAGAGAGAGGTTTGTTGACACTAACAGGGAGTATTCGGAGATCGATCAAGAGAGAGACTTGGGAGATATGAGCCTAGAGGACTTTGAGAAAGAATTAAGGCCGATGGATGAGAATCTTAATGATAAAGTCCAATCGTTATTGGACTCTTTTTATCACTTAGAGTAGAATGACTGGAAAGATCACATAGACAAATTCCTTATTTGTGATCATCCATCCATGCCACTTGAGTTCTTGGATGCGCTCGAGGTGAGAACTAGCATTTCATCTGAGTTAGAGCCCGATCCAAGTAGTCCCGAGTGTAAGAAGAATCTTGGTTTATCATGTCCTTCCAATTTTCATCAAGATATTCTCTCCAAGTCGGGACAACGATGGTACGATTCGATTGGGAACCACGATGATCTCATTTACATCATTCATCACGAGCCTCGAGGAGTCCCACACACCTAAGGGGATGATCCCCACTTGTTCTCATTATTGGTTTATGATGTGAGGAGGATGGATATGAAGAGAGCATCAAACCCCATTTATGAGGTCAGGTGAGTTATAAGAGAAAGAGAGAGATCGTCACACCCTCGGCGTGTATGGGGTGTTTCTTATTATATAATAGTGAGTAGAGTGAATTTTATGGTAGTTTAGAGGTCCGTAGAAGTCGTGATTTAGGAAGGTTAGGAGAATCATATTGGGTTTCGCATACGGGAGAGCATATGCGCATTACAAGAGCGAGGTTGAGGTGTCCCAGGGTCCCGAGGTTTTTAGGGAGGTTTAAGACACATTAAAGATGAGAGATATGGAGTCAAAACACTTAGCCTATGAGAAAATTAAAGAACAAGTGTGTTGAGGCAGAGGTCGACCGTCGAACCACAGGTTAAATCGATTTGGATGCCAATCGGTTCGCTCAAACCCCCGAATCGGTTCGGAGTACCTGCTACAGATTCTTCCCCCATTCGTTTATCCCCGCCAAATTCATTCACTTCAATTCCCCATATTACTCCCCTTTCCCCTGTGATCAGACAACATCGGCCTCTCGCATTAGCTTTTTTGTTGTGATTTTTGTTGTTCCTTCTTTATGTACCTCTTTTATGCTTTATTGTTTCATCATTGTAAGAACTATGTAATTTATCCTTTATTGCATTGTAATAAATTGTAATCGAAATAAAAATTTTGCATTTTGATATTTGTTGCTTATTATTCTGCACTCTTCTTTTATTTTAAATTTTAATCCTTTTCATTGAGGGCAATGCAAATAAGTTAGGGGGTACATGTGCATCTTTTAAAAATCTTATAAATTTCAAAATGCTTGAAAAAAATTGAAAATTTTTGAAAAAGCTAAAAATATTTTTCTTCAAAATAAATAAAAATTGGAATTTAAATTTTTCTAAAATATCACTAAAATTTTTGTTTGAAGTCTCAATTTTTAGGAATTTATTGCGCTAAGCCGAAATTAACCAAAAACAAAAATTGAGCGAAAATTAATGATTTTACAAATAAGTGTGGAGATTATTAACCCGGTGATATTTCGAGCCTAGCACTTTTTGTGAGGAATTAAATCAATCTGAGTTAATGGTTAACTCAAAGTTAAACTTAGCTTTTAAATAAATCATTGAAGATCTCCAATTTTTGTTTTGATTGGTTATGGAAAACGAGTGATATGTCATCATAAAAATGCGCAAAAAATGTCTCAAAATTAAAATTCATCTCGAGATGCATATGGTAATGTGATTAGTAATTTGAATAAGAGAAGTTAGGTCATCGCTTGTTTACCAAAAAATATTAGCCATAAAAAGTCAAAAAAAGTATCCTTTTGCATGCCACTTTGAGCCTAATAGTTTATACCATTTTCGTTTGTTAATCCGTAGAACCTAATTAGTCTGAAGTCGTGAAAATCGAAAAATTCATCAATTAATTCCAAATGGTGCATAAAAGGGGCAAGAAAAATAGAAAAAATGCTCAAAAAAAATTAAAAAGATAAAAAATGAAAAAAAAAAACAAGAAAAAAAAATATAATGAAAAAAATAAGAGAAAAAAAGGAGAGAAAATGCTCGAAAAAGTACCTAGGGACATCGAGAGAAAATATTTTCAACTTTGAATTTTCTAACCATCCCATTTATTATCCAAGAACCTTAACCCGAAAATTCCTAACCGAGTTTGAAAAATAAAATTAATTACCTAGTGGAGAGCTAAAATACGAAAAGGTGATATGAGAGATTAAATGGTGTGACTAAGAGATGATGTTTCTATTTTTAAATGATCGTAACCCGTTCATCTAAATATCTTTTCACTTAAATATTTATGTCTTTCTGTTTGTGTGCGTGAATTCATGTTCCTTTACATTTGCAATTTATATCACGCATATAGAGAGAAAATAGACACATTTCGAGTGATTCATTTGTGAGTGCATCCGTGAGAAATTGAATCAAAGAAATTTTTTGAAAAGTAATGTAATGATCAATCGGTGGAAGTTAGTGGTTTGATTTTTGGCCTCGCACATACACTATGAATTGAGATCTATAGAATAAAAATTTGAAGAGGTTATTTTTCTATAATTTAAATTGTATAGCTATTACTTATGTTCATATTTTTTTATAGTCTAAAAACAAATTTTGTGGGTAAACTCTCTGCAAACCCTCACGAGACACCACTCATCCTACTAGAGTAATCTAGGGATTTAACGACTTGTTACATATGCTAAATGCAATCATTTTCCTGCGAAAGGTTTGCCTTTTCTTAATTCTCTATAACCGTGACAATATTTGTCACGCTTTTAAACCGTGGAAAATTACCTGAACCGGGATTTTTAATTTGGCCCTATTTTTTAGCCTTGAGTGTTTTATATTTTGTGGACTCTTCTAAATGACTTAGGGACCGATGTCAATATGTATTAGGAGTCTTTTAATCTGGATTTTATGAAGGGGAAGATTACAGAGGTAGAGGAACATCTAGAGAAAGATTTATTATTTTTCATGCTTGCAACTTCAATAAAGAGCTAATTATTTTCGGTTTATTACTTTCAAAGCTTGGTTTGTGTGTGTTCTCTCTTCTCTACCCTTTTGGTAATATTATTCACATTTTTTCTCCATATTTTTCATTCATCATGTCATCATACAACATAAATAATACATGCATAGTTAGATTTAGTATGTCCCGCTAGGTTTCCAAGGTTTGGAATGCATGAACCCAACCCTATGTGTTCGCATGGATGTAAAAATATGTTCTTGAGTTAAATAATTAATTGAAAACATGGCCTTTTGTTAATACAACCAATGTAGGACTTTTAACTCCGTTTTCCCATGGTAACTGGATTGTTTAAGAATTCGACACGCGTGTTAACAATCTTGTCACGTATTTTTATTTTTATTCTTGATTACGTATTGTGCGGGTTAATTCCGTTATATATGTAATGCTTGAAATAAATAAAGTTTTTGTTTCAATTAAGTGTTTAATTCTAGACTTGTTTTTTATCCGGTGAAATTACTAGGGTTGGGGGATTGTATTCCAACCTTATCTTTCTTTCATATCAACTAATCAGTCAATTTTAAAAAAACGAAGGCCAAAGGTAAAGAAAAATTTGTTTTTATAGTGCTGTTAAGCGACCTTTCACCAAAATATAAAGATCTGAGTGCACCAACCATTCCGTGCATCATGGGGAAGAATCGAATCAAGAGATTGATAATAGATTTTAGGGAGAGTGTTAACATTCTCGACTAGTCCATCTGTAAGAAATTAGATTTGGGGGACCTTAAGCCCACAAAGATGACTCTCCAACTCACGTATCCTTTTGTGAATATACCTCGGGGGATCGTGGAGGATGTGCTTGTCCAAGTTGACACTTTCTACTTCCCAATAGCTTGTGTCATTTGGGACGAAAAGCTATCCTCTTTCCCGAGTAATCATGTTCCCGTGATCCTTGGTTGCCCATTTTTAGCTATAACTAATTCATTGATTAATGCACGCAATGGGGAAATGAAACTCACAATCGGGAACATGATTCTCAAAATAAATATCTTTAACATCACCAAGCATGAAGGAGAAGAGGGTGAATTGCGAGGGACGGATCTTATGGAAGAGATAGTACACGAGCACTTTGAGAAGAATCAATTGAGAAAGACATTAGGGGTGGGTCTTGTTACGTCAATTAAGTGCGGTAATTTTGACGTTGAGCAAGAGGTAGGAGAGGGGTGTTTAATCACGCCTATTGAGACCGAAAGAGAGCACGTAGATGTGAGCGAGAGAGAGGTTTTATGAGACTAAGAGAGAGTATTCGAAGATCGAGAAAGTGAGAGAGTTAGGAGATATGACCCTAGAGGACTTTGAGAAAGAATTCGGTCCAGTGGATGAGAATCTCAATATCAAAGTTCAATCATTATTGGACTCTTTTTATCACTTAAAGGAGAACGACTAGAAAGATCTGATAGATAAATTCCTTCTTTGTGACTATCCACCCATACCACTTGAGTTCTCGAATGCGATCAAGGAGAGAACTAGGATTTTGTCCAAGTTAGAGCCCGATTCAAGTAGTCCCAAGTGTAAGGGAAATTTGGGTTTAGCATGTCCTTCTAATTTTCATCGAGATATGCTCTCTAAGTCGGGACAAGTATGTTGCGATTCGATTAGGCACCATGATGATCTCATTCACATCATTCATCACGAGCCTCGAGGTGTCCCCCATACCTAAGGGGATGATCCCCAAGTGTTTTGATTATATTGGTTTTGGATGTGAGGAAGATGGAGACAAAGAGAGTATCGGACCCCGTTTGTGGAGTCAGGTGAGTTTTAGGAGAAAAAGAGAGGTCGTCGCATCCCCGACATGTATGGGTGGCTTCTTGTTGTATAATAATGAGTAGAGATAGTTTTATGGTAGTTTAGAGGTTCATAGAAGTCATGATTTAGAAGGTTAGGAGCACCACATTAGGTTTCACATACAGGAGAGCATATGCGCATTACGAGAACGAGGTTGAGGTAACCTGGGGTCCCGAGGTGTTTAAGGAGGTTTAAGAAACATCGGAAAGGAGAAATATAGGGTCGAAACACTTATCCTATGAGAAAAATAAAGAACAAGTGTTTTGAGGCAGGGGGCGAAAGCCGAACCACAGGATGAACCGGTTTGGATGCCAATCGATTAGCTCCAACCCCTGAATCGGTTCGGAACAATTGCTACAGATTCTTCCCCCATTCATTTATCCCCATCAAATTCATTCACTTCATTTCCCCATATCCCTCCCCTTTCACTCATGATCCGACAACATTGACCCCTTCATTAGCTCTTGTGTTGTGATGTTTTGGTTGCTCCTTCATTATGTAGTTCTTTAATTATGTAATTTATCCTATTATCGCATTGTAATAAATTGTAGCGGCAATAAAAATTCTGCATTTTCATATTTGTTGCTTTTTATTCCGCACACTTCTTTTATTTTAGATTTTAGTCCTTTTCATTGAGGACATTGCAAAAGTCCAAGTTAGGGGGGCACACATATGTCTTTTAAAAATCTTATAAATTTCAAAATGCCCAAAAAATAGAAAATTCCAAATAAATTGAAAATTTTCGAAAAGCCAAAAATATTTTTTTCAAAATAAATAGAAATTGGAATTTAAATTTTTCAAAAATATCACCAAATTTTTTGTTTGAAGTCTCAATTTGTAAAACTTCAATACACTCATCCGAAATTGACCAAAAATGGAAATTTAGCAAAAATTGACGACTTTACGAATAAGTGTGGAGATTATTAACCCGGTGAGATTTCGACCCTATCACTTTTTGTGAGGAATTAAATCAATTTGAGTTAATGGTTAACTCAAAGTTCAATTTAGCTTTTAAATAAATCATTGAAGATCTCTAGTTTTTGTTTTGATCGGTTACGGGAAACAAGTGAGATGTTGTCATAAAAATGCGCTAAAAATGTCTCAAAATTAAAATTTCATCTCGAGATGCATATGCTTATGTGATTAGTAATTTGAATAAATGAAGTTAGGTCATCGTTTGTTTACCCAAAAATATTAGCCATAAAAAGTCAAAAAAAAAATTATCCATTTGCACGTCACTTTGAGCCTAATAGTTTGTACCATTTTCGTTTATTAATCCGAAGAACCTAATTAGTCCTGAATCGTGAAAATCAAAAAATTCATCAATTAATTCCAAATGGTGCATAAAAGGAGCAAGAAAAACAGAATAAATGCTCAAACAAAAAAATGGAAAAAAAAACATGAAAAAAATAAAAGAAAAAAAAATAGAGCAAATTCTCGAAAAAGTACCTAAGGCCATAGAGAGAAAAAACTTCCAACTCCGGATTTTCTAACCATCATATTTATTACCCAAATCACCTTAACCCGAAAAAGTCCTAACTGAGTCCGAATAAGGAAATTAATTACCTCGTGGAGAGGTAAAACATGAAAAGGTAATAAGAGAAAAGATGATGTTTCCGATTTTCCAATGACAATAACCCTTTCATAAGATCTTTAGCCTAAATACTTTCGTTTTTCTATTTGTGTGCATGAATTCATGTTCCTTTACATTTGTTCTTTATATCACGCGTACCAAGAGAAAATAACCACATTTCGAGTGACTAGCTAGTGAATGCATCTTTGAGAAATTAAATCAAAGAAAATATTTGGAAAGTAACGTAACGATCAATCGGTGGAACTTAGCAGTTTGATTTTTGGCTTCACACATGCACACTATGAACTAAAATCTATTGAATAAAAATTTGAAGTGATTATTTTTCTCGAATTTAAATTGTACAGTTTTTAGTTATGTTCATATTTTTTTTTATTCTAAAAACAAATTTTGTGGGTAAATTCACTGCAAAGCCTCAGAGACACAACTTGTCGTACTAGGATAATCTAGGAATTTAACGGCTTGTTGCATACGCTAAATGCAATATTTTGCCCGCAAAAGAGGTATTCGGCAACATTAGTTGTTTAGAAGTTGAACTCATGTTCTTATTCTTTTACATTGCTCGATATGAGCAACGTTCCAAGTTAGAGGAGGTATGATTCGGCATAAATATTTCATATTTATATCCTTAATTTCAATTCTTTTGTGGTCCCGTGAATTGATTTTAACCCGAATTTATCTCATATTTATGCTACTAACCATTTTCTATGAGTATTTTGTGTTTTGTGTATTTCCCTCATATTTCCCTCATATTTGTGACCATCCCCCCATGACACTTGAGTTCTCGAATGCGGTCGAGGAGAGAACTAGATTTTCGTTCGAGTTAAAGCCCGATCCAAGCAGTCATGTCCTTACAATTTTCACCTAGATATTCTCTCCAAGTTGGGACAAGTATGCTATGATTCAATTGGGCACAACGATGATCTCATTCACATCATTCATCATGAGCCTCAAGGTGCCCCTGACGCGATTGAAAATGTGTCTATCGTGCGCTCTAACATCGGTTCAAGTGAAAACTGATCGCTCAAGTAATAACTCGATAAGATAGGGTCGAATCCATGGGGAATTAGGACAATAGCTCATGACGACTTAGGCAAGATGACTAACCCTAAATTGACTCGAGAAACGAAACAAAAAGGTAATTAATTTTGGAATTGAATTCTACTATCTAAATGCAAACTAAAATTAAAATTACTAACTAAACTAAGTGTGCAAAATTAAAACTACTGGAGGTGATTAACTATGAATGATAAAAGTAGGATGGAAGACAATCCCCCGAATCCTAATACATTTGCCGGATATAAAACTAGGTAATTGATTAAACCCGATCTCAAGCATTACATATATGAGGGTATTAGCCCTCATCATACATAATCAAGAGCAAGAATAAAGCGGTGTCGAAATAATAAACACGTGCGTCGCATCCTTAAACACCCCAGTTACCTAGGGCAAATGCGGTTAAAAGACATACGACGGCTGTGATCACAACACAACACAATTCAATCATTATTTAATTAGACGACTAATTTTTTATACGTGAAAACTACATCGGGTTGGTTTTATGCATCCCAACCCTTAGAAATCTAGCTAGACATGACTAAACTATGCTTGAATAAGAAATTTGTATTGCATGAATTCATAATTGTGTGAAAAATGGGACGAAACTTGTAGAGAATAATTATAACCTAATTTCTATGTAGAGAATAATTATAACTTGTAGAGAAAAATGGGAGTGAAAAATAGTCAACTCTTTACAGGAAATTGGCCCCCACAGGACCAATTCATTTTTTATCGACACCGGATCAGTTCGGTGATATTTTTCTTCCTTATCTTCTTGTGATTTTCTCTCAACTTCGAAGCTTCATAACTTTTTATCCAGAATCAGATTTGGACGTCGTTTCTTCCTACGTGCTTATAGACTCGAGATCTTCAACTTTCATTTTGGTCCCTCATCCGAATTCCAGATGTAAAATTACTCCTTTTCCCTCTGACCTTTCTTCTTTTCTTTCGATTTATTTCTTTCTTTGCGTGCACTAAGGACCTGCAAAAACTATGAGAAATACAGGAAACTCAGGGTACTCCTTAGAAAATGTCAAAAGCAATAATATGAGATAAATCAACTCAAATTACACTTTATGGAGTGATAAAAGACTCTAAATTATGGGGATAAGTCTGAAGAATATATGCCTAATCAACCCCCCCTAAGTTAAAACTTTGATCGTCCCGAGCAATGTAAAAGAAACAAACCCAGGTCAAACTCATGAAAAACATTTTATTGGAATAGAATACGTCTTTCGCGGGTAAGAGATTGCATTTAGCGTATGCAACAAGCCTTTAAACCCCTATGTTACCAGAATAGGACGAATGGTGTCTGGTGACGGTTTGAAGTGAATATACCCACAAAATTCGGTTTCGACACAAGAAAAATCAAAATACTTTTAAATTGTACAATTTAAATTCCCAAAAAAATGGTCACCATAAATTCATATTCAAGAGTCTTAAATCATAGTGTTTGTGTGCGAAGCCAAAAATCAAACCACAAATTTCCACCGATTGATCATCATGTTACTTTCTGAAAATTCATTTTGATTCAATTTCTCAAGGATACACTCACAAACGAATCACTCGTAATGTGGTTATTTCTCTCGTTATGTGTGATTTATAAGAGTAAATATAATGAAACACAAGTTCACGCACACAAATTTGAAAAGACGGAAATTTTTTTATGGTGAAAAGATCTCTTCACTAGATTACGGTTATTGAAAAACGGGAAATATCATCTTTTATTCACACCATTTAACCTCTCGTATTATCTTTTCGTGTCTTATCTCTCCACGTAGTAGCTAATTTTGAAACTCAAACTCGGTTATAACTTTCTCAGGGTTTAAGACGCATTGGGAGTGATTGGGAACTTCGAAATTGGAAAAGTTTCTTATGATGCCCTTTAGTGCTTTTTTGGGCTTTTGCTCATTTTTCGGTTCTTTTTCCATTCATTCTATTTTTCACATTTTTCTTTTCTTGCTATTTTTGTTGAGCATTTTTCTTTTCTTTTTTCTTGCCCCTTTTTATTCACGTTTTGGACTTTATTGATGAAAATTCTAATTTTCACAATTCCTGACTATTTGAGTTTTTCGGGTTACCAAGCGAAAAGGGAAATTTTTATTAGGCTCAAATTGGGTTACAAAGGGTAAAAATTTACAAATTTTCATAGCTAATATTTTTGGGTAACAAACGATGGCCTACTTCATTGTCCGAATTACTCATTATTTTACCATATGCGTCTCGAGATTAATTTAGTTTAGAGATATTTTAACGCGTATTTCAAGACAAAATCTCACACGTTTTCCTTAACCAATCAAAACAAAGGAATAGATATCCTCAACGACTTATTTTAAAGATGAAAAGAACTTTGAGTTAACCATTAACTCGAATGAATTAAAAAACTCACAAAAAGTGATAGGCTCGAAATCTCACCGGGTTAGTTAATCTCCACACTTATTCGTAAAGTTGTCAATTTTCTTTCAATTTCCATCTTGGGTCAATTTCGGCTTAGTGCATTTGATTTTTTCCAATTTGAGACTTCATACAAAATTTTGTGACATTTTTTAAAAATTTTAATTCCAATTTTTATTTATTTTGAAGAAAAATATTTTGGGCTTTTTCAAAATTTTCAATTTTTTTGGAAATTTTTGAAGTTTTCTATTTTTTTTAGTTTTGGTGCCTTTTGAACTTTGTGAAATTTTTTAACCGCATGCGTACCCTCCCCCCCCCCCCCCCCCCCCCCCCCAAAAAAAAAAAAAAAACTTAGACTTTTGCAAAGTCCCTATGCAAAAGGACTAAAAACTAAAATAAATAGAGAATGCATATAAAATAAAATAAAAGTACAAAATGCAATAATAAAAACAAGCAAGTGTATGAAATGAAAAGGATAGACATATCAAAGTTCTCCATTATAAAAAATAAGTACAAACAGTTAAGTACACAAAATGTGAAGAACTACATAAGACAAACAACAAAACAAGCATTGGGCTACTAAGGGAAGCTCTCCATGCCCTCTCAAAACGTGTGTTTGAACTCCTATCCTCTCATAACTTACACTTACGGACTCCTAACGACCCTAATTCTAACTCTAACTAATGTACACAAGAGTCACCCCATACACGTCGGGGGTGCGACAACCGCTTACAACCTTAAGAGTTCATTCGACCCCACTCACGGGGTTGCATGCTCTCCTTAGCATCCTAGGATCGTAAACCAACAGTTGGAACAAGTTGGGACCCTTCTCAAAGGTAAAGGAGTCACCTTGAGGTTCGTGATGTGTATCCTGAATGGAATTACTAAGGTTCCTAATAGAATTGTAACTTACTTGTCCCGCCTTGGAGTGCTCCTCACGATCGAATTTAGAGGGAATTATTAAACCTCGATCTCTCTCGACTTCAGGAATGCTTGGGTCGGGCGCTAAGTCAGAAGAGACTTGAGTCTTATCCTCTATTGCATCCTAAGGCTCCAGTGGCACAAGTGGATGCTCACGAAGAGGAATATCATTTATCTGATTTCTCTTCTCACTTTCTTCGATGTGATTACATGAGTTCAATTGAGATTGGACGTCAACAATGAGATTCCTATCCACCGGCCTGATTTTTCCCTCAACTTGTCTTAGGTTCATGGTGTCTCTCACTTGCTCTGTCTTCAACCCCTCACTCTCATACTCAACTAGGTGATCTCTTTCACGTTCCTCATTCATCACTGTCTCACTAGCTTTAACACGGCACACCCCTAACGGATTACTCACGTGATTCCTCTCGTACTCGTGTCCTATGACTTCTATAAGATTCGTCTCTCTCGTCTCACTCTCATCACCCTCGAGTTTAGTGTTGTTAAATATATTTGTCTCAAGGGTCATGTTCCCAAATGTTAGATTCATTCACCCACTTCTAGTATCAATAAGTGCATTAGCCGTAGCTCAAAATGGGCGGCCAAGGTTGACGAGAACATGATTGCTCGGGAGAACGGATGGCTCTTCATCCTAAATGATAAAATCCACCAGGAAGTAGAAAGTGTCAATTGGACGATCATATCTTCAATGATTCCCAGAGGCATCTTCACCGAGCGATCCGCAAGTTGGAGCGTCATATTTGTGGGTTTAAGATCCCCCAAATACAGTTTCTTATAGATGGAATAGGGGAGGATGTTAACACTCGCCCCTAAATCTATTAGCACTCATTCGATTTTGTTCTTCTCCATGATGCATGAAATGGTCACCCAGATCTTTGTATTTGAATGAAAGGTCACTCAACTATACCAGGTGACGTTATGTGCCAAAAACACATTATTCTTTACCTTTAGCCTACGTTTCACCGTGAGTAAGTCCTTAAGTAACCTAACGTACGCGGTAATTTGATTGATAGTCTCGAGAAAAAGTAAATTGATATCTACTTGCTTGAGGACGTCCAGAACATCGTCAAGGGAGGTCCCTTTTTGAGACAGGACCAATTGTTGAGGAAACGGTGCAGCAGTGGGTGGTCTCACAATGACCTTGGGCCCACTAGTGTTGTCTTCACCGTCACTCTCAGTTAAGGGGGCATCTTCGGCCTCTTTCATGTCGGGCGAGACTTCCTCGTCTTTTGGTTCCTCGTGTGGGGGAGGTGAAAAATCAATGACCCTCCCACTACGTAGAGTGGTAATTGCCCTATATTGCTCAGGATGCTTGTGGGATGTAGCACTAACACTAGACTGACCTTGGGAAGGTTTTTGGCCTTGGGCAAAAACTTACCCTTCTCTTGGATATGTAAAGCGGATTGAAACCTAAAGATACTAGTGTTGATCTCATTGAACATTCGCTCATGCTTAGCATTGGTTTTTGGCCTCGAGAGTTCTCCTCAGCGGGGTGATGTACGGTGCGGGAGGTGGTACTTGCATATATGTTGGCATAGGTGGTGATTGTTGAAAATAGGGAGGTGGAGTTGGAGGGGCAATGTGTGAATTAGGATTCATAGCAGCGTGTTGTTGCGTATAACTGAACCTAGGACGGTTCCTCCACGAAGGGTTGTATGAATTTTTGTGAGGGACGTTGAAGTTACCTTTAAACTCTCCTACCACATTTACTTGTTCTTGAAGCATGATATTGTAGACGGGTATCGTCGGACATTCCTTCGTTTAATGGCTCGCCTCACAAATAGCACACACTTTCTCATTCACGACTCGAGTGGGTTTAGTAGTTTCTCTTGAACGGGAGTCGGGGATATCCTCTATTTGTCTGGCAAGTTTATTGAATTTATACTTCCACTCAGCATCCTTATCCAAATTGTAGATTTCGAACGCGAAAGGAGTAGAGGACGTCTGGCGGACCCGATTTTGGGCATTGAGGTCAGATGTATCCCACGCTTGGGTAGTATGGGTGACATACCTAAGATGAGCATCATCATCGTTACCATCTAGCTCCCAAAATGGTCTTTCGTACATAGTTTGAACGAGTTGCTTAGATGCAATAGTAAGCCCCTGTTGGAAGAAGGACATAAGATGATGCTTTTTGAATCCATGATATGGGCACGAGCTAACTAACTCTTGTAATCGTTTCCAACACCGGTCAAAAGAATCATTATCTTGTTGGTTAAAGGCTTGAATTTGAGCCTTAACAGAGTTGGTTCTATGTTGTGGAAATAATTTCAAGAGAAACTTCGGCTGCATATCCTTCCGGGACGTAACAAAGTTCGGTGGTAAAGACCATAGCCAGGTCTTAGCTTTATCTGTTAAGGAGAAGGGGAAAAATTTTAGACGTACGATGTCTTGCGTGAAAGCTTGATCACTAAATGTTTCTCACTCCTCTTCGAACTTGCGGATGTGTAGGTATGGCTTCTCCGTATCCATACCGTGAAATGTGGGGAGAATTTGTATCATCCCATTGCGAAAGTGGAACTACTCGGCATTATATGGAAGTAGGATGCACCCAGGGGTGACAGTTCGCTCAGGATATAGAAGATCTTTCATGGGACAATATGGTAAGCTTCCCTCACCCGTACCGAAACTGGCGATATCCGACATTGGTGTCTCTCCAATTGACTCAGATTCCTCACTCGATGTTCTAGAAGAGTGACTCAGCATGTGACTTGTGATGGAGTTTGGATGTGTAGAAGGTGGAACCCAGAATTGTGGGACACATAGAGTGGGGGGGCTATCAGGGTTGTACTCAACTATGGGAGTTCCATGAATGCGTGTTAGAGTAGCTTGAGGGGTTTGAGGCGAATTTTGCATTAATAAACTGTGAGAGATATAAAGAAAAAAAAATTCTTTTTTTTTTTACTTTTCTGATTTTTTTTTTTGGGGGGTGGGGGTTGGGCATTTTAAGTTTTGGATACAAATTTGGGATTACATCAACTAACCCAAAATTCTACCTAGTTCCCCAACAATGGCGCCAAAAACATGACGCGAGTGAAAATGTGTCTATTGTGCGTTCTAATATCGGTTCAAGTGAAAGCCGGTCTCTCAATTAATAACCCGGTAAGACGGGGTCGAATCCATGGGGAATTAAGACGATCGCTCGTGACGACATAGGCAAGATGACTAACCCTAAACTGACTCGAGAAAAGAAATGAAAAGGTGATTAATTTTGGAATTGAATTCTACTATCTAAATGCAAACTCAAATTAAAATTACTAACTAAACTAAGTGCGCAAAATTAAAACTACTGCAGGTGATTAACTATGAATGATAAAAGTAGGTTGAAATACAATCCCCCAAACCCTAGTACGTTTACCGGATATAAAACTAGCTTTTAAATTAGATAACTGATTAAACTCGATCTTTATTAATCTCAAGCATTACATATATGAGGGTACCAGCAAGAATAAAGTGGTGTCAAAATAATAAACACGTGCGTCGCATCCTTAAACACCCCAGCTACCTAGGGCAAACGAGGTTAAAACACATACGACGATTGTGATCAGTACACAACACGATTCAATCATTATTTAATTCGAAGGAAAATTTTTTATACCTGCAAACCACATCGGGTTGGGTTCATGCACCCCAACCCTTAGAAATCTAGCTAGACCTGACTAAACTATGGTTGAACAAGATATCTATATTGCATGAATTCATAACTGCGTGAAAAATGGGACGAAACTTGTAAAGAAGAATTGTAACCTAATTTTTATGAATCATCAAAGACAAATATGAAAGAAATTGAAAGCATGAAGAAACTATTACTTGGAATGAAGAAAAATCTTGAATTAATGCCTAAAAGTCGAACAATATTTGAAGAAAGCAATTCCTTAGGCTTCTTGGCTTCAAAATCTCTCTAAAACTTACAAAAAGATAACCCTCTTAAAGTCCGACAATAATTTGGAATAAATACCCAACAGATTTACAATATTTTGAGCTAAGTACAACTTTAATTTGGAAACAGATTAAGTTAGAAAATCAATAGCCGAACCGATCCGGTTTGGGGTCATCGGTTTGGTTTAGTATACTGGACCATTTCATTTTTTATTCTCATCGGATCAGTCCACTCTTTACAAGAAATTGGCCTCCACCGGACTGGTTCATTTTTTATCGACACCGGATCGGTTCGGTGATATTTTTCTTCCTTCTCTTCTTGCGATTTTCTCTCAACTTCAAAGATTCATAACTTTTGATCCGGAACTCAGATTTGGACATCGTTTTTCCTATGTGCTTGTAGACTCGAGGTATTTAACTTTCATTTTGGTCTCTTTTCCGAATTCTAGATTAAAATTACCCTTTTTCCCTTTGATTTTTCTTCTTTTCTTCTCTTCCTTTCACTCGGTTTCTTTCTTTCTTTGTGTAAACTAAAGATATGCAAAAACTATGAGAAATACACGAAACTTGAGGTACTCATTAGAAAATGTCAATAGCAATTAATATGAGATAAATCAACTTGAATTACACTTCACGGAGTTATAAAAGACTCCAAATTACGGGGATATATCCGAAAAATTTATGCCTAATCATCCCCCATACCTATAGGGATGATCCCCACTTGTTCCGATTATTGGTTTACGATGTGAGGAAGATGGAGATGAAGTGAGCATCGGACCCCGTGTAAAGGGTCAGGAGAGTTTTAGGAGAAAGAGAGTGGTGGTCACACCCCTAACCTATATGGGGTGATTCTTGTTGTATAATAGTGAGTAGAGTTAGTTTTAGGGTAGTTTAGAGGTCCGTAGAAGTGTGATTTAGGATGGTTAAGAGCAACACGTTGGGTTTCACGTACAGGAGAGCATATGCGCGTTACGAGAGCGAGGTTGAGGTGCCCCGGGATCCGTAAGTGTTTAGGGAGGTTTAAAATACATTAGAGAGGAGAAATATGGGGTCGAACCCTCAGCCTATGAGAAAAATAAAAAATAATGTGTTTAGGCAGAGGGAAACCGCCGAATCGCAGGTCGAGCCTGTTTGGATGCGAATCGGTTCATTCCAACCCCCGAACCAGTTCGGAGCACCTTCTATAGATTCTTCCCCCTTTCGTTTTCCCACTAGATTTATTCACTTCATTCCCCCATATCCCTCCCACTTCATTTGGAAAATAACGTAATGACCAATCAGTGGAAGTTAACGGTTTAATTTTCAGTTTTCCGCATACACACTATGAATTGAGATCTAATAAATAAAAATTTGAAGTGATTATTTTTCTAGAATTTAAATTGTACAGTTTTTAGTTATGTTCATATTTTTTTAGTCTAAAAATAAATTTTGTGGGTAAGTTCATTGCAAACCCTTACGAGACATCACTCGTCCTTCTAGGGTAATCAAAGGATTTAACGGCTTGGTGTATATGCTAAATACAATTGTTTGCCTGCGAAAAAGGTATCTGATCACATTAGTTATTTAGAAGTCCATTTAAACTCATGCTCTTATTGTTTTACATTACGTGAGACGAGCAACGTTTTAAGTTAGGGGGTATGATTAGGCATAAATATTTCATATTTATCCATTTAATTTCGATTCTTTTATGGTCTTGTGCATTGCTTTTAACCCGTATACATCTCATATTTATGCTACTAACCCTTTTCGACGAGTATTTCATGTTTTGTGTATTTCTCTCATGTTTTATAGGTAATTCGTCCAAGTGGATGGAAGAGAAAAGCCAAAATAGTAAAAGAAGTGCAAGAAAGGTAAGTCAAGGGTATTTTCATAATTTTACATCCAAAACCCGAAGGAGGATCCAATTGGAAAGTTGAATACGTTCAAGTCAAGAGAACACAAAACGGCACCTCAATTCGAGCTACGGTTAAGAAGTTATGCATGTTTGAAGATTGGGATAAGAATCGATAGGCGGAATTACAAACAAGTAAAATTAGAGCATGCAAGGCATCACTTAGGCAGAGCCTAGGATCCAAAACGGTGGGCAAACCAGTTTTCCTTTCGTAATGCTTCATAACCGTCACAAAAATTGTCACACTTAGTAACCGTGACAAATTACCTAAAGCGGATATTTTATTTTGGCGCTATTTTCAAGACTAGAGAATTTTATGTTTTGAAGAATCTTCTAAACGACTTCGGGACCTATGTAAACATGTATTAGGAGTATTTTAACTGGGATTTTATGAAGGGGGAGATTAGAGTGGTAGAGGAACATCTAAAGAAAGATTTATTTCCTTTCATGCTTGCAACTTCAATAAAGAGTTGATTATTTTCGGTTTATTTCTTTCAAATCTTAGTTTGTGTATATTCTCGCTTCTCTACCCTTTTGATAATATTATTTACATGCTTTATTCTTATTTATCATTTATCATGTCATCATACAACGTAAATAATACATGCATAGTTAGATTTAATATGTCCAACTAGGTTTCCAAGGGTTGGCATGCATGAACCCAACCCTAAGTGCCCACATGGATATAAAAATATGCTCCTGAGTTAAATAATTAATTGAAGACGTGGCATTTTGTTAATACATCCATCGTAGGACTTTTAACTCCGTTCGGCCATGATAACCGGAGTGTTTAAGAATGCACGCGTATTAACAATATTGTCACGTGTTTTATTTTTATTCATGATTACGTATTGTGAGGGTTAATTCCTTCATATATGTAATACTTGAAATAAATAAAGTCTTTGTTTTAATTAAGTGTTTAATTCTCGACTAGTTTTGTATCTGATGAAATTACTAGGGGTTGGGGGATTATATTTCGACCTTATCTTTCTTTCATATTAATTCATCAGTCAATCTTCAGTCTTACATGCATAACTAATTTAGATAGGATTTAATTTCTTTTGTAAGAAGTAGTATATAGATTCTCATCATAATTATCTTTTCTTTTTCGCGAGTCACTCGTTAGGGTTAGTCATCTTACTTAGTAGTCGTCACGAGCGATCGTCTTAGTCCCTGAGATTGACACCCGATTTACCGAATTATTACTTGAGCGACCTGTTTACACTTGAATCGTATTTACATTCATTATAGACACATTTTGAGTCGCGTCAATAGCTACCCTTAAAAGGCTATAAGTAACGGTAAGCTTGTACAAGGTTTTTTCCTTACTTAGCCACTACACCAAAATGGGTAAATTGGCACCCTTCCAGTGGTCAGCCTTGTCACGGTCATTGACCATGATAAAAAAAAAACACGTATTTTTTATCACGGTCAATGACCGTGACAAGGCCATGACAAGTACTTGTCACGGTCAATAACCGTGACAATTCTTATAATATTGTCACGTTCAAGGACCGTGACACATCCGTGACAAATTTCGCAGCAAAAAACCCTTTCCCCTCCTTTTTTCCCCCCATCGATTTCTTTCCTCCTTTTTTCTCTCTCTTTACACTGCTCTCCCTTTCTCTCTCTCTCTCTCTCTCTTTACTTTCAATTTAGTTTCTCTCTCTCTCTCTTACATATATATATATATATATATATGTGTGTGTGTGTGTGTGTGTGTGTGTGTGTGTGTATATGTGCGTGTGTGTGTATGTGTGTGTGCGTGTGTGAGGGGTGGGGGGGAGAGGGGGTGGTGGTGGGTGTGTGTGTGTGTGGTGGGGGAAGGGGGTGGGGCAGGGTGTGTGTGCATGTGTGTGTGGTGGGGTGGGATTGTTTGTGTGTGTGTGTCGTGGGGGAAGGGGGTGGGGCAGGGAGGGGGAGGAGGGGGCAGGGATGGGTGGGTGGGTGGTGGGGTAGGGGTGGGGGTGGGGGGTTGCGTGTGTGTGTGTGTATATGTGCGTGTGTGTGTATATGTGGGTGTAGTGTGGGTGTTTGTGCGTAGTGTCCCTTGTAAACGAATTGATTGATTATTAATTTTTTTAGTAAATTAATATATGATTTCCCCTCATTGTAAATTAGTAAATTAATAATTGTATACTTTAATTGTTAGTTTAATTGATGAAAATAATGAATTGAGTAGATGAATTAGAAGGAGTACGGGATACACATTTGTTGTTGACGTTGTTGTTGGATTATAGTGGATCGATGTTGGGTTGGTTAATTAAAAAAGTGGCATGACCACTGGATTATTGTCCATATGGGGGTGGGATTTTTCAAATTTTTTTGAAAATTACTTTGTATATCGAACAATATATATATATAGTATGATAATTAAATGAAAATACTTGAAATTACATATAATGCGCATAGATACTAGCCTTCTAGTTCTTATGCGTACGCATTCAATAGCCCTTAGACCCGTTCGAGAGTCATTACCCCTGTAATGAGATCTCTCGAATTGTCCCGTTTGGACAGTTTGGGACTGCATAATTTCTGTATAATATTCTTAGTGGCTTAAAGTTGTTACTTTTGGAGGAAGTTCTGCAGTCGTATCCTAATGTTCTCTGGGTACATACTAGATTGACAAGTGTGATTGTTATTTCAATTGAGCAATTGAAATAACACTCACACTTTCCAATCTACGTCGTGTACTTGGAGAACTACGGGGATATGCTGTCGAATTTTTTTCAAATCGTAACAATGTGCATGAGCTATTAAGTATATTACAGAAAAATGCGGTCTTGAATGGGATAGGACCACTCACCCTTTAGAGGAGATGGAGGAAATAGAAATTTCTATTATAAATTGAATTTGAAATTTAAAAATCGAATATAAATAAGACATAATTAAATGAAACATACTATAAATCTAAGTTTTGTTTACCTTTAATAGGTGATTAGTTGTGGTAGTTGTGATGGGATACTCGAAATACAAAGAGTGGATGGGTGAGATAAATAGAATGGGAGATGTGTTTTGTAGAGGTGCTAACGAATTTGTGAAATACGCAAAGAGATGTCATAATGATGAAGAGTTTAGTGTCCGTGTGCTAGTGTAAGAATGGTAAGGTGTTTGAGTGGAAAACAGTTGAACTACATTTGTTAAGATCGGGTATGTAAGATAGTTATCAATTTTGGAGTTTTCACGGTGAATTGAAAGTTCCTTTTGTCCCCGACCAACCTTCATAACAACCTTCAACAAGTAGGATAGATGTAGAAGGGGACGACGTAGATCATAATATGTTAGAGGATTTAGTTGATGATGCGTACGGAGTTTATGAAGCAGAGGAGAATGAGGTTACTGATGATGTAGAAGGTTTAAGTGCTCGTGAAGATATCACGATAAAACTTGACGATGACTACCAAAGTTTAAAATTTAAGGCGACCCAATTGTTATACTCTGGATGTGAGAAATATCGAACAACTTTACATGCCATGGTTGGTTTGCACAGTTTGAATATGCAGTACGATTTGTCTGGCTATAGCGTGACAGGAATTCTGAAATGGGTGAAGGGCTTATTACCCAAGGAGAATACACTTCAAAATAGCTATCCTGCTATGAAGAACAGTTTGAAAGGTTTTGGAATGAAGTATAAATTGATTGATGCTTGTGTGTATGACTGCATACTATACCGAAAGGACTATGAAAATATCAATCGTTGTCCGGTATGCGATGAACCTAGATATGTCCAATCTAGTAGTAAGGAAGGCACAAGATCAAAAGTGCCTCAAAAAGTGTTGAAATATTTTCCCATTGGGCCTAGGTTAAAGTGATTTTTCACAGTACCATAAATAGAGGAGGCAATGACTTCGCATGCTAGGGCAGAAGTAGGGGGTAATATCATGCGTCATCCTATTTATTCTACAGGCTGGAGGAGGATAAATTATGAGTATCCAGATTTTTCTCGAGAACAACGCAACATTCGTTTGGCTATATCAACAGATGGTTTCAATCCATTTGGAAATCTAGGCACCAATCAGAGTGTATTGCCAGTGATCCTAGCCCCACTCAACCTCCCTCCTTCACAGTGTATGAGACCTGAATTTTCGATGATTGCTTTGTTGATACCTGGGCCATAGGCACCAAGTGATGACATCGATGTCTACCTAGATCCTTTGGTAGAAGAATTAAAGGAGTTGTGGGAAGAGGGTGTGCAATCATTTGACTCTTTTAGAAAAGAAGAGTTTACGCTGAAAGCTATGTTGATGTGGGAAATTCATGATTTTCCAGCTTATGGGACATTATCCGGTTGTGTAGTATATGGTTATTTGGGGTGTCCTATTTGTGGAGAGGAGACTAAAGCTCTTCGTTTATCCTTTAGCTCAAAAAATTTATACCATTACCACGGGAGGTTTTTACCCTCGGCTCATAGTTTCAGATTTGAGAAAGGTTCTAATTTTTTATTGGGTGGGGTTGAACATAGGCTACCGCCGAGATCACTTTAGGGTTCAGAAATTGAAAGTAAATCTTCTGAATGTGGCCCTAATATGCCAGGTAAGAATCCCAAATTTAAGAATGTCAAACATAAGAAGACCCCAACTGGGAATGAAACTGAGACAAGAAAGGCATGGTCTAGGAGGTCAATTTTATTTGACTTGCCTTATTGGAAGAATAACTCGGTGCGCCATGTATTGGATGTGATGCATGCAGAGAAGAACTTCGATGAACATATTGTGGGCACTTTCCTTGGGGGGGAGTCATTCGAAGGATGGAGAAAATGCACGAAAAGACCTTAAATCGTTGAAACTTAAGCCACAACTATGGTTGAAAGAAGATAGTAGGATAAGGACAATAATTCCCCCTGGTGCGTTTACTTTGACGAGTGGGGAAAGGAAGGTGCTTTTAGACACAATGTATAATTTGAAGGGCCCATCTAATTTTACGTCCAACTTGCAAAGGATTGTCAATTATGCTACTCGTGATTTACATAAGTGTAAGTCCCACGACTGGCATGTGATCATGCAATTGGTTCCTTTATTGTTTAAGTAATTTCCCCCAGCATTCTTTGACATAAGTGTTCACTTGTTGGTACACCTATGCGACGAGGCACTTCTTTGTGGTCCAGTTAGATATCTCTGGATGTATCCATTTGAAATATTGATGAAATTTTTTAAAGATAACGTCAAGAATACGTGATACATTGCAGGATCACTTGAATAGGAATACATTACCGTGGAGTCATAAATATATACTCGGGAATATACGCCTGACTCGACCAGCGTTGATGACACTGATGAGTTCTTCGATGATGGTGGTCATGTGATGGGAAAATGAGTGAAATTAACGAGTTTGCAACTTGAACAAGTAGCTCGTTATCTATTTGACATACATGAAGATGTCGAAGAATGGAAAAAGTAAGTTTCGATTATTATAATGTTTAACATTATTTTAGATTATTTTATACATGATTAATTTTGTAATATGCAGAAAATATGAAGCCTATGAGAACAATAAAAGACGAAAAACAATGGTACAATTAGACAGCGAATTTAGACTGTGGTTGACATAAGAGGTAATTATAATGAAAATGGTCGTTCTATAACGTTACATTACACTCAAATTTTACAACTAATATAATTAATTTATCTATATTCTCAACTCTTAAAGACGGGTGATGCGACATCAAGGATTGCTCGTCTAGCCACTGGACCATTGTTCGTGGCACAAGAGTACAAAATGTATCGATTAAACGGTTACGTTTTCGGCTCTAAAATGTACGAGGAAAGTACAAATGTACAGAACTCGGGCATTTCATACAAAGCTCTTACTTTATTTCGAGCAAGCGCAAAAGATAAAAACCTCATTGAAGCTAAAATGACTTACTATCGTGTAATTCGAAATATATTTGAATTGGATTATATAAGCTTCAAAGAAGTTGTATTTTACTGTGACTGGGTAAGAGTTGAGGATAAAAATGCTTGTAAAGTTGATCCTGTCACCAATTTGATCATGGTTGACTTGTCCAAGTTGAAGAGCAACGACCACATGAGCGATGAGTCGTTTGTTTGTGCATTTCAAAATGTTAACCAAGTGTTTTACTCGGAGTATATCAACAAGGAGCCGTGGTCAATTGTCCAACATGCGCCAAAGCGTCTAAATAGTAGTGTGGAAGACTTGGCGGCTCCTACCGAATATCAATCCATTTTTTATGATAACCCGAATTTTAAACAATTTTTTAATTTGTAATAAATATTCCAATTTGTACCGAAACATCCATTTTTAATGCTTTTAATTGATTTGCACTTTATCATTTTCACTCTTGTGTTGTGTGCGTGTGTGTGGGCAGTAGGGGTGGGGGTGGGGATGTGTAGTGTGCGTGTGTGTATGTAGTAATTGTACATATTTGTAGTAACAATTCATTTTGATTTGTACATATATGTGCATGTGTGCGTGTGTGCGTGTGTGTGTGTGTGTGCGTGTGTGTGTGTGTGGTGGGGAGGGGGTGGGGTGGTGTTGTGTGTGTGGTGGGGGATAGGGGGTGGGGATGTTTGTGTGTATGTGTGGTGAGGGGAGGGGGTGGGGCAGGGTGGGGGGAGGGGGAGGGGGCAGGGATGGGGGGATGTTTAACAGTAACAATTCATTTTTATTTGTAGTAATTGTACATATTTGCATGTCTTCTTCTAATTCATTTTGATTTGTACTAATAACATTTTGTTACAACAAATGTCTCCTTCAGGTATTAAGGCGAGGATGATGTTGGTTATGATGATGTCATCTGGACTCGGTGGTAGTGGAGGCAACGAGGGCTCCTTGACCCCTAGGCTCCCTAAATATGGCAAATTGGGGATGGCCATCGAGAACAAGTCGGGGCTATTAGCGAGATCCCTCAAGCTGGTAAAGACATTCATCGACCCGGGGTACATTAGTTGGAAGGAGGTGTCATATGAGCTCAAGTTAGCTGTTTGGGTGGCACTACAGGTAATGTATTTACATTTATATTTATATGAATATTTCAATTTCAATTTCATTTTATATTTATGTTTATATTTATTCGCAACTAACATTGTATTTGTTGGACAGGAACAATTCAGCCTGGATCCAAAGCTACGCGATTCCATCTTGGAGCAGTTGAGGGAGCAACACAAGACGTGGAAGAAAAATATGCAGACCCAGTACTTTGGGAAGACACGAGAGTTCGTTATCCGAATGCGTGAATCTGTCCCGTCGAAGGAGTCGATCTCATTGGCAAAATGGCAACAGTTCATTAACAATGAGATCGGGGAGCGACAATTGGCATCTCGCCAATCGGGGAGGAAAAACCAGGCAAAAAAGATAGACGTGCACTTCTCCGAACGGACGTCTTACGCCGAGGTGGAGCATAGGATGATGGTAAGATTTAATTTTTCTATAACTATAGAAATATATTATTATGCACTATTTTACATTACGGGGTGATAGCGCGCGAGAAGTGTGCGCGTGTAAGTGCCCAGTCGTTGTTTTCTATCTCGCCGCGACTATACAATCAAACATAAATTAATACTACACTTGCGAGGCAAGCACAGCGGTAAGTAGGGTATCGAAAATCCACAGGGACAAGATGCTAGAATTTATAAGATTTAGTGCTCCGAAATAAAAGTGTAAAGATGATTACAAACTAAAAAGGAAAAAATGCATCAAAGGGAAATGTTTAACCAGGCAAGGGAAAATAAACTAGATTAACAAAGCGATAAAACTATAGGTTGCATCGAATATCCCTCACTCGGGTTAATTTGTATAAAATGGTTACATGGGTCGACGAGTTATTACAAATGCGTCTCGTTTCGACAGTTAATTAAATCAAGGATTGTCACGCCCCTAAATCCGCATAAAAGCCTAATAAGATTTTGGCGTCAACAAATATCCCGAAAATTGCACGCGAAAGGTCGTAAGCATGGGACATACATGATATGCCCCATCAAATCTTCTAGGCGTAATAACTAGGATAACGCACTCGAAATACATCCGTAAACACTATCACCAAGAAAAGCAACGCATTAACCCGAGTGAGTTCCATTCAAACACAACCTAATTTAAATTACCTAGAAAGCATGTTAAAAATGCAATAAGTAGAAAGCGATAAATAAACACGATAAATCTACCTAGAAAGCGATTAAAGAAAGCAAGTAAAATAATTAACAAAGCAAGCAAATCTAATTATCAAAGCAAGAAATAAGTAAATACACACTATATTGATGGAGAGGATGATGAATAGTGCAACATTCAACCCAAATGGGGTGTCAATCCGAGAACAATTGAAGAAGAACTCTCCAAAACCCTCAAATCCTAAGTTATTCTACCCAAAAACTATTCTAAAACATTGATATCTGTTATTACAACAAAATTGGGTATTTATAGTAAGTGGGAATTAAAATAGAAAAGAAAAGAAGAAAGAAATTAAAAGGCAAAATATCTCCTGAAAACAGGGGATCGATCGATTGACCAAAATCATCAATCGATCAAGAAGAAAAAATTCCACTGTCGAGAAGGATCGATCGATCTACCAAAATTGCCGATCGATCGATCAAGCAGGTATCAGCCCACTGCATGCTGCTTTGGGATGCTTGCTTTTCTCATCCGCTAGAATCGCCATAACTTCTTCATACGGACTCGGAATCGCGCATCGTTCGCTGCCACATGAATCTTGCGAGGAGGGTTACAACTTTCGTGTAGGTGTTGGACCAGGTGCCCAATCTGTGAAAAGACTAAAATGCCCTTGAACGTGCGATCGCATACGAAAATCAAGCGGAATGCGTCCGAACTTCACACTTAGCATCCAAATACCTATAAAAGCTCAATTAACCCCTGCAAAACATGTTAACGTAGAAATTAGAGGTTGTCTAGTTAACGAGCATAAATATAGGGAATAAGATACCAGAGGGAGCTAAAATGCGTCGGTTCGAGGGATGAAATACACAATATTTGCGTATGATCACACCCCCTAAATTACACATTGCTAGTCCCCTAGCAATGAAATAGGATGCAACAAGAACTACAAAAAATCAAAAGCAGGAGATAGTACAAAAGTATGGTATAAAAGAAAAAGGCCACTTTTGCGGGCGATTCGATTACATTTAGCGTATGCAATAAGCCGTTAAACCCCTAGGTCACCCTAGTCGACGAGTGTCGTCTCGTGAGGGTTTTCAGGGATGGTACCCACAAACATCACATGGTTTCCTCAAAATATGCCCAACCCAACATGCGACAAGCCCAACAATAGCGAAAAAGATTTCATACGCATTATTAACAAAATGAATGAAATCAAACAAAAGTCCAAATCATTGGCATTATAGAATGCACCTCATAGAATTAAAATCTTAAAATATGGGAGGGGAGGGACCACATGCAAAGTGTGATTTGGCAAAAAACTTATATAAATCAGATACTAAATAAAGCAGGCGTATATCCAATCCTCATGGGCATTACACTCATCAAGTGAATTCACTCGAAACAGGGAGGTAACACACAGAACATGCAGGCATAAAGAGTACATGTAAATGTCACAAATGAAGAATGCTATATATAAACTGAAAAATTATAATCTCAATGAAAGGATACCGCTCATTAAAAGAGGAGAAATGCATTTTCACAGATTATCAAAACTATTATGACATTTAAATTACATCAACCTAAGATCACATAGGACTTTACTAGGGTTGTAATGTAGGTTAGACTAGGGTACGAAATGAAGGAATGTATGTACTGATTCAAAGTGTTTGAAATGAAAACTCAGGATAATGGAAAAATGCGGGCAATATCAAAATTGGAAAAAAAGTTCCAAAACGGCATTAGATATATCATCGGGGAAAGTAATCAAAGCTTATTGAACACTATACAACATTTACAACTTTCTCTTTCTTTTCCTTTCTTCTTTTTCTCATGTTTTCTTTTGCTTTTTGCTTTGTCTTTTTCCTCACTTTTTCTCTCTTCTCTTTTCTTTACTTTTCAAACTCTCATATGCCTAAATTGCAACCGACATCATAACATCATCATTCAGTACCAAGTAACATTCCAAACAAAGATGTGGAAGGTGTATGTATAGGATAAAACAACAATTTAGAGTTGGTTATGGGATTTGGGTTTTGAAACGAAAGGCTAGGCTCAAGGGGGTTAACGAGGGTAAGTCAAGGCTAATATGGGTGATATAACAAAGATGGACTATGATCATTTCACAAAGTTTACGCAATTTTCAAGTCAAAATAATATATGAAAATCATGATCAAGCAACATATTTCAAGTATGAACTCAATTAATGAACGATCAAATGAAAGAATAGTGATATTACCAACGAATTCAACGTTTTCAATGAGGAAAGAATTGGGTATACACTCACAAACAACGAAAGGTACAAAGCTTACTCGGTGTAAGTATATACAATGCAACAAAAGATTACCGAGTTATAAAAATCTTAAACCAAATCAATAGAATGATAAAAGTGCATGTGCTCATGGGATTAAAGTTTAATTCGTGAAGTTATTCATAATATTAATAATCGAGACTAAAGTCTAATAACTTCTAAAATCGAGAACATGCATCATTGGGCTATCTATTGGATCGGGAAATTATTGAAATTTATCATCGGAAACAAGGGAAAAATGCCCAAAAAAGGAGAAAAAAGAAAGAAAATCTTTTTGAAATTTTTGAATTTTCTAAGAAAAGCATACTAAGTAACTAGCATGTGAGCAAAAACATGGACTAAACAAAGAAATGGATAGAATATCCCACACCCCCTAACTTAAAACTTGACATTGTCCTCAATGTGAATTAATAACCAAGTTAAAGAGAGAAAAAGAGCGATATTACCCAAAATTAGAGCGATCCCCATAAGAACAAGTCCAAAGAATCTACAAAACAAATTAGTACCGAGCATAGAAAAAACAAATAATAAAAAGTTAACTAATTACATTAGACTAAATTAAAAGGGAAGAAAAAATAAAAAAGAAAGAATAAAAAGCTAACTATATACAACCTACTATTTAGGGCTCACACTAACTATACACTAGAAGTCTAAATAGTTGAGGGTCCACCATAAGAACAATTTGACTTTCGAGGATAACTGGTGTACCCTCACATACAAGCATGCCCTCCGAAAAATATGAATTTTGTTTTAACAACAGAAGGCATGTGTAAGGCATAAGAAAGGAACCATCGCCAATTAAAAATTTTGGCGGGACTATGGGGGGTTTAGATTGAACGGGTGACAAGAACATGTGGGGACCGAGAAAAGCTGAATATCTTCCCAATGATTTTGAAATTGAAATGGGAGGCAACACACACAAAGGCAAAGATGCGATCATGGAAGGCGACTCGAGCAAGTACTCCTCATCGACGAAAAGGTTTAAAACATTAAAGTTTGAAACTGAATCATTGGGTACTTGTGACGGTGTGATAATAGAGAATGAAAATGGGGATTAAAGAAAATCAAACTCATGAGATGAATCATCATCGCATGAAGATTGAGTTTCGAAGGAAATAATATCATTTTCAATGAAATGTTCTTCTTTGGGGGCCAAAGAAGAAATCATTTCATTGTGAATAGATATTATGTCATTTTCATCCTCACTTTCAATATCTATTATGCAATGGGAAAAGTCTATAATGGTTTGTTCCAAAGTAGGCACAAGTACCTAATTTGGTTCAAAACATTCTTCGACTTCAAAAGTCTCGGAAGCAAAATCGTCGCCGGACTCAAAAAGTAAATCCAAGTCATGTTCCCATGAACGATTTTCTTCTCAATAACGATTTTCAATTTTCTCGTTTTCATACATTCGCAAGCCCTCACCGAATGTCATGGGTTGATGTGCGGATGCATGAAAATGGGAACTTTGAAAATTACCATCGGACTTAAACGAAAACTCATTATTATAGGAATTTTGAAAACTATTGCAATTCATTTCAAAATTCCTATTATAAGGAGGTAAAGGCCCAAAATCATTGTCATCATCATCAAAATTCCAATAACCCAAGTTTTGACTTTCGTTATACTCGCCCAAAGTCATATTTGAATTTGTTATACTTTGGGATTCTAAGTATTCACCGAAAGTCATGGGATTACGAGCATTTTGAGAATTATAACAATGATTACCGAAATAATTGGAATAAGACATGTTTACCCCAAAAATGGCTCAAAATGGCAAAATTTCACAAAGTAAGTGCGTGCGAGAAATTCGAGCATTTCTAAGTGCACAAATGTGGAAGTCCTGCCAAAAGATTAGAAAATAATACAAATAGAAAGAAAATATTATGAAATGCTAAATCAAATAAAGTCTAAAACAAACTCATCCCCGACAACGGCGCCATTTTGATAGCACATGAGAAGTGTGCTCGTGTAAGTGCACAGCCATTGTTTCTCGCCACAACTATACAAACAAACCTAAATTACTACTACACTTGCGAGGCAAGAACAGCGGTAAGTCGGATATCAAAAATCCACATGGACGAGATGCTAGAATTTATAAGATTTAGTGCTCCGAAATAAAAGTATAAAAGATTATTACAAACTAAAAAGGAAAAGATGCAAAAAAGGGAAATGTTTAATGATTAGGCATAAATTCTTCCGAATTTATCCCTTTAATTTAGTTACTTTTAGCACCTCGAACAATATAATCAATTTGATTTTACCTCATAATCTTGCTACTGACTTATTCTAATGAGTACAACGACTTTATGGTATTTCCTACTGATTTTACATGTATTTGATGTGAATAAAGAAAGAAAGAAATCGAAAGAATCGAGAAAGAAAAGAAGGAAAGTCAAAAGGGAAAAGTTGTACTTTTTACCCAGAATTCGGATGAGGCGTCTAAAGAAAAGTTGAAGATATCAAGTTTATAAGTACATAGGAAGAAACGGCACCTCAATCGGAATCCCGGTGTGAAAGTTATGAGCCGTCAAAGATAGAAGAAAAAGTCAAAGAGAAATTGGACCGATCCGAAATGCAAAGTTCTAGTGAACCACGAACCAAAGACGGATCAAAGCTGATGAAAAATAAATGAACCGATCCATACCAAATTGATTCGGCCAAGAAATAAAAGAACTAATCCGGATCCAAGTCGGATCTAACCGAAAGAATATCGAACCGGTACGAATGTAGAAGGTTTATTTTCTTACTCTTCCTCTAATGGAGAGTCCTGGTTAAGATAAAACCCTTGGAGTCTTGTAGGGTATTTAAAACCCGATTTATTATCATTTTAAGGGATGGGAAAAATCATCTAATTTTTCCCTTGTCAGTTAAAACCCTAGTTTGAAGATTTATTAAAATTCTATTTCCAAGATTGAAGTTTGTTCAGATTTCTGTGATTACAAGTAATTTTAGTTGATGCTTTTAGTGCTTTGGTAAGTTAGTTGATTACTTTCCTCTGTTTAATCTTCCTTCTATATCTTTCTTCAATTCACTCTTAGTTTAATCATGATTTCCTGTAATTCAACAATCGTTTTCATTAATTTCATCATGTTGGAGTAGGTTTTTAAAGGTCGGGATACATGAACTCAACATGATGTGGTAGTTGCATGTGTATAAAATTAATCCTCTAAATTTAACGATTTATTATGACCGTATTGTGTAGAAACATGACAATTGTAGATCTTTGGATCTCGTTTGCTTCAGGGTAACCGGGATGCTTCAAAATGCAATTCGAGTGTGAGTATCGTAATACCGATTTACTCATCCTCTGATTGAGTATGGTGCAGGCTTGAACCTCATATACATAATGCTTGGGAGTACTAAATTTTGGGTCTAATTAGTCACTTAAATTTATGATTAGTTTTATACCAGCAATACACTAGGGTTGAGGGATTGTATTCCTGTCCTGTTTTCTTCATCATATAGTTCGAGCTTTAAATCATTCATCATTATCAGTAATTTAGGTAATTTAGAATAGTTGCATTCTTTCATAATTTCAAAATTGCATTTAGTTGTAGTCAATTCTCAAAACCAACCATCTTTCCTTTTTTTTTAGAGTCAGAGTTAAAATTCCTTCGTCTGTCCAACGTCGTCACAACCCTATTGTCCTATTTCCCTGAGGATCGATACCCGACTTATCGGATTATAACTTGAGCGACAGGCTTGCACTTGAGCCTAGAGAGTACGCACTTCTGAGACACATTCTTAGTCGCATCAAGTTTTTGGCACCGTTGCCGGGGATTTAGGTAGACTTAGGATTAGATCAGGTCAATCTAAAACTTTGACCAAAAATTCCAAAAATCCAAAAACATATTAAAATTTGAAAAAAAAAGCACAAAAATATTCATAATCATCTCTCATAAGCCCGTTAATGCAAAATTCTGAACTCACTCCAACTCCCCATAATACTCCAACTCACAGTCACGAAAATCCAATAGTTGAGTACGACCCTGATAGCCCTCACACTTCTAACGCTCCACAATTTTGGGTTCCACCTCCCACACCGTCACACTCAATCGCAAATAACACTCTGTTTTCCCTCTTAGGACACACTTCAGAGCACGCTTCGAGCATACCCAGTGAGGGCACAAAGCCTTTGAGTGAGAGAAATTTGTCTCAACACGGTGGTGCAGCCGCCGGTGAGGACGAGGCCTCGTATCGCCCTTTGAGAGACGTCTTATATCCCTAGTGCACTGTCACTCTGGGATGAATTTTACTCTCGTATAATGCAGGGCAATTCCGTTTTAGGAATGGGATGATCCAAATACTTCCCACATACCATGGAATGGATTCAAAAAAGCCATATGCCCACATCATGGAATTTGAATAGGCGTGCGAGACTCTCAGCGATCAAAAGATGTGCTTCGCCTTAAACTCTTCCCATTCTCGCTAAAGGAAAAGGCTAAGACCTGGCTATGGTCTTTACCTCCAAATTCAATTTCATCATGGAACGAATTACAATCTAAATTTCTCAAGAAATTCTTTCCTCCACATCGATCGAACTCCATCAAGGCTCAAATTCAAATGTTTCAAAAATTAGAAAATGAGTCGTTCGATCGATGCTTTGAGCATTTCAATGAGTTAATTACCTCGTGTCCCCATCATGGTTTTGATAAAATGAAAATCATTTCCTTTATCCATAATGGGCTCAAGATTAATTCCAAGCAACTCGTTGAAACCATGGTTAGTGGTCCATTTGTCGACTTAGACGCCCACGATACTGAGCTTCACCTGAGGTATGTCACCGAGACTACCCAATCTTGGGATGCATCTGACCCTAATGCTCAAAATTGAAATTGTCAAGTGACCACCACTCCATCGGTGCTCGGCCTATTTCATGTAGAAAAGAATTCTATGACGGATAGTCGACTCGATGTACTTGAGAAGGGACTGCGAGACCGACGTGGGGTGTATGAAAGAGGACCAAATGGATTCATCCCAAAACCCCGTCGAGAAGGTGTGTGCGATTTGTGAGGCGGGTCATTGAACTGAGGAATGCCCGACTATACCTGCCTACAAAGTGATGCTTCAAGATCAAGTCAGTGGTATAGGAGGATTTAAGGGTAATTTTGGTGCACCGCACGGTAATTCTTACAACCCTTCATGAAAAAGACATCTTGGTTTTAACTATGGGCAACAACAAGCTGCGATGAATCCTAATTCACATGCTGCCCCTCCTCCACCACAACACTTTCAACAAGCTCCACACATGCAAGGACATGTGCAAGCACCACCACCTCAAGGCGCATATATCCCTCCACCATAGAAAAGTCTTGAGGATACGATAAACCAATTTATCAATACCCAGAATGCAGCCAATGCTAGATATGATCACATGATCCGTGACATAAATGCAAATATTTCAAAAATGCAATCATCATGGAGTATCCAAGAGAAGGGCAAGTTTCCAGCCCAGGGGCTCCACCTCGACAGAACATCAGGAGCAATGTCAAGATGTGACCACTCTTCGTAGTGGGAGAGTCATTGATTTATCACCTCCCCCACACGACGTAACCAAAGACAAGGAGATTTCGCCCGGCACGAAAGAGGCCGAAGATGTCCCCATGAATGAGAGTGATAAAGAAGACACTGGTAGTGAAACCACCCACCGTGGCACCTTTTCCTCAAAGGTTGGTTCCTTCCCACAAAGGAAACCCCCGTGATGAAGTGCTAGACGTGCTTAAGCAAGTAAAGTTAAATTTACCTTTCCTCGATGCCATTAAGCAAATTCCAGCTTATGCGAAAGTCCTCAAGGACTTGTTAACAGTAAAGAGGAAGATGAAGGTAACGAAAAACGTCTTTCTAGCACAGAACGTGAGTTCCATCCTACTCAATGATCTCCTGCCCAAGTTCAAAGATCCCGGTGCACGCACCATTTCTTGCATCATTGGAGAAAATAAAATTAAAAAAGCCTTACTTGATTTGGGACCAAGTGTAAATATCCTCCCTTACGCCATCTATAGGTAACTTGATTTGGGCGACCTCAAGCCCACAAAGGTCACTCTCCAGTTAGCGGATAGAACCATAAAGATCCCAAGAGGCATAGTTGAGGACGTGGTCATCCAAGTTGACACTTTCTACTACCCGGTAGACTTTGTCATTTGGGACACGGAGCCCTCCTTCACCTCGAGAAATCATGTTCCCATCATTCTTGGGCGCCCATTCTTAGCTACAGCTAATGCAATCATCAATACTCGAAATGGGCAAATGCAACTCACCTTTGGGAACATGACTTTAGAGACTAACATCTTCCATATAGCCCAACAGACGGGGGAAGAAGATGAACTTCACGCGGTGAGCTTAATAGATGAGATCGTAGAGGAGTATTTTGAGGAGAAATATTGTGGAGATGCCCTAGGATCCTGTTTAGTATCGAGCCGCAAGAGTGAGGGAACATACACCAGATTCGAGAGGGAAGTTGAGGAGTTGAGAGAAATACTTGATGAGAGAGCGTGGGACGAGGATGCGAGAGATGTGAATTGGGTTTCTCGATTCGAGGAGCTACCGCCAAGGGAGACACGCATGGTTCCCTCTAGTAAAAAATTTACGACCCTTGAATTGAAGAAACTACCCTCCCATATTAAATATCCATACCTAGGAGCGGACGAGACATTTCCGGTTGTTGTCTCCTCTAGCTTAGACGAAGAGCAGGAGGGTAAATTGCTAAAGATTCTGAGGAAGCACCAAGGTGCTTTTGGTTGGTGCATTACTGATTTGAAAGGGATAAGTCCTTTGATTTGCACCCACAAGATCCATATCGAAGAGGATGTCAACCCTCGAGAGAAATGCAAAGAAGGCTAAACCCTAATATGAAAGAAGTGGTGAGGACCGAGATCATTAAGCTATTAGATGCCGAGATTATCTATCCAATCTCGGATAGCAAATGGTTGAGCCCTATTCAAGTTGTCCCGAAAAATTCAGGCATGACAATGATTGAGAATGCTAAGGGAGAGCTAGTCCCCCAACGTACCACCACCGGGTGGCGTGTTTGCATTGATTATTGGAAACTCAATGTGGGAACTAGGAAAGACCATTTTCCCTTTCCATTTATTGATTAGATGCTTGAGAGAGTATCGGGCCACCCTTACTATTACTTCCTTGATGGTTATTCCGGATATAACTAAATTGAGGTAGATGTACTTGACTAGGAGAAAACGACCTTCACTTTCCCTTTTGGTACGTTTGCCTACAAACGTATGCCATTCAGCTTGTGTAATGCACTCGCGACCTTTCAAAGGTGCATGTTGAGCCTATTTAGCGACATGGTCGAGAGAGGACTTAAAGTGTTCATGGACGATTTTAGCATTTTTGGCACCTCTTTCGATCTTTGTCTAGAAAAACTGGAAAAGGTACTTGCCCGGTGTGTGAAAAAGAACTTGGTGCTAAATTGGGAGAAATGTCATTTTATGGTCACTGGGGGAATAGTTCTTGGCCACATAGTTTCATCCAAGGGGATAGAAGTTGATAGAGCTAAGATAGATGTCATAGCCGATCTACCACCACCAAAATCGCTCAAAGATGTGCGCTCCTTCTTGGGCCACGCGGGGTTTTATCGAAGGTTCATGAAGGACTTTAGCGCCATCGCTAGGCCCTTAAGCAACCTACTCATGAAGGACACCCCATTTGAGTGAACAGAAGCATGCCATAGCACTTTTGAAAAATTGAAAACATGCTTGTGTTCGCTCCCATCATGCAAGTTCCGGATTGGTCCTTACCATTCGAACTTATGTGTGATGCTAGCGATTATGCGATAAGGGTTGTTTTGGGCCAAAGAAAAGATAATAAGGCTCATGTAATCTACTACGCTAGTCGGACTCTTACCGAACCACAACTTAATTACTCCACTAAGAGAAGGAGTTGCTATCAGTAGTCTTTGCTCTTGACAAATTTTGGTCCTACCTTATCGGTTATCCCATCACTTGCTTCACCGACCATGCGGCGTTAAAATACCTACTTGCGAAGAAAGACGCCAAGCCGTGCCTCATAAGGTGGATCCTACTCCTACAAGAGTTTAATATCTCCATTAAATATAAGAAAGGAGTAGAAAATGTCATTGCCGACCACTTATCACGGCTTTCGTCCAACGTGCCTAGTGATCCAATACCTATAGATGAATACTTTTCGGATGAGTAACTCTTTGCTACCTCTTCTTTGCCCTGGTTTGTGGATATCGTGAACTATCTTGTCACGGGAGTCGTCCCTACCGATTGGACACCGCAAGATAAGAAGAGGTTTATTACTTGGTCGTGCATGTTTTTCTATGATGATCCTTTCCTGTTTAAATATTGCGCCGACCAAATCATTCGACATTGTGTACCGGATGACGAGATCCCGAAAGTCATCCAATTTTGTCATTCGGAAGCTTGTGGAGGCCACTTTTCGACGAAAAAGACGGCCGCTAAGATTCTGCAATGCGACTTCTATTGGCCCACAATATTTCGGGATGTGAACAATGCTTGTAAATCTTGCAATAGGTGCCAAAGGATGGGAGTTATTACCCGACGAGACATGATGCCATTAACCCCGATACTCATTATTGAGATCTTCGACTGCTGGGGTATTGACTTCATGGTCCCTTTCCCCCCATCCTTTGGTTTCCTATACATCCTTGTTGCGGTCGACTACATTTCCAAATGGGTGGACTAAGACAAATGACTATAAAGTGGTGATTAAGTTCCTACAGGAACATACTTTCCCGCTTCAGTGCCCTGAAAGCGATAATCAACGATAATGGCACGCACTTTTGCAATAGGCCATTCGAGAAGCTCATGAGAAAGTATGGTGTCATTCACAAAATTGGAACGACCTATCACCCACAAACGAACGGGCAGGCCGAACTAGAGAATCGGGAGATCAAGAACATCCTCAAAAAGACTGTCAACCCTACTCAAAAGGATTGGTCACTTAGATTGAACGATTCGCTATGGGCCAATAGTACCGCATACAAAAATCCGCCCGGCATGTCCCCATTCCTCTTTGTGTGTGGCAAAACTTTCCATCTTCCCGTAGAATTAGAGCACAACGCGTATTGGGCGATTAAGAAGTTGAATTATGACATGGATAAAGCCGGTGAAGCTCGCAAGCTTCAATTAAATGAGTTAGAAGAGATACGCAATGATGCATACGAGAACGTAAAAATTTCTAAAGAAAGGATGAAACTCGCTCACGATAATATCATTCGATGCAAAGAGTTTCTTCCCGGACAAAAAGTGCTTCTCTATAACTCTCGGCTTCATGTCTTTTCGGGAAAGTTGCGATCACGATGGAGTGGCCCATTCATTATAAGGAACGTTTTCCCACACGGAGCTGTTGAATTAGACGATTTAAAAGGGGGAAATACGTTCAAGGTAAATAGACAACGCCTAAAGCCATATCTAGAGGCGTGTGTGGAAGAAGTCGACACTGTTTGGTTGTCGAACCCCTTTTACGGGGCTGAGTGAGCTGCTACTGTGAGGTCGTCGCACCCCCGACGCGTATGGAGTGAATTCTTGTGTATAGTAGATGAGAGTCGCGTGAGTAGTGAGAGTCCATAGGATTAGGATATAATAAGGTTGGAGCATGCACATGTTTAGGGAGAATGAGTCGAGTTGTGTTGCCATAGGTATCAAGAGGGTGTTGAGTCCAAAATTGATAGGAAGTATTGTGGAGTGTCGAAAACAATTCGGGGAGAGCGATCGAAATCAAGTTAGGGGGAGAAATCCTACTCAGTCCAAGAACCAAATCGGTTCGTTTAATTTTGAGCCGGAATGGTCCGGACCGAATCGGTTCGTTTCTTTTATAGTCGAATCGGTCCGGTGATTAAAGAACTCGAAATATAAAAGGACCGGACCGGTCCGGTCCTGGAACAGTCGGATTGGTATAATTTTCTGTAGTCCTTTCCCCTTCCCTAGGTACACCCCCTCCCTCCCAATCCACTTCCTTCCCTCCACATTCGTCCAACCACCTCCTCCCCCTCACTTTCCCTCCCAAATCCATGCCCTTTTCCCTCCATTTCCAGACCCTACCCACACTCCTCACCTATAAATACACACCCAAATCCTCCATTTTTCTCCACACCTTCAACTCCACCTCTTCTCTCTTCTCTCTACCTATTTTTCCAGCATCCTCTCCTTGTCATAATGGCCCAATGAGCTTCCCCCGTCAAATATGACTCCATCGAAATTTTACCCTCCGGCCATGGTGAGTTTTGCTCCCGCCAAGAGGAGCGCTAGTGCGACCGTTTCTTTGGTCCGGATCGCAAACTCCATATGGAGCGAGCTGTCCAATGGGAAGGGCTTCCTAATTTCATCACCGCACTCTTCATGCCTAGGGGTTGGTGTCGTTTCCTTAATGAACCCTACGAGGCATTTTGGGCCATCGAGGTACGCTCTTTCTATGGATCGCTTGTTCGAACGAGCCAATTCGAGTCTCAAGCCTATGTTGATGGTACCGTCATTCCCTTCTCTTTGGCCATTCTCACTACCAAATTGGCCGAATATGACGTTTCGGATCTTTAAGACTACACATACCCAAGGAATGTCGCACCGATAGCCAAGGACCTGATTATGGAGAGAATTTTCCCCGGCATTGCTTGGAGGGGGGAGACTATCCCTATTGGACGACTTAACGAGAAAGCACGCCTCGCATTCCAAATTGTGTGTACTAACATTTTGCAAACTTGCAATAATTCCGCAATGCGTCCCCGTCAAGCCACGTTGACATACCATCTCTTCGATCCCAACACTTCAATTAACCTGGCTCACACCCTATACGCTGACATTATCGTTGCAGCATGGATGAGAAAGGTTCGGCACCACTCCCATATGCACGCCTGATTACCTCTATTCTCAAAGATACTGGCATTGAGGCTCCGCTAGATCATACTCGCCTCCTCTGTCCCTTTGGACAGGGAACCCGCACTCGGAGCGCCAAACAGCTGGCCATCCTTCGGGTAAGGTGTGGAAGTGATGACAAGGCAGATGATGCCTCGAGTGAGGAAGAGGAACAGGCAGTTACCGATGTGGAGATGGTAGAAGTGGGGGTTGATGAAGAGTCGGTCGAAGAAGAAGACGACCCAGATTTAGAATGGGCGGGTGGCGAGCTCACAAATCGAATGTCGGCCCTCGGGACGAAATTTAGCAATTTTATGACCGACTACCGACGTGATACAAGTATGATGCTTCGTTTCCAAGCAGACTTGTACAGACGCCAGGGGGATCCAAACGAGCCATTACCATCCTAGTTTTATGACCCTTATGGCCCCGACGCGCCCAGCTCTTCCCACCCACCGCCCCAGTGAAGCTTTGTTGGTTTATGTGTCAGTTTTCAAGTTGTTTGGCTAGGTCACATGCTTGTATTACTCCTTCCTGTTATTGTACCACAGTCCTTTTATATTAAAGTTTGCATTTTAAATATTTGTTTGTTTTATTTTTCCGCACTTTTTATTCGCTTTGAGTTAGAATTTAGTCATTTTTGCTTGAGGACAATGCAAAAGTCTAAGTTAGGGGGGGTCACAAGTGCGTATTTCTAAAACTTCACAAATTTTCAAAAATGTCCAAAAATCTCAACAAAAAAAAACATAAAATTTTGAAAAATCCAAAAATATTTTTCTTCAAAATAAATAAAGATTGGAATTCAAATTTTTTAAAAATATCATTAAAAGTTGTTTTAAAGTCTCAAATTGTAAAAACCCAATGCACTAAGCCGAAATTGACCAAAGATGGAAATTGTGCAAAAATTGACGACTTAACGAATAAATGTGGAGATTAACAAACTCGATGAGATTTTGAGCCTATCGATCTTTTTGAGTTTTTAAATCAGTCCGAGTTAATGGTTAACTCATAGTTCTAATTCAGCGTTTTAAATAAGTCGTTGATGATCTCAATTCTTTGTTTTGATCGGTTATGGGAAATGGAATGTTGTCTCGAAAAGCGCAATACAAATTTCTAAATTAAATTCATCTCGAAATGCATATGGTAAATTAATAAGTAATTCGGACAATGAGGTAGGCCATCGTTTGTTACCCAAAAAGATTAGCCATAAAAAATCATAAAAAAAAATCATCCTGTTTGTAACCCAATTGAGCCGAATAATTTATCCTTTTCGTTTGGTAACCCGAAAAACCCAAGTAGCCCGGAATTGTGAAAAATGGAAAAATTCAGAATTTAAGTCCGAAAAGTGCATAAGAAGGGGCAAGAAAAAAAATAAAAATGCTCAACAAAAATAGCAAGAAAAGGAATAGTGAAAAATATAAAAAAATAGAAAAAGAAGAAGAAAATGAGAAAAAGCCCGGAAAAGCACTAACGGACATCATAAGCAAAACTTTCCAATTCCAAAATTCTTAACCTTTTCCAATTTTACCTAATACACCTTTTACCCGAAAAAGTCCTAACCGAGTCCAAATTGCGAAATTAGTTACCGCGTGGAGAGCTAAGATACAAAAAGATAATATAAGAGATTAAATGTGTGAAAAAGAGGCGATGTTCCCATTTCCCAATGACCGTATTCTGATGATGAGATCTATTCACCATATATTTTTGTCTTTCAAATTGTGTGCGTGACTTTACGTCCATTATATTTACTCTTATACATCACGCATACCGAGAGAATAGCCACATTTCCGAGTGATTCGTTTGTGAGAGCAATCCGTGAGATTTTGAAATCAAAACGAATTTTCGGATAAGTAACGTAATGGTCAATCGATGGCAGTTAGCGGTTAAATTTTTGGCTTCGCACACACGCACTATGATTTGAGACTCTTGAACATGACTTGATGATGATTATTTTCTAAGAAGGTTTGACTTATACAATTGTGGCGTATTTTGAGTTTCTTTGAGTCGAATTTTGTGGGTATATTCTCTGCAAACCCTCACGAGACACAACTCGTCCTACTAGGGTAACCTAGGAGTTTAAAGGCTTGTTGCATACGCTAAATGCAATCGTTTGCCCGCGAAAAAGGTATTCTATCCCAATAAATTGATTTTCAAGAGTTGAGCCTTGCTAAGGTTCTTTTACATTGCTCGGGACGCGCAAAGTTCTAAGTTAGGGGGATTTGATTAGGCATATATTCTTCCAAATTTATCCCTTTAATTTAGCTACTTTTAGCACCTCAAACAACGTAATCAATTTGATTTTACCTCATAATCTTGCTACTGACTTATTCTAACGAGTACACCGAGTTTCTGGTATTTTATACTGATTTTACAGGTATTTGATATCAATAAAGAAAGAAAGAAACCGAAAGAATCGAGAAAGAAAAGAAGGAAAGTCAAAAGGGCAAAGTTGTAATTTTTACCCGAAATTCGGATGAGGCATCTAAAGAAAAGTTGAAGATATCAAGTTTAGTACATAAGAAGAAACGGCGCCTCAATCGGACCGATCCGAAATGCAAAGTTCTAGTGAACCCCGGACCGAAGATAGATCGAAGTTGATGAAAAATAAACAAACCAATTTGTACCGGATCGATCCGGTCAAGAAATAAAAGAACCAATCTGGATCCAAGCTGGACCGAACCGAAAGAATAAACGGACCGATTCGAATGTCAAAGTTTTGTTTTCTTACTCTTCCTCTAATGGAGAGTCCTGGTTAAGCTAAAACCCTTGGAGTCTTGTAGGATATTTAAAACCCGATTTATTGTCATTTTAAGGGACGGGAAAAATCATCTAATTTTTCCCTTGTCAGTTAAAACCCTAGTTTGAAGATTTATTGAAATTCTATTTTTCCAAGATTGAAGTTTGTTCAGATTTCTTTGATTACAAGTAATTTTAGTTGATGCTTTTAGTGCTTTGGTAAGTTAGTTGATTACTTTCCTCTGTTTAATCTTCCTTCTACATCATTCTTTAATTCTCTCTTAGTTTAATCATGATTTCCTGCAATTCAACAATCGTTTTCATTAATTTCATTATTTTAGGCTAGATTTTTAAAGGTCGAGATATATGAACTCAACTTGATGTGGTAGTTGCATGTGTATAAAATTAATCCTCTAAATTTAACGATTTATTATGACCGTATTGTGTAGAAACACGACAATTGTAGATCTTTGGATCTCATTTGCTTCAGGATAACCGGGATGCTTCAGAATGCAATTTGAGTGTCAGTATCGTAATACCGATTTACTCGTCCTCTGATTAAGTATGGTGCGGGCTTGAACCTCATATACGTAATGCTTGGGAGTACTAAATTCTGGGTCTAATTAATCACTTAAATTTATGATTAGTTTTATACCAGCAATACACTAGGGTTGAGGGATTGTATTACCGTCCTGTTTTCTTCATCATATAGTTCGAGCTTTAAATCATTCATCATTATCAGTAATTTAGGTAATTTAGAATAGTTGCATTTCTTTCATAATTTCAAAATTGCATTTAGTTATAGTCAATTCCCAAAACCAATCATCTTTTCCTTTTTCTTTTTAGAGTCAGAGTTAGGATTCCTTCGTCTGTCCAACGTCATCACAACTATGTTGTCCTATTTCCCTGAGGATCGATACTTAACTTATCGAATTATTACTTGAGCGACATGCTTTCACTTGAGCCTAGAGAGTACGCACTTCTGAGACACATTCTTAGTTGCGTCATTTAACTAGGCAAGGGAAAATAAACTAGATTAACAAAGCAGTAAAACTATAGGTTGCGTTGAATACCCCTTACCCGGGTTAATTTGTATAAAATGGTTACATGGATCGACGAGTTGTTACAAATGCGTCTCGTTTCGACAGTTAATTAAATCAAGGGTTGTCACGCCCCTAAATCCACATAAAAGTCTAATAAGATTTGGCGTCAACAAATATCCCGAAAATTGCGTGCGAAAGGTCGTAAGCACGGAACATACATGATATGCCCCGTCAAATCTCCTAGGCATAATAACTAGGACAACGCACCCGAAATACACCCGTAAACACTATCACCAAGCAAAGCGATGCGTTAACCCTAATGAGTTCCATTCAAACACAACCTAATTTAAATTACCTAGAAAGCATGTTAAAAACGCGATAAATGGAAAGCGGTAAATAAACGCGATAAATCTACCTAGAAAGCGATTAAATAAACCAAGTAAAATAATTAACAAAGCAAGAAATAAGTAAATACACACTATATTAATGGAGAGGATGATGAATAGTGCAACATTCAACCCAAATGGGGTGTCAATCCAAGAACAATTGAAGAAGAACTCTCCAAAACCCTCAAACCCTAAGCTATTCTAACCTAAAAACTATTCTAAAACGTTGATATCTGTTATTACAACAAAATTGGGTATTTATAGTAAGTGGGAATTAAAATATAAAAGAAAAGAATAAAGAAATTAAAAGGCAAAATATCTCCTGAAAACAGGGGATCGATCGATCGACCAAAATCGTCGATCGATTGATCAAGAAGAAAAAAGTCCACTGTCGAGACGGATCGATCGATCTACCAAAATCGTCGATCGATCGATCAAGCAGCTTTGGGATGCTTGCCTTTCTCGTCCGCTAGAATCGCCGTAACTTCTTCATACAGACTCGAAATCGTGTACCGTTTGCGGCCACGCGATGCTTGCGAGGAAGGCTACAATTTCGTGTAGGTGTTGGACCAGGTTCCCAATCTGTGAAAAGACTAAAATGCCCTTGACCGTGCGATCGTGTACGAAAATCGAGCAGAATGCGTCCGAACTTCACACTTAGCATCCAAATACCTATAAAGGCTCAATTAACCCCTGCAAAACATGTTAACATAAAAATCCGAGGTTGTCTGGTTAACGAGCATAAATATAGGGAATAAGATACCCGAGGGGGCTAAAATGCGTCGGTTCGAGGGATAAAATACGCAATATTTGCGTATGTTCACGGGGCTGATACTAATTTTACTTTATTTTATTTCAGGGGATAGGGAGTGGCCCTATGGGTAGGCCACATAGGCTCGATACTTATGTAGCTCTTCGGACGAAGAAGGGGAAGGACAAGGAGGTGTCCCCGAGCGTCGCGGCCACGATTGTAAGTAATCTGACAGTTTACTTTTTGTTAATTACGTTATAATTTTTAAATTTACTTATTTTACTAATCATGTGCTTTTTGTCATTTCAAGCAAAGCTTAAGGAAGTGCATGAGTCGTAGTCTGATGCCGACAAGGCATCTTTGTCCACAAACGCACTCAGCCAAGTGCTTGGCTCTAATCGCAAGGGGAGGACAAGGGGGAGAGCTCGCGGGTGGCCAAATCTAGGATCATCGAATTGGAGACGAGCGACACCGAATTGGCTTGAACGGTGGACTCGCATGATGCGAAGTTGTCCCATTTGGAGGCGACGGACCAAGATATGTTCTCATTCATGAAGCGTTCGTTGGGAAAAAACGCAAGGGGAAAGGGAAGGAGAAGGTGGTGGAGGAGGAGGTGCGATAGGACGAGGTGCAGGATGACGCGAATGTGGACCTCGCTGCTTCATCGCCAACACGTGCGGACTTTGATGATCCACTTCCCTATTTGGCTCCCTTCGATCGACCAATGTCGATACTTGGTTGGTCGAGCATGTTTATACTGGACATATTTGATGACCAGCGGATAGGGCGGGGGTTGAGGGACCCGAATATCATCCAGGGTGGACTAGTTCATGGACGTGAGCTTCAGGACATCGAGTCCAAGGTGCTCGTCACGCATGTGATACTCGGGAAGGAGAACTCCCCATTGTGGTTGCGCGAACAATATGGCACGATGTATATCAGTGGGTGTGTCAATTCGTATATCGTGTAGCCTACTCACCTCCTCAAATTTAACCTTATCCAAGACATGTAGTGACATTATTTAAATTGAATTGTTTTTAAGTTGGTACGTTTGAATTATATTTGGTTTATATCGTGATGCATATTGTCTCTATTATGAATGTATATTTGCATTATCTCTATTTTATTTGGATATATGATGCTTGAATAGGTACAACGTTGCTATAACAGGTACAAATATACTGCTGGGCAGTGGCAGTGGCCAAACTGCCCAGCAGATTTTTTTTCAATTCTGCCTAGAATTTTCACGGTCATTGACCGTGACAAGTTCATGACAAAGGATTCTTGTCACGAACTTGCCACGATCAATGACCGTGATAATTTTTTAAACATTGTCACGGTCCTGAACCGTGACAAAAGTTGTCAAGGTCAAGGACCGTGACAAGTCTGTGACAACAAAAGTTGTCACCCCCAGAATTATCACGGTCATTGACCGTGACAAGTCTAACTTGTCAAGGTCAATGACCGTGACAATTCGACAAATTTGGTATAGTGAGCTATAACAAAAGTTGTACTATTATGTCACAACTTTTGCCAAAAAAATGGTCAAAATGCTATTGTGGCAAATGCTCTCGAGGGTCTTTTTGGCTTTTTGACATTTTGCACAAGGCTCTTGAGATGATTGTCAAAGGAAGGATCAACAAAATTCAGATAGGTTGAAAAATATGGACGCTATACAACCTTGTTAATACAAATTACGAGAGCAACAATGTGAGAAATGAACTATTATTACAGTAGAAAAGCATTTATTTTTTTCAAATTGGAAAGCAAAAACTTTATTCAAAATACAAGAGAACGTGCATAAGAGGTGAAGAGATCACCTAAACAAGGTAAGCACTAAATGCTCCCAAAAAATAACTCCATAATACCACACAACGAAAATATTAATTTTTTTTTTGCTAAGGGTCACCACATGGTATAAATACATTTTTTGAACACACAAATAGACCCCACCACACCATTTCATCTCCCTCTCAAATTCTTTTCTCTCATTCCAATCATTAAACTCCGTGGAAGGTGGACATGAGAATGAAGACGATTGTGGTCACTCAAACTTTACCTAAAGGAAAGGAACAATCAATTTATACTAGATTTATTCTTAACAATATGTTTTTTTATAATTATTTTGAATGTTTGAAAAGCTTGGAAGCCGAAAATGGCCGAACACAGTGGTTTGGTATCGGGATACCAAAAAAGTGATAAATTTCGATATGAAGATACTGAACCACTATATATATTTTTTTCTTTCAAAAAATCTTATTCAGAATACTTATAGCGAATGTAATGCATATATTCGTGGTACTTATACCAAATGAAATACATATAATCGAAACACTTATGCCGAACGAATTGCATATATTCGGGATCTAGGCCCCGAATGAAGGATATCGAACCCCTACATATTTTTTTCGTTGAAAAAGTATCATTCGGGATACTTATATCAAATGAAACACTTATACTTGAAATAGTCTCATTCGAGGTACTTATATTAAATGAAACGCTTATACTCAGGGTAATTATACCGAATGATGTATGAATTCAATTTTTTTTAATAATTAGCTAGGGACATAGATAACGAAATATGAGGGTTGATTCAGGGTCAGGAGGTAGCGAAGGTATAATTTACGGAGCTAGATTTTTTTAAACACTCATGACTTGTCATAGGGTCCATTAGAATGATTATGTGTTGTTTTCTAAATATGTGTAAATTAAAAGTTTGACACTAATGAACATTACAAACCCTAGATTAAAGGTGCATTTAGTGAGTACCATTAAAATTTTGTAGTGTTTGATGTTCTAAAAGTTGAAATTTGAATTTTTTTTTTAGAGAATTAAGGTAAAGGTCATGTTTCTTCCTATATTTGGATTTTTAGGACAATGCTTTTTAAGTTTATAAATCTAGTCCCTGTGGTACAATAGCATTTATAAATCTAGTCCCTGTGGTACAATACCTTTATTTTTTTGGTCCGCGCCAACGGCACTATTTTTCACCTTTTTTCATTGTATTTTTAGTACAGGGACTAAATTTATAAAATTATATGGAGTGTCCTATTTTTATACACTTTGAACACTATGAGGACCTTTTCCCAAAACCCCCCTTTTTTTTTTACTGTTGATCTTGGTGGTTTTTGAAGTTTAGATGTTAAGAGGTGAAGACGTTTAGAGATGAGGGAAAGTTGAAAGTGAAAAATTTGAGCTTTAAATATTTGAATTAAAGATGTGAGGGAGCAGTGTATATAATTATTTTTAGGGGACCGAACCAAATGTGTACATAATTTTTTTTTTTAATATCATAAATTTGAAGGGTAAAAAAGAAAATTCAAAAGTTTGCGAAGGCACCCCACTAGACAAAGCATTCACCCACCCCACCCACTCACGATAAAAGGCCATAGGGATGCCACATGAACTTGACATGCCTTTTCATTTTTTAGCATGTTCCACATAAGAGCCATCGTGATTATTGATTCATCCCAATTTTAAGGAAAATATCAACTGTTGAAGCTGTGATCAATTGAATTTTACATTGACAACACATTACAACCATATAGAGTCGAAGGTTCCTTTGGGGGGAAAATGGAGTTATAAACGGTAGGCATTTTCATTTTCCTACCGGGTTCCTCACATCACCAAAGAGCTCTTTGACATCATATTTTTTCTTCCCTTGGGGACATTTTGACTTCCACCCTCACACTTTTATTCTGTGTTTTGCAATTCTCCCCTCCCCTCACTTTCCTAATAATTTGAGATACCTCTCCATCAAGAGTGTTACTAAAGGTAACGAAGTGTGTCAAAAAAGACCCTCAAAAATGACAGTTTTGAGCATGTATGTGGTGGGAAATGCAAAAGTTCGAAAAAAATTGGAGTGGAAGTCTCAAACAACACCACACCAACCCCCCCACCCCCAAGGGGGGAGCCACAAGTGTGGGCATACCAGGGCTGTAGCCCACCCCCAAAAAAATAAGAAAATTTGTTACTAGTCATTTTACTGTCCAACCCAACACCTAATTTAGCACACTTTAGCCCACCCCAAAACAAAATACTTACTATGAGATACGAGATATTCAAGAACAGCGCAGTGCGCTAAAATTTTAGCACTGATTTCGTTTTTTATTGGAATGTTTTTTGATAAATATGAGATCGAGATTGGTATTCCGAGCGTCATTTTCATTTTTCTACTTTTCTTGATTATACTCTATATTTGAATTTAAGATTGTACCACTTTTGTGTGTATGTTTGTATTGCCTGGTATTTTAATAACGCAATAATATATGTATATAAGTTTCTTCGAGACTTTGATGTCTATATACATTTTTTTCCAATAATATCATCGATTTGACAACTAACTTTGGCTAGGGGTATAAAAATTAAAAATCTAGAAAATTTGGCAAGCTATTTCTCCTCACTCGAGGATCCGTTTGGTTAAGGATACAATATTTTAGGTCGTGAAATATGAAGTACAATTATCTTCAACATAATTGAAATTAATTGTCCGTTAAGTTGACGTTTATTTTTTTCATTAAAAATAGTTATTTTGCTACATTTTATTTTTATTTTTCCGTGCTTGATTTCATATACATTCTACATAAAAAAAATATCTACACATATTTAAAGTACTTCATAGTTTTTCATTTCCACCCCAAAAATTGATTTCATAGAACACTTAAAAGTAAGATCAAATCAGTCCGATATTTTTTTCACTTAATTTCTGAAGTCCAATAAAAAACACTATATTCAGCCTTTTTCCAACTTTGTAACGACATACCCAAGAAAAAGTTGGTTTGAAATTGTAAATAAGAGGATACAAACGTCTTAGAACAACCGACTAATACGTAACAGTATGTTTAACCCCCTACAATTTGTACACACCATGACTTGCTAGTTGAGGTAGAAAATTCAACCTCCTGACCTCCGGATTGTGAGGCAAGAGTTCATGCCGCTAGCCGTTAGGCTACCCGTTTAAAGGTTTGAAGTCTGTTGATGTCATTGTCAGCAGTGAATACTTCACCCCGAGCCTGATCTTACCATCTTCTACACACAGCCTTGCACCGCTGACCACCCAATGCCCAGGTGGAACCTCGGGGCCCCTCATCAGTTCCTTCGTATCCACAAAATGATTCATTTTTGGTTCTCTTATTGGCGAAGGTAGGACCTCAGGATAAAGTGCTGAATTCAAAATCACAACCGGTGGCGCCTTCTTTCGAGTCTCCCCCGAACTGAAAAACGTTGAGCTAATTAAGCCTGAGTTTTTGGATGAGCTTGTGGGTCCCTCCCACTCTGACCTGTGGATCCTTTGAGATGATACCACTGAAAATCCCAGCCTCAGAAACAGAACTCTTTTCATACCAATAACCCTCACCTCAAACCAGGCCTTCGTCACAATGGAAGCAGGGTCATCACCTCGGACACCATCGTGCTGTACTGGAGCAGTGCACACGTGTGAGAGTATGCTCCAGTTAACTGGTTCAAAGAAGCCTCGTTCTACTGTCTCGTCAATTGGCTCATAATCTGAAAGTTGGATCACCTGGGGACATGATGAAAGGTGATGCAGGTGGATAGCCAGGTGCTCTCTCTTTCCACCTTCCAAGTATAAACGCATCCCAGTCACAGGCCTACTTCCGGAATCAACCTGAAAATGTTCGTGATATATACACGGGAAGTAATGTCACAAACGGGTGCAATAATCATAACCAATAAATTTTATTAACAATTAAGTTCCTCGTAATGAAGAACTTCTACTCTAAACAGTCAAAGGGCTCGAGGGGTCCTTGACCACTAGGAAAAATATAATAAAGTAAAACAGAGTAAAAAGAAAATTTGAAAGATAATTATAAAATCCTGATAAGTATATACTACTAATAAATCCCAAAAACCACTATAAATTTATATTGTTCTTCATTTATTACAGCTGCACACCCCTAAGGGGACCACCAGAGCCACTAACACTCTTCTCCTTTGAAAAGCTCGCCTTGAGCTTAAAGGAGTAATCTTCTTTTATTGGACGGAATTTGCACACAACAAACACATAATAGGCGCCCACATTCTCTTTTTAATTATGACTCTCCTCTCCACCATCAGTGATAAGAACCATGCACCCTTTTTTTTCCTCGAGACATTTTGCTACCTGGTATCCAAAACATCAATGTCGTATACTTTTTGTTAATTATAATCATACTTCTCCATTCAATTCTGATACCTTCAATCTGTGCACGCCAACCCATGACTTCATCCCTGTAACGCACAATTAATTATTAACACAACTCAGAAGCATCGTGCTCTACTCATTAGTCAAAAATAGATTCCCGAAACTTTCCATAATAATCTCTCACTATCCTTTGACTCAACCAATTCTCATTTATGTTCACAAGATCCCATCATCCTCTATAAATTTCGCCGTCAATGCTTCCTTGGTCAGTGGTTTTATGTCTAGTTGTAACCTTAGGGCTCTGAGCTCTTCCTAAATACTTTCGGTAACTCCCTTAGCCTTTGACTTTAACCCCTAGGTTCATTTTAATTCCAGTGATTCGCAGCACATTCTTTCTTTAACCTGCCTAACAAAGCCAAAACATTATTCACCACCTTTATACTGATTTGATTCTCTTTATGGTCGTGCAGACAAGAACACGAAGATATACTTACCCCAAGACACGCATTAATTAGACATTTGCTGATGAGACCAAATGTCCCTTTTATTACCTAATAAGCATGTTAATTTATCAATTCTATGTTCATTTTATATTTTATTTGCAAGTTCATAAGACTGAAAAAGCCCTATAGGGGGATCAAACTATATTTATCCAACCAAAATTAAGGGGTAAACTATAATTATTTCCTTTTCAATGATTTTGCATAATTTTAAGATTTAACGTCGTTCAAGACTTTTTTTAGACCTTAAGCACTATTCCTAGTGCAAAAAATACCCTTTCGCTGTCAAAACATAGTTATTAAAAAGTTTTGGTGTCAAATTAAAAACAGTGCAGCCGTATGCACAGGTCCTCGGGCAAAAACATTGTTTTGACTTTTTAAAATTTGCAGTTTGGAACAACAGTTTTTCAAAACCAATCTTATAAAATCATTTTATCACTTTAACCTTCTTGTTCATCTGTCCAGTTATACTTCCTTCCCCCCCCCCCCCCCCCCCACCCCCCCCACCCACACACACTTCACTTAAATTTTACTCTATAAAACTCAACTTAGCTGATGTGAACCATGAACTTATTGCATTTAATCCTTAATCTTTTAACAAACTCATGTTTTCAACCTTTCAAGACCTTCAACATCTAGTGTGTTAACTTGGGGTTTTATAATCTTCTTTAAGCATGAACAATCTTTCATGAGAATTTATTTAACATAACTATGAATACATCATCTATTCATGCTTCAAAAGTCTAAAATGAAGGCTAGATCCGAGAAATCCTTTAAAACTCGTATATTTTCACCAAAATATACATATATACATACCCAGCATAGGATCTAACTATATACAGATATATAGTATGCTAGTTCATAACTCTCGGTATCGGCCACTCGATTTTCAACTTGGTCGCGGTATCGGTCACGGTACGCAAAGATACACTATTTAGAGAGCGCAAAAAATTCCAAAAAAAATCTAGAAAATTTAAAAAAAATATGATTAACAATGTGGACCAATCAGATAAGTTTAAAACTATCCTTTAATATGCATAACATTGTACAATTGAATATATTGACGTGCTGCGAACTTGCCAGATTCAATGTTCCATAATTCATCAATGTTTTTTTTTCACGGAGGATACAAATATTATGTTTTTACAAAGAAAAAACAAATGTTACTTTTTTAGTGAGAGGATAATTTGTTTTTTTACAAAGAGGATACAACTATTATATTCTTAGTATTATTTTTAGTAAGAGGATACAAATGTGTTTTTTAAGTATGTTATATTTTTCTAAAAATGATAGAAATGTTTCTTTTTTAGTATTGTTATTTTTTTACAAAGAGGATACAAATAGTGATTTTGACAAAACACTACATTTTTTTTTACAAACGTTTTTTACAAAAAGGATGCGAATGTTATTTTCTTACAAAAAATGATGCAAATGTTATTTTTTTATAAAAGGAATGTAAATGTTATTTTTTTGTTGCTGTTGGGTTGCAATTGTTTTTTTTAAATTGATGGAAATGTTATTTTTTTACAAAGAGGATGCAAATATTTTTTTTTACTTGTGTTGCAAATGTTATTTTTACATAAAAGGATGCAAATATTATTTTTACAAATGTTTAGAGGATACAAATATTATTTTTACAATAATCACAGTTGTATATTTGTTTGTAAAAGAATAACATTTACGTTTTTTTTATAAATATAACATTGGGAACATTATTATAAAAAAAATAATAAATAACATTTAGATCATTTGCATTTTTTTTAAAAAATGGCACATATACAACGCACTAAATTAAACCCACACGATGACCAAATAACCCACACACAGAGCACACTAAATTAAAAAACAATTAGCATTTCTACCCCCCCAAAAAACCTCGCTTACCAACACAACACTGTAGAGAGAGAGAGAGATTCTTAGTAACTTATACCATCTCGGTCGATATATCACCGATATGAGTCGATACTACTGCGATGTCGCCGATATGGGTCGATTCCATCGCGATATCGCCGATATGGGCCGATTCCATCGCGATATCGCCGATTTGGGCCAATTCTACTGCGATATCGTTGATATGGGCCGATTATACCGCTATATCACCGATACTGCCGAGAAATTATCGATATAGGATCGATTCACATCAATAATTGAAAACTCAACTCGTAACTCGGAATCGGATCGTTGGGCACCGATACCTAGTCAACTCGGTCGTATCGTCGCGGTATCGGCCTTGACTTTGAACCATGGTCTAAAATTAAATCCCAAAATACTAATTGAAGCGCAGAAGACTAAACAAGTGATTGACCAACAAAAGAAGTCAACCAGAAGTGTCCACCATTGACTTGAAAGGTAAATGGGGTATTTTGGTATATTCACGTTGAGAGCATCAAACACACTACACAAGCATACTGAATTAAATTTGGTCAAAGATAATTCTTGAAATTTAAAATAGTTATTCCTGAATCAAGACTAATTTGATTTTTTAGAAATAATTTGAATAAAAAATCCTTTCTACAAAATTATAAACTGGATAAGTTATGAATCGTTGGATGGAATCTGTGGGGGGAATAATCCGAACAACTCGGGTCAAATAAATACCGGCCTAGAATAGTTGGGTAGAGGATCGTAGAAATAACCACAAATATGATTTCCACCTGCGTGGATCTCGGAAGAGATGAGCACAATCAAGCGGTGACTTCATCAACAAACACGATGAGCCCTTCATGGCTCCATCTCTTCCTCCCCTATAAATGTAACCCTTACCCAAGGAAAATGGGGCATGCAATTGTTTTTATCATAAAAATATAATAAGAAAAGTGACACTCTGTGGGCGTAAGCCATTGCCGAACCACGTAAATACTTGTCTAGCAAGATTATTTTCTTTCTGTTAGAATTAACTATTTAGGATTATTATCTGTGGGATAACTGCACCTACAATTGGTGTCATCTGTGGGAAACAAATTTCCTTAAAGCTAACACACCGCCATGTCTCACCCACACAGTGCACATCTGCCATTCAATGGCCACCAGCAAGGTGGACTGCCAGCACCCAGAGTGAGGTTTGAAATCCACTCAATCGAGGCGCTCCACTCGTGCGTTATCGCCCACAAGAGCAACAGTCTTAACAAAGCAATAAGTAGCCTAGATCCACTCAGATCTCACGGCTAGTCGATGCGTACGAACAGCGGCTCCATCAGTAGGAAGAGGCCCCATGCCTCTAAGAGGAGGAAAATGCACGTCTTCAGTGACGCCTAGAAATGGAGCGGGAGCTTCACAATGCCATGGTCGAACACCTAGCCCTCAAGTGAGTAAAACTCGTCGCGATCAAGAGCACTCTGAGTACGAGACGAGATCAAGAGGAGGGGCATCGTAGACCCGATATCCACAATCTCGTTAGGAAAGAGACGGATCAACACCTCGCTAATCGTGGGGCTAGATCCACCAAGGAACTAGCCAGGAGGGCCCTCATCACCCAAATGCAGTCCCCTTATCAAGGGTGATTGAGGCGCAAGAACCTCCAAGAAGTTTGCAACTCTGAGGTTCAAAATTTATGATGGAAAGACCGACCCCATCGACCACGTGCATCAGTACAGACTGGCCATGACCTTATAGAATCACAACAACGCTCTTATGTGCTGCATATTCCCCTCCAGCTTGGGGGATAAAAGTGGTTGAGAGATTGCCACATAGGTTGGTCAACAATTTCAAGTAGCTCGTTGAATCTTTCACTGCTAGCTTCATCACTAGCAGCGCCCATCCGAAGAGAATGGATTCTCTCCCCACGATAAGGAAGAAGCTCAAAGAAACCTTGCAGGAATACGCTAGGTGATATTGGGAGACATACAATGAGGTTGAGGACTGCTCGGAACAGGTCGTTGTAGCCCCATTCAAGATAGGGCTACCCACTAGCTCTATGTTACATAAGTCCCTCACCAAAAAGGAGGTGGACACCATCGACGATCTCATGTCTTGCACAGAAAAATACGCCAAAATGGAAGATGTGGTCGCCATCACCCAGGGTGAAAACGGGCGCTCGAAGGCAACCAAAGGTTGTGACAGAAAAAATGCCCCCAAGAGGGGGGGGGGGGGGGGAGGCAGAACGGAGGATCCAAGAATGGGGACAAAGCAAACCCTGCTAAGGCTTTGCAAGCAATTAACACCGTGTTAAAGGAACCGATTTACAAGATCTTGAGCAAAATCAAGGACCAACAATTCCTCAAGTGGGCAAAAAAGATGGGGGAGACCTAACGAAGAGAAATAACGCACTTAAGTGCACGTATCACAAGGAGAACGAGTGCAAAACATAGAACTGTAAAGCCCGTCTCATCTGGAAGAATTGGCCCAAGTCGGTCATTCCCAAGTCGGCCATCTGAATGACTACGTGGAAAAGGGGCCAAAGTCGTCATCAACGTCGACTAGAAGTCAAATAACGTCCTAGAATATGCATCAGGACATGAGTTCGTTGTCATCCACGGTGCCTCAAGTCATAAGCAAATCCAAAGCAATGTTGTTCGGATGGAGCTCTAGAAAGTCACTACGGTGATGGGGGCCTTCCAAATCGACCTTTCCAAGAGTCCAGCGGGCAAGCACCGGCACCTCAAAGATAAAAATTATAATAAACACATAGTCTTTACGGAGGAGAACCCGATCAGAGACAGGACTCCGCATCATGATGCACTAGTAATCACCCTCAAGATTGCAAACTGGGATGTGGATAAGTTACTAGTTGATCAGGGAAGCTGCTCTGAGGTTATGTATTTAGAGTTGTTCAACAAACTTAATCTTAAGATAGAAGACTTGAAAGAAACGACCATTCCTTTGGTAGACTTCGGTGGAAAGATGACTATGCCACTGGAAAAGGTGGTCCTGTTTGTCCGAACTAGGAACATCTTAAAGGCTGATCGAGTTCTTAGTTGTGGACATTGATTCTCCTTACAACGCCATCCTTGGAAAAGGATGGATACACGCTATGCAAGTTGTCCCCTCCACTTACCACCTGAAGCTCAAGTGCATCACGGACCGTGGGATAATGGAGATTAGGAACAACCGGGTCGTTGCTCGGTATTGCTTTATTGCTGCTATTAGGCCCAAACAGGAGAAGAAAAAGGAGAAAGAGATCGTCTCTGAGGCAGCTAAGGATGGAACCACACCATCCAAATAGCAACTAAAGTATGGCAAACCAAGAGTAGAAGAAACAAAGGTGGACATCACGGATAGAGTCATGGAACCATTGCAAGAGGTAATGTTCAACGATTTTCGTCCAGAGAAGAAATTCCTGATCGGCAGCTCGCTCACTGATCAAGAAAAGGAAAAGCTGATTTCTTTACTGAAGGAAAATCAAGATGTGTTCGCTTGGTAGCCATACGATATGCCTAGGATCAGTCCCGAAGTTATGTGCCATCAACTTCACGTAGATCCGACCTAATCGCCAATCACACAGAAGGCTCACATAACTGCCGCGAAAAAAGCAAAGACCGTAGAAGAGAAGTAGAGAAAGTTCTAGAGGCAAGATCCATTAAAGAAGTTCAATTCCCAAAATGACTCTCGAATCCAATAGTGGTGAAAAAAATAATGAAAATTGGAGAGTATTCATAGACTTCACCGACCCGAACAAAGTTTGTCCTAAAGACGGCTTTCCTTTGCCAAAGATCAACCAACTGGTCAACGCCACAGCCAGTCACGAACGAATTAGTTTTCTAGACACGTACTGGGGTACCATCAAACCCCCTTGTTCAGCCCAATTAAGATACGACCTCGTTTATCACCACTCTTGGCCTGTACTGTCACAAAGTCATGCCTTTCGGTCTCAAGAATGCATGAGCTACATATCAATGGTTGGTCATCAAAATATTCAAGCAACAGCTAGGAAACACCATGGAGTTGTACATATAGATGAAATGTTTGTCAAGAGCAAGCGTAAAGACGACAACCTACAGGACTTGGCAAAGACTTTGGAGATTCTAAGATGCTACCGGATGAAGCTCAACGCAGCTAAATGCTCTTTCGAGGTCCAATCTGGGAAGTTCCTTGGGTGTCGACGAAAGGGGGATTGAGGCCAACCCCGACTAGATAGTGGAAATCAACAATGTTCAGCCTCCAAAGGCGCCTCGCGACAACCAATAGTTAATAGGAGCGTTATTATCTCTCAATCGATTCATCTCCAAATCGTCTGAAAGATACCGACCCTTTTTTCAACTGTTAAAGAATGAGAAAGGCCTAACCTGGAATGAGGAATGCTCAAAACCCCTTGATGAAATCAAATCATACCTAAGTCAACCTCCTCTGCTTGGAACCCCTCTTTCTTTATCTAGCAGTATCCGATCACGCAGTCAGCTTGGCCTTGATGTGCGAGAATGAGGGGCACCAAGCTCCTATATACTATGTCAACAAGACACTCCTCGACGCAGAGCAATGCTACCTTCCACTTGAGAAATTGGCTTACTCTCTTGTCATTGCTTCGCGAAAATTGAAGCATTATTTTGAAGCTTCATAGGGGTCACCTCTTTCCGCTCAAAGTAGTCCTCAGGAAAGCCGACCTATCTGGATGTATGTCCAAATGGTCGGTGGAATTTAGAAGGCTCGATATCCATTATCAACCAAGGATCACGATCAAAGGCCAAGTACTGGCAGACTTTATTGCCAAGTTCACAGGAGCAGGAGGGCCCAGCGATAAGGACTTCGTCGACCAGTCAATCAGCTACGAGTTCGACCAATTCAAAAAGTGGACTCTCTATATAGATGGTGCCTCTAACTCAAGGGGGCAGGAGTGGGGACTTGTACTCATTTCTCCCGAAAAGACCATGATCGAACAAGGGATTAGACTTGGCTTCGAAGCTTCCAACAACGAAGCCCTCATCCCCGAGTTGCGTAAAGCCCTCTCTTAAGGCGCAGGCCACCTCGACATATATTGCGACTCAAGGCTAGAACCAACCAAGTGACGGGAGACTTCAATGCCAAAGACGAGCGAATGTCAGCATATCTGCAAATCGCCCAAGACTTAATTGTTAAGTTTGAAAAGGTCCACGCTCAACAATTCCCCTAAGGGAACAACAGTCATTCCGATGCCTTAACCTCTTTGGGGTCAGCGGTGGACTCTAATCTTAAGAGAATCATTGAAGTGAAATTTCTCGCTCAGCCTAGCATTGCAAAACCAACGATCGTCGAACAAGTCCTCGTCGTTCAGAGAATTCCTAGCTAGATGGATTTTATCACAGCTTATTTGCAAAAAGATGTCCTACCAGCCGATAAGAAACAAGCCCATCAAGTCAGAACAAAAGTTGGTCATTTCTACCATCACTTGAAGGCAAACTCTATAGGAGGTCTTTCACAGGTCCCAACCTTCAATGTGTGCAACCAAGTGTCGTCGACCAAATCTTATACGAGCTTCAAATTGGTATTTGTGGAAGCCACACAGGAGGCAGATCTTTAGCCTTTAAAGCGATCAAGGAAGGATACTGGTGGTCATAAATGCAGAAAGATGCGGTCTCTTACGTTAGAAAATGCGAGAAGTGTCAGAAGTTCTCTCCCATGCTCCACCAGTCGACCAGTGACTTGAGGTCATTAACTGGCCCATGGTCGTTCGTTCAATGGTGTTTGGACATCATGGGTCCACTCCTTACAGCACCAGGAAATCGCAAGCATCTGCTAGTTGGCACACATTATTTCACAAAGTGGATTAAAGCAGAGCCATTGCAAACATCAAAGAAAGATACTGATATGATCAGATTCATCTGGAGGAACATTGTGACTCATTTTGGCATGCTAAGAACAATTATAATAGGCAATGGAACACAATTCGAAAGCAGGTCATTCCAAAACTTTTATGACAGTCACAGCATCAAGCACCACTTCAACTCAGTAACCTACCCTCAAAACACTAGGCAGACCGAGGCCTCCAACAAGACAGTACTCGATGGTATGAAGAAAATAGTGAAGAAGGCAAAAGGTGCTTGGGTGGATGAACTTCCCATGCCCTTTGGGCATACCGAACTACACCCAGAAGATCAATTAGGGAAACGCCCTTCACTTTAGCCTATGGAAAGGAAGCCACTATCCCTCTAGAAGCTCGCTTGCAAACCATGAAGACCACAGTTACTGACCAAGAATTGAATGGAGATATTATAAGGACAGTGGTTGACGAATGAAGGGAACAAGCCTTAATCAAGTTAGCTTCCTACCAACAACAGTTGGCCAAGCAATACAACAAAGACGCCAACCCAAGAAGATTTCAGGTCGGAGTTTACGTCCTCAAAAAAGTGCTCAACAGCACCAAAAAAACCTTCAGATGGCAAGTTAGGTCCCAACTGGTAAGGACCGTTCATAATCATTAGAGATGATTTGCAAGGAGCCTACCATTTAGAAATAATGGAGGGTAGGGAGATCCCGAGGGCCTGGAATGCGGCCAATCTTAGGAAATTTTATTTCTAGCAAATTAACTCTTTTTATTTATAGATCATTATTATGTCCGATCATTATGTCTGGAGGGTGGCCTTCAGCACAAGTCAAGTCTGGATAGGGGCAATCCCGCCGCTGCCCGGCAATAACAAAGATCGTTCCACAAAACCCGAGCTACGAGGAGAACACAAGAGCAGCCCTGAACCCGCTTATAATCGAAAACCATCTTCATCGAAGCCAACCAATCAATCATAGCATCTGGGGAGAACTGCAAGTCAAATATGGGAACGTCAACACGTATATTTTTCCATGGAGACTGCGGGAAATCAACTGAAGTGCCACTGATAGGTGGTCTCCATCCTGATGAGCCTCAAGGCCCATCACATCACCCGGTGTAGGTGCAACACAAAATTGCAGGAATCGGTGGCATCTGAGCAGGTGGTGGACCAAGGGGATAAACATATGGAGCCACGGGAGGTGCTGGAGGGCCGCGATGGGGACATGTGCCAATCAGGTGGTCGTGCTCTCCCCAATAAAAGCATTGGCAGTCTCGAAGCGGAACGAAGCGAAGAAGGTCATGTGGGGGAGGTGGAATCCACTCCAAGACGCTGCGGTGGCTATCCCCAGCGTCGGAGGATGAGGAGTCGGTGTAGAGTAGGGAAAGATCATGATGGGAAGGGGTGTGATGTGACACTGGAGGGGGGCGTACGGTGGTGGACAAGGGTGTATAAGTGGGGGTGGTAGTAGTGGGTTGGGATCGGGGGGAAGGCCGTGGGTCTCTATATTACTATGGTGGAGGGTTCCAGGATAGGTGGGAAACCCGTGGGGGTTGAAAAATGTATGGGGTCGACGGTGTGGGGCATAACCGGGCAGAATTGAGGATTCGAGTTGCTCTTTGAGTGGGGGTAAATAGGTAGGGAGTTGGAAATAGGTGGTTAGGGGCGAGAATTTAATCAGGTTGGGCACGGGAGGGCCTCCGGGTAAGGTGGAGGGTCCGATTGGCAAAAATGGGTCGAGGCAGCAGGTTTTGGGGTCGAGATTCGGGTTTCGTGCAGAATCAGGGGGTGAACTTCTACGTGTTTTTATGGACGACGAGGGAAATGGGTCGAAAGGGGATCCGATTTGGGAGGTCGATTTGGGAGGTTTTGGGCTAGAGCAGCTGGGTCGGCAGCAGGGAGGTTTCCTGGGTCGGAAACGGGCCTGGGTATGTGGGGTTCTGGGTCGGGGGTTGGGATTTTGGCTGGGGCAGTTGGGCAGACCTGTTTTGTGGGGTTCGAAGGATGCGGAAGGCAGGCGATGGTGAGGTGTTGGTGGCATGGGGTTTCTAGGGCAGCGGGGTGGACTGTTTGTAGGTTGTAGGGGCTGTCAGCAAAGTTACCAGTGGAGAATGGAATACTTGTCCCTAAATTCCACCAAAGTTTTATCATGTACGAAGTAAACCATTTTTTCTCAAAGATTGAGGGAAAAAGCGGCAGAAATGAAGGAATTCAAGGAATCGTCGCAAGAAAAATTGAAAACGTGAAGGAGGAGAAAACTTACAAGTAAAGGTTAAGGCAAGAGCTTCCAATGCTTTGAGTAATGAAGTGATAGAGTGAAATGGCGGTAGGAAGCTTTTGATGGCCTAGTTCAAATTTCGAGACACCTCATCATTTGAAAACAGAGCCCAAGTTCATTAATTGACAGAGTGCTTCAGTTTTTTAGAAAAGAAATTATACCAACCTGTCCCCAGCTAACTTGAGAAATTACGAGCGAGCCTTTTGAGGACCCAACGGGCAAAATCTGGCAGAATCTTCATTCAAGAAGTCTTTACAAGAATAGGAAGGCACAATCTGAAGCCACGACAAATCACCTTGGCCGACCAACTCACTTATCAACCTCTCCGCCCCATTCAAGCTATAGAGCTTCGGGGGCAATTGTCGGGGAACAATCCGAACAGCTCGAACAACTTGGATCAGATAAATACAGGCCCAGAATAGTTGGTAGAGGATCGCAATTAAAAATAACCACAAATGTGATTTCCACCTGCGTTGATCTCGAAAAGAGATGAGCACAATCAAGTTACGACTTCATCAACATGCAAGAGGAGCCATTCACCGCTCCATCTCTTCCTCCCCTGTAAATGTAACCCTTGCTACAGGAAAATTGGCATGTAATTCTTGTTCATAAAAAAGAGTACAATAAGAAAAGTGAAACAACCCGTGGATGTAGGTCATTGTCGAACCACGTAACTACCTGTCTTGTGAGATTGTTTTCAATCTGTCTGGCATTAAATGTTTAGGATTATAGTATCTATACGATAATTGCACCTACAGAATCAATTTAAACCGTTACAAAAAAATGCGCATAAAATGTGTTTTCAGTCTTGGAATTTAAGAATGAATTATGGCGGGTAGGTACACCATCTTCAACGTTGGTTTGTAATCCATGTGAAATCTGTTGGACCAATTACATGTGTTTTTTTTCACTATCTTAAAACTAATACTCAATCTCAACCACTCATGAATTTCTAATCCCAATAGTTGAGTATCGATCCCTGTGTGATAGGGAGAACCAATCAGAATACATGTACCTATTAACCTATTCAAACCGGTCATCTTAATCGAGAACCGCTAACCCTAACCGTTCGATCAGCAAGTTTCAATATACCTTCGAGTCTTCGGGAGAGATGCTACTCCATATGAACTCTAGTATGGTAGAAACCAAATTTAACATACTTTCAAGTCTTCGGGAGCATATGCTATCTTTGTAAAGATAGAATCACTTCTCTCAATTTGACTCTCGAGGAGAGAAGGGTATTTTACTTAGTTATTCTCAAAATAGTCGTGCATACGGTGTTTACACCTATCGTACTAAAGTCATAATGGAATGTGTAAGTGTAGTAATTAATGAAAACACTGAATGAATAAGGATAATGATGAAATATTGGTTTCTTGTAAAATATCAGAAAATACTCCGAGTCTTAAATGACCAAATTGAGACCAGCATACATTTATTGCCTCGTGAGGAACCTGTAGTTCCCAACTAGGTGCAAATAAGTTGAACAGTTTGCCTATTATGTCTCATTTATTAAACCTAAAAACATAGTAATTAATGACAACTATGCAAGATGCCAGTGCAATGACGAGGGACTTGCATAGTTTAAGGTTCATGATGTTTGGTATCTTGTCCCATGACATAAGCATGCAAATGTCATTGCACAAATTGGTTTTTTACGATAAAACCGACGAAAAGGATAATGTCATTCGCAATAAAGCACGATTAGTAGCAAAGATATATAACCAAATCGAAGGAATTAATGTATATGAGACATTTGCTCCTGTAGCACTTCTAGAATCGCTTCGGCTTCTATTGATAGTGGCTTGTCAATTACAATTTAAATTATACCAAAAGGTGTAAACACAGCCCTCTTATATAGTCTTCTGGCGGAATAAGTTTATGTTGAACAACCCAAAGGCATTCCTGATCTACATTTCCCCGAGCATGTGCAAGTTTGAAAAAGTCACTTGATGGGCAAACTCCACATACTGGCTACGAACGCATAGTAAGTACTCTAATCAATAAATGCTTCGTTCGAGGGGAGTAGACCAAACCTTATTCGTAAAACGTAATGATAAAAATGTTTTTAGTGCTCAAATATACATTAATGATATAATGTTTGAGTCTACTCCTAAAAAATTGCTAAGGAGTTCGCCAATCTCATGACGAGTGAGTTCCAAATGTCCATGATGGGGGAATTGCACATCTTCCTTGGGTTGCAAGTTTAATAATTAAAAGATGGTCGTTTCATCTCACAGTGTAAATATGCCAAAGACCTTATCAAAAAGTTTGGCTTGGAAAATTACAAATCTGTGCGCACGCACTCTTATGAGCTCCACTATCAAACTAAATAAAGATATTAATGGAAATTAGTGGACTCTACATTTTGGTTTCTGGCAAAGATCCAAACGCTAACCTTTAAAACCATTGGATAATATGTGGTTTGAGATAATGCACAAGTCGCATTGCATGTGCGTCATCACATAGTTTCAGTTTTCTATCCCTTGTCCATTTAGACAAGGGGGAGAAGCATCACAACATGGCTGAGAACACTCAACGGGTTTTATCTATTTTCTTGGTGATTCTGCAATCTGCACTTGATCATTTTGATTGGTATATTTGTCTTGCAGAATTTGAAGCAATTGTGGTTAAGGTATTCTTTTGTACGGTTGAATGTTTTCTTTTTTTTTTCTTTTTTTTATGGGTTCCAGGATTGGATTTTTTGGGTAGTAAACAGTGAATGCATAAGCTTACGATTATTGTCATTTGCCTCCATAATACCCATGCTACAACATTCAAGGTGTTGTATCCTAAAATGGCCAAGGGAGGAAATTGAAAGGTACACTTGTGCATTGGTTGGCCATTTGGTACAAAATTTTAAGTCTAGAATTGAATCGCAAAATCCTAATTCAAGACCGGAAGGCCAAAAAAGTAACTGACCAACGAAAGAACCAGAAGCGTCCAACATTGTCTTGAAGGTAAAAAGGGTATCTTTGTAAATTCACAATGCAAGTAATAAACACATTACACATGCATACTGCATTATATTTGGTCAGAGATATTTCTTCTAAGTGACATTAATTTTTCTATATTAAAAAAATCCAAAATTAAAATTATTTTTATGAATTAATATGACATTTTATAATTAATTTGAATAACAAAAATCCTTTTTGCAAAATTATTAATCAGATTAATTCTGAATCGTTGGATGGAATCAACCTAGACCGTTAGATAGAAAATGCATATAAATTGTGTTTTCTCAGTGTCTTGGAATTTAAGAATGAATTATTGTCAGTTGATACACCATCTACACTGTTGGTTTGTCGATCCATGCGAAACCTATGAGATTAATTACACACGTTTGTGTTTTTCTCCCTATCTTAAAACTAAAACTCAATTTCAACCATTAATCAACTTCTAATCACAGCCGTTGAGTACTGATCCCTGATCCACAAGTGATAGTGAATCAATCAGAATTCACCTATTAACCTAATTTAACCGATTAACTTAACCGCAAACAGCCTAACCTTAACCATTCGATCAAAACTAGTTTTAAAAAGACTCTCAACAGTTGACCTATTTTTCCAGAGAGATCCATCTGCTGCTATAAATAGACCTACTTTTTGACACATTCACACACCTCGCTCCATAGAAAAGAAGAGAGAGAGAGAGAGAGAGAGAGAGAGAGAGAGAGAGTAATTGTGTGTTCTTAAAGTGCTGTACTTCCTCTTTTGATATTTATAACCATATAAGTAAACCTTCTCTTGCATTTTGGGAAGAAGATAATGTTTTCTTGAGAGATCAGGCATTTCTACCCTTAGATTCTGCTTTTCATCTTGTGTAGAAATAATCTCTGATTATTTTAGATCTATTAATTTTTCACCGACCAAATTGCCTATAAGATCTAAATCCCTTTTCCTAAAACAGAACGTCTTTTGAATATAATCTGATTTATATTCTTTAAAAGTTAATGTTATTAATTCTGAATCTAATACTTTACTTTTTAAAAAGATTCAGTGATTTTGAATACTTTTAGTGAATCTTGTAAATCAACTTAGTTTTTTAAAAAACTTTTTTTGAGTTCTGACTATCTACAGCAAGCTTGAGATGAAACTGATGTGTCGTGGGTCGCGGAAGTGTATTAATTACACTACACAACAACAACAACAATGAAATGTAGAGAAAACTCACTCTAATTCTTCATTTATAACAGTTAAGTTGCTAACCTTAAAAGCTAAAAGACTAAAAAGGACACAATAAACAAAAAACAAAAATAATCCCTAGCTATACTTGGAAGCCAAGTAAAGACCCTAACATTACTAATAATATCCTAACCTATAATATTCCAAAGGAATATTCATTTATTTTACTATTAAGCAAGGTTCTAAAAAACGCGGGGCGTGATCGAGGCGTGGAGGCCAAGCCTTAAGCCTTGGAAGCCTAGGCGGGCCTTGGCGTAAAAAGGCGTGAAAAGGCGTTTAGGTCTGTTTAATATATTTTAATATTTTTAACCATAACAAGGCTATTAAAATACTAAACTTGTACATATCCTAAAAATATGTCTGAATATTTGCAAATAAAAATACTATTTGATTATTTTGGATGAAATAATGGTCCGGTTTGTAAAAAAATCTTTAAAAGGCGATATCATTTCACTAAAGCATTGTTATTTTTAGAGAAAAAGTACGCCTTAAGGGTTTTACCAAGCATAAGGCGTCATAATCTTAAGGCGGGGCGTTTCTCCCAAGCCTCAAGCCTAGGCGTGCCTAGGCGGAGCCTAGGCGGGTTTTTTAGAACAGTGCTATTAAGAATAAAATGAAATAAAAATAAAATAAAATAAAATAAAAATAAAAATTTATTTGGGTTCCACCTCCTTGCACCACTTGTTATCAATATACATCACACTCCCCTCCTTCGAAAAAGCTCATCCTCAAGCGTGAGGAGAAAATTGCCAACGCCTGTGCCAAACAAGTAAATATTTCGAAAAAAAAAATATGCTTTATTGGGGTGAAAAAGATTTTTTCTAAAAATTTTGGGGCCCAAATAATATATTTTTCAACGTTTTAAAAATTGGGAGCGGAGCTGCTCAGATTTTTCCACACCAATGAAATCAATTTTTGGACCATTAACATCCAACCCAAGTGGTGTGTCTCTTAAAATTGGCCAAAGAGTAGACAGACCACTTGGGTAGACCATACTCTTCAAAAGCTTTATGGCCCAACCTTGCACTAAAACGCCCCAACTCAACAGGGAAAACCCTAGTTGCCTCCTCCTCTTCACAAACTCTAGCAGCCTCTCCATCCAACTCAGCCACTTTAAAAGTTGTCGGAGTTTTAGGACGCGGCGAACTGGTCGGCCGGCAACCGCTGGTGGGCGGAGTCGGTTGATCTTGCCGGAGAAAAATCCAGAGCTGCTGGTTGGTTTCGTCAAAGCTAAACTGACTTCAAGACCTAAACAGGTCCGTTCGTCGGTTAAGGAGCCTTCGGTAGGGGCAATAACCTGGTCGGAATGCGGGGCCGGTGGTGCTGTAGCAGATTCGGGCCGGATCTGGTCTCCGAACAGTTGGTTGTTGCCGGACTTGTCATCTTCTGTCTTTTTGGCATCGAAGGGACGGGATCTTCCCTTTTCAGCGTCGACAAGGGGAAATAGAAGGTTGGGGCAATTTTGATCAGAAGGTCTGCCGGTGGCGGCGTAGATCTAGGGTTTTGGGTGGTTTTTGTGATTGTTTGGGAGTTTGCAACAGAGCTGAGTTTGGGAGTTGGTTGGAGCCATTCTTAAACTTTTTGTTTATAATCTTGAATGGTGTCAAAAAAATTTGGGGACAAGAGGGTTGTGATCCGAGGTGGTGCTCCTCCATAGCGGCTCCTCCTCGCCCTCGGATCGAAGTCCATTTGTCGTAACAATTCTTCGTAGGATAGTTGATCGATTTTTGGGTTTCGATCACAAACCTGACTAAGACACCCTCCCGGCGTAACGGTTATTCCGAGTCGAAGCCATGAATCGGACCGAGCTTGGTACGCCACTTAATACCAAGTCACAACTTGAGCAAACATCGCTCTGATAGGTGAGGTGGGTAGCGGAAGAATATTAATTACACTACACAACAACAATGAAATATAGATGAACTCTCACTCTAATTCTTCATTCATAAAAGTCAAGTTGTGATTACAAATTAGGGCCAAAGACCTTATTTATAGGGTGATGAGGTTAGCTTGCTAGACAAGCCAACCCTAAAAGCTAAAAGACTAAAAAGGTGGAATATTCATTTATTTTACTAATAAAAATCAAATAAATTATGAATAAAAATCAAATTTTTCTTTCAGTTCCACCTCCTTGCGCCACGTGTGTAAGGACAATTTGTCCATCTTTATGTAAATGTTATGTCATACGCCGTTACAATATTGATGGTTGAAAAGATCACATCGTCATCAACGAAATCCGAAATTCGAAGATCAAAAGAAGAAGGAATCTGGAAACAGTCAGCCGGACCGGTCCGCCCCAAAATAAAAAGAACCGATCCGCCCAGGACCGGACCGGACCGCCTTGCAAAATGAGTCCAGAGAGCACCGAACCGATTGCGAACCGAATCGGCTTCAAATTAAAAGAACCGATCCCGCCATCGGACCGATCCGCCTGAGGCCCGGACCGATCCGCCCTTGATAAACTCTGCCAGATCGTGTAGCAGATTTTTTAGGGTTTTGACTCCTTATTTAAACCACGATCAGTAGTTGGTTTCGATAAGACTTACGCACGTTTTTCAGAGCATATCAACCCTAAAGTCTTCACCTATTGAGTCCTATGATTCTAGGTTTTTAGATTCACACATCTTCCATATCTATGTGAATCAAGTTTGGTAACCCAAGAACACCATTGTTGTTGTTCAACCCTTGTGAAGTGGACCGTTTCTTCCTCTTCATTGCAGCCCTACTGGAAAGGGAAAATTCCATCCGCGACTACAGAATCCGATACCTGAGGGTAATTCTTAGTCAAAAACTTGTATTTCAGTGTAATCCGATTGTAAGCCGTTTCTCTTACAAATTATAGTGATATACAAATGGTTTTGCCCTTGTGGGGGAGTTTTCCTTAAACTTTGTGTGTTGATTTATTATTGCATGATCTTCATACTATGTCAATCACGCCTAGTTGCATGATTAAGGTTAATTTGGGTTAAAAAGGTGTTTATTATATTATTTCTTAATTGAACGCAAGCGCCAACTCTTTCAAATTGGTATCAGAGCAGGTTACGCTAATCTATCGCATATTCCTTTTTCCGCAAAATTTTTCTAAGATATCAATTTTCTAAAAAATTGATTTTTGAAAAAGTGCGTGTTCAAATGGAGAAGTCATATTATAAAATGCCTATTTTTGACGGGACATATTATGCTTATTGGAAAGCCCGTATGAGGTCGGCTTTAAAAGCCATTGATGAACGTGTCTGGATTTTGGTTGAACGAGGGTGGACTCCTCCCACCGTGACTGTTGATAATGTGACCAACTTGAAACCTGACATTTCTTGGACTGATGAAGAAATTAAATGGTCATCTTTTAATTCTAAGGGTCTAAGTGCTATTTCTGGGTCTGTCACACCTGATGAGTTCAAACGAATAATGACGTGTACCACGTCAAAAGAGGCATGGGATGTTTTGCAACTTACCCATGAGGGTACGAACGCTGTTAAAGAGTCTAAATTACAAAATTTGGCCACCCAATTTGAGACTATCACCATGTCTGAGTCCGAATGCTTTGATGAGTTTTTTGCACGCTTGTCGGACATTGTTAACACTAGTTTTAATTTGGGTGAGGTAATTGATAACACGCGTGTCGTTAAAAAGATTTTGAGATCTCTCTCAAAACGCTTTATTCCTAAAGTCACTGTTTTGAGCTCTTTGGGAAATTTGAAATCACTTAAGTTGGAAGAACTTGTAGGAGATCTTCAAACCTATGAGATTGACATGTTTCCCAAAACCATTAAGGCTAAGGATAATGGGATTGCTTTAAAGACTCATTTTCAGAAAAAGAAAGAAAAAGTTTTTTGAGTCCAAGTCTGAATGTGAGTTTGACTTAGATGATTTGGCATTATTTGCTAAAAACTTCAAGAAAATTCTGAAATTTAAAAAAAGTGGAAACTTCAAAGATAAAAAGAATTCTCAGAAAAATAAGTTTGAAAAGAAAGATTTCAAAGAACCCCCTAAAGACAGTGAGAGGTGTTTTGAGTGCGACGGTAAGGGACACAGAGCGTTTGAGTGTGCCACTCGTCTGAATAGGGAAAAGGGTAAAGCTGTCCTAAATGCAACCCTTAGTGACGACAGTGAGGTCGAGTCGGTGGACTCGGGAGATGAGTCACCGCATGAGCGTAACTTCACCGCGTTCATGGCTAGTCATGTGAATACTCCTAGTTCTCCTCACGACGATGAGGATGATGCTTCACAGGGACACCTCGACAATGAGAGCGAAGAAAGTGAGGGGGAGGAGGAAGGTAGTGAGGACGAGAGTAACCTTCAACGCGCCTACGCCGAGTTATATAATGAGTCTTTCAAAACTAAAAAACGTAACAAGGCGTTAGTTCTTAGGATCACCGCGTTTGAAGAAGAGTTAGAAGAGACGAGAGAGAGAGAGTCCTCCACCTGCACCGCCATGAGAGAGAGAGAGTCTGCCTGGGTTAGTAAAGAGAATTTGCTTAGAGAGAGAGAGAGCAGTTTTGAGAAAGAGAAAGCGAACTTGACTAAACAAGTGGCTAGTCTTACTAGTGAGCTCCATTCCTCCATGGAGACTCGGAAGAAACTTGAAGCCCTTGTTGCTCAGCGTACTCATGACCTTGAGAGAGCTAGGAAAGTCAAGGTACAAATCGAGGACAGATCTGGGAAGATGGGAAAGATGCTCCTCGGTCCCGCTTTAGGTTTTGGTGACAGGCAAGGAATTGGTTTTGATGGTGCCTCCACGTCTCAAATTGCACCGGGACCAATTCCTGAGTTTACTACGACTCCTTATGGCCGTCATCAAAAACCAAGAAGGAGAGTTCGACCAAGAAAAGCAAACCAAGGTCCTCCTAATACTGTGCCCTTTTGCTCCCATTGCAAAAGAAATGGACACCTTAGGGAGTTTTGCTATAGATTTGGTCGGACACGACGTACTTTTGCTCCTCCACATCATACTGATGAGTTTGCTAGTCTGAGAGAGCAAGTTGAGTTTCTAGTCGCCACATCACAGAGTTTGATGGAGGAATTCCGACGAATGTCCTCACCGTCAATGAAAGCTTCCCGCATTCCAGCTAAAACCAACAACAACGGTAAACAAAAGGTTACCTATTCTTGGGTTCCTAAGAAAGAGAAAAAGGCCCTTGTTGTTCATGTTGCTCTCAAAGCACATAATACCTCTCAGTGGTATTTTGACAGTGGATGCTCCAGACACATGACAGGTGATGTCTCCCTTTTTACTCAGATTGAGGATTATGATGATGGGAGAGTTACTTTTGGAGATGGGAGTAAATCTAGCATTGTAGGACGAGGTACTGTAGAGTTACCAGGAGTTCCTAAGCTAGAAAATGTCTTGTACGTCAAAGGTTTAAAAGTAAACCTTCTCAGCATCAGCTAGCTGTGCGACGATGACTTTGCAGTAAAGTTTGACCGGGAAGCTTGTAAGGTCTATAATCAAGCCGGTAAACTATTAGTGCAAGGGGTGAGGACAGAGGATAACTGTTATGGGACTGAGCCCAAATCCTCACTTGTCTGCAACAGCACCACGATCACTCCTATGGATCTGTGGCACCAACGTCTAGGTCACGTGAACGTGAGAGATTTGTCTCGTCTTGTTAAGAAAGACCTAGTACGTGGCTTACCATCTCTCGGAAAGCCAACTTCCACGATTTGTGGACCCTGTCAGTTGGGAAAGCAAATTCGCAGTCCGCATAGGAAGTTGTATTCCATTACCACCTCCCGTGTTCTTGAGTTGATACATATGGATCTTATGGGTCCTACTCGTACGGAGAGTATAGGTGGTAAGAGATATGTTCTCGTGATGGTGGATGATTTCTCTAGATACTCCATTGTAGGTTTTCTAAGAGAGAAATCAGATGCTGTAGAGTTCCTAACGACCAAGTGCCGTGTCCTGCAAAATCAACACGGAGTCAATATTAACAGGATGCATAGTGACAACGGCACTGAATTTAAGGAAGCAAAGGTGAATTTGTACTGTGATAGCCTTGGGATCAAACATGAGTTTTCTGCTGTGAGAACTCCTCAGCAAAATGGGATTGTTGAGAGAAAGAATAGAACGATCCAAGAAATGGCTAGATCAATGCTTCAAGGTCGTAAGGTCTCTAGGAGATTTTGGGCAGAGGCAGTGTCTACTGCATGCCACACGGTGAATAGGGTATATCTGCGTCCACACACACTCAAAACGCCTTATGAATTGTGGACTGGCAAGAAACCCAACCTGGCATATTTCCGTGTTTTTGGGAGTAAATGCTACATCCTACGGGATAGAGAGCAATTAGGAAAGTTCGACTCCCGGAGCGACGAGGGAATATTTCTAGGATATTCATCAAATAGTAGAGCATACCGGGTATTTAACCTAAAGAGCTCTAGGGTTATGGAATCAATAAACGTTACCGTGCAAGATGACGAACCTCCGACGGTTATTGATCCTAACCTTCAGTGTGAGGATGAGGACTGTTCTGACAGTGATTTACCTGTTCCTCTCTCACACTCTGTGGACCCTACTCCTGTGTTAGGGGACACACCTGCTTGGGTTCGCAAGAGTCATGATCCTTCTGCCATTGTTGGTGATCCCACTCTAGGGGTCAAGACTCGTGCTCAGCTAGAGAACGTTGATAGCCATCTCTGCTACACGTCCAAAGTCGAGCACAAGAACCATAAAGAAGCACTCATGGATGAACACTGGATATCTGCTATGCAGGATGAGTTGCTTCAGTTTAAAAAGAATAATGTCTGGGAATTAGTCCCCCGACCTAGTGAGACTAATGTGATAGGTACCCGGTGGATTTTCAAGAACAAAATGGATGAATATGGTACCATAATCAGAAATAAGGCTAGGTTGGTCGCTCAAGGCTACACACAGATAGAGGGTGTAGACTTTGGGGAGACATTTGCTCCTGTTGCGAGGCTTGAGTCCGTCCGTCTTCTGCTCGCCATCGCATGTCATCTGCGCTTCAAAGTGTATCAGATGGATGTCAAGAGTGCCTTTCTGAATGGCATTCTACAGGAGGAGGTTTATGTGGAACAACCAAAAGGGTTTGAAGACCCTAAGCACCTGGATCACGTATATTATCTGAGGAAAGCCTTGAATGGTTTGAAGCAAGCACCCCGTGCTTGGTACGAGAGGCTTACTTCCTATCTCTTAGCCCGTGTCTTCAAGAGAGGGGGAGTTGATATGACGTTGTTCGCCAGGAGAGATGACGGTGCTATTTTGGTTGCCCAGGTCTATGTGGACGACATAGTCTTTGGATCCACATGCTCCCAGCATGCTCACCACTTTGAGGAGGAGATGAAAAGTGAGTTTGAGATGAGCATGGTTGGTGAGCTTACATTCTTCCTTGGTCTCCAGGTTCGTCAGCTAAAGGATAGGATGTTCATCTCCCAATCCAAGTATGCTAGAGACCTAGTGAAGAAATTTGGCTTAGACTCCGCTAAGCATGCACGTACACCTATGAGTACCACTACCAAGCTTAGTAAGGACACTTCAGGCAAGGACGTAGAGCAAACCTTATATCGGAGTATGATAGGTAGTCTTCTCTACTTGACTGCCAGTCGTCCCGACATCGCCTTTAGTGTTGGAGTCTGTGCGCGATATCAGGCATCCCCAAAAGAGTCACATTTACTTGCTCTAAAACGTATTATTAAATACGTGAGTGAGACTCTCTCATACGGGATTTGGTATTCCTTTGATACCAATGACCGTCTGTCCGCCTATTCGGATGCCGATTGGGCTAGGGATGTAGATGGATGTAGGAGCACTTCTGGTGGGTGTTTCTATTTTGGTTCTGCTCTTGTCTCCTGGCTGAGCAAGAAGCAAAATTCCATCTCTTTGTCCACTGCGGAGGCTGAGTACATAGCCGCCGGGAGTTGTTGCACACAACTCTTGTGGATGAAGCAAATGCTGGAGGATTATGGGATATCACAGGACACCATGACCATTTCCTGTGATAACACGAGCGCGATACACATATCCCGCAATCCAGTTCAGCATTCGCGCACAAAACACATCAGGATACGTGAGCACTTTATACGTCAGTTAGTTGAAGAGAAAGTCGTATCCCTGAGTTTTGTTCCTACCGACCGTCAGTTAGCCGATATTTTCACGAAACCTTTAGATGCCCTTAGATTTGAGAGTCTTAGGAAATCTTTAGGGATTTGCACAGTTGACTGAGGGGTTGGTCTATGTCTAGAATAGGATGCTTCTTCATGTTCATATCATATGCTTCCTATTGCTAGTCTGTTTTATATGTACCATTTCCTTGTTGTACAGCTTAGTTTTATTCTTTTTGCTTTTTATATTTCTTTTGAAAAATACAAAAAGATTTTCCTTTAAGAAAAATTTTAAGAAAAGCACAAAAAGATTTTATTTTGACAAAATTTTTGAAAAATCCAAAAAGATTTTTGTTTTTTGCTTCTTTTATGGATGAGCATGTAAGATAGCCAAGTCACAACTTCATTCCATTTATCCATGTGACTGTTTGATAAAGATTTGAGAGGCTATACATCATTTCATCCATGTGCTTTACATTGATTGGAGTCTTTGAGATGTAATTAGTGATATCTTCCTACATGTTTGACTCCTATATCCTTTATTGCACACATGCACGGCTATATTTGATTATTGCACTTATCTATCTCATATTGGCTTGCGTGTTTTCATCTCAATCCTGTCTATACAATGAATCAAATGCGATAAAACTTGATAAGATTGGATTGCATGTAAAAACCGTTTTGGTGAGACTGTGTGTATATTTTCATAGCGGGGAGGGGCTGCGAAAGTTGATTCTTATCCTTTGCGCAAAAGCCACCGTTAAAAAGGACCTAAAAAATGGAGGAATTTTAATATCCGAGGTCCAAAGAGGTTAAAAGAGCCCGAAAAATTTAAAGGCAATAAAAAGCTATACATGCCAAATATGGGCCACTTAGGTTTCACCATCAATTCTCCAAAGTTTGAGAATTTAGAATGCCTCTATTCAAAATAATATCTGAGGGAGTTTGGTTGGAGAATTTTTAAACGGGTTTGCACTTCCTTGAAAGTCCTGAAAAAGCATAAAATCATTTTGGACGTTATTGGTGTGAAAATCATTCTGAGCTTTGATTTGTTGATTTGATTGAGTCAATATCTTATATTGTCATTATTTTACACCAAAGGAAGCATTTGAGTTCATTCGCTAGGAATATCCAATATTCATCGTGCACATATGTCATGTTTGTATGCATTGATTTTCCTATCGAATTTTGATCACACCTCTTCATTTACGCTATCATCGACTTGGTTGTTTTATGTTCATTAATGGTGTGATTTATACCTTGTGTCACCCCGGTTTTGCTTGTTTATTTCATTTCTCTCATTTTGTCTATTTGGGGACATCATAAAAAGGGGGAGAATGAATTATCTGATTAGAATGAATTACCTGATTATGGGGGGAGTTTTGAAATTTGAGGTTCATCATAAATCTGGTATATATGTATATATGCATATGTTTTTATCATATATTGATATCCATGTTATCTCATTTCAAACTCGATACGTCACTTGGTATTTGCTTTATCTCATGTGTGTAGGTACATCCTTGATAATCCCATGATACACACCCTGATGAGAAAAGCGTGAAGATTCCTGAAGAATTGAAGAACAAACGATGCAGCCTTAGTCATATGTACCTCTTTCAGTTTTGGGTTCATGGAAGGGTAGATTTGTATAGGCATTGTTCATACTTGATAATTCGGATTTTTTTATGTTTGTTCCGGCATAGACATAGGGGGAGATTTGTAAGGACAATTTGTCCATCTTTATGTAAATGTTATGTCATACGCCGTTACAAGATTGATGGTTGAAAAGATCACATCGTCATCAACGAAATCCGAAATCCGAAGATCAAAAGAAGAAGGAATCTGGAAACAGTCAGCCGGACCGGTCCGCCCCAAAATAAAAAGAACCGATCCGCCCAGGACCGGACCGGACCGCCTTGCAAAATGAGTCCAGAGAGCACCGAACCGATTGCGAACCGAATCGGCTTCAAATTAAAAGAACCGATCCGCCATCGGACCGATCCGCCTGAGGCCCGGACCGATCCGCCCTGGATAAACTCTGCCAGATCGTGTAGCAGATTTTTTAGGGTTTTGACTCGTTATTTAAACCACGATCAGTAGTTGGTTTCGATAAGACTTACCCACGTTTTTCAGAGCATATCAACCCTAAAGTCTTCACCTATTGAGTCCTATGATTCTAGGTTTTTAGATTCACACATCTTCCATATCTATGTGAATCAAGTTTGGTAACCCAAGAACACCATTGTTGTTGTTCAACCCTTGTGAAGTGGACCGTTTCTTCCTCTTCATTGCAGCCCTACTGGAAAGGGATAATTCCAGCCGCGACTACAGAATCCGATACCTGAGGGTAATTCTTAGTCAAAAACTTGTATTTCAGTGTAATCCGATTGTAAGCCGTTTCTCTTACAAATTATAGTGATATACAAATGGTTTTGCCCTTGTGGGGGATTTTTCCTTAAACTTTGTGTGTTGATTTATTATTGCATGATCTTCATACTATGTCAATCACGCCTAGTTGCATGATTAGGGTTAATTTCGGTTAAAAAGGTGTTTATTATATTATTTCTTAATTGAACGCAAGCGCCAACTCTTTCAACGTGTTATCAATATACATCAGAAATTGAGTTTTGAAATAAAAATAAAAACACATAATTATATTTTCACTCATGTCACTAATATGACCCCTGGTGCTATGAAGTGTTGAGTCTGTTACTCTTGGTGCACTGCTTGGAGTGTGGGGAAGAATTTAGTCAGAAAGTCAAGGGGGCTGAATTTTTCTATTACCTTAGCACCAAAAGGATTTGGGAATTTTTAGGTATCTCAGATTTGATTCCAGACCTTGTATTTGTACTCTATTCCTTTATTATTAGTGGATTTTTTTTATTTGTGGCGTAGAGGCCACCAAAGGTTTTGTTCCTAGTACGCTAGGTTTCCTTGTAAAATATAGTTGTGTACTTTGCTGTACTTTTTTATTTGTTTTCGTTACTGTTCAAACACTTACCTCTCGATAAGTAAATCAATATAAATTTTGAACAGTTTTCAGAATCAATTAAACCTTATAGGAAATTGAACATTATCTTGTTGTTCTTTTTAAACTGTGTAACGATTTCACTTGATCAAACAAATTTGAACGGATCAGTCAAAGGAGGATACTTTTTTGTGTAACTAAAGTTGTACTCGAATTTTTTCTCACTTTCTTATTTTCTCACTCTCTCCAAACACCTTTAAGACTATATATACAATAGGGGAGAACTAGGGCTTTTGATTTGGTCAAAGAAGCATTATGCTTCGTGTGTGCACAGGCATCCTAGGGCATCATTAACATGTCCCTTTAAGAAGACGGTTTTCTTCCAGTCTGCAGTCTGGTCCAGTTACTTTCCTGCAGGCCCAGCTGCAATTAAGCCCTGTTTAGACCTTTTCTACCCCCTTCCCTTTTGGGTTTCATTCCTGATTTTGTATTCCTTCCCATTTAGTAAGATTCCCCCACCTTGGTTTAAACCATCCAAGTTAGTTTAGTTCCAACTAGTCTTCCAAATGCTACTAGGTTTATAACTAATTCTCAAATATTCATTTTAATCAATACTGAAAAATTTGAACAAATGTTCAATAAATTCCATAAATACCCAAAACTCCCGAAATAATTCTAATAATCTTTTAATATATCCTCATCAATAATTTTAATTGAATTCATTTAATCTATATTTTTCCTTGGTCAATTTGTCAAGTAACTCCTGATGATACCAATTATGATCTCCAACCCTAAGTTCCTAAAAGGTACCTCCCATACCAGACCGAGGTCCGAAAAAGGGCCAAGACCCTCAACCGCTCTACCCCAAACCTCAGCAATGGAATAGAAGCCTCACCCATGGCTCATTGACCTTGAGGAGCCCACAACAATCCTTATCAATAGCACGGCAATCCTGCCAAGGCTTAGCTAGCTGTAATAGACTGTATTTTATTTAATAATATTTATTATTTATTGTGTATTTATTATTAAATCTGAATTGTTATTACTTGTGTGCAATTGTAATAATATATGCATAATTTAAGTGACATTCAAATTTGCATGTTATGTGACATTGGGACTGCATGTTAATCGGTGGAATTAATTAAGTGTGGTTAACTCGTAAAATGTTTAAGTTGTGTGTTTTATTCTACGCTGCGAGGTGATATCGTTTGGACCGGACTCTAAGGTGGTACAGAGGCCCGAAGAGGTGTTTTTAGTGCTCTAGATTGGCCCAGGGCTAAGTTTTGAATCAATCTGGATAGCATTTTGGGCTTATATAAGGGTTCAAAATTAGGCCTTTTATAGACCTGCGGGAATAAGGGTATACAAGTGACATTAACCCTCATTAATTATTCACATTAAACCTAAAACACAAACCCTAGCAGTAGAACAGTTTTAGGAGATTTTAGGAAGGCTTTTGGGAAGAACTAGGAGATCAAAGAACACCTTCAACCTTCATTAACAGGCAAGAAATATCTCACTCTATAACAGAATAACTTGTAATTTAATTACGTTTTGATTGATGTTTAGAATCAATTTGGGATTAGACACATGTCCGGAATTTGATCTTATTTTTAGTCATGTATTACCTTAGGCTTAGGTTGATCAAAGGCTGACTTGTTAAATCAATCATAAATCTGATTTCAATTGGAATTTATGATGAAAACTCATGTAATTTGTTTTGAATATGATATTAAAACGTTTAGAGCCAATTTATAGAGATGATTCATGCATTGAGAACCTATTTTGATGATAAAAATACTTGTTAATGGTGAAACACGAATCTGTTAATGACCCTTAATTTAGACATGTTAAAAGTGATGATTTAAGCGTTATAGTGAAATCCTTATTAGATTATGATCCTATATTGTTAGACTTCAATTTAGGAACACTTAATGATGATTTGGGGTTGTTTGGGGCCGTTATGGAACTTGGACAGTCATTAATGCTGGATTTGGGTCTTTGGGGATTCCAATTGGGAGGTTAAGGATGACTAGAGAACCTAAACTATGTCGTTTTGGGCAGAACCGCACAATGACTGCGCCCGCAGGGTTTCCAACAACAAGCTTCCTAAGAGGTACCTCCCGCGCTAGGCCAAGGTCTGAAAAAGGGCCAAGGACCATCAGTCGCTTTACCCCAAACCTCAACAACGGTACAAAACCCTCACCCAAGGCCCATTGACCTTGAGGAGCCCACGACAACCCTTATGCAAAGCACAGCACTCCTGTCAAGGCTCAACTAACAGTGCTAAGGTCTTGACTAAGCTTCAGGACCAGAATCCCCTCACAAGGAGTACAGCTAAGCTATTACAAGGCCATCGGAAACTCGTCAATCATCCCTAAGGACTTTCTCAATGTTGCGGGACTTGGGAATACCTCCAACCTTCGCCATTCAGAAATCAACCTCAGTCACGCTCCACCAGACTCAGCACGACAAGGACCCATGCCCCCATAATGCTTGCAAACCACCAAGCAAGAAACACTCTACCAATCTGACGGGTAGGTGAAAAGCACTCACTCACTATTTAATTTGCCCCACTCACCCATAACTGCATGTCGTGATGCATTAAATAGCATCTAATGCTAACACCAACTAATACATGACCTGCAAACTTTTCCCCAAAACTCCACCTTGGTTATTATAGACCTCAGATACAGCCACCCATGTTGGCTGTCTCTTCTCACATGTTCCAAGGGGCAACCTCTATAAAGAAGACTTGAGGAAGGTCATAGAGGATCTAATTTGAGTTATCCTAGAGTAGATAAGAGTAAGAACATTTATATTCAATGTTTGTAGAGAGGAAGGACCACTTCCTCCCCTCACATTGTATTTAGAGAACCATACTTGTGTGCCTTTGAGATTATTCAGTCTCGAAGTCCTAAGTAAGTCAAAAACACCTAAAGAAGTCCATTAGTTACTCTTAGAGGTTCTTAGCCCATTAGAAAGACCTCAGACTACCTCAAACCTCCTTAGCCAAAGCCTAAGGCATGTCCTGCTTGTATACTTATCATGAGAGAGTATATAAACGAGGAAACCATCTTCATAGCGGACATAGACACCTCAGCTGAGGTGTTTAACCACTTTATATCTTGTGTTATAAATATTATCAACATTTATCCACCGCCCCCGGGGATTAATTGAGGAGGCTGAGGTCCAAGCAGATTCTCAACCCATCAACTCCTCATCAGACCACAATTAGGCATAATAAATTCCTAAAACCTTTTATCAACTCAAGTCTAATTATATCAGTATAACTATCTATTTCTTACCAATCCTAGGAAATTCAATGATCGATAATAATAACGCAATACAATATTATATATTCTTGAATTTGGGAAACCAGTCACTACAATACGGTTGCATGGGATGTGAAGACTTCAGTGGTGGGACAAGAGGCCGCAGCTAACCTTCCCTACCAGGGGAAGTTCTAACAACCTATGTGCCATCTTGTTCTTCACGAGCACTCGTTCACTATGCATCCCAGATCACCACAATAAAAACATAATCTCTTCCTAACAGGTACAAGATTTGGAGCACCTTTGTACCTGTCACCATTGGTCGTCAGAGCTATCTTCCACTCATCACATTGTGGTTTCCTAGTGTTTCCTTGCACTGACCACCATCTCGTGATAATTTTATGAGATGGGTTTAGTATGTGTGTGCCATTAAACTCCATCTCGTTGAAATTACCAAATACGAGGGGGGTTGTGGAATGATTCGTTGAATCCTCTCCCACGCTAGACAACTGTGCATTGTCAATCTGCTGGGGCCTGGGGCTTATATGACAGACCTCTAATCTAGCGACGAATGCTGGATTTTTTGAACAAGCATGTTCTTGTGCTACCTGTACCGTGGGTCTCTCTAGTAAGTGGTACGGGTAAGGGGTATGTTGCTTTAGCCGATATGCGGTACGGTGGTGGGCGTATGTTTAGTTGGTTCACTACTTTAAATCATAAGGGGACTTAATCGGTTATTTTAGTATTATAATTACTGATTTTATCAAGATTCATGTTTCCACCAATATAGAAAGTTCCCCAAGGATGTATGTAGTGGTTAATCTCAATATTCTATAAATATTAATAAGATATATAATGAATTATGTATATATATTGGTTGAGATAATTTTATTGAAGTTAAAAGTTTCCTTATAACTAATAAGAACTAAAGCAGTTAATGTTAAATTTGGGAACGCCATTTTTGGAAAACCAGACCGAGAACCCACCATGTTTTGGTTAATGCAACCCCGAATCACGGTACGTAGGGGGATGTAGTGATACCGGTTTCAACACATCTTTCAATTTCCGATTGATTGTGTGTCATCCTATAAATTTTTCCAACTTAAAAACACAACACAGCCCTCAACCACGCTATCTGCTCTTGTATCAATTACACATACACACAGCGATAGTAATTTCACAAACACAGAAAAATATGTTAACCAAGAACTTTTACTAGTAATAACCAAGTAACATACATTGAAGAGCTTCTATTAAATGTATTGGCAGAGGGTCAAGGGTAAAGGAGTTTTTAACCACTTAGAAATATAATATATATAAAACAGAACAAAAAGGAAACCTAAAAGATAAATACTAAATGAGGTCCTAATTAATATATACTACTAATGAATCCGAAACATCACTTTAAAAAATAAGCTTCCTTCATTTTAGACGTTAGCCCCTATGGGTTCCACCCAAGCCACAACCACATGCCTCAGTTTGATTCAGAAATTCAAAAGAAACTAAGAATATAAACGAAAGAGAAAATATCAATTATTTTCATATCCTACTACAAGCTGTTAAAATCACGTATCGTGTAAGAGATATAGTCTGAAATTAGCGTCATATTAGCATGGTTGAGCCTAAAACCTAACTGCCTATGCTTTGGGGTCAAGTTAGGTTGTGACATGTGTAGTAAGGCCTTCATTATTTCACACCATCGTCCATCAGAATGCAAACTAAATGAAGAACACCATACTGAAGGCAATAAACTTACAAGTCAGAGTGATGTTAATGTCTGAATAAGTATACAAAAAACTAGAAGATGTGTCTAGTTAATGGGAATTCCAACACGGATCTAAATTGACAAGATCCTATATAACTCGGTCAAGTTTCTCAACAAATATTCAATGACAATTTATCAAGGCAACACAATCTTAACAGAATAGTGCATTGTCCATTCGGGTGTATCAAGTACCAATCTGGAGTTGTATATCTTGACAGAAATTTTCTCCCTGGCCATTTGGATGTACCAAGTATCAAGCTTATCAACCCGTAGATAGAATTCGTTATATGGCAATATTTATTTGATGCGGAAAAGAAGAACTTACCTTAACAGTGTTAACTTTAAGCCTAGGGCCAATAAATGTGAACTGAAGTGATGGAGAAGCTTGTTTCTTGCATAGTACAAGTGGAAGATCACCATATTTAGGAGCCCACTCTCGAGGCAACTGAAATTCTAGGAATTGACAGAGATCCTTTATAGACGGTTTATCTGCGTAATCGATTTCCTATCAGGGACAACCAACAGTAACAATGCCCCAGCAAGATTAATGGGAATGATGCAAGAGAACAAATTGAACACAACATGCATGTTGGTCAAACAGTACTGAGGTCAAAACTCATTTAAGATACAATTCTTATATATGCTCAGAGAATTTATTTTTATTGGAAAAAAACATTCAATAATCATAGAATTCAATAAAAAAAAAGGCGCACCAGATGTCCACTGAGATGAGAATATGACAGACCCGCACCCTATAAAATTGAAACAGGACCCGGGACTAAAAGGAGCCAGGTTAACAAGAGCTTAAACCCGCAGTATGAACAAACAACTTTCCTCCCCATAAAATAGTGGGGAATATACAAAAAAAAAGGCATTTATATACAAGCATTCCAGGATAAGGCCAAATAAGAGAAAGGAATTGCTCCAAAACGAGGGAACGGCGAAGCGGAAAAGCCCACAACGAAGCTGAAATTTATTCTTTCTCCAAATGATTTATTTTTCTATCTTCTTGTCTTGAGAGAATTCTAGAGTTATTCTCATTTCATATATGCCAAAAAGAAGCCATCACTATACATCTCTAAAGATGTCTGCATCATTTCTTCTTGCCATGGGCTAATAACTCCATAATGAACATATCTTTCACTTTGTTAGGACACACCCTTCAAAATCAGACTCTCACATCAGTTTCCTCCAAATGAATGAGGTTACTATACAATGTACTCACATGTGATCCAAATCCTCATTGTGGTTGCTGCACATAACACACCAATTTGGAGATAGAGAAACCACTTGGGTCATCTATTTTAAACCATATCACAAGTATTTACCATCCCGTGAGCCATAAGCCAAAGAACTCTTGAACTTTGGAAGGTATACCATACCGGATGTCCAAATCAACTTAAAACGTACAAAGGATTCATAATGATGGATGTTAGGGGAAGAAGTTTAAGAACGATTTCAGGATAACGCCTGTTGAGTCACCACCAAACTTCAACTCCAAAACATCCTTCATGCCAAAAGAAAAGGACACTACCTCAAGAATATATTGAACGAGGAAAAAAATTACTCAATTTCAATCTTTAAGATTTCGTTTTAGGACAAGATTCCCAACATAAAATTCATTTTACTTGGTTCTTGTAAGAAGAGATCGGGTACACCGATGCGAATGTATTTTGAAAGACTCCTCACCTCAATAACCATCCTCCCAAAAAGTGAATAGATGAACCATCACTCTCCTTTAAGACCACACTTTAGAAGAAAGAATTACGGTCTCTGGAGATGAAGGTCCGCGGACTTCTACAAGTCCCCCTCTTAACCATATTGGAGTCCCACGCATTTTCATGCAACCCATTGACGCTCTTAATGACGGGGTACGAAAGGGTATTGTTTTCCAAGGGAAAACATCACGGCCACTTACCCGAAAGAGATTTAATTTTATAGATCAAATTTTCAATGACCCCCCTCCCTATGTTTTTTGTCTTTTAAAACTATTTCCCACTTACGAAAATGCTTTTAATTATCTACCTCAGGCCCGTCCCAAAGTAAGTTTCTCATATTAATTTCAATTATTCTAGCACCATCTTTTGCAAGTCTAAATATGACGTAAACTACACGTCAAAGACCCAAAACAAAACAAACAACAAATTTTAGAGACAATCTAAAAATGTCGTGTATTCAAAAATGAAGGTTCCTTACAAATGAAGACATACATGGGTATTAATAATTGCATAAAAGAAGGTTCTAGAGCCATTCTACAAATATCTACAAGTCGGCCGACTTGTGCAAGTGGGTGTAAACTACCTAACCAACTAGATGTGCTCCCACTTGTTAGATGCTTCTTGAATGTTCTATAACTAACAAGTATCTATACATCACTAAAGTACAAAATATCTAACAAGTACGAAGTAACAAAAAGTACTGAAAATACAAGAAAATATTAACATAGCCCTAATTTCCATCATTCTCCTCGAGTTCAAAAAATTCGTCTCGAGCGTGAAGGGTAAACGGCATCGCGGCTAGGCCTCCTTCCATGAATTCTTCTACTTGAAACGGGAGGCAACCTCGTACGCGACTCGCGTACCTACTTGAAAGAAACTCCAAAAAATAGGGTTTTGATTTGTGGTAGGATAGCGCTTTGGGTTAGAGATGGTGTTTGGGGTTGAAATAATCCGGCGAGGGTCTCGGATGGTGCTTTCTTGGATAGATTCGGGTTGTCGAAGGGCTCGGGATAAGCGACGCCGCTGAGTGGCTCGGAAGCCCTTATTTTTCCGGTGATATCCGGATTGCCGAGGGGTTCTTTTCCGAGTCTTCGAGAGAATGGCTCCGGTGGTTTGAGTGTGGCAAAAGGTGGTGGCGTTTTGTGAAGAGACAGATAAGATCTTCAAATTTTTGGTTGATTTCTTGGAAAAATAGGGTTTCTTGTGCTAATTCATCAAATCTTTGCCTCAATTCTTGAATCTCCTCTTGATGATGCTTTGATTTCTTCGGGGCCATCGAAAGTGTAGCGTACGATTTTGTTGATAATCTACACACTAATACACCAATCGAAGAACGGCACCTCGCTCTGATAACAATTTGACGTAAACAATACGTTAAAGACCCAAAACAAAACAAACAACAAATTTTAGAGAGAGAAACTAAAAATATCTTATATTCAAAAATGAAGGTCCCTTACTAATGATGACATACATGGGTATTTATAGTTGTGTAGGAAAGGTTCTAGAGCCATTCTACAAATATCTACAAGTGGGCCCACTTGTACAAGTTGGTGTAACTAACCAACCAACTAGATGTGCTCCCACTTGTTAGATTCTTCTAGAACTAACTAGTACATATACATCACTACAGTACAAAATATCTAACAAGTACAAAGTAACAAAAAGTACTAAAAATACAAGAAAATATTAAAATAGCCCTAATTTCCATCAAAATATATAATGTATACGGAGAATAGTCAATCCCTAATAAGATTGAGTCTACCATTTTTTTTATCACTCGTCTAACCTCTTTTTTACCTTGTCCAAATTTGGGTATATAAGAGAGAGGGAGTTCCCGAACAAGGATAAGGTATTCCATTGGCAACTTCCCCACTCCTCAAGACAATTATCATCCACATGCATTCCCATTGACATAGTTTTATCTAAGTTGACTTTCGAATCAGGCACTTCACCAAAAATCTTCATCAAGCATAACAAATTTTCTAGATTATTCTTGACCCCTGCTTAAAAAAAATGTGTCATCCGCGAATTGAAGGTGTGACACCTTCACTCCATCCTTACCCACCTTGAATGCCGTTATCAGACCTCTTTGAATCCCTATCGACCAAGTTACTTTACACATCCACCAATGAAGTAAAAAGGGAAAGAGATAGGGTGACTCCTTGGCTAAGACTCCTCAAAGAAAAATTGCTACCTTTAGGCCTCTCATTAATAAAAATTGAGAAATTTCACACAACCTCGAATCCACCTTCTCCGTCTATCTAAAAGCCTTTTTTCGATGGCAAAATCTAGGAAATCCCACTCCACATAATCATATGCCTTCTCAATTTCAGTATTGAACACCACACAACTTCTTTCTTTTCTTGGCTACTACAACCAAGTGTGTTTATTTTTAACCAAATCCTTTTGATTTTTTGAACTTGTTCCACTCAACACTGCTCTAAGTCTATTGAAAGCACTTTAGCCGAAAACTTTGTAAAGACAAGTAATCAAGCTAATTGGGCCAAAGTCCTTAATTTTAAATGAGTCACTCCTCATGGGTATCAAACAAATATACGTTTCATTCACGCACCATTGGCCACCTCATTCTCATAGAGAACATTAAAAAACTCATAATTTACCCCCGCAATATCACAACTTTACTTAAAAGAAGCAGATCCAATGAATCATCTGATTGATCACCACAACACTTCCACACTGCACCCTTGACTTCTACCTCCTCAAACCTGCTTTGCAACAAGGGAGCCCAATCGCATAGGACACCAGTCACACCACTCAATTCATGCACCCTAACACTACTAGATTCTTCGTTTAACAAATTTTCAAAGAATTTAAGAGTCTCTCTTTCAATATCCTACTCCTCCTCTAAGATCTCAACCCCCACTTTGCAACTTGTTCAGAACTTTTTTTCCTTTTCCCCTACTGTAAATGCAACAAAAATTTACACGCACATAAATAATTTTGGGTTTTCTCTCAACTCATTTTCATTAAATCATAGTGATTGTGTGATTCTGAATGAGAGAATACGATGGTATTGGCCCTCACACTTGTAGGGCAAGCTAAACTATGACGTCAGAGGATGTCATGGATTAATGACATAAGTCATGACATCATGATTCCTAACTAATGTAATAAAAAATATTATGAAGGAATATTTACTATTCTAATGATAGTAAACAGCCAAGAACAAATGACAATGACTATTCTATTGGCCCAAATAGAATAAGGTGCATCATTTTGTAAGTTGGGAAGAGAGACCCACAACTTTCAAGCCCAACACAATCTGCACCACAAGGACTTGATGAATAAAATGGGTTGCAGTTGTAATGAGGCCCACCTCCTTTGGCATTTTATTCTTTCAAAGGCTAGAAATTTTTAAAATATTCAAGTCCTTAGAATTCTGGCCCAATGTAGCAGCTTCATTAAACACCCCAGACGCTTCCAATTCAGGGCCAACTGATTTTTTAAGTAAAACAGGCCCAAAATGGTGGGTCAGAATTGGTTTTGATCCATAGCCATATCTTCAAAAAATAAAAAATAGAAAACCTTTGAAGCTTCAAAGAACTCATAGCCTATATACTGCGTTGCTATATCTGCCAGGCAGCTAAGGGGCAGCATTCTAACCCTGGCCTCTGCACTTCCATGCCGATCCCCAAGCGCCCTTGGGAAGATGTAGTGTGTTCCTCGCGCTTCTGACGAGGCTTTGCTTTATCCTGTTGTCGATTCTCAAAGATAGCGCATTTAATTCCTTGTACCCACATTTCTGATGCTTCACATATGGTTGCATTATGCCTTAGAAATATTGCCCACCTCCACGAAATTCCATGGAATATCCCGAGATGTCTTGTTCACCGGTCACTTTTGGCGAACCTTATGGCGTCTACTCTGTTACTCCCTCCAGTTCTTCCCAGTGCCTTCCACCCTCTGACTAACGCCCAGCTTACTCTAGCTACCCCAGTCTATCCCACAGCCGAGGAGTTGGCTACCTGATGGACGAGACCATCTCTTCACATACATTCCTCTTACAAGAGCACCGTTGACCCACATCACCGCGTTGTATTTCAGCTCAGGAACTTGGTTATGGTATACCTCCGTAAGAAATGAAGACATGATATGGGGCATAAACTTTAAATACATCTGTTTGGACCATTTCCCACTGTTTATTGGTGTGGGTACAATACTTATTAGTTAGACCTTCCTAAGGATCTCCGGCTACACCGCATAATGTGGCGGATATTAGGGAATCCATGTCCAGTTCATCGACATGTCCCAACATGTTCGTTCCCATATTGATTGAGTTGGGGACTTCAAGCCTCCGCGACTGTCATGGTTCAAAGTCGAGGAAATACCCGTTTACCCTCTTCGCGAACTAGGCGAACGCTATTCCCAGAGGAATCTCGATCCAGACGCACCGACTCATATCGTACTGAAAGATCTAATGATCCTTCTTATCAGCCTGGTCGGACTTCCTCAGTACGAGCTACAGACTCTCAACGAAACGCCACTCTGTCTCCGGAAAGGACCAGTGCTCTAGAAAGGTTGAGCAGAGTCTCTCCCTTTGATCGTTTGGGCCCTAGGAGGAATAGAAGTCCTCCTAGGCTTGTGTCGAGGAACTCTCAACGACCATCCGATCTAAGGGAAGGCTCTGTCCAATCACGACCAACTGCTCGTAATGAAAGATCCCAAGAGGAAAATTCAACGCGATCAGTTGCTCGAACCAATAGGCCCGAGGAGGGAAACGATGCATGGAAGGGATCTATTCAGAGGTTGGAGGACATATTAGGGGAAATGGCTAAGGCCAAGAATCCTCTACAAAGAACTTTTGTCCAAGGGACACCATTTGTACAGGCAATTGTGGATTTTCCCACATCATCAAAATTCAAAGCTCCTATGGTGACGCCTAAATATGATGGAAAAACTGACCATGTCCTTCATATAGAACAATACCAAGTTGCTGCCGATATCTATGCAGTTCCAGACGAGATGAGATGCAAGGCATTTTCAAGAACTCTTACCGGATCTGCTCAGATATGGTACAACAACCTTCCTCGGGGGAAAATTGCGACTTTCTTTCAACTAGCAGAACTCTTTATTGGGAACTTCTGTTTTGGAGCGAAACCAGTCAAACGAGTAGCACACTTGCTGAGTGTTAGACAAAAGACAAGTGAAAGCACCAGGGACTATATTACTCGTTTCAATAATGTGAAACTTGAGGTAATTGATTACGAGGAGAAAACAACAATTACTGCTCTGATGAGTGGACTGTTGCCGGATAAATTGTACTACACTTTAGCCAAGGATCCGCCTAGGACCATGGCTGAACTGATGGCAAAAGCAGCCAAAATCATGAATGCCGAGGAGGCCATGGCTGCGAAAAAGAATGCAGATACTAAGGAAACCAAGGTCGAGGCTGACAAAACTGAGAAGAAGGATCAGAAGAATAATGGTGGCAACAGACAGTCGAAAGCAAAGCAAGCACTGGAACAGTTGAAGAAATTTTGAAATTATACTCCTTTGAAGGTAGATATAAACCACATTCTGGAAGAGATCAAGAACAACAAGGAGCTAAACTGGCCAGAAAAAATGAAGGCAAATCCTGACAAGAGGAATAAGTCCAAATATTGCGACTTCCATAAAGACCATGGTCACACTACCAAGCATTGCATAGCTCTCCAGAATGAAATTGAAGCACTCATCAGGCGAGGAAAATTGACAAGTATGTTGATCACCGAAATGGTGAAAAGACCAGCAACCGAAGAAGGCAAAGATCTAAATCTCCTCATCGAGCAAAAGAAGACAAGAAGAGAAGTCACGAAGAAGATCCAGAAGATGACCCCGATCTCCCCAAAAGACCAAGGCAGCCAGAGCGTGAGGTATTTTCAATCCATTTTGGATCATTTGAATGTAATGTTATTACAGGTGGAGATGCAGGAGGTGGGGATATGACTGCAGAGAGGAAAGCTTACCTCAATGAGGCTCAAGCTTGCTCGTACATTCAGCGAATAAATCTGGCTGAAGATGATCGCCCGAGGAAGGTGAATAAAGACAAATTGGTCATTGGTTTCTCTAAGAACGACCTGGCAGGTGTACTATATCCTCATGATGACCCATTGGTGATCAAGATGAGAATGAAGGAAGTGGTGATTTCACGAGTACCGGTAGATAATGGTAGCTCGGCAGATATCATGTTTTATCCATGCTTTGACAGTTTGAATCTGAAGGCCATATCATAGGCCCCTCCTTGGTTTTACTGGCGAGAAGGTTTTTCCACTTGGGACGATCAAGTTGCATATGCTTATTGGTACATGGCCTGCTTGTCGAACAGAAAGAGTACGCTTTTTCGTAATGGATAAAAATGTCCAATCAGCTTACAATATCATCATGGGAAGGGTAGGTCTGAAGAAGTTCGAGGTGGTACCATCTACTGTACATCAATGTTTAAAATTTCCAACCAATTTTGGAGTGGGAGTTGTGAAAGGCGACCAGAAAGTAGCTCGGGAATGCTACTATTCATCTGTCGAACAGGAGGAACGTGAAGAATCCAGGAAGAAGACTACTACCTATCAAGTGGAGGAAATAGAAGATGCAGAGATTGAAACGTTAGACCCTAGAGACGAGTCTCAGCTCGTGAAGGGACAGGTCATGGAGGCTACTGAAAATATCATTCAAATGGAGAAGTTCCAATTAATTACCTAAATGACTAAAAATGACAAGTACTAAGAAAAATATGCATAATGAAAAACTTATACAGTCTATGACTCGGATCCCCAATTTCCAACTCAGTCTCGGAATCGGTCGTGATATCGGACCATGCGCAACTTATAGAGTCTAAGAAAAACTTGACAGAGATTAGAATAACATTATTGATTAATTGGATAAGTACAAAATCAGTATTTAATATGCATAACACTGTGTAATTGCTTATACTGTCACGTGTCACGCTTATTAGCTACAATATTCCATAATAGTTTAATAAAGAAATAAGCAATATGATCTATTAGACACAAAACTTTATCAAAAAAAAAAAAAGTTAAATGTAATAAAGTATTAATTATTAATATATTCAATAAAACTTTTTAATGATATATTGAGTAAATAGAGGTACATTTTAAAAAGAGATAATAATGATATATATTAATTCATATTAAGTAAATAATGATAAATTTTAATATGTATTAAGTTAATAATAATACATTTTTTAAAATTTATTTCAAGTTTATAAAGAAGTGTAATAAATACAATGATATATATTTAATACATTTTAATAAATAGATATAAATACATTTTCACTCATAAGGTAAGGATTAGATAACATAACAAATTTTATAAAAGTGGTACAAATTGAATGACTTATAATTACGATAAAATCTATAATGAGTTGTCCGATATTGTCCAAAAAGACCAAAGATCTCGCCAATATTGTCCGAGTAGAACAAGATCGATATCATCCGAGCCGATAAATATCTCGCCGATATGGTCCAATTCGAGCCAAGAACGTATATTAGTCAATTCGTGCCACAATATCGGAACGGTAGGCCACAAAACCGAGTCAACTCGGCTAATATTTTGAACCATGACGACCGTTGATTACCCTACAGTTCATGCTCCCAATTTCTCATCCATTGGGTTGGCCTATTAAAGGCCAAGGACACCTAGATTTCAGAGTCCACCTTTCAGCATAGCAAACACGATTTATACCAAAGTTAAATGAGTACGCTCATGGAATCGTAATGCATAGGATCTAAGGGGCACGTTCGTCTTTTTGGCATATCAAAATTATTTTGGGAATCTAAATGCTTCATTTGTGATGTCATGACTCAAGTCACGATTATTGAGATCACCTATAACATCACAATAATCTAGTAATATCCTCGTATAGTAAGAATATGAGAGAAATATTCCCTTTGTCACCCCTTATATATTGTAGCCTTCGGGCAAGATACATTAAATTGAATCTACACTCTAGGGACACCTTTACGCCTCGCGCCTCAAACAACTACACTGCTATGTACATGAAAATCACTTCGCCTTCAGCAATATCTCAACACCTTCGACAATTTTACTTAATAATCAACATAAGTGAGTGGTCCAAACATTGTTGATGTGTGGCTAAAACATCGTCATCAAGCAAAGCGAGTTGAATGGTGCTTTGTCCCACAAGTTAAGTTCTTCCATAAGAAACAAGCAACGACAAGGTTTAATTTTTCTAGATACTTATGCTTCAGTTTTCGATTTATATTTCAGTTTTTTATATATGTTAATTGGTGAGAGAGAGATTGAGCAGCTCTTGCAATTTTTTTTAAACGGAAGTACTTGCAAAACCCCTTTTGCAATTTTTTTTAAACAGGATGTATTGCAACCGGTCACAAAAATGGGAAGTAGACTCAAAATAACACCTATTTTGATTTCTTTACATACTTACACATATTTCTTCCTAATATTTAGTAAATGCAACTGGCGCACTCGTCAGATTCCACATAGTCAATTGCTAAATGTTATGTATAATAAATGGTGATACATAGGGGTGAATGAGACAAGTCAAGCCGAGCCAAACAACTGAATGCTCAAACTTGATTTGAAAAGCTTAACAAGCTTAAAAATGTGTTCAAGCTTGGTTCGCTTATTTCACGAGTCAAGCTCGGACAAGCTTTTATCTTAATGAACACGAGCCGATCTCAAGTAGCTTGATACTTTTATACAAGTTTAGTACGATTATTAACGAGCTTGAAAATATGTTCAAGCTTACTTAGTTTATTCTACAAGTCGAACCTGAACGAGCTTTTATCCGAATGAACACGAGAAAAGCTTGAGTAGCTTGGTTCATTTCACAACCCTAGTCAAATACATGGTTCAAAGTAGAGGTATCAGTACACAACTTGGACGCGCATGTTTCAACTCGATATTGGTATCGAGCGTTATGCAACAATATGTGGTTTAGAGAGCCCAAGAAATATTGAAAAAAATATTAGAAAATAAGAATAATATTCGATCAATTAGATGAGTACTTAACCATCATTTAATAATATCGATAACATTGTCGAATTGAATTTACTAGTCGCACCTGTCAGCTGTAATATTTCATAATAATTCAACAATAAGTAACCAAATCAATCTAACAAAACGTAAAACTTCACAAAAAAGTTACATAGAAGTTATATATATATAATCACAATGTTATCATATTTTTCAACTCCTATCTAGTTGCAATATCAATCGTGGTAAGCATACGAATTGGGAAAATTCACACAAGTGAGGTAAGGACTATGAAGCACGGACTCGACACGTAATACGTGTTTCGACACGACACGCGACACGTGATTTTTTCAAGAACTAGGATACGTATAATACATAATATATGTTAAAATATATAATATATATTTAAATATATATATATATATATATATATTAACGAAATAAAACAATTTTTTTCCATAAATACATTAGTAGAGCATTCTTAACATGAAATTATGAAAATGGACCATATAAAATAAAATTCAAATACACTTTAACATTAAAAATCATAAATAAGGTAGAATCATAATCACATAAGAAAAAAAAAATTAAAAAAAATAAAAATGTCATTTTACGTGTCCCAGCGTGTCGGCAACGTGCCCCCAACGTGTCTCAATGTGTCCAAACATGTCCCAGCGTGTCGGCGCGTGTCGCGGGTCGGACTCGTGTCAAAGCTAACTCGTGGCTTCCGAGAGAGTGTCAGCGCTTCATAAGGTAAGGATGAAAATATAAATCATATTCCAACTCGAGTTGAGAAGACTACCTGAATGACACATAATCCAGAAAATGTGGCACATTCCAACATTAACTCAATCAAATTTCAACACCAATTACAAATCACTACATAAACATAATAAAGGTATATTATTATGCTACCCTAACCAGATCAATTCCTAATTTTTGTAATTGCGACCAAGGGAGAGTGTTGCAACAAGCGTCGGTGACTTCTTCGAACAAACTCCAGTAAGCACAAAATATGGTAAGATAAGTTTGATATATCGATATTGTCCAATTTACCCCATATCTCACCGACAGTCGATATTTTTTATTCACCCAATATCTCGCCAATACGAACTGATTCAAGTCAAATCGCCTTCTACTCAACTCATATCATGTCATCAAATCAGTAGGATCTGACGATATTTTGAACCTTGCATAGAATCGGCAAATCAACTTAGTGAGACCAAGATTTCGGCCGTTTAGATAAAAAGTCGGCAGGTCACGAAGAATCGAGATTGTTTGATGATATATAGGTACGGGACTTACGAAGCACGGACACTTCGTCGAAGGTGACGTACCCGTTTCCGACACTCTCGTGATACAAGACTTTATGTTGATATATAACTATTGATTTATGGTTTAAATATTTTTGTAACATATTTGACCATGTTATTTTAGATAATTAGATTGAATACTGCTTTTTTCTAGTGCAAATAGATCGAAGTATACATGGAATATTATTTTTAAATATATTTATATGTATCCGTGTCCCCGGCGTGTCGTGTCAGCGTGTCGTGTCGGACACGACACCCGTGTTTGTGTCCGTGCTTCATAGTAAGAACGGACGGTTTCAGATTGGTGAGTACCAAAACCTAGTCAACTCAGTCTTTATTTCGATCTTTATTTTGAGCCATGTGATGATCTATGTTATTTAATTCACTCATATTGTTATTCTTATTTTTTGAAAATTTTCTATCACTTTTTGGGCTCTCTAAATAGTGTATCGTCGCATATAAACCGACATTGAGTTGAAATTGAGCTACCAAGTCATTGGCCTATACCACGACTTTGAGCCGTGTACCTTACTCCTCTCTCTATGCATCTAGTGTGTTTGAGTTCTTATTCTCATTTTATCCTGTTCTCTAGTTCTATTACAGTTTATACAATATTCTCCTCTCTTTGGAAGCAAAGTCTGCATAATCCCACTAACAGTAACCCTAACCTAACTTATTAACATCACCCTCAACTCACTAGCCTCTCATATATTTAGCAATTACATTGGGGAGGCCTTCTTGCGACCGTGAAGACAGCTATTATGAGGTTAAGCTACATGACATGGATTATTTTGCAGTTTTACTGTTCCAGAAAAGAAGATTTTAGTAAACCCTTTCATGCTAAAGATGAATCCAAGCATGTGGAAATGTCCCCGACTCCCTGGTCACTACCCTATCTCACCACCACCATTACGCATATTTTCATTGCTGCTTCTTCTGCCCTTACCACTTTAGCTCTTAAACCCAGATTTGTCAGTATGGATGACATCCGAAAACTTCTTAAACCCCTAGCCGAGTGTCAAGACTCTCTGCTGAATATGATATTCTTTCCCACTATCCTTACAATATTGTTGATATTCCCAATCCCGAGGGCTATCAACCACCAAAGTTCTGTTTGCTCGATGTCTTATAAAAGAAGCCTTCCAACCCTTCAAAACTATTTGTTTAACATTGAGTGCTTACATGGTTCAAAGTCTCGGCCACGGTCCCCGCATGGGATGCCCGATTTTCAACTCGGTATCGATCGCAGTATTGGGCGATACGAATCGATACGCTATTTAGAGAGCCCAAAAAATTTCAAAAAAAATATAGAAAATTGTAAAAAAAAAAATAATAAGATTAATAATTTGAACCGATTATTAAGTTCGAAACCATCATTTAATATGCATAGCATTATCTAATTGATTATATTGACGCGGGTCGGACTTGTCAGCTTTAATATTCCATGATAATTTTTTAAGAGAATAAAGTAGATAAAGATATAATAACGATAGATAAATACTAATACATTTTTAAAAAATTCTTAAGTAAATAATGAAACATTTAAGTGGAGATCTATGAAGCACAAACACTCCCAATGCCACGAATTTTTGTTTGGCTCGAGTTGGACTGGGATTCACAGGGGATATGCTCCGACAACACTCCGATACACGAGTTGAAAAGTATCTTATTTTTTATTTTATTTTTAAATGGACTAGATACACTAGGATACGCATGGACTCGACGAACTAGTTTGTGTAAAACAGAATATCATCGTTCAGATTTAATCTAGGTTTTACAAGATAGGGTTGATTAGGTTAATTTGTTGTTGATCCGCTAAGATAGACCTTCGATCAGATGAGATATACCTTCGATCATCATAAACCTTCTTGTTACTTGTTGATCCACTAAGTAGTCAATGAGATAGGTTTAGGTGTATTTTGAAAGACGTAGTGGCGTCATTTTTTGAGATGTGGAGTGATAAGATATACGGATTCATGTAATTTGTGGCAAATTCGTGGTTTAATCTGTGCACACGCGATAGTGATGTCACGGAGTATTGGTCATAGTGTGCATGAATTTGTTGAGGCATATTTTGTAGTGGCATATTTTAACGATTCTTTTCCCATTAACCCTATACCTGATTTAATGAGTGAAGAAATTATAATTGATAGACATGTAATCTTTCTCAGAACACAAAAAGGCAACCGAGCAAGACAAGAAATAAGATGACAAAATCAGCTGGTGAAGTTAGGAAAATTAAATTTTCTAGTTGTGGTAATACGGGGAGGCACAACCAAAAGCATTGTATGGCACTGATTTTGTTTTAAAATTAATTTATATATTTTATAATGTCCAATTCATTGTTTTTAAGTGTAGATAATTTGTACACAATTCAATAAAATTCTATAGTTATGATTTGTGAGTTATGAGATGTGTTGAGATTATAGTGTCCATTAAAATTCATGTATATTTTTACAATGCAATGAATGATTAATAAAAGTCTAAAGTTATGAATGATTGATAAATGATTGTGCAGATACATAATGATACATCTTATCATTATGTTTAAGTATATATGACGTAAACTACACGTTAATGGCTTAAAAGAAATACCAAACCCTAACTTTAGAGAGAGAATCAAATGATTTCTTATATTTCCAAATGGAGGAATGTCTTTAAATGAAGACTACATGGGTATTTAAAGGGAGGGATAGCTTAGGCTCCAAGCTAATGCACTAATTACAAAAATGCCATTACTACTCCTTCCTTTAAATAACAAAACAAGCAAAGGAAAATACAAATAACAAAAATAAAGAAAATACAAAGGAAAATAAAAATGACAAAAATAACCCTAGAATAGGGTCCATTTCCATCACTCTCACCCTCTTAAAATCAAGCTCGTCCTCGAGCGTAAAAATGGGGGCTCGTGAGGAAATGCCAAAAATAGGAGTCTGGGTGAGCTCACAGTTGGAGACCCACGGAATCGCCTTCCAGAACAGTAATCAGAGCATGCTGTGGGAGCTCTTCGGAGGCGTCCAAATAGTCAGGTGGGTCATCCATCGCCAATAGGGTTCGGCACCTCGGAAGAGAGCAATCAAAAGCTCAGTGGCCAACAATGCCACAGTTGTAACACTTGAATGTAGGGGGGCTCGGTGGGCATGGTATCGCGGCAGCAATAGTGGAGGCGGAAGCTGATGCTGACAGAGTAGGAGCTGGGCCGGTGTGAGTGGGGTCGATAGGCCGGGAGAGCTGTGGAGCTGTGGGCGTTGTGTGATAAACCTCAAATTTGGTCGCGTACTCGACCGCCTTCAGGAAAGTCGGTATCTCCCTCAGACCGATATCGTGTTGAATATGCGGCTGCAACTCCAATATATAGCGGTTGATCCGCTGATCCTCCGTCTCGGGAAGGTGACCTCTGGTGCATAGAAGCAAGAACTGCTTCGTGTACTCCACTACCGATAAAGTGTCATGTCTGAGAGACTGAACGCGAGCAAAGAGGTAGCGCTCGTAGGTAGGTGGAATGAAAGGCGCCTGGAGAGCGGCCTTCAGCTCATGTTAGGTCTGAATAGGAGGCAATCCGGCCGTCATGCGGCGGTAGTAGAGGTCGTTCCACCAAATCCGGGCAAATCCATGGAATTTAGTGGCTGCGACGAGAACACAGGAGCGGTCTTGAACCCGTTTGTACTCAAAAACTGTCTCCATCGAAGCTAACCAATCGACCATAGCGTCAAGAGAGAATCGCTCGTCAAACATGGGTACGTCGACCCGAATATCGCCATGAAGACTCCGAGAGAGTAACTGTAGTGCCGCCGACAGGTGGTCGTCCTCCGGTCGAACCTCTAGGCCCACCGCATCACCTAGCGCAGGTGCCGCAAAACCCGCAGGGATCCGTGGGAGAGCTGAACTGGTGGTGGATGAGAGGGGTAAGATGTGGAACCATGGGAGGTGCAGAGGGTCGCGATGGGGGTGCGTGCCAATCAGGTGGCCGTACTCTCCACAATAATAGCACTGGCGGTCCCGAAGCGGGGAGGGTCTGGTGGTGGGGGATAAATTCACTCGAGGATGCTGCTGTGGGTATCCCTGGTGTCGGTAGATGAAGATGCACCCGTGTAGGAAAGGGAGAGGTCACGGTGGGAAGGGGTATGGTGTGATGGGTATGGATCGCGGGATTGCCATATGATGAATAGTAACTCCAGGATATGTGGAAAATCCGGGGAGAGTGGGGAAAGTAGGCATACGATGGGTCGGTGCCACAAAGTGGGGGGGCGACAAAAAAATTGATCGGGTTGGTGTATGGGGCTGGCCCGTGACTCGAGGGGTTAAGGGGGGCTAAGTTTTGGGTCGGTTTGGTGAGGGTAGGGTAAAAAAAGGGTCGGATGGGGTCGAGAGTGGGTCTGGGCAGATATGAAGTGGACGGTCCTAAAATTGGGGGTGGATTTAGCCCAGTATAATGGGGTTCGGAATCAAGTTGGGAGTTCAAAACGAATGGGGGGCCATTTTTTAGGATTGGTTTGGGGGTGGACTAGGGTTTCGACACCTAGGGAGAGGGGCGGAGGGCTGGAGGGAGTCGGCCGACAGGGGGAGGAGGAGGAAGAGGTTCGTTGAGGCAGGTGGTGCGCAGCGGGGCAGGGGGGGGGAGAAGGGGCCGACCCGGGTCTGGTCGAGGGGTTTAGGGTGGCGTTCGGCAGGTTAGGGGTTGCCGTAAGGGGGGAGCAGGGGTGTGCGGCAGTGGGGGAAGGGCTGGTGGTGAGGGCTGCCAGGCTAGGGTTTAGGGGCAGGTAGGGCAGTAGCAGGGCTTGGGAGGTTGATGGCTAGGGTTTGGGGTTGTTTTTGCATGGGGACAGGCTAGGGTTTAGGTCACTTGGGTGGGAGGTGGTGGGGATTGTTTGGGCCGCAAGGAGTTGAGCCACTTGTTGTTCCAACCTCGCCATTTGTTGCCTCAATTCGAAGTTCTCATCTTCTTGTTGTTTGGATTTCTTGGGAGCCATTGTTGTAGAGTACAATTTTGATACTACACCAATACACCAATCCGGAAGCGACTCCTCGCTCTCTTTTTTTTTTTGGTTTATACCAAGGGTATCCACTAGCGACTTAGTGACTAATCCCTTCGCTGATTGTAGGCACCTCTATGGGTGGGACAGCTGGCCCAGAGATTTAAGGCTGCTCCATACCCAAGGCGGGAATCGAACCCCCGACACTTGGTTAAGGGAGGAAGAGCCCCTACCGCTCTACCACACCCCCTGGGTTGACTCCTCGCTCTCATACCAATTTAACGTAAACTACACGTCAATGGCTTAAAAGAAATACCAAACCCTAACTTTAGCGAGAGAATCAAATGATTTCTTATATTTCCAAATGGAGGAGTGTCTTTAAATGAATACTACATGGGTATTTAAAGGGAGGGGTAGCTTAGGCTCCAAGCTAATGCACTAATTACAAAAATGTCATTACTACTCCTTCCTTTAAATAACAAAACAAGTAAAGGAAAATATAAATAACAAAAATAAAGAAAATACAAAGGAAAATAGAAATGACAAAAATAACCCTAGAATAGGGTCCATTTCCATCAAAATACCGAAGTGGTTTTAATGCATTTTATCAATTAATGATACATTAAAACATATAGTACTTCAAATATTATTTAAGTAAATAATGAAGCGGTTTTAATACATTTCTAAATTTTCATACATTTTTCGTACATTTTAATTCATTAAATATACATTATAACATACATCTTTACAAAAATTTAAGTAAATCATGACAATTTTAATAATGATGTGTTTCTAATAGATTCTAATAGTAATTCTCATCAGAAGGGTACGGACAAATAATTTATGACCCAAATTTATGAACACTTCTAGGGACTATAAATTATTTTACAAAATATGGACTAAAAAATTTTTAAAAAAAATCTTGGGCCTTTTGTTAAATTTCCTTAAAAATTAAGTATACAATGAAGTGTTCATATATATTAATTAATTAATGATACATATTTATTAATAGAAAATGCACATTTTTAAAACGTATTAAGGCATTGTAAATATATATTAAGATATTAATTCCATATTGATTACTAGATAATGTACATTTTTGCGAAGTTTTTTTTAACAAAGTCTTAAAGAGAGTGGGGTTATCAGAGGGTCGGGTGTGTCTTACAAACCCTAATCGCTAAGAGAGAGAAAGAGAGAGGGGGGGGGCGACACAATCTAGGCGTTTCTTCTTCAAACTCCGGCGATCTCCTGCGAAAGAAGTGAAGGCATTGTGAATGGTTCAGTGAGCTGCGACGTCTTCTCATTTGTTATGTCTCGTAAATATCACCTGATATTTGCGAAATATCGCCAATATGTTATAAGTTAACTCATCCAAGATATCCCCGATACTCCATGATTTCTTCCTAAAATCCATGCAACACGGAATCGTATCGTCACCACTCGATACCGAATCAACTCAGCCGAGACTTTGAACGATGGGTGTTTATTTTAAGAACTTGAGTGCAGTGTAATCATGTAGGACAAATAATCATCATGTCATGTAGGACATTTGATTAACAGTAAAACACCCTCCTTCCATATTATATAGATGATTTTAGTGCAGCCTGCTGACAGTTGGGCATATAATGATCTGTTCACGGGCTTGCATAATTCTCCAGATGGAGACCATGCAGGCAAACTACAGCTGACTGGTATCTATTGTCTTTAACCCATGAAGTCATGGGTTAGAAACCCCCAACAAAATCCATAGAGATGCATACCAAAATGAAAATTTAGAGATAAGCGTACTCACATCGAAGGTATAGATTAATTGCATGGCTTACAAACCCACTACCACGTACACCCTGCAAAAGTGAAGCAATAGGCACAAAGGACATTGATATGACATTTGGGGACTGTGATACGGTTGAAAGCCACTGGTTATGACTTTGGCCATTATCAACACCTCCCCATCGAATACGGATGCTTAACATACTCTGCACCAAACAATAGTAAAGTTAGGGTGAAATTTACTTTTCAAAACAAGATGCCCCAAGTGGAGGCAGTCCAAGAAACAAGTACTTAGACATGGTAACCAAAAGCTTACATCATTTTTAGAGTGAGAAACAATAGATAGCCTTAGTGAACTTGCAAATGACGGATGGAGATCCCAGACCACAGATTGTTCATCCTGTAACAACGATGGGAAATTAAAGTAGAACAGATTCATTCAAGTTCTCCTGTTATGTTCCTTCTCGCGTGCTGAGTTCATAAGATTAATGAGTAAGTCAACTTCAGTAATAATAAATACCACTAGTGAACTTGCAAATGACGGATGGAGATCCCAGACCACAGATTGTTCACTGTGTAACACCGATGTTAAATTAAAGTAGAACTTAATCATTCATATTCCCCTGTTATGTTCCTTCTCATGTGCTGAGTTCATAAGATTAATGAGCAAGTGAACTTCAGTAATAATAAATAACACTTCATACTCACAGAAGATATTATCTTGGTCATTTTGCCTGGGAGCTATTAGCATAAAACTGAATTTTCATTTAGATCACAATGTTGCTCCACAAGTTCAATTCATTTGATTAAAATTCTCTGGTTCTACTTGACATATTTTGCTTTACTAGTTAGTGAGACCTTCAAGAATATACACAAGGTTTTAAAATTCACTGGAGGCGCACGACTCAAGGGGCCTCGAGGATAATCCCAGGAACAATCCTTGAGGCAGCCTCGGGGTTAAAATTTGAGGCGTTCCACCTTGAGGCACAAAGAGGCTAGGCGGTGAGGCAGTCATTTTATAATTGAGTGTAAAAAAAAAAAAAAAAAAAGAAGAAAGAGTTACGTACCAGCCGTTTTTTTCTCCTAATCTTCTCCCGACCAAGGTAAGCCTCAAATTTCATTTCGTGTTTTTTTTTAGTAGGTTTTTTACTCTCCTTTATTTATGTCAGCAACTTTTTTTGGGTTTTTAGTTGTTTTTAACCACTCGATTTTGTTGTAGGTTTCTCCCGACCACTCGTTTTTGGTTTTTAGTAGTTTCTTTTAACTTTTTTTTAACAAAGTTATGTTTAGCAAGAAATCTGTTTTTTTTTTTTTAAAGGTCAAATTTTTTTTTTTTGTTTTAAAGGTCAAATCTTTCATTTTAAAGGCCAAATGCTTTTTATTTTAAATTCAGTGTTTTTTAATAAATGATCTGTTCATTTTTTTAAAAAAATTCACTGTTTTTTAAATTCACTTTTTATTAAATGGTCTGTTTTTTTAAAGAGGTTTATTTTTCTAAATTATGTGAATGTAACTCTATTTATATTTTGTTGTGGTTAAATTAAATTATTATGGATGTAGTTAAAAAACAGCTTCTTTATTTTTTGGTGGTTACTTAGATTTAATGATTATGGACCTTTTTGCATTATTTAATGTGTTAGATTATTTTTGTGTGAATTTATTAGACTTTTTATATTATTTTGGGGGGGGGGATGGTTGAGGCTTACGCCTCACTACACCTCGAGCCTTACGCCTCTCCTCCCCTCTTTTTTAACATTTGATACTCGCGGGGTCCAGGTAAGGGTGTGCACGATTCGGTCATTGGATTTCATCAGCCAAACCGACTTAGTCGGTTTTGAAGAAATTAAGACCGAGACCGACCAATCATAGTCAGTTCTCGGCACAATTTTGTCAAATCAGTTTTGGTCAAGTATTGTCGGGTTGTCAGTTTTAGGCATAGATGGATAAATTGATATCAATGTCCAAAAAAATCAAGTGACAACCAACAAATAGATTAGAAAACATGCAAATCATAGATCAAAAATCATCCAAAAAAGAGCAATATATATGGGAACATATATATATATATATATACCAGTGATTCATCCTTGCTCCGAGAGAGAGAGAGAGAGAGAGAGGTGGGGAATTGATGATATTAAAAAAAAAGTGGGGTATTTATATAGGAGTGCTGGTCGCTCGTTTTACCAGTTCGTCAGTTTCTTAGCACACCCCAAGCTTCAGGTGGTGTTGATAATGCTATTTATAATAACACCCATTTTTCAAATTACATTCACATAAGTATGATAAATTCATGTAAATAGATAGACCTCAATTGTCCAGAATACTTCATTTATATGACTATTTTTAGCCTTCCAATCAGATACATGGTTCCTTAAACTAACATTGTGCCCTTCTAATTTTTATATTATGCTACTCGTGTATTCAAATTTTCCATGTTTTATGAAAAATCCATTTACAAGGATAAATATCGAATAGGGTCGGATTCATATCGTATAATAGATTATCAATACTCTAATCCAAATACGAGCCTGTAAGATTTCAGACTGGGTCTAATTCTTTAAAAATATTAAATCTATGATATTTATTCAATAGTATAGTAATAATAAGAATGAGATTCATTTACCTAAAATATGTAATATTTTTTTACAACTGTAATAATTGTGAGTTAAAAATATAAGTAAATGATTGAAGTATTAGATAATTAATGTTTGATGTAAATCAAGGATTCTCTCCTCTGATGCTAGGGTTCCCTACATTCCTTTAGGGTTTCCATTAGGGTTTTGCCTGTTTTGGTGAGACCCATCAATTTTTGCCATCATGGACCATCAGAAACGCATGCAAACGTTTCAGAACATGTTCTCTAGTAGCAACAGTTACATCGAACAATAACAAAGGCAATTGTAGGTGCTTCATCAACGTCCCAAGTTTCCATCAAAGAACCAGGTCAATATAGAGGAGATCCAGCTGTCTTCTTTTCTGAGGAAGAGATTCAAACCCTTGCTAGTCCGTTCAGATATTCATTGGTTGGTAAGTTTTCTCAGGGAAATCAATCGATTGATGATATTGTAAGGTGTTTCTCTCTGTTGGATTATAAGGGACATAGTCCGTTGGATTGATTGACAACAAACATGTATTGATAAGGCTTTTTCATGAAGAAGATTTTCATAGACTATGGTTTGAAAATCAATGATATATCTTGAAATATCCAGTGAGAATATTCATATGGAATCTGGATTTCCATCTTATGAAGGAATCAACTATTGCACCAATTTGGATCTCATTGCCCCTTCTTCCTGTTTGTTTTTATAACAAGGCAAGTATTTTCTCAATCGCAAGATCAATTGGGGTTCCATTCAAATTAGAAATGCAACTGCAGCTCTTAGATCAAGTGTGGCCAAAGTATGTATTAAAGTGGATTTATTGAAGTAACTCCCTGATCGAATTTGAATTGGATATGGTGAGGGGAAGGGTATCTGGTACCAGTTGAATATGATTAAATGCCTTCATATTGTACTCACTGCTTGAAACAAGCGCTTGATAAGAAGGAATGCAAGCTTGTTGCTAATGAGAAGGAAGCGAAGAAAGCCTCTTTGATGAAAGTTAATATTACAGACCAGTCCCAAGCTTTGAACCATGAGAAGAAAGATAAGGATGCTCAAGAGAAGGATGATTAAAGCGCAATAAGGCAAGCAAAAAGAAGATCAATCAAAAGTAACAGGTGGAGAAGACAGCAGAAATGGACAAGGAATCTACAAAAAAGTGGATGCAGCAATCTTTTTAAAACAAACAGGAATCTCATTTGATTCATTCTCAGCAACACTGTCGAAAACTTTTTAAATTACTAACCACCTAAGTTAAATTAAGCCGGTGTCAAAATTTTATCTTTCATTAATCACACAACAACGAACGGAACAGAAATAATCTAAACCATCACATGATGAATAACTGAATAACATAATACCGAATAAACCATCGGTTCCCAAAACAAAATCCATCTACAAGTCTAAAGTAAATAAAATCAAGTCTGATAAATACTGAATAAAAGAAATATTGAATAGTCTGAAGGGGAAACACGCCCAAATGAAAATACTGAAATGAAATCCTATCTAAACGAATAATTGAAGCTTCTACATCAAATCCTGCAAACCTCCACAATGCTTCAGCTATGCATCCCTGGAATGAGTCATCAAGCTTGGCGTCCCTGTGGCTGGAAACCTAAAATGTTTTAGAAACATAGAAAAATAGAATTGACACGAATCAAAGCCCGAGAAAAAACTTTTTGAAAATATTTTGCAAGTATTTAAATCACAATTTAAAAACAGTTATTAGATACACATGTTAGTTCTGTGTACACTCTCTTGAGTTCCTCACCTCTCATCTAAAATGCACACCTAACGCGTCCTACCTAGCTATGCTACCCAGCCTAACTAGACATCCGTATCGAACTAACCACAAAAGGTTCATCTCTACCGTACTGCCCATACAATACGCTACCGTACTATCAATAACTAATATTTTTCGCATATTATTATTGAATCATTTTGATTAAGTTCCCCATACTTTAGTCACTTTTAGATATGCACTATCCATCTTCCTACTGCCACACAAGTAGAATAATCACACATTATTATAACACCATTAATTAAGTTTCATCACACTTATGTTACTTTTAGATATAGACTATCTATCTTTTCTACTATCACACATAAGCAGATAAATCATACTTGTACATATTTATCACACCATAATATATACAACTATAGCATCCCCGGAATGAACACCGCGATGCATGCGTACTCTGCAGCAATCAAGTCCATGTACCTCTCATGCAAATCAAGGACTACCAGTTCGGAATGTCTCCTCGAACCCTCAATCAAACAACACACAATGAAGGCGAACATAGTTCTAAGCCTTTGGGCTACGCACATACGTAATGTACCCAAATGACCTATCAGTCCCACTAATACATAGCACATAGTGAGCCGCCCTAAGTTCTATTTTCTAGGGCACAAATCCAGACCTCGCTGGAATCGCCAAAGTGGGATCGCCCTCTGCGCGGAACCTTCCGTGATAGCAGGCAACGTAAGTATTTTCACACACATAGCAAATCACAGCATAGGTATACAGACAACCTATAAGTATGCCCAGTATAGGTATACACACATACTATAAATATATCCCGTACGTAGTATATATCTCTCGAATACTTAACGTACTATCAAATTACCATTTTTAACCTCTTATTGTATATTTTGGAGTATCGCTCACTACACGAAGGGTCCTAGTTACCCCTTAATTAATATAATATATCTCTATCTTACTGGTTCACAACTTGGGTTTACTCGCACTCTCCGTAAACCGTCTCGATTCCCGAAATTCCTACACATCATGCCCAAAAGGTCCTAGCCTTAAATCCTCTCGTTTAGCTAAACCTAAACCTTGCCATAGTCTACTGGAATTCAATAGGTCCCTCCCTATAGTTTAATAATAACCCAAAAGTCTCTCGGTTAAATAATCGCAAATTCGGGCATAAACAAAAGAAACTTGGTGAAATTTGGGTAACCGAATCGATTCGGTGAAGAGGCCGAATCGATTCGCTTACCAAATCGACTCGCTCCTTGAACCGAATCGATTCACTCCTTGAGCTGAATCGATTCAAAATGCCACTGTTCTTCGTTTAGCTGTTACATTTTTCACCACAAATATTAAACCCAAACTCCATGAAACCTTCCCAGACTCCCATACAATATTACCAATCATCAAATATATGTATAAGAACAATTTCTAACGTGATAATATCGTCAACTCTTCAAGAAAACTAGCCATAAACGGATTTAATCTCCATAAATCATAAAACCCTAGTTTTAATGTTCTCAATGCATAAACATTTATTTTTCCTAATTTCTTTCACGTTCATAACCATGCATGCTCTAATTTTGAATTATATACACTATGGATTTACTCTACATGAAATCTAACCCCAAATCATGATTTTTATTCATCTAGACTCCAAGAACATCCTTTAAATCAAGAATTTAAAACCCTACACTACATGGGTATTATAACATGCTTAAATAAATCGCAAGATAAACACTAGCCTTGGTCCAGTAGGTCTGATTTTCATTAATTGATGATGGAGTTTCTCTTCCCTTGCTCCGATCTCGATTCCTGCGATGTTCATGGTGCAAAGCGGTGTGGGAAGGCCTAGTTTCCTTCTCATCTTCCTCTCCTATGGCCTCATCTCTCTCTAAGGTGTTCTAACCCTAGTCTCCCACTCTAATGGGCTGATATACTTCTTAGATTTTCGGAGTTCCATCCACCGCAAAGTCCCGAATGATCGAAACACCCTTATTTGGTGTCGGTTTGGTCTAAAATCACCCCGGGACCCAATCAGCACACCCAGGTATACTATTCTGACTATTTCGACCCATTCGGAACCAACCGTGACCTCAAAATCGTCATCTGAGTCACTTTACAATAGTTTCCCATCTCGACCTCATATAGTCTACACTCGACTCTAGGTTGAGATCTAACAAAATCACCTCATTATTACTCGTTGTGACGTAAAATAACAAATCACTATTTACTTAATAACTATATTCCATAAACATTAATCATAACCTCTCAAATAATATTTTAATCAACACGTAATAATTAATTCTACTAAATTACGGCACACATGAAATTCCAAAAATCACCGAATTAATTAATTTCTAATTACTCCAAAAATACGGGGTGTTACACAGAGTTATGCCCCATCAGATATTGTGAAAATATGATATTTTTTGGCATTAATAAATTAATTAGGCCCATGGAGATGAGGTATTACTTTTGGAATGGGCGAATCATCCATTAAGGGGGTATATGTGGTATTGGTAATCAAACGCTCACAATCGTGGGGTTTGTGGGGATCCTTCATTTTTGTCATGAACGGGAGTATTGAGATTCGACTCCCTAGGATGTAGAGAGACACACTAGTTGTAATGATGGTCTCTAAAAATGGTAGTTGTGGTAAGGTGATGTCTTGGGTGAAGGACTTGTGTACGTAAGTTTGTAAGTTCGATACCTATTAGACCTCGATGACCAGCTGGAATAGACAAAAGTGTATCGGGTGGATTCCTTGTTTGGAATTTTAGATCCCACCCATATATTCTAGTTTTGGTTAAAAATTAAGAGATGATAGGGAGTTGTGATGTGTTGACCATGGTCGTTGCTAATTCCTTGGTAAATGTGGTTGGCTAGAGATGGCTTGGTAATCAATAGTACTTTTCGTAAGTCGTTTTGACGAAGGAATACGAGTCCAGATTTGTAGTATATCCCGGAGGGAAATAGGACATATGAGGATATGAGCTGCCAGTATTAGTGGGCTGGCTGAAAGGGTGAGTCAGTTTTCGGAAAAATATGCTACGAACTTGAGTGTTAGGCTTCGAAGGAAACTGGGAACAATGCTTGGCATTTGAGGAGTTCAGTTATAACCACGATTCTCATCTGCCTTTTCGGCATGGCACCCTTTTAAAGTATTGTATGGGGGAGAATTAGTTACTTGGACCAGAGTTAATGAACACCTCAGAGAATGCGGACCCTATAACGGACAGGTTGAGGACTTCTCAGAGTTTGCAAGAGTTAAACAGATACGATGAAGCATGATCTCGACCGGATGGAGTACGTCACTAAAAGTTCCTTAAGTGATGACATGGTGTTCAATATATCAATTTGGGCAATATAGAATTTCAACCGATGTGGGCTGCATGGAAAAGAGTGAGTGGAGCAAGAGATGCATCCAGGAATGAGCTTAAGAGGGAGAAAGTGAAGGACCTGGCTTCAGCTATCACGGTAGCAAAGAGGGACTTCAAAGGAAGTTCAGATGGGGTAGCCCGCTCTCTCTACGATTTTGCTGAACTTGTCAAGCTTTACTAATAAAGGGGCCGTTTGGGGAATTTTGGAGAATGATAGATTATGGGATAACACTTTCTAAGGCTGAAAGGGATGGCATGGGTTAAGCATCTGACTCTGGACGTTCGAGCTAAGTTATTTAATAAAGGTCTTCGCCTACTAATTAATTGGGAATCCTTTTTTACAAATCTCTAGACAAGAACAAAAGCTCTAAAGGCAAGAAGTTCTCAACTACACGACCTAGAAATTTTTTTCCTACAACGACATAGGTTCCTTATGCAAACTGAGATCTTCGAATTGGATGTGAGTGGGGGGGAACAGGTTACTTGGATGTGAGTCGAATTCCGAGGACAGAATTCTGTTATTAGGGAGAAGAATGTAATACCCCGTGATTTTAAATGATTAAATAATTGAGATTTAATTGAAAAAGTGCATGTTTATATTTATGGATAAATTTAATTTGAAAATTTTTGGTATTTTAGGATGTATACGGTTGGACCGGGCTCGAGAGGAGTCCAGGAAATAATGTTGGAAACGTGTTAAGTTGGGCTCCGGGGTTGAGTAACCATTTGGGCTAAGTTTTGGAAGGATGAGGTCATTGTTTGGGCTAGTATATTCTAATTATTCGTTTTACAAGCCCGTGGAGGTTCCAGAGTTGTTTATTTCTAGTGGGACTATTTTTTGGGGGACTTTTTATTGTGGAGATTTACTATTCAGTTATTAATGTTGTCTCCTTTTGTTATCGCTTTTAGTTGTGGTTGTCAAATATCTATTATTTATTACTGCTTAGAATGATATAAATTGTTTGACGATGCCTATTCTCGGCCTTTAAGGCTGGCCTTATGTGTGAAAAAATCGGGGGTGTTACAGAAAGTAAATAGGGTATCTTAAAAATATTCTACAATAAAAGTAGGACCTAAAAAGGATGGACGGCAGAGAAAGTTCTTATCCACCGGTGCCAAGATGGTACTTATAACATATGTCCTTCAATCTATTCCAATATACCTGCTGGCAGCGATAAACCCTCCCAAAATGGCCATTGCAAAACTGGAACAGATCTAGTCCAACTTCTGGTGGGGTGATTATGAAGGTAGGAGCAAAGTCCTTAAGCCTCTTGGGAGAAATTGTGCGGGCCGTATACAGTTGGAGGCATGGGGTGCACAAATTTGGGTGATGTGATGAAATCTTACTCTATGGCAATCTGACTGGAAGCTCAGATCTCAAAGAAGTTGTTAGGTCGTTTTTTTATAGGCAAAGTATTGCAAACAAGTGGTCGTACCTTGGTGCAATGGCAAATGCCCTCGCCCAAGTTATGATTGGTCTCGGGTTCGAGACATGAGAGCAGCCTCTCCATATATGGGGGTAGGGCTAGCCGACATCCGCCTTTCCCAGACCTTGCTTAAGCAGAAGCCTCTTGTGCAGTGGGTACTACCTTTTTTTTATTGCAAACAACTTCATAATTCTTAACCTTTGCTCATTAAAGGATCTAATAGATGGAATAGAATGACTTCAGTAACTAATCCAATTGAGGAACGTATTAAATGGATTATTTGGAGTGGAAGGTGCAATTTTGGCTTGATGACTGGACTGGGCTTGGTCCCCTAGCTTCTTTTAGTGATACTTTTGACAGAGGCACTGTAGTCACAGTTAATCAGATATTTGGATATAATCTTCAAGTGAACATGAATAAGTTAAATAATATACTCCCCTTAAACGTTGAAAACAAAGTTTAGTCTCCAAACTTTCATTTATCAGGTAAAGAGGTTCTAAAAGGCGCGAGGCGTGGTCGAGGCGTAGAGGTCAAGCCTCAAGCCTTAGGAGCCTAGGCGCGCCTAGGCGAAGCCTAGGCGCGCCTAGGCGAAGCCTAGGCGTAAAAAGGCGTTTGTCCTTTTTTTATTATTTTAATTATTCCAAGGCTAGTAATATAATAAAATAGTACATACCTTGAATTTTGAAAATATATCCATATGTTTGGTAGCCATCTTTCTCACATTCATGCTCCATAACCAATATTTGTCAACTAATCCTTTGTTTTGTTTAAAAAAAGTGTGCCTTAAGCCTTTTACTAAGAATAGGGAGTAATAAGGCGTAATAAGGCGTAGGCGATGCGTTTCTCCCAAGCCTCAAGCCTAGGCGGGCCTAGGCGGAGCCTAGGCGGGCCTTTTAGAACAGAAAGGTAATAAAGAAGAGCGGTTTGGTTCAGGAAAGTTTGAAATCTCTGCAGCAGTTGATATGGTTAGAAAAGCATATTGAATCCATGGGGAACTCCGTGCTGTGGTGTAGGTACTTCAATGGGAACTTTTAAGAGAGTTGCTTCCTATGGAGGACGTGCCGTACAAGAAAGGTTATCACTTGGCTTCTAAATGTTGCTGTTGTAGACTCCCGGTGACAGAATCTATAGAGCATACATTTGTAGCCGGTAAATTGGCAATGCATGTGTGGCAGCAGTTTCATCATAACTATGGAGTGCATCAAATCAACCATCTGGCAGGAAAATTTGTCTCTTGGTGGCTTTATAGAGAAAATCCTACATGGATTACGGGCTTAATTCCACAGGTAATTACTTGGGTGTTATGGAAGGCTATAATGAAGGGAGATTTGATGGGAATCTGCCTTCTCATCTTACAGAAACAGAAAATATTATCAATTGCTGCTGAAAAACCTCTTCCTCCACTATCAATCATAATCCTAGAAACCTAATTTTGAAATGGGTGAAACCTCCTTTACATTTTGTCAAATTGAACTGTGATGGCTTTGCCAAGGGGAATCCAGGTGAATCTGGTGGTGGTATCATCATTAGATACTGCAATGGCAAATTTATAGCTTCTAAAATATTACTTTGGTCATGGCTCTAATTTTTTAGCTGAAATTCGTAGCATTCTAATGGGAGCTCAACTGTCTTTGGAACTGAATTACGATAACATCCAGATTGAATCTGATTCTTTGATTGCCATTCAAATGGAAAAGAGTGAAATTCAACTGCGATTGTCAGTTGTTTATGCAATTCGAAATATTAAACTTTTGATTATGGGAAAACAGGCCTCTTTGCATCATTGTTTCAGAGAAATCAACACTCCAGCTGATGCTCGTTCAAATGTGGCAGTTCAAACAAAATAAATTACAAGGTAATGGTCTAAGGATGCTCTTCCAAAAGAGGTTTGCGGCATGATTCTCGTGGATAAGTAGGTTTTTCCTGCCATTCAAATTTTTTTAAATTTTTTGGGCAGTCAACTGTGCTCACTATGGAAGTCGATTGTGCATTTTTTTTCATTTTTCTTGTCTATATATACTGCATTGTGCGCTAAATTTAGCCATGTTATAAGGCCGCGAGTCCAGACTAATTATATTTAACAAGGCTCTCAGGGGTGCACCCCCACCACACACAAAAAAAAAGGTACAATAATAATAATAATAATTAACGCCCAGTTTTGATTTTTTAAATACCAAATCAGACCAAATTAGTGTCAATCCATATCCGATTCATTTATTAATCGGAAACAATAATCGCACTATTGGGTAATCAGATTACAAAACACCAATCTATATTGATATAAATAGATCGAATTCGAAGCAGTTGTACTAATATCCGATCCATTGACATGCTAAATTCTAGCACTTAAGTATCGTCTCAACATATCCTACTACTAAGACACAAATGAATTGTCATGTTGAAGAGCCATTACAGCATGTAAATAGGAACATTAAGTGGGGCTTGAAATGTATCTAAATGAGTATGATTCTAGGATATTGTGTACCTTAAGCTTCCTTGATGATTTATCAAAATTTGACTCGAGGCTTCCATTTACATCTTCAGAATATCGTTCATCAGCCAATTGCTTTAATAATTTCTGCACATCAGTATGCTCAAGATCTGAATTGTGGAATTGCTTGAGGTAAATTACATCTTTACCTCCCATCTTTACCCCAGCAACAACATGAGTACCATATTTTTTAATAAACCTGGAAAAGTGGACAATCATGTTATTAGGTCTTTCAATAATTAAAACACTGGCTTGTGTATAAATTATCGTCTTCTATGTCAATACAGTCGTAGTGGACTTCATACATCACAAGGAAAACAATAATACACAACTACTGGCAAATCAACTTGTGTTTAATGTGTTAATTATACACGTCTAACATGCAGGTGATCCACCTTCCACAGCCATGGGTAGGGTTCACATCCAGAGAGGGACAGTTCTAAACCCCTTTGGGCTGGTTTAAAATAGGGAGACTTCATTAGTTTCCCATCTTCTTTCTTTAATAAAAGTAATAGATCTAGTTGAAAATGATTTTTCATATAGAGTTTTTTTTAAATATATGCATGTCATAAAAATCTAATAGTAGGAAGTATAACATCAACTACCTGCACTAGTGCAATTTTAATATGGATTTTTCATAAACAAGACCCTGGTGAAGCATCGGTTAAAGTGATGTGAAAGTGATTTGAATTAAGAGTGCAAGGGGTTTAATTGTACTCTTTTTATTTTCTTACATGTATTCGTTAGATGTTGTAGTCAGTTTTAGGGAATCTAGAAGGTTTCACTACTGATGTCATGGTTGATGTCACCCATAGGTGACACCACCCATGAACTCACTTATGCTAAAAACCTCCATATATGGTTAGCACGTTGTTTGGAATATTCCCCTGTGCCCTATAAATGTACATATTCCCAGTTGGGGAAATCATTCAATACAGTTGTGAGAGTTTGTGATAAGAGTTGTTCTCTTTCTTTGGTTGCCCCAATCATTGTTTGTGTAAAATTCTCAATCGTCACACCAGTGCCGAGGAAAGGCTCACAACCCAGCTTTTAACGCCGCACCACCCAACTCCAGACCTCCCTCAAGACCCTTATTGAGCAAGTCAGTGAGCGTAAAGCTTCCCTACTATGCCACGGCTTCCCTCTGCCACTATTTGCCCATGGGCGTCACTAATTCACCTGCACCGCCACCATTAACCACCGACATCCCGCTGCTGCCTCGAGCCAAGGTATGGCTCCAAATGGGACCTTCAAGGTTCGTACACCCCTGTCTAGCATCTCAGCCCCACACAAACGCCATCCTAACCTTGACGTCACAAACACAAGCCCACTAGGATTCAAAACCCCATCTCCTCTCAGCTCCAACATTCGTAAGCCCTAGTTGGCGATTAGTAACTCCAGCTGACTTCGCCCCTAGATCCTCAGACAGCCCAAACCAATCAACGCACGCCCCCGTCACATTAAGGGTCAACTGATTTTTTTGTTTTTGACCTTGGGACCACCACCACTTAATCATTTGTTGGCTCATGGTTTTATCACAGTGGGCTGAATAAGAAGGTGAGCCCAACACAAATTATGGTTAAATGAGTGGACTGGAACCTATTGGTTATGCTGATTTGGGTTTTAAGGGACTTTAAATTTAAAGACCCAAATGGAGTACTTTTGGCTTTATACTATATTGGGGTGGGGATTTAATTTTGGCACAAATATTCCATTTAATTGCTGATCTTTCTCGCGCTACAATAATTTTGGAAGTTCATATGCATACGTACCATCGCTGATAACTAAAGCCCGTAGATGAGCTTTCTTCGACATGGGAAGTGTGATGTTAATTAAGAGCGCAAATAACCTCACCAATGCTAGAACCCTAGCACCTTTGGGAAATATTCCCCTCTCCCAAGCCCTATAAATGCACTTGTTCCCCGAAGGGATAAGATTAACTGAGGCCACGCGGCCTGAGCCACGCTGCCGAACACATGCCAAGACATGAAAGGGGGACGCAAGAAGTAATCGGCCTAAGAAGATTTAGATATAATCAAATATAGAAGATTGTTTCAGATAGAGAAAAGTATGAAGAAACCCACTAACATAGGACACAGTGTCTATTAATAAGGCGATCTAGACCACATGAGGGACTAATTGAACTAGCAAATAACGTGGACTCTCAGTTAGAAACACTAGCACTCCGATTATTGCCTCCCCTTTTCTAATACAAACCACTCCCCCTTTACCACCGTGAACGTAGGCCGACCTCACGGCCAAACCACGTACATAGCAATCTTTATTCCCTATTCTTCGTTCATAATACTTTTTGGAGCAATTCTGCAATTCTACTATTTATTGTGTGAAAAATCTCCTACAATTTGGCGCCATCAGTGGGAAACTCGAATCTCTCACCACTATTGAAGTCAGAAAAGCTCAAAGCTCACCATGAGTGCAGATCAGTCTCACCCCACTCACGCAAGGAGTCGCGTACAGTCTGAAATACGCGTTGTAAGGTGAGAACAAACTCCTATGAGATTACTGCCACTCCATCAACGTTCACGATCCAGAGGACGTTCGCCTGGTAGATCTGGACCCAATCGGCACTACTGTACGCCACCGATCGACCGAGCGAAAGGAAGGGCTATCTCTCGTTTCGCCAGTATCTATAACAAAAAGATGAATAACACTGACCAGGAGATCGCCCGTCTAAGGAGACAGTTGTCCCAATAATCAGAGTAATACCTCGAATTCACATGCACAGCATCATCACAAGAGGGGACCTCACTCCACAAGGAAGCAAGTCAGCAGGGCTTCCCGTTCAATAAGTCCCCATATGATCCCTCGCTATCGCCAACGTGATCGCTCATCTGGGAGGAATTCCATCAACCATAGGTATCACCAACCCCGTCCGACGGAGTCGGCCTGACTCGCTCTGGACCACAGCCGAATCAAGTAAAGGCAGACGAACTGAGAGGACTCATCCGCAGGGAATTGGAAGGACGGGCGAATCCAAACCTTGCCAGGAACCCCAAGGATCTAGCCTGGACCTAGCCTGGAAAGCACTGAGGCATGGTGCAACCTCACCATTCACCAAACAAATAGAATCCTTCAAACCTCCAAAGAAGTTCTCCATGCCAAAAGTTATAACATACGAAGGAAAGACAGACCCAGCTCATCGCATTAGACACTATCGCCAGACCATGTCCCTTTGGAGCCATCACGACACTTTGATGTGTAGTATTCCCATTAACCCTAGGTGAGATCAGTTTGAAGTGGTTTAAAAGGTTGTCCCCTAGGTCGATCTCCACCTTTAGGGAGCTTGCCGAGCAGTTCACAGCATGGTTTATCACAAGCAGCAGGATGGTTAAGAAGGTTGATTCGCTAATCTATCTCAAGAAGAAGAAAAGGAGAAGCTCTCAGGAAGTACGCTCAGAAGTACTGGGAGCTATACAACGAAATTAACGATTGCAATGAGCAACTGACAATCGCCTCGTTAAAGTTCGGTCTGAAGCGATCAGATGAAGATCTCCAACGGACAGGATTGGTCGCCGTCATCTACAGCAATACCGATCCAACTAGCATACTGCCAAGAAACTAAGGGAGAAGGTGAGGATAGCAGCCAGCATTCAACAAGCATTCTAGGTAGACCTAACCAAACTGATCCTAGTCAAGAGGGAGAGAAGAGACCTCGATACCGACCGTGATATTCACCAACAACAATCTGATCGGTGTTAATATGCCCCATAAAGATGCCCTGGTGCTCACCTTGCGGATTGCAAACTTTGATGTGAGGAGAGGAGAGTACTGATAGACCAAGGAAGCTCCTCCGAAATTATGTACCTGACAGTGCTTTACAAGCTTGACTATCGTGTCAAGGATCTGGATACTAACGTCGGCCCATTGATCAATTTTAATGGGGATGTAGAGTCACCCCCGTTACTAGTAAAAGATCGGCCAAGCTAATAAAGAGGTCAAATTCCACGTAATCAATCAGAGTCGCCCTACAATGCCATACTGGGCAGAGGGTGGCTACATGATATGATGGTTGTTCCATCTTCACTTCATCAGAAACTCAAATTTGTGACCAACCATGGGGTGATAGAAATCAGAGGAGATCAAGCAGCAGCACGAAGTTGTTTTGTTTCGGCGATCAAAATAAAGCAGGTACAATCCAAGAATAGTTCAATGCGAAGACAACTTAGAGGAGGATCAACCCAAATAACAACGAAAAGGAGTTCGACAAGGGGTCAAAGAAACTCAACTGGCCCTGCCGAACGTGTGCTAGAGGAACTGATTTCCATTCCTTTAAATGCGTCACAGCCAGGAAAGATCTTCCTTATCAGATTACAGTTTCCCAGCAATGAAGCCGAATAGCTTACCCTCTTCCTCAAAGCAAACGCAAATATTTTCGCTTGGAAACCTTATGATCTCCCGGGAATAGACCCGGAGATCGCCTATCACCGACTGCATGTGGAACCAAGCACCAAGCCAGTTAAATAGAAACCCTGGAAGTCGGCTTCAAAAAAGGTAAGGGCGGTAGAAGCTGAAGTTGACAATTTAATCCAAACTGGTTCCATTAAAGAAGTCCAATTCCAGCGTGGGTCTCAAACACCGTCGTTATCAAGAAAAAAAGTGGCAAGTGGAGGGTCTGCGTTGACTTCACCGACCATAACAAGCACTGCCCCAAGGACAGTTTCCCAGTGCCCCAAATAAATCAGTTGGTGGATTCCACAATGGGGCATCAACGAATGAACTTCATGAATGCATACTCCGGCTACCACCGGATACCCATGTTCGGCCTTGATCAAAAGAAGACCTCATTCATCACAACCTAAGGGCTTTACTATTATAAGGTAATGCGCTTCGACTTGAAGAACGCGGAGGCAACATATCTGAGGGTGGTGACCAAGATGATCAAGAAGTTGATCGGCTCCACCTTGGAGGTGTATATAGACGATATGCTTGTCAAGTGTAAGCATTCGATCAATCATCTGAGGGACCTTAGGAAGACCTTCGACATTCTCTAAGAATACAAGATGAAACTCAATGCATCTAAATGTGTGTTCGGTGAGAGCTCCGACAAGTTTCTGGGATACCTAATTACTTAGAGGGGTATCGAGACAAATCCAGACCATATCTGAGTTCTGCAGGACATCAGAAGGCCGATCACCATTAGAGACATTCAGGTTATCACTGGCATGATGGCAGCTCTTAACCGGTTCATTTCAAGATCTTCTAACAAGTGCCGACCCTTTTTCCAAACTTTACAAGGGATTCGGCAGTACTTGGGATCTCCTCCCTTGTTGTCAACTCCTAAGGAAAAGGAATACCTATACCTCTACTTGGTTGTTTCAAGTCATGCAGCCGGTGCGGCATTGATCAGTCTATACGACGGGGAGCAAAAACCGATCTACTACGCGAGTCGCACCCTTCTTGAAGCGGAAAACAGATACATGCCCATTGAAAAGATGGTTCTGGCGTAACTGCTGCGAAGAAGCTAAGGCATTAATTTGATGCCCGCACCATAGTCGTCTTGACCACCTACCCCTTAAAGGGCGCCCTCAGAAAGGCTGACCTTTCCAATAGAATGACCGAGTGGTCACTTAAACTGGCCCAATTCGACACCAGGTATGAGCCCAGAACGGTGATCAAGGGTTAAGTTTTGGCCGACTTCATGCAGAATTCTCAATAGCGCCAAGAGAAGAACCCATCCTGAAGGCACTACTAGTCATCGAAAACGATCAACGATGGAAGCTCTTTGTTGATGGCTCATCAAATGAAAAAGGCACGGGAGTGGGGATAGTGTTCTTGACCCCACAAGGCAGACTGATTGAACAAGCCATCAGACTAGGATTCGAAGGCTCAAACAACGACGCTGAATACGAAGTTGTGATGCATGGTCTGTGAAGGGTGATCAATTTGGGTTCCCGTCACCTCGTCGTATTTTGTGATTCCATGTTGATCACAAACCAGCTCAATGGAGAATATGAAGCAAGGGATCCCAGGATGATAGCCTACAGAGACAAGGCCTTCGAACTACTCCAACAGTTCGAATCGGCATCAGTAGAGCAACTGTTAAGGAACGAAAATAGCCATGCAGATGCCTTAGCCACTTTGACCTCTGCATTGAAGCCGACCTGAAGAGAACGATTGAGGTGGATTACATGGACCGACCAAGCATCGAGGACACAGCAAGCGACCTGAATATCCTCCGAGTGAAATTGTCCCTATCATGGATGGACCCCATCATCTCTTTCTTGAAAACCGGTGAGCTACCCGCAGATGACAAGGCAGCACACAAACTGAAGATTTGATCGGCCAGATTCTGCCTCAACTTAGATGGGAAACTCCCTACTGAAGATCATTTATAGGCACACAATTAAAATGCGTCCACCCAGATCAAGTCGAAGGGATTTTCAAAAAAATGCATGAAGGGAGTTGTGGAGTACACAGGTGGGAGACCACTCTCCTACAGAACCTGGGAGGCTAGATCAAGGACCGATCAAGGACCCCACCTCTCCAACACTCCTTAAATCCGCCATATCAAGAGCCGGTGAACCTGGGAGACTGAAAAGGCCACCTCTAGGTCCCTATGGGCCGAACCCGTCACCATTGTTGGCTCCTTCCCCTTAAAGAAAGAGATTCGTCGCCATCGCTGGCTCCTTCCCCTTAAAGAAAGAGATCTCCCACGAATGACCCCTATTCACTGGGAGGGGTGGGTCCTTGATAGGTGCCCCTGCTACTCTTCGGGGTCGTTAATGATAACTGGTCGGTTGGATTGAGGTGGGCTCTTAGAACCACCACCAATCGGTATCTTGTCGATCTTATTCTTCTTGGCATGTTCATCCTCTGCCCGTTGGCATTCTAGCTCTTAGGACTTTCTCCCCTAAGGAGACCAGCTTCCTCTTCTTCTGATCATCGGCAGAAGGAACTCCGCCACCCTTTACATTGGCGGAAGGTTGCCTCGATCGCCTGCTCATATCTTCAAGAAAGGATGGGACTGGGGGAAAAGTGAAGTCTTGAACAGAGAAGTTCTCTTCGGTATCTACCTCCTCCCAAGGCCGACCTGATACGCTGGCTTCGTAAGAGACGAGGGGATCAAGGTCGTCCAACAACGAATCAAAGTCTCCCTCTTCCTCTTCCTCTTCCTCTTCCTCTTCTAGACGATCGGAATGCCAACTGGGAGGGTTGTAAAGTTGGAGAGGGAATGGTAAATAAGTTCGTAGTTGAGAAGGACGTGGGCTACTCTCCAATGGTGGGTGGGGCCGGCCTTCTCCAAACTTTCTCTAAATCTCTGAGATTCACTTGGTATTCCAAAAGCGATTTGCAAGTAAAAAAATCAGATCGGTCAGTAATAAGTAAAAATAGAAATAATAAAATCAAACCACTTATGGGCAACCTACCAGGAGCCCCCTTGTAGCAAGAACCCCAAGCCCATTGTAACCTTTGCCATAAATTTCCCCAGAAGCCACAATGACATTTTTGCCAGTGTCCTTTTGGGATCTGGGCAAATAAGTAACCAGCCTTATCCCTGGCTTGGAAATGGTATAGTCCGGTGCCCGAACAAGACCTCGGGTCGTAACAATATCTAATTTCTTCAAGCCCAATATTGGTGCCACAAATCTGATTTATGGCAACTGTCCCCATCACAATCCCGTAGAAACTACCATTTGCTTGGGCAGGGAGTATTCCGTAGTAACGAAACACCCTTACAAGCAATGGGTGAAGGGAAAATCGAACTCCCCCTCACGAATTGCCACTGTCAAGAAATCAACCTCCCCATGAGGAAGATCGAGAATATCCCTCCTCGGGAGAGACTCTCAAGACAAAATTATTAGGAATTCTATATTGATCATGGAATTCCCGAAAGTTATTGGCTGATGAAATTTCGTACTTTCTAAAACGCCTAGACATGGTTGATGAAGAAGATGAAGGAGACTAGAGATGAGAACAGTGGAAAATGGAGAGAGAAAGCAGAAAATGCAAATTACCTTGGCAACTGGCGAAAGTGCCAAGGTATAGGGGTGTGGGAACCCTTATACACTCTGATTCTCCATCTTCTCACAACCATCACAATGCTTAGGGAAGCGTGTCACGCGTGCACGCACCATAATTACCTTTAATGATGACGTTGGGCACACAACTTAATGCTAGAACTACGTGCACAAACTGCGCAGGCAAAGATTTCCTCGCCCACCTCCCAAAACAAGCACGTGCAAAAAAAGCACCAAATTAAATAGATATGTGGCGAACAAATAAGTCGAGGTGTTTGGTCGAACAACCTAGGAGGCTGACCACACATACAGCAGTACAAGGTAAGGCCGATCGGTGTGTCTGACCGATCATTTTCACCTTGGGGGTGAATGAAGAGATAAGATTAACCGAGGTCACGTGGCCTGAGCCACGCGGCCGAACACGTGGCAAATCATGAAAGGGGGACACAAGAAGTAATCGGCCTATGAAGATTTAGATATAATCAAATCTTGAAGATCGTTTAGAGATAAGTATGAAGAAACCCACGAACGTAGGACACTACGTCAATAAATATGGGTGATCTAGTCAACATTAGGGACTAATTAAACTAGCAGGCAATAATAACCTGTACTCTCAGCTAGCAACACTAGCACTCCGGTTATTGCCTCCCCTTTTCTAATACAAACCACTCCTCATTTACCCCCGTGGACGTAGGCCGACCTCACGGTCGAACCACATACATAGCTCTCTTTATTCCCTTTTTCTGCATTCATAATACTTTTTGGGACAATTCTGCAATTCTACTACTTATTGTGGGAAGAATCTCCTACATTCGCCATTGAAGAAATCAATTAATACATTTGTGAGAATTTGTGTTAGTTGTTATTCTCTTTCTTTTGTGCCATTGACGTGTGTCGCGTCCGAAAGATATTTAAATGTTGGGACAGATTTAGGCTAGGGATCTTGCTCAGCAAGGGCAGCAGCATCCCATGTAGAAGGAACTTCTTGCTTGACATACTCGGAAAGTTTTATCTGGGATCTTGCTATCTCAATATTGTACAAAGTAATAAACCATCCATCTAAAGAGAGACTTTTCGTGGCTACTGCATCCTGTTGCCAGTATCCCGTGAAACCGAACATTGCATTGAATATACCAGAAGGAATTCTACCAGATAAAGATAATTCCTGATTGAACTGTTCTGACATCTGAATATACAAAAAAGTTTGAAGGAAACAATTTAGGTATTACTCTACTTATAACAAAAAAAAATTGTAGCATTGATCAAAGCTCAAGAAAGTTCCAGAGATAGTTATGACTTATAAATCTTTATTGAAACAAACACTATCTGTCTATATCACCTACTAACGATCAACAATAAGACTTTCATTTCAATTTTCCATTCTTCTGCATTGAATAAAGTTCACATTACCAAACTAATAGAGGTAAAAAGGCAAATCCCGCATAAAAGAAATCAGCACGCATAAAAAATTAGAGAAACAAGAAATTGCAAGAGGAAACAGGCTTGTAGGTGTTTATGACATAATGAGAATATTGGGCAACTGGCCACATTTATTTGCGGTGGCATTTTATTTCTTCTGTTTTAAGTTTATTTCACTGTTTTCGGTTTAATTAGAAGTCTTAAGGAGATAATAAGGCAATTGACCATGGAGAATAATTAGGAGAAACTTTTGGGGGGTTTTCTTAGGGATTGAGAGTATTTTTTGGAAATTCCTTTAATTATCTCTGTTAGTTATATTAGTTTAGAACTCTTAGTTAGTTGCTTGTATAAATTATGTCTCGTAATCTCTTTAGCTTATTGAATATTATTGGCATTGACTTATTCTTATATTTGAGTGTCATTCCATGGTGTTTAATAATGATCTCTTGTAAACGCAACCTAAAACACCAAAGTGGCAGCGAAATAACGCAGTTGTATTTCAATAATACAAATGTCCCCAATAGGAAAGAGCATTATTAAGTATTGTTAAGCACAATCCTTCTCCAGTCAAGGTTGGTCCAATTTCCATTAACTGCACCAATTGGGTATTAAGAAGCTCAACAACACCTACAATTAGTGTGGAAGTGTTGGGGTTAATTCATGTCTTCATCAAATAATCAAAGGATACTTTTCACAAGTGTTGATGCTAGAATTTGATTACGAGTTAATTGCATAAATAAATGCTAGCTACTTAACAAAGTCAAACACAAAGATGAAGCACAAAGAACTCCAAACTACTGAAAATATATACATGAGTAAATAATTGTAAAAGAAGAGAAGAAAGGGAGACGGGGATTTATGTGATTCAGCCCAAAATTGATAGCCTGATTCCACAGGTGAAATGCATTTTTGACTATTGAAGCTGGATCCCATCATATTCATCTCATAAGAGGTTAAGACCTTTGGACGTAGAGAAGGTCGACCCCTTTGGGTGCTTTGAATCTGGCGAGATTGATCCCTTCTTTACTTCTTCTGAGGCTGCCATGTGTCTTCGTCCAAGACAGGATATTATAATTGCTCCTAGACCTCAGCCATACAAAGGGTGTCTACTTCCACATCCAGTTTTACGAGATTCGGCTTCAACCTGATATTGTGCTAAATGGGTGAGGTATTTGAACCCCAGCTGACACCTGTCACTTGCTAGTGTTTCTTCTTTTTTGAACTTGTGACGTCAGATCACAAGGTGACGTGTGCAGGTGGGTTAGCCATCATTTTATCTGAAACAAAAAATAGAACAAAAGTACAAATGTGGGACTTGAATTCCAAGGATAAAAAATCCAACGCTATCACAGCCCAAAGAACTCAAAAGCTACAATAAGCTTCCCCACATGCTACAAAAGGAGGAAACACCTAAACTATGTATTATAAACATTTGTTCCAGGATATAGACATCAAAGTAAAAGGAATTCCCTCAAAAGGAGCCAATAAAGCACATGATGAGACCCAAAATTTGTGACTCTCCATAAGCTCTACTTTTTGTTCTCAAAAATCCTATTGTTCCTTTCACACCACAAAAGCCATGAGGTAGCTTGGACAAAATAGATCTCTATAGAAGTTTTCTCGTCCTTGTTTCCATGAATGACACACTCCAACAAGAAAAGATCGCAGGCTCTTTCGGGTAGTGCTCCCACAATCAATGTTTAAAAAGGCGCTCGAGGCGTACGCCTCGAGGCGAGGTGTTGAAAAAAACCTCGAGGCTTAAGCCTCAGGGCTGAATTTGAGGCTTACGCCTCAATGCGCCTCGAGGCTTACGCCTTGATGCGCCTCACGCCTCACCCCACGCCTTTTGCTGCGGCGCGGGAAAAAAAATATATATTTTTCTTCTTTCATCACAAAGTCTGTTTTTTTAAAGGTTAAAGTTCTTCATTTGTCAAAAAATGCACTTAACTTTAAAAAAAAAGTTGTTTTAATCTACTAACTCTTAATCTTTTTTTTTTTTTTAGTTTAGTTTTAAAATTGAACTTAATTTTGTTTTTCTTTACTAATTTGTTTGAAATAAGTGTATAAATTTGTTTGAAACTATATTTTGTTATAAATATATAGTTTGTTTGAAATAAATGTACTAAAGTAACTTCAATATGACTTTTTTTTTAAAGATTTCTGTTTTTTTATTTTCAACTTAGATTAATATGTTTTCTTTAACTTATACTAATATATTTTAAAGGTTGCTGTTTTTTTTAATAAACTTAGGTTGATATGTTTTATTATTTTTTTAATAAAGTTACTATTTTTTTAATCTTAGCTTGAAAATCAATGTTTTTTTCATAAATTTGCTTGTTTAAGTTGCATTGATTAATTTATTGTCATATTATAAAATAACCAATATGAGAATGAAGCTAAAAAAATGATTTTGCCAGTACGATTTTGCATTGATTAATTTATTGTCATATTGTAAAATAACCAATATATTAAAATTGATTTTCTTTTTCTAAAAAGTTATCTCGGGGGGAACAAAAAAATGTCAAACTATGTGAGAAACCCTCAAGGATGTTTTTTTTGTAGTTTTATTTTATATTTCTTTGTTATTTTATTATTACGGTTTTATTAGTATTTTTTAAATATTATTTTGCTCTTTTTTTTTCTTTTCGGTGAGGCTTACGCCTCGCCTCGCCTCGCCTTTCGCCTTTCGCCTTTTTAAACATTGCCCACAATGTGAAATTCTTAAAAGCTTCTCCTACATGAATCTGGCAGTTTACAATGCACAAACAAATAGTCAAAATCTTCATTACTCCATACATAAATACACCAATTTGGAGACAAGAAGATGGGTTCTTACTTAGCTTGCATCTAATCACAACTATTGATCCTCCCATAAGCCACAAGCCATGAATAAATACGCATTTTCAAGGGAATCCTGGCTGCCCAACTAAACTAAAACGGAATAAAAAATATACAAATTATGAAGAATATCGAAATACGAATGAACCGAGAAACCCATCAATTCCTCCCATCAATGGATTTATGATTTGAGTATAATCTCTTGTAGAAAATCAAGGATACACAAAAAATCCTCTATCTCATTATATTTGAGGTTTATTACCAATTTTCGAATCAAAATAACAAGGTTGTTATCACAAGAATACACGTTGGCAATGGAATGATGCGAGTTAGAGGAAATACGATAAAGAGAAGGAAATTGAGACTTAAAGTTTGACATCCCAACCACACGTCCTCCCAAAATCTAAAAATTCTCCATTCCCCACAATAAATGCCACACGTCCAAGGAAAGAATGTAGACCCATAGAGATCAAATCCAAGGGCTTCTGTAGGTACCCCTCTATGCTATTTTAGAGTCCCAACCATTGTCATATAACTCGTGATGTTTTGACAACCGAGTACCAAAAAGTGTCTTTTTCCATAGGGAATCGCCAAAGTCACTTTCCCAACAACGATTTGTTCCTAGGACCTATGCTTCCTAACCGCAGTCCATTAAATTGTCCTTCGACACACACTCCCAATTAAGTAAGTGATTATGTTTATTCTTAATAAAGCCCATCCCAAAAAATCGGTCATTCTTTTGTCAATAATTCTAACGATTTATTCCTAAGATCTGTGCTTCCTAACCCCCCAATCCACTAAATTGTCTTTCGACACGCACTCCCAATTAAGTAAGTGATTATGTTTATTCTTAATAAAGCCCATCCCAAAAAAAAGGGTCATTCTTTTGTCAATAATTCTAATACATGCATTGAAAATTGAAAAAAAAAGTAAATGGGAGGCTACGTAGAACCAAATTGATCAAAGTTAGTATACCCTTCTTTCAAAAATAACTTTTCTTCCAACCCTCGAGCCTATTTGTCACTTTGTCAATCACGGGATTCCAAAGGTCATATATTTAGGATTACCACCTACAGGAAGTTCAAGATAATTCATTGGCCAAGACCCCGCACAACCTAAACTATAAGCTCTAGATTCCATCCTCTCCTCCTCAGTATTAAACCCAACCATCATGCTTTTTTCCCAAGTATCCAAAGATTTGACAAAAAAAATGATTAAAAGATTAAGTTCTCTAGCATACATTTTTTTTTCTTCAACAAAAAAGGTAGTGTTATTGCGGAATTGGAGGTGAGAAACCTCCATCTTTTCCCCTTCTCATCTTAAAACCTTCTATGACCTCACAACTCAACATTTGGGATATCAATCTACTAAGCAAATCTACCCCAAGGTAAAATGTAAAGGAGATAGAGAGCATCCTTGTCTAATACCCCTCGAAGCCAAAACCTTCCCTAGGCCTCCCCTTAATAAAAATAGAAATGTCTGATAATCTAAGGCACCCACCCATTCACAATTCCAATAAATCCCTTTCTAACCATAACATAAACGAGAAAGTCCCAATCAATGTGATCGTAGACTTTCTCAAAGTCTATCTTAAGAACCACTCATTTTTTCTTCTTGGCTTTATAATGCTCCACTATCTCATTAAACAAAAGGACAGAGTCTTAAATTTGTCAATTCTTCATGAAATCTCATTGGCTTAAAGAGATAGTTTCCCCAAATACCCATCTTTAGTCTAATGGGGAAGGCGTTCGCCAAATTTTTATAAATATTAGCAACTAGGCTAATTGACCTAAGGTCTTTTAGACTCAAACAATGGTTGTTTTAGATATCGAGCATAAATATTTTTTGTGTACACAAGCATTGACCACCTCATTATTGTAAAATTATATATAGAAATTGATTAAATCTCCTTTCAAGAATTCCCAACATTCTTTAAAGAAGGCCATGGAAAATCCATTCGGTCCCATGGCTTTTTCACTACCTCATTCCCAAATAGCTACATGGATTTCCTCCTCCTCAAACTCCCTCATAAGCAACAAAGCATTTTCACTCGAAATTCTACATCAACATACATCTTCCATCCCACACATGGTATTTACATCCTTCTTAAACAATTCTTTGAAGAAATTAAAATATATGTCTTTCCATATCCTCTTCCTCGAACATGACCCCTCCTCCCTCCCTTTCCAATTTATAAATTTCCTTATTTGTCCTTTTCCCACTAACAATTTGTGAAATAACTTGGTCCCAATCTTTGATCCACTTCGCCTTAACTTTTTATCTCCATAAAATTTCCTCCTTTCTACCCAATTCCTCAAATTTCTTTCTAAGGCCCATTCTCTCCCCACCTCTACTTTCGACCCAAGTAGACCTCTCCTCTCCGTCTAATCTTTTAATTTTGCTACAGTTTCTAGTTATTCAAATCTCACATCCCTAAACACTTCCTTAATCAACACCTTTAGTTTCATTTTCAATTCTTTTAATATTATATTCAACTTGAAACCTCCCCACCCATGTGCCTGAACTTCCCCCACCAAGCTTGCACATTTTCCTTAAAATTCTTATGCTTTAACCACATGTTTTCAAATCTAAAAGAAGATGGCCCCGCTTTTTAGAGATGGAATCAATAATGATTGGACAATAGTATGATGTCTCTATAATGAGCCTCAAGTCTCACATTTGGGAACAAATCTTGCCATCCCTGCTTTAAAAAGAAATTTATCCAATCTAGAGCTAACTCTACCATTTCTCCATAAACCTGACTCGAAGATAAAGTTATCCTGACTTGAAGATAAATCTATCCAATCTAGAGCTAACTCTCCCATTTCTCCATGTAAAATTTCCATCACCCATTCTCAAATCCCTAATCTTTGATTCAATAATGAAAGTATCAATATCCTTCATGCTTCATGTAACTCTCTCATCCCCCCCCCCCCCCCCTTCTTTTCGAGGGCCAATATGACAAAATTGAAATCTCTGCCCAAACACCAATGTTCCCCATATATTCCATCCAAAACCGCTAATTCCTCCAAAAATTCATTCATTCTGTCTATCTACAGGCCCATAGATCCCAAGAAAATATCAATCAAGACCTTCCTTGGGATGGTTTCTTATTGAATTAGTAAATTTCCTTATCAGAGTTTCAATCTTTCCAATAACACTCGCATGCTAAATCATAAAAATCCCACCTTCCCTTCCCCTCCCCTTTGATGGTAAGACAACCCTATTTTTACACTTAATCCCCCAAATTGATGCAATAAGTTTCAGCTCTAACACTTTTCTTAAATTACAACCAAATCAGGATTTTCACGTAGCAAAACATTTTGTATTATTATCCTTTTATTTTTCTTCCATTTATTCATAGACCTGACTTGAAGATAAATCTATCCTGACTTGAAGATACATTAATCCAATCTAAAGCTAACTCTCCCATTTCTCCATGTAAAATTTCAATTAGCCATTCTCAAATCCCTAATCTTTGATTCAATAATGGAAGTATCAATATCCTTCATGCTTTATGTAACTCTCTCATTCCCAACTTTCTTTTCGAGGGCTAATATGACGAAATTGAAATCTCTGCCCAAACACCAATGTTCCCCACATATTCCATCCAAAACCGTTAATTCCTCCCAAAATTCATTCCCTTCATCTATCTACAGGCCCATAGATCCCAAGAAAACATCAATCAAGACCTTCCTTGGGATGGTTTCTTATTGAATTAGTAAATTCCCCTATCAGAGTTTCAATCTTTCCAATAACACTCACATCCCAAATCACCAAATCTGACCTTCCCTCCCCCTTCCCGCTGATGGTAAGACAACCCATTTGTTACACTTAGCCCGCCAAATTGATGCAATAAGTTTCATCTCTTAGGACTTTTCTTAAATTACAACCAAATCAGGATTTTCACGTAGCAAAACATTTTGTATTATTTTCCTTTTATTTTTATCCCCTAAATCCCTAACATTCCAAGACATTATCTTCATAAAAAAATAATAATAAATATAATATATAAAAAAATATATATTTTAAAAAAAAAACTCTCATATATAAATAATTGCAGTTTGGCGCTTAGAAAAGGCCAAAATGGCGTTTTGAAATGATGCCCCGTGAGTTCCATGAAAAAAGGGTAATTATTACCCAAATGTTATCTTCTAAAACTAGTATACTTAAATGGACGTTAGCAATAGTACACTAATCATAAACTATAACACATAAAGAGATACAAATCGTAGAAATGCTAATATAAAGCAAACAATAGAGAGAGATGAGAGAAAGAGATGAAAACTGGGTTTGCATGGTTCAGCGCAAAGTGGTGCCTACGTTCACAGGTATAGCGTTGATTGTATTGCATCTAATGGACAAAAGTCATGGATAAATAGTAGTTACAAGCTCTCGTGCTCACTCTAGAGATGGATAGCATAACAATATGAAAAATATATCTCGATCCCTTTACAATATATAGCCTCTTAGAGGAGATGGAGTGTAGAGGGACGGGTGTCGTGCCTTTATAGGTTAGGCAGTCATACTTTTTACATGCAAGTAGGGAGGATAATCATGAGTTTGTTACGTGCACATGGATGAGGAATATTTGCATATCTCCCGCATGCGTGCGTGAAATGACTGTTGTTGGCGTCATTCTATCACATGATTCATAGTTGTTCTGACGGTGTTATGAAACAGTGTTACCTGCTATGAGCTAACTGATTTAAGTTGACCACTTATGACACGGGGGCCGACCACAACTGCACTGGCCGACCAGATGGGTAGCTGAGCCGACCTCCTTTAAGGGATAAATGAGTCCAGCTGTCGTCTTCTGATTGGATCTTGTGTCACACCATATTCATAGTACAACAAAAGCCGCCAAGACTTTTGTGACAACCCGCCTACTAAAATAATAGGTGGCCAGCCCAATACTCTAATAATCACAGGAATCATAGATGGTCCATTCTCAGCATCACTGTCGATTAAAATAATAGTACGAGATAACCACCAATCATTTTAGGAAACGGACTGTCAATTTTAAAATTTTGTAAATAAAAGAAAAACACTTGGACAATCCGATTGGCAAAAACGGTGGATACCAAAAATCAACGGGTAACGGAAAGGCAATATAATAAATAGTAACCGAATAAGCTGTCGGTTAACAAACCAATACAAATAATTGCACCGAGTATTACAATTTAAATATCACAGTATAATAAATGAGTACAAAGCATGGGAAACACCCCGAATAAATAAACTGAACATAACTAGAGTACAATGGAAAGAAGCGTCTCTAACAAATATCCTACAACATCCGCAATATGCTATAGCTCCAAGACAACTGGAATGGAAAGTCAATACGGGTGTCCTTGCGGTAAAGCACCTGAACGGACAAAGAGTTGCATGCAAAACAAGGAAACATAGACGGGTCAGGGCCCGGTTTGATATGATTACCATGTGACTAAAATGCATGACAGTTAAGTGCGTAATTCTCTCGCAATTAACTTAATAAAGTTCTCACCTCTCAACCTAAAAGCACAACCTAGCGCAATAACAATGCTAATGCTCAATGATCATATATGAAAGGGGAAAACTCATCTACAATTACTCACGGAGACATAAATAACTCCATTCACAATTCTACATGCCCAGTTCCTATTTCTTTCTTTAGGAATATATACAAATGGTAAATTCATTTTATCAAATGTTTACCAATTTAATATCTTTTCAAAACTTTCTTTACCAATTTTATTTCCTTTCTTCCATCCAGGAAAAATACATATTTTAAAAGCAAGTTTTATTAACATAAAAATGTTTTTCCATTTCATTTCATATCTTCCATTTTCCTTCTTTCATCTGGAAAATGTATTTAACTTCCCCATTTCCCTTCTTCCATCCGAGAAAGGTAAGTAAAGCCATTTTATTATCATAAAATGCTTTAACGTCAATAATGTCCCACACTATCAAGAATAGTTATATTCACATACATATAACGATTCTAAGACCGTCCCTCCGGGTTTCCCCACTGAACGCGCCCCTAAATGGCTATCATCTTCCAGGGCCTATCAAACAAGACAACCTGGGATCATACCGAAACGTCGGGAAGCGGCCATACCCCTGCGAGTGAGTCATAACCACACCCAGAATTACCTCACTAGCGCAGAACAAATATACAATAACCGGTCATATGGCCAAAGGACTATATTCACCCTCCATTCATTAGACAGGGAACTTAACCTTAACGCACGCAACTTCCCTTATGATAGCGATTTAGAGAGGTGTGTAATCATAAATTAACATTTATGAAAATCGTTTTTCTATTTTGAAATCATTCACTTTTACCTTCTCAAAAACCATTCATTTGTACTTATTCATTTAGTACCACATTTTAGAATATACAATTCTTATTCTTAGTGTCATATTTATTAATGACCTTAGACCCGAAGTGCCATTATCCTGAACTAGTCTCCAAGAGTTCAACACAAAACCATAAATCATCAAAATGAGTCTCCCTCAATAACAGACTCCCAAAAGTCTCAACATTAACATTTTATGTTCAATAGGTTCTCGGTTATCATCCTATACCGAACGAGAGATTAACCCCTATAAGATACCCCTTTGGGGTAAGCCCAATTATCCCCATACTAGCCTAGGACAATTGCCTACCCAACACAAACCTCTAACGCTCCCCATTACATCCCAAAGGAAGGTCCCTAAACCTGGAACCTAAAAGAAAAGGGGCTAAAACAAAATTAGAAAACCCCCACAAAAACAGGGCAGCCGAATCGATTCGCCCCTGGTTGCGAATCGATTTGCCCAAAAGCGAATCGATTCGGTGAGTAAAACCAACATTCTGCATCTATCCGAATCGATTCGGCCTTATACCGAATCGATTCGGTCTCCAGACCTGTATCCTGCCCCTAACCGAATCGATTCGCCTGGGAGCCGAATCGATTCGCCCCTGCGAATTTGCCTAAGTTTGGGCTACGGGTTGAAGAACCCTAAAATTTCCTAAACCCCCAAATCCTTGATTTCTTCCAACAACAACAACGAATATTTATACTACATCATTTCTATACTACAACTAACTACTATTTTCAACTCAAATCAAATTAAAACCAAGATTTAGGGTTTAATCACCAAAATTTACAAAATACCATTTATGGTTTAAATCTCCAAAAACCTAACTATACATGCAATTTATCACATTAAATCAATATCTAGCAAGTAAGAAACTTGCCTCGAGGTTGTAGTCTCGGATTCTCCTCCAGTAGCAACGAATTCCAGCCTAAATCTTCCATTTCTCTCTTTCTCCATTTTCTCCCAACTCTCTCTTCTCTTTCTCTCTCTCTCTTGGCTTCTAACACAAGATAAGGGTTTAAAGGGGTTTGGGAGACTTAACCGGTGCCCCTCTTTTAATTGCTAATACACCATTAAAATGACTCATAACCACACAATTGAGTCATAACTTGTCAAAAGTGCCCGAAGCTCAAAAATACAACTTGGCACTTATTTTGACTATCTCGACTATTCTAAAAACAACCGCACCCCCTATTTTGGCATTCAGAATAACGTGAACTATTTTTGTGTTCCAAATTCATTTTATTTCATTAATTATACTCCAATTTATATATGGGTCATAACCGCCGTTTAGCATATAACGACGCAATAAAACACAATACAACGCTATTTACCTTCTCATAACGGTAAATAGACAAAAATAGTAAATATTATCCCTTAATATCACGGGAAATAATATTTACTCCAACATCCCCTATTTTATAAAATTAGCCCATCAGGCAAAATAATATAAAATAGCCGCCCAAAAGCCTGGGTTGTTACATACTCCCCCCCCCCCCCCCCGGAAGGGAATTTTGCCCTCAAAATTTAGGCGTACCCCATAATCATACAAAGGGTATACTATACTAAACTATCGTTCTATCATCCTTAGCAACCCCTCGGCAGTGCGGCGTCCCCATTGGACTCGGACTAAGGTCATCCCTATTCGATCTCAGTCTACATTCTTCATGCTCGAACATAGCACCAAATCGTTCCTCATGAACCATCGATCTCACCCTTCTACAACGGCACAAGTTGCCTTTCTTCCCGAATCACGTTATACCCTTGCCACGGAATAACTACACTAACATATAATCGCTTAACCCCAACACTACTTACTCCTATTTGCATTGGCGTAGCCCTTGAAAGTATGCTGCTCAATGAGCCCAATCACTTCGTTTAAGTCGAACATACCCATTCAAAGTATGCCCTCCGACATTTAGTTAACTTTTCCATTCATTCATCCACTTACGGGTGGTAGGATATACCCCATATCCATACGGTTCCCATTTCTTCCTGGAAACTTTACCAAAACTTTGACACGAGGATTTAGTCTCGGTTCAACGCTATTCGGATAGGCACCTCACACAGTTCCATAACTTCGCCATAAAGAGCTGGGCGTACTTCTATGTAATTAGTCCGCCCATTTTCACCGTAAAAGCAGCGATTTGATCAAATGATCCACAATTTCCTCAAATAAGATCATAACCATTTCGGTGCCGACAATCTAATGAAAATGTCCACGAATATACCCTTCCTCGCTCCACACTACTCTTTTCACACGAGTAGGTGAAATGGTAAATCACGGACACGAATGCCCTTGATATAGCATCCTCTCGGTTAAACTCGTTCCACTAGGCCTCCCATGCCTCCGCTAATCACTCCCATGGTTCTCTACTTGGCACTACCACCACCCCATTCGCACCTCCTTAGCGAAAGGGAATATCCAATTGATAGTCCTTTACGAACCCTAAACACCAACTCTGTCACCCCAAATCAACATATTGCAACAACTTGTTGCCCGCGAAGAAAATCCAATTTCCTGCCCAGGAAGCAGTGCTTCTATCTCTTTAAGGCAATACTACCGCTACGCACTTTAAATCAAGCGTGGGATAATACTTCTCACGAGGTTTAAGTCCGTGAGACGCATAAACATTGGGTCCATGCTCTAGTATTAATACTTCCCGTTCCCGGCAGAAACTCGTTCGTTAATTCCATTCCCGATCTTAACAACACGAGCGCAGGAGTAAAAGTCAGCTTATCCTTCAACTCCTCGAAAACTATGTTACCGACGCCCCGCCTTATCTAAGAGAGGCCTCACCTTCTATGGCCTAACATTCCAAATCACTCGAGTAACTATACTCCTTCGTTCTAGGGACTCAATCCTACTTAGAGTTAACCCACAAACCTATTGTGGTCAACTCCCTACCGCCTTCCTAAACAATGGCACATGCCCTAAAGGCCTTACATCCTAATAATCATAAAGTCGATATATATCCTAATCAAGTCGTATAAGTATTATACTAAGTATTATACTAAGTATATTCCTAGTGTCCAAGACCTTTCCCGACTTCCGACATTCGCTTGGATTCATGCGTGGGACGTCTCGCCAAGGCGAAATCCAAATAAGGAACCCTCCCGTTATACTACTACCTCGCATCGTCGGTCATCAAGATGTAACGGTCGAAGACACATGATCGGGACCGCTAAAATCCTAACTCGTAACTCTACTAATGCACTTCTACTTCTAAGTCTTACCATCTCAATTAACTGAAATTTAACTAATCTGGCATTTACTTTCTGTAAGATGCCACAAATGCTTATCCCAATATACATACATACATCTTTTTATAAATGGCCTTCTCATTAAGGCATAACCATAAGTCTCAATCCGACTTTCATATCCAAGTCTCCCTCACATCGATCAGAGGAGAGAACTATATACAGTGCTTCTATCTCGCACTTTAACTTAACCCTTTAATCACTCATTCACGTGATTTTCGGCTAAACCTTCCAACCCAGCATCTCAACCATAAAATAAAATAAAATAAAATGAAAGAAGAACGAATAGCATCTCTCCACTCCCAACGTCGTTAAGGTTCATGCGTGGAGCGTCTCGCATAGCGAAATCCAAACAAGGAACCCCTCCTATACATTACTACTTAACTTTGTTGGTCGTGGAGATAAGGCAGCATCATACACAAACAAAGTAAACAAACAATCAAACAAAACAAATAAAACAAATAATGAAAACTTCCTACATACCTTAAACCACCTCTATAAAGTCTCAACCTGTATCCAGGAGAGAGATTATAGAACCACTAGTTCCGTTTTGAAACTAGACATAAGATAGCCTCGCGATTTATTCGCCTGCTATCGCTCCAACCCAAACAAGAATATTTCCACTCGTATATTGCATATAATACGGGTAGCACATACCACACATATACTTTTAAAGTATCATCACTCGCCTCATAACGAGTGAAGAAAAATATAGAACCTCCCTACCACGGAAGTCATATAGATACATTCACTATAATAACATCGATACTACCACAAGCTCGATTTACACACCCGTATCTAGGGTTAATACCATACTACTCCATCTCATCATAAGGAATACTCCACCCTCAACTAAGGTGGAAATTCCTGCCAACATACTTGCCAATCTCTGGCCACTACCAATGGTTCACGATACATTATTCTAATCCTAAATGAATCAACTATTTCCATCTATGCCCCAACTAGGCACCCTATCCTTGTCTGTTGTCTTCAATCGATAAGATCAAAACACGTGGTTCCACATTCCACGTCAGAACCGTTTCTCCATCTTTAACTACCAGACGATTACCCACATAGTTCCCTTAACCTCCTCAACAAAGAGAACATTCTACTAGCCTCCCCGGCCTTAGTTCAATGAGTCTTCCCCGGGTGGATGTCTACCAATGGGGTCTCATGAACACTACTTCTCTAGAAGTGTTAGCAACACTTACTGGTGAGCCTATCATCTCCACTAAAGGACTCTCTCTTCCTTGTATCTACCCACTTCGATACAAGGTTTCTTTAACCTTGCAACTCTTTGTTCACTGTCGGCCTCTGACCGAACCTCCTGTGAACACTTGAGAATCTACTTTCTCATCATTCCAATTATCCCAGAGAAACTTACTGTTGAAAATATGTACCAGGTTTCTCTATGAGCAAAACCTCCTGCTCCACCATTTTATGGCGACTACTATCTCCGCCATTTCAACCTTATTCCTATGGGTGAAAGATTTTCCTCTAATCTTTCGCACCTGGGCACACTTCTATACCCCACTCTAGGCCAAAACTCCCGGGCCTTATACTTCCACCAGATGAGGTTACACTTCCTCCATCCGACCAACCTTCAACATGTAGTCCTCGTCAAGGACTTCTCAACTTCAAATTAGCGTCGCTTGGAATCCCAAGCTTAGTACCACTTCCTACTTGCAGCGATACTTGGAAAACTATATCTACTGTACTTAGTAGTCACGGTAGCGATATAAGATAACGCTACGGAGGGAGAGACCTCTAAAGCGGCCCTCATCCCCGACTACAGCTTATAGTTCTTAGTAATCCCGTCTCATGACGCCTTCACAATGGCCTTCCTTTGATTCCCTTCCTCATACAACTTGCGAATCTCACACGAACGCGCAAAAGATTTTCGGGGTTCTCGTATCATAACAGGAGAACGAAATCTCACAAGAGAAATCAACGATCTTAATCTTAAGGCTCTATATCAAATCAAAAGAAGCGAAGAAGGCGTAATACGTCCGCACATATTCCTAAGGACACTAGAACCTAATGCTCTGATACCATCTGTGACAACCCGCCTACTAAAATAATAGGTGGCCAGCCTAATACTCTAATAATCACAGGAATCATAGATGGTCCATTCTCAGCATCACTGTCGATTAAAATAATAGTACGAGATAACCACCAATCATTTTAGGAAACAGACTGTCAATTTTAAAATTTTGTAAATAAAAGAAAAACACTTCGACAATCCGGTTTGTAAAAACGGTGGATACCAAAAATCAATGGGTAACAGAAAGGCAATATAACAAATAGTAACCGAATAAGCTGTCGGTTAACAAACCAATACAAATAGTTACACCGAGTATTACAATTTAAATATCACAGTATAATAAATGAGTACAAAGCATGGGCAACACGCCCGAATAAATAAACTGAACATAACTAGAGTACAATGGAAAGAAGCGTCTCTAACAAATATCCTACAACATCCGCAATATGCTATAGCTCCAAGACAACTGGAATGGAAAGTCAATACGGGTGTCCTTGCGGTAAAGCACCTGAACGGACAAAGAGTTACATGCAAAACAAGGAAACATAGACGGGTCAGGGCCCGGTTTGATATGATTACCATGTGACTAAAATGCATGACAGTTAAGTGCGTAATTCTCTCGCAATTAACTTAATAAAGTTCTCACCTCTCAATCTAAAAGCACAACCTAGCGCAATAACAATGCTAATGCTCAATGATCATATATGAAAGGGGAAAACTCATCTACAATTACTCACGGAGTCATAAATAACTCCATTCACAATTCTACATGCCCAGTTCCTATTTCTTTCTTTAGGAATATATACAAATGGTAAATTCATTTTATCAAATGTTTACCAATTTAATATCTTTTCAAAACTTTCTTTACCAATTTTATTTCCTTTCTTCCATCCAGGAAAAATACATATTTTAAAAGCAAGTTTTATTAACATAAAAATGTTTTTCCATTTCATTTCATATCTTCCATTTTCCTTCTTTCATCTGGAAAATGTATTTAACTTCCCCATTTCCCTTCTTCCATCCGAGAAAGGTAAGTAAAGCCATTTTATTATCATAAAATGCTTTAACGTCAATAATGTCCCACACTATCAAGAATAGTTATATTCACATACATATAACGATTCTAAGACCGTCCCTCCGGGTTTCCCCACTGAACGCGCCCCTAAATGGCTATCATCTTCCAGGGCCTATCAAACAAGACAACCTGGGATCATACCGAAACGTCGGGAAGCGGCCATACCCCTGCGAGTGAGTCATAACCACACCCAGAATTACCTCACTAGCGCAGAACAAATATACAATAACCGGTCATATGGCCAAAGGACTATATTCACCCTCCATTCATTAGACAGGGAACTTAACCTTAACGCACGCAACTTCCCTTATGATAGCGATTTAGAGAGGTGTGTAATCATAAATTAACATTTATGAAAATCGTTTTTCTATTTTGAAATCATTCACTTTTACCTTCTCAAAAACCATTCATTTGTACTTATTCATTTAGTACCACATTTTAGAATATACAATTCTTATTCTTAGTGTCATATTTATTAATGACCTTAGACCCGAAGTGCCATTATCCTGAACTAGTCTCCAAGAGTTCAACACAAAACCATAAATCATCAAAATGAGTCTCCCTCAATAACAGACTCCCAAAAGTCTCAACATTAACATTTTATGTTCAATAGGTTCTCGGTTATCATCCTATACCGAACGAGAGATTAACCCCTATAAGATACCCCTTTGGGGTAAGCCCAATTATCCCCATACTAGCCTAGGACAATTGCCTACCCAACACAAACCTCTAACGCTCCCCATTACATCCCAAAGGAAGGTCCCTAAACCTGGAACCTAAAAGAAAAGGGGCTAAAACAAAATTAGAAAACCCCCACAAAAACAGGGCAGCCGAATCGATTCGCCCCTGGTTGCGAATCGATTTGCCCAAAAGCGAATCGATTCGGTGAGTAAAACCAACATTCTGCATCTATCCGAATCGATTCGGCCTTATACCGAATCGATTCGGTCTCCAGACCTGTATCCTGCCCCCTAACCGAATCGATTCGCCTGGGAGCCGAATCGATTCGCCCCTGCGAATTTGCCTAAGTTTGGGCTACGGGTTGAAGAACCCTAAAATTTCCAAAACCCCCAAATCCTTGATTTCTTCCAACAACAACAACAAATATTTATACTACATCATTTCTATACTACAACTAACTACTATTTTCAACTCAAATCAAATTAAAACCAAGATTTAGGGTTTAATCACCAAAATTTACAAAAAAACATTTGTGGTTTAAATCTCCAAAAACCTAACTATACATGCAATTTATCACATTAAATCAATATCTAGCAAGTAAGAAACTTGCCTCGAGGTTGTAGTCTCGGATTCTCCTCCGGTAGCAACGAATTCCAGACCAAATCTCCCATTTCTCTCTTTCTCCATCTTCTCCCAACTCTCTCTTCTCTCTCTCTCTCTCTCTTGGCTTCTAACACAAGATAAGGGTTTAAAAGGGTTTGGGAGACTTAACCGGTTATAAACATAATTGCCCCTCTTTTAATTGCTAACACACCATTAAAATGACTCGTAACCACATAATTGAGTCATAACTTGTCAAAAGTGCCCGAAGCTCAAAAATACAACTTGGCACTTATTTTGACTATCTCGACTATTCTAAAAACAACCGCACCCCATATTTTGGCATTCAGAATAACGTGAACTATTTTTGTGTTCCAAATTCATTTTATTTCATTAATTATACTCCAATTTATATATGGGTCATAACCGTCGTTTAGCATATAACGACGCAATAAAGCATAATATAACGCTATTTACCTTCTCATAACGGTAAATAGACAAAAATAGTAAATATTATCCCTTAATATCACGGGAAATAATAGTTACTCCAACATCCCCTATTTTATAAAATTAGCCCATTGGGCAAAATAATATAAAATAGCCGCCCAAAAGCCTGGGTTGTTACAACTTTGCTCGCGATTGATGTATGCAACGGATTCGTGTTACGCCTTCTGAGTATGCACTAAGCAGATTAATTGAGTGAAGTGTTATCCGGTGGAAACTCGTCGGTCTCGGCAATTTTGGTCGACTTGGAATCTTCTCGGCGGTCGCCGAGCATAAAGACATGTAAAAAATTTTGCTTGGAATTGAACTTGATACACGTCAGACGCTGAGCATGGCGTCTGGCGTAATCATGACGCGCGTTCCTGGGCAGCTTGTGTCAGTTTGTGCTGCGTCTATCCACTTTTCAAGGCGGGATGTCATCCGCTACATTAATAGGGGTAATGATTACCGCCTAGAAAGTATAAAATCCGAATTTCGAATCATTTCAAACTTTCAAAATTCATTTTCACACACATGTTTGCCTTTAAAGACATAAACTCCTTCTGCTCATTGACTCCTTTCTTCTCCGGCGAAACTCCTTTCGTCTACTGCCATTTTTGCATAATTCCTTGCTTAGAAATCCTTTTCCGTCGAGTTTCTCCAATTTTCTTCCATTTGTAGGCAGAGATTGAGCACTATTTCGATCATCTTCAGCTCTTTTAAGGTTCCACGTACATCTTTTCTCTCTTAGGGTTTTGATTAGAGTTTTTCTGCAATTTCTTCCCTTCTGGGTTGTGATTTGGCTGATTTAACCTTTGATTTGGAGTTTAATCATCTTAGCTGGCCATTGAGTTAGTTGGCCTATGGTTTCCCAAATTTAGGGCTTTTTAGGCATTATAGAGTTTCATTTTGTCCAAACCTCTAGTTTTTGAGACCAAACAACCCCCAAGTCTTTGTGTAGCCCAAATTACATCTTTCCTTAATGAGTTACGAGCCTTACGTTCAGAGGTGGTTAAAGTATCACACTGAATTAGAACCATTTTGTCCAGGCATCGCTGCTAGAAGATTTTCCAAACCTCTCCAAGTTGTTCGACCTGAAGACGAACTTGGTCACCCGAGGTACACCCCACGATAGCCACTTCTGGTGGTATTGCAACCCTGGCTCCAGACGTGGAATCTCACGGTCCAGAGTTTGTGGGACCAGAAGTAGTTAATCAGGCTGAACACCAACCTGGTGGTGGCAATTTTGTGAATACGGCCTCTGATATATCCATTGTTGACTTGGAAGCTTCAGCTGAAAGAGTCATGTCTGATAGACTTGTGACTTCTGGCGAGGAGAGTACTTCTGGGAGTTCCACCGACTCCTCTCACCCTTCTAACACTGATGCCAGATGACACGCTTGCGATGTGCTTGAGGACGAGTTGAATGCTCTAAGGGAGACGTACAGCATTCCCATTAGCATTACGACTAAGCTCCCTGATTGCGACGAGAGAGTTTATGATCGTCTAAATGCAGATGACGTTTGCCTCTCCTTGTGAGCACTCCAAGTTGAACTTCGCGCGCCCTTGCACCCAGTTATTAGGCTCATCTCAAAGGGTTATAATGTGCTCCAACCTAACTTTCCCCCAAGGGTCTATGATGTTTTGGAAGGATCGAACTGGTTTTAATCTTTTGGGGAACATATTTAGGTTCATTCATGGTCTAAAGGATAATGTCAAAGCCCCTCGATATTACTACTTCGTACCCAAGAAGTCCCATTTGAGGATGATTAAGTTTGTCCAAACCAACAACCATTGATGGAACAATCAATTTGTATTTATGAAGGGTGACTGGAATTCAGAGCCAATGAGAAGAACAGGTCTTGAAAGGTCCCCGCGAATGGGTTGGGCCGAATAAAATTAGTAAACATCTATTTTCATTTTCTTTTTGATTTCCCTTGACATGTATTGTGTTGATACCTTTGTTCAACTTTTTCAGTGAAGAAATCTCCCCTAATTCCTCGTGTACTGCTGGTCTTGGTTGAGACTTATTGTGTGCCCAATCCACCAAAGGTCGAGGACCTTTCCTCTGTGGTCAAGTTTCCCTCTGGTAGCAGAAGGCCCAATTGGAGTTGACCAGGCTGTTGAGGTCAACCAGGTTGCTGAAGTCGAAATTGAAGCATGTGATAAGAGTTTGCTATATCAGGTTGTCTTTTGCATATGCACTATGATATGATTAACTGTTGAACTTTTATGCAGCTTCCACTCCTACCACCTCCCTCGAGCTTTATTACTGAACCTTCCAGCGGGATGGCACCTCAGACAATTGATCGCGTTGCCATGGATATCACTCACCGTAAAAAGATGGAGGTCAAGCAAAAGAAGAAGGCTAATGCAGAGGCAAAGACCAAGAAGAGAGTTGATGCCCAAAAGAGGGTTGATACTGAGGACAGGAAACAGGCTGAGATTAATGCTCGGAGGAAAGCTGAGGCCGAAGCTACTGCTCGGGGGAAATTAAAAGGGAAGGCTTTAATGTCTTTTGGTCCTGCAGCTGTAGGTGACAAGAGGCCCCTTAAAGCCTCACAACTCAAAGTGACCCTAAGGTCCCACAGGTGGATGAGGCTAGCCAGGATTCAAATCGAAGGAGGACCCTCTCGTTTGTGGTCAGGGATCAACCTCCCGTTATGGCGAGGTTCAAGACTTCAAGTTTGATCCCAATAATCCCATCACGATCAAGGATCTGAAAAATGATCCATACTCTATTTTCCACCACATGAATAACAATACTCATCTGCTCGGTTATCACGCGCATAGCAAGGATTTTGAGTTTCTGAAGGGTTATAACCGTCATGGCTTGTGGAAGTTGATGCAGCATCGTCTGACGATGGTAAGCTTGTTAAAATTATGCTCGCCAAATTTTGTTGTCTACTGACCCTTTTTACTTTTCTTTTAGGGTGCGGTAGCTGCCACTATTCTGAGGGAGAAAGCCGTGACCAACCGCCACGCCTATGAAGAGCAGAGGGGCACCATTACTGTACTCACCAAGGAAAATACTCAGTTGAAGGATGAGCTGAAGTCGTCTATCAACGAGCTGCAAAAGACTTGTGGCAAGCTTCAAGAGAAGGACGACCAAGTGGTCGCAAAGACGATATCTCTCAACAAAGCGGAAGAGGATATTCGAAAGCTGAAGGACCAGGCTGACACTGACGCCATCAAATTCCAAAGCTTTGAGGAGGCGCTCAAGAAGGGCAATGACGAGCTGACCGCATATAAACAGGAACTTGGCACGGCCAACCAAGAGCTTGTTAGGGTGAACCATAGCTCGTTAAAGCTCATGAAGCTCCGGTTCAGGCTGAGGAAGCTGGGGTGGCAAAGTTCAAATCGTCTACTGACTACAACGTAAAGACTATATCCTTCTTTCTTAATAGTTACAAGGAACTTAAGAAAACATTACCTCGATATTGCCGACGTTGTCAGCAAATGGGAAGGCAATGACGAAGAGGCCACGACTGTGGCCGGTGAGCAATTGATGGATGTTGATGAGTATGATACTGAGGATAAGGAGATCTGCGAAGCCGACCAGACTGTTCCTGCAAAGGTTACTCTTCCTATTGCTCCAAAAATTGCTCGGGACACGGTCATGGCTGATGTACCTGCTGCCACTGTTCCCCCAATTGATCTATGAACCGACCAGGCTCTTGATGCTACCCCTGGAATTAAGAATATTCCCATGGCCTAACGCCTCTGAATTTGTGGCTTTGTGAAGTTTTTGTATTCTGTTTCCATATTTTGTACTGAACACTTGGAATTATGCTCGCTTTGACTTTGAAATCAAATATAATTCAGTTTATTGTTTGTATGCCTGTATATACTTCGATTTCCCGCCAATTATTTTGCTCGGCTAAATTCTTAGCCACCACTTGTAATTAAGTGTTGTTTGCGAAAATATTTTTGACAAGTAAATGCGGTCGGATCTCTTCAACCTTACAGTTAGTTCTAGTCTTATGGACTCATGGTGGGATCTTGTCCACCTGTCAACTTACTAGTTGTTTAATGTTAGGGTAGGCTTGCTTTAAGTTTAGACTTACGATCATGTGATCAGATTTTGTCGACTTGATCTGCCTTACTAGCTACCAGTTTTGGGCGAATCTGAGTTGTCCCGACTTAAGATATACCAAATGCTTGCGCCAGCTTACTTACTGGTCGTATGATCGGATCTTGTCGTCCTAACCATGTGTCGGCTTTGGTTACCAGAGTCGACCAAATGTACTAAAATTTATCCTTGCATTAGTTAATTATGGTCGGATCTTGTCATCCATATGACTGCACTAGATTTCCTAGATTTGGTTGAAAAATCTTGATCATGACCTGTCCAAAGACGAGGTCATACATGAAGTGTGATTTTCATCGCGTTTGATGTGCTCGGCTCTGAGATGTCTTCGGCCTAGGCTTCTTGCACATCTCTCATACCGACAAAACGGGCATTAAATAATACAGAAAAACTTGAAATGACAACATATGTAGAGAATGAGGTTCTGATTGATTATCATTCATTACTTGAAGTTCGTAGGAAGGGTTTACAGAATTTGTAGCCATTCTCCAAATTTGAGGAATGACTACAAATCGCTTAACAGAATCCGCTCAGATTTTGACACCACTGCAGGTGCACTAGTTTGCAAAACTACAAAATCTCTTGGACTCTTATCTCACCACTGCGCATGCTCTTAAGGGGTTATTGGGATGATTAAAATATGTTAGAAATCAGTAGGGTAACTAATTTATACTCCGAATAAGTAACCTTGTGAGTTAGGATTAAAACTTTTGGAATTTGGTTATGGTTGGACTTTAAACTAATCGAACAAGAGATTTGGTTAACAAAACCCTAGAGTAGGCTTTAGTTCTAATTGGTTTGATTGATGTGTTACGCATACCATGAGTGAGTACTCGTGGGAAACGTACTAGGAGGGACTCTTTATGCGGCGCCTGTGACGTCGACCGCGCTGGTACTCCGGTGATAGAACGGGCTTACCTTGGTCATTTTACCCTTGGCTCTCCTACTGACGTCCCATATCCCGAGGGGGAATAAACTGGGATGCTCTTCGTATAGTCTTGGATATGGAAGTTTATACGAATGACAGGAAAGATTAATGACATATCCCTTTGTTAATGCTTTGAGGTTATAGGTATGGGACGGCCTATAACTATACCTAGTACGCACAAGTGATCTTGCAGTGGCGCATTTACTTGTATGTGTCTATTAGACTTTGAGATTTTCTTTCCTTTATTACGATGTACTAGAGATGTATACACGGGCATTTATTATGAAACCTCTTAATTATATTCCAAACAGAAGAATTATAATTAAACATTGGGTTCACTTGGGCTTGAGATTAGACGCATGTAAATTTTAGGGATGTTCGAGTTGGGATAACTTAAAAAAATATGAGAGGAAGATGCATAGTTATTATTATAGCCCAAATTCGGTTAAATTCTAGACTTGTTGTTAACGTTGTTGCTGAAATATGTTTTTAGGTCCTACGCCGCCGTTGCAGCCTCAACCCTGATTCTCACTTGCATCCCTTCAATCGGTGCTCATATATAGGATGCAAGTGTCGAGCCTGCGTGCTCATTCATTTTATCTTCCATTCACATTTCTAGTCAAGTCGGATTATTATAGTGGTTATATTTTGATTGGGAGTTGGTTTTACATTTGAGACGGTTTATGTTTCCCATGATGGATTTTATTTACTGTTGAGTTCGTGGTATCAGAGGTCATGTTTCATTCATTCATATTGTTATTATTCGTTTCTTATTGCGTTAGTTTAATTTTTTTGTCATGCTTAGAATGGTATTCAATTGTTTAAGACGCCTGTACTATTTATATTTTGACCAGATCAATCTACCTATGGATTTTATGGGTTGTGATATCGTTGATCCTATTTTTCAACCATTGTCTTCCACCCTTTAATATTTGTAACTTCATTTGTATGCTTTATGGTTTACACCCAAACTCTCCACGAGAAGTCATTAACGAAGATAACAAAATAACCATTTTAAAAACAACTCTAGAGGGCCTATGGATGTAACCCAAAGTGGTAGTACGATGTATTGCAGTACCAAACTTCACCATATACTACTTCCCAAATATGTAATGCTAAGAGAAATCCAACTTGTAAATTTCACCGCCAAGCATTCACTTACTTAAAATAGTCAATCCTTGATCACTCGTGTAGCCTAAACGCATGTGCCACAATCGTGAAGCAATTAACTCCTTGTCCTCTACTTGGGAAAAGATTGCGGGGCCTTTGAGCTTTACTAATAAGATATATAGGGCTTTTCTCGCTTGTTTGAGACCATATAAGGCTTTCTTCCTTCGACAAACAAGGGATGGATCGGAATTCTGATAGAGTTTTAAGAGATAGTTACTTCGACGATAATAGTCACTCAAGGAATCAGTGAATCAATTGCTTGCAACTCCACTTGAAATGGAGTTTTGAGACGTGGTACAAAGCACCTGAATCAAGTAGCTAACCTTATGACATATAACGTCATCAACACCTCCCGGTGGTTTTCTTTATCTTTAGTGGTGACTTGAGCAAATGAAGTTCCCTTTGATTTTTCGTTTTACTTCTCCTTCCAAGCTTTGAGCTTAGGATAGTCCCAATTAATGTGACCTCTCTCATGACACCAATAACATTCGGCAATCGTCATCCTAGACTAATAATTAGAACGACCTCTTTTTTTCCACATTTCCTTTCTTCAGTTCTTCCCCTCACAACCAAGCCAATATCTTGCATCTCCTCACTAGCTTCTTTCTTTTGAATATCGCTAGAAATAAGGGTCATTGTAACATATTCAAACGATATAAAATATTTTCCATACAACAATGTAGCAACTAGGTGTTCATACGAGTCAGGTAAAGAATCCAATAATAGCAATGGTTTATCTTGCTCCTCAATCTTCTCATCTATATTTAAGAAATAAGTAATTAACTAATTGAAATCGTTAATATGATCATTCGTGGATTTGCCTTGCTCCATCCACAATTAATAGCCTTTCTTCAAATAAAGTTTGCTAGTGAGTGTTTTTGTCAAATAGAGTTTATCCAACTTATCCCACAAATCTTCCCCGAAGTCTATTTTTGCACATTGTGATGTAAACTACACGTCAAAAGGCTTCTATAAATATCTAAACACACACTTTAGAGAGAGAAATATTCTTTTTACAAGTGGATATTTAAAAGGGAGGAGTAGCCTAGGCTCCAAGCTAAGGCACTAATTACAAAAATGTCATTACTATTCTTTACCTCTAAATAAGGAAGCAAAAGAAAGGAAAATATAATAAGAAAATAAATGAATAATAAAGCCCTAAAAAGGACCCATTTCCATCACTATGCCCCTCTTAAAACCGAGTGTTCAAAAAAGTTGGGGATTCGTGAGGAAATTCCAAAAATTGATGTCAAAAATTTGTGGGGGACAAAAATTAATTTCTGAAAGTTGAGGAGTGCCCATCCCACAAATCTTGGTCTTTATTTCTTCTTCTTCTTTCTTCTTCACCCAAATAAACCCTAGAAAATTCCACCCGGAGCAAAAACCATGGTTTTGGAGCATTTAGAAGGGTTTGGGCTTGGATTTGTTGGCCCAAACAGATTTTGGGCACAAATAGGGTAAAACCCTAGGAGTTGGTTGCCGTGTTTGGGGGGGGGGGGGGGGGGTACTTGGGGAGGGTTTCGGCCGAGGGTGGGGTTTGAGACTGTTTGGGTTGGGATGGGTTGTTTTTGGGGTGGGGTAAACTAGGGTTTGGGTCGGGTTGCAGGTGGAGTGTGGCTGCAGCACTAATAGGTATTTAAAGGGGAGGAGTAGCTTAGGCTCCAAGCTAAAACACTAATTACAAAAATGTCATTACTACTCTTTACCTCTAAATAACAAAGCAAAAGAAAGAAAAATACAATAAGAAAATAAAATGACTAATAAAGACCTAAAAATGAGTCATTTCCATCACTTTGTAAGTGAGTTTTGGTGACAAGCATAATCAAATAGTGTCACACACCTCCAAATCTTAATGCTTCCCATCACCTTCTTCCATATCCTCGGATTTTCCCCTTACCGCCTTATGCCACTATTTTTCATAATCAAGCCTCAGACTTGAGTTCGCCATATCCCAAAAATTGATCTTGTCATCAACCCGATTAATATAAAAACTTGATTCAAACGATCCCTTTGCATATTTCGAATTCGAAGAACTCGCTTCCATCTCACTTCAACATTAACAGCTTCAAATTTTGGAAAAACATCACTTGGAATTTATTTTGTTCAACAAGACAAAGATACCTAAAATGATTTAATACCAAAGCTCTAATACTTTGTTGAAGACATATACGAAATATATACATATTATATTCAAATTATAATTTGTATATTTCATATATTTCATAATGTGTGTATATACATTCCAGAAATAATATTAACAAAATTTATAATATATATGGAAAGGATCAAGTGAAGTCCCAATTTGAGGACCCTGAATGAGGACCATTTTTTAAAAATAGTAAAAAAAATATTTTTTCACTGATTTTTTTATGATTTTTAAACATTTCAATAGGACCATAAAAAATTAATCAACTCAAAATGATTTTTTTTTTATTTTAAAAAAATCGGTCAAACTTTGTCAGTTTTTAAGTTGTTAAAAAGTGACAAAGTTTGATCGATTTTTTTAAAATAGTAAAAAAATTCATTTTGAGCTGATTTTTTTTATGCTACTGAAATGTTTAAAACTATATAAAAAAAAATCAGCTCAAAAATATTATCTTTACTATTTTATCAAAATTGATCCGCGCCAGTGGTATGTAAACAGAAGTCTTCATGAGATCCTCTCTCTCTCTCTGTCTCTCTCTCTCTCTCTCTCTATATATATATATATATATATATATATATATATATATATATATATATATATTCCATAAATAAATTTTAATATATATATATTCCATAAATAAATTTTTCACATTTATTTCTATTTTTCAACTTTTGTGTTTGGTAGAAAATACGGATAAATGATGATTTTCTAACTTTCATGAAATAGACACACATTGAAAAATAATCATTTGGGTTGAAATTATCTGCTCTAGAATCAATTGTCTTGTACTCTAATGATTTGCATTTTCTCGCTCTTGTATAAAAGAGGGCCTTAATGGATTGGGACACTTAGTAAGAGTGAAAGTGCACCTGGTCGAAAGAAAGAACATCGGAGCGAAATCTAGTCCGGTCTCCTTTATCGCACTTAATGGATGCGGATATGTTGGGAACGATAATATTGCCCGGAAATATCAATTCTCTGGTCAGGGTTTCATCTATTTCGATAAGTCTGGAACCCGATGGCCCCGCTTTACAGCCAGACAGTCGAATGTCGGAACAAAGATCGTAGCCGAAGCCGATTACAGATACTGCCTTTTCGGCACCAGATTGGGGATCAAATTCAGAAGCCATTCAAATTTAATTGTTCGTGTGAACCCACCCACGGCAGCTGCAGGGTTGGTTTTACCTCAACACTCACTTTTCCTTGTGTTTGATGATGCGGTCGTATATTTTGACTTCTCAAGCAAAACAAACAGGTGGACACGGATGAATAAATCAAACAACTGAACGAGGAAACCGTCAATAAGAAAAAGTCAAAAAAATAGTGTTTGTATATATAAGTTCGATCATATTTAATCGAACAAGTTTTGAATTAGAATGGATCACTCTTGTAAAAGAATTGGAACATGGTGAACTCACATGTAAAAGAAGAAAAACAAGATAAGCCATGTAAAAAAAACTCGAAAAAACATAATGAGCTTTCATCGAACCCCAATAAAAAGCACGTGAGTTTATAACAAGAGAATTAATGTACCTAAGCCTTTAAAATTTGTCAAAAAATTTTAGTGTTTAAATTTTGTTTGTGAGGAATCTAAAAGTATTATACTATAAAAAATATTCATTTTAATGACTAAATCATATACACATCCAGGGGCAGATTGGGGCATGGGCTGAGCAGGGCTACAACCCAGTATAAAAAAAAAATTCTAATAACTATTTAAAGTCCAGATCTAATGATCTAAAGTACCCAGCGCAACTTTTATGATTAGCCCACCCATTGTGAATAAGAAACAAAAGAATCCAATTGTAAGTCAAATACTCAACCTCCGTGTCTGTCATCAAACCCAAAAAAGTAGGCTTTCTTTTAACCCATAAACCTATTTTAATGCTAACTAACCAAATCAAACTAATCTAAAAAAAAAACCTCCAAGTTGTGTTGTGTACCTGCTGCCGGCAAAGCAGCCTCCTTCTTTTCCCTTCCTTAGCTCGCCAGCGCCACCTCACTCAGGTATGTTTTTTTTTTCTCTTATTTTCCTGCATTGTTTCGTTTCCTTATTTTCCTCTTTCTTCCTTAATTTTTTTTTTCTTTTATGATGAGATTAGTGCCTTTTTTTAATTAAGTATTAAGTTTATGCATTTAGTTAATAAATTTAGGCATTTATTTTAATAAAAAACGGGATAGTACAGTTTAAAAAAATATTATTTAAAACTTTTTTAATTAAAAATAGATTTTAACTAAAATAGTTTTTTTAATGTAAAAAAATGGAATAAACAAAACATTTTTAAACACGTTTTTTACTGTTTTAAATAAAAAAAATATTTGAAAACAGTTAATTGAAGAAAACAGTTATTTAAAAAACAACTATTGAAAAAAATAATTTATTTTTATAATTTTTTATTTATAAAATAGAGTTTTTGTCCTATTTTTCAAATACATATTAATATACATATATATGTAATGTATATATATATATATATATAGTGCGCCAAACTCAAAATAACCCTTGAATTATTTATGAAATGTATTAATTTTTTTACGATTGTGTAATAAATCAGATTACTTTATTCCTTTGTTAGGTCTTAAATTATTATGGGAGATAATCAACCACCAATCAAGAAAGGGAAAACTATTTTTTCGTTCTTTAAAAAGAGAGAGAATGATGAGATATCAGGAGGGTGTACACCTTCCCCGTCAAATAAGGATAATGTCAGTCCCGATTTACACCCTCCTTCTATATCTCAAGTAGTGGAACCAATACCATTTTCTTCTTTTACTATTGAACAAGATTCGGGATTACGTAGTTCGATATGTGATATAGAATCTCTTGCTCGACGAGATGAGATTAGAAGAGCATACATTAATTTCGGGCCTTATGAACCTAAACTTTCTGAGTATCGAAGGACTTTATTTGGTAAGCAATATCGGCGATTTCAATATGCGTGGTTTAAACAGTTTCCTTGGCTAAAGTATTCCCCTTCAAATCATAAAGCATATTATTTTCCATGCTTTCTTTTATAAGATAAAAATAACCCAGCGAGTCGTTCTTCACTTACTACTGATGGGTTTGATAATTGGAAGAGAGTAAATTATGGGAAAAAATGTGCATTCTTACTTCATATTGGAGGGTTATCTTCACCACATAGCAAATCTGTGGAATCTCTTCACAATTTAAAAAATTCAGCATAACATATTGACAAAGTGATTAATGCACAATCGACTGAGGAAGTTATGAAGAATCGAATGTGTCTTATGGAAAGCATTCGAGCTGTTCGATTTCTTGCACTTCAAGCAGTGGGTTTTAGAGGTCACGATGAAGGCCCAACGTCTTTGAATCGTGGGAACTTTGTTGAATTATTGAAGTTCAAAGCTGAAGGGAATGATGAGCTTTCAAGTATAATTTTAAATAATGCTCCAGGCAATGCCATGTATACTTCTCACTAAATTCAGAAGGAGATTTTAAATATCTTAGCTAATAGAGTGAGAAAGATGATATGTGGTGAAATAGGGGGAGGACAGTTTTGTATTCTTGTGGATGAATCTCAAGATGAGTCCAAAAGGGAACAAATGGCCCTTGTGTTGAGATATGTTAAGAAAGAAGGTTTGATAGCTGAACGATTTATTGATATCATGGGGGTTGAAAACACATCAGCGTTAAATCTTAAAAAAGAGATATCTGCTATGCTTGTTCGTTATAATCTCCCGATTGAAAACTTACGAGGTCAAGGGTACGATGGTGCTAGCAATATGCGTGGCCAATGGAATGGATTACAGGCATTGTTTCTTAAGGATTGCCCATATGCATATTATGTTCATTGCTTTGCTCATCAGCTTCAATTAGCTTTAGTTGCAGCAGCAAAAAAAGAGCCTAGTGTTTGGCAATTCGTCTCCCACTTTACTTGTATTGTGAATCTTGTTGCTTAATCTCCAAAAAGTTTATCGGAGTTAAAATTTGCACAGAAGAATGACATCGAACGTATGTTGGCCAGTGGTGAACGACAATCTAGTAAAGGGGCTAATCAGATTGGTAATTTGCATAGACCTGGAGCTACTCGTTGGAGCTCCCATTATGATTCTGTGAGGGACTTAATGGATATGTATGATGCTAGTTGCACAGTTGTTGAGGATCTTAAAAAGAGTGGAACAAGTCCACAAATACGTGGGCAAGCTCGCGGTGTGTTCCAAGCTATGAGGGAGTTTGAATTTATATTTATTATGTTCTTAATGTACGAAATCATGGGGATCACTAACGTGCTCTGCCAAACCTTACAACGGAAAACTCAAGATAATTTAATTGCTATGAAGTTAGTCTCTACAACAAAGATCTTCTTCAAAAATTGAGATAGGATGGTTGGGGAACTTTTCTTGAGACTGTGACATTATTTTGTATTCAACACTTCATTACTATATTGGATATGAGTTCTCATTTTGGCGAGGGTACAGGTCGTCAATGCCAGCAGCAAGATCACATCTCAGTTGAACACTATTATCACTATGATGTTTTTAATGCCACAATAGATTTTCAGTTGATAGAGTTAGAACATCGATTTTCCGGGGGGATAGTAGAACTCCTTACTCTTAGCTCAGCTTTGGATCCTAGTGACTCTTTTTCATCATTTAATGTTGAGGGTATTTGCAAGCTTGCAGAAAAATTTTATCCCGAGGATTTTGACTGACAAGATATCCATCGCTTGCGATGCCAGTTGATGCATTATCATCTTGATGTAGTTAGTGATCCCGATTTTCAAAAAGCTTCAACATTAGGTGAGTTATGCCGACAACTGTATGTAAGCAGAAAGATTGATGACTATTATTTCATTGATAGATTGATTCGTCTCCTCCCTCCTCACTCTTCCTGTTTCCACTGCGACTGCTGAAAGGGCTTTTTCCGGTATGAAACATGTTAAAACATCAATTCGCAACTCAATGGGGGGTGAAATTCTTGCCGATTGCTTATCTATCTTCCTTGAACGGGACCTCTCTTTGAGTATTAATTTAGACTCCGTGATCGATGAATTTGAATCATTAAAGACTCGTTGGGCAAAATTTCGTTAGATTTTTTGTAATTAATGAATGTGAATATTTAGAAATAGGGGAACAATTTCGATAAAATTTCTTTAGTTTATCATGAATAAATTTTATTATTGAACTAAATTTTTTCATGAATTTTTTTCTTATTTTTCTTTTTTTATTATATTATATTTTTTACGGACTTTGACTTGTTGTTAGCCCACCCCTTCGAGTAAACCTGGTTCCGGCCTTGTACACATCATCTTCTTTCATCCTATCAAAAGAAAAAGGAAAAGATAAAGTTAATCTAATCTCTTAGTCACATAAAATCGCATAAGGTAGATAGCAAAATACCTATGAGGTTCAAATCTCAAGGTCATAGTCCCTAAAACATGCAATAAGCCTTGGCCCTTTAATACCATCACATCTTGAAATTTTTTGCGGCTTCTCGTAACTGAACATTGGGCTAAATGCTAAGTCTCTCAATATTCTAGTGCGGGACAAAGAGACAAAAATCAATCGAAGGTTTTTCTCTCACTAATATTTACCACCACTCTATCAAGAGCTAACCATTGACTTTTGTGTATTATAATTGCCCAACACAAAATAATAGAAATATGTGTTCGCTGACAAGAGGTATTCGTTGAGGTTTTTCAATTCGTTATTTAGGAAGCGATTGGAACTACGTTGGTGCCTGGACGAAAATTAGGACCACTATAATTATCAAAGTTCACCATCACTATAAGCATTAAATCGATTGGTGATTTAAAGTTCGTTCCATATATGATGTCTACAGCAATACCCATTGTTAACCATTATTATCTAATCAGCATCAAAATCAAACTTAAAACATACTTCCAATCAAACCAAACACTACATATACACAGAAATAATTGTTTATATCCTCATAACAGCTGAATTTCCTCCTGCAAAAATTTGAAGTTTAATATACTAAATTTGAAGTCCAAAATTTCCTCATGCAATGTCAGCTTATTAACTCAAATTTGCGAAAAATTAGTGTAATAAAAACATATTTCAATCCATTACAATTATATCGATCATTATGATATAAATTATAAATAGTAATTACTGAGCCTCAAAATCAAACTTCATGAAAGTAAATATAGCTTAATGAAAGTCACATCGTCTCTAGATTATCAAGAAACTCTATTATAGCTAAACGAATGTCTCACCATCTCTAGATTATCAAGAAATTCATCTTCATCCAAAGCATTGGGTGGTCCTGCAAGGACATTTGAAATTGAAAATTATCCAAGGTTGCATGTTAATAATCCAAATCAGTAGGATGCCCAAAAATTGTTAAATCATACAAAAATAAGCTCTTTTTAGCAATAAGTCATAATTACAAGAGTAATTAATTCATAAATAAAATATAAAATAAACCAACATCAAAATGTGTATATAAAAAGCCTATATATGAAATTATACAGATTAACATACAACATGAAATGCCAACAATGATATTCTTCATTTAAAGCATATCAAATATACCTATAAATACGTTTTCAAGTGCCAACATAATATTCTATTTTGAGCTAATGTTAACGAACACACATATAAGTCCAAATTCATTACAGTAATGAAAAAAAATCAAACTAAATATCAAATAAATTAATCAAAAAATCACTCACGGATAAACTATTATTTTTCTTATCCCAAACTTGGACTATCGTGACAACCATATGAGTTTACACTATTGTTGTTTCACTCCATATCAAACTTAATCGAAATAATTAAATTACCTCAAACTTAACCAAATTTGAATCACTTTAAGAGATGAGATTTAAAACATGAACAATATATCAAATTAATATATAGGAAATGAATTTATTACACTAAGAAATGAAAATAACCATATAACATAAAGAAGAAAATAATTACATGAACTGCATTTGAAAGTTGAGCTTGCAATTGTTATAGAATAGTGAAAATGAGGCCCGAAACACATCAAATGAACATATTCAAAAACCTAAAATTTGGGAGTAGACTTACACAATTTCATCCCCAAAATGAACGGACATAAAAAACTATTGAAAAACCCTAAAGTTTAAAATGGACTTACAGTATTTCATCCTCAAATCAAATGAACATACTTAAAAACCACAAAATTTGAATTGGATTTACAATATGTCATCCTAAAATATCATCCTAATCCTAAAATCTATTTAAAAAACTTAAAATTTGGAGATGAACTTAAAATTTTGGAAGAAATTTTGTTGGATTTGTGGTTCGAGTGAAGGGTGGGCTTGCGTGGAGGGTGAGAGGATGAGGAGAAGGGTTGGTCGTTGAGGGGAGAGGGGGAGAAGGGTTATTCATTGAGGGGAGAAAGGGATTTGCAGTGATATTTGTTAGAAGTGGAGAAATTCTAGGGGTTCTCTCTTGTGTGGTTGAGAGAGGTGGAGAGATGTGAGGGTTTGTCTCAAAGACGAACGGAGGACAAGTGATGTTTTGTGTGAGTGGTGAAGAAGACCTCCCTAAACGATTGGTTGCTTATACGACTGTCGTTATTTCGTAAAATTTAATCATTGGTAGGGTAATATTATTGTATAAAAAGCAAAAACTCTCCAGCACGTATATATTAAATTGGTAAAAAACAACCTAAAACGATAATGTTTAAACTAGTAGGGTAAAAAATAAATACTAAAAATATTTAAGTTATCATTGGAAAATAACATTCTAATTTTAAACTAAAAAGACTGTTTCGGAGTTTTTATTTTAAAAATGCACAATAAAATTATTTCCAAAAATAATACACTTTCTAACATATTTGCAAAAATATTGCACTTCTTAAAATCTCGGCTGGTAACTGAGTTTTGAAACTGAATTCACAGCTTGTAATAGTGAATTCAAGTTGGATTAAGTGAGACATTAATTTACTCTAATTAAACTGGAACTGCAATTGCCAACAGCGTGTTATATATTTAATAGAAACCACGATTGTTAACTGCATATTCAATTTAATAATATTTAATTGAACCCCCGGTTGGCAACCGCATTTCAGTTGCTTAAAACCATCTCATTCGTCTTTTCCACAACCATTCTCACTTTAAAAAAATAGTGTCAACCGACAATTGGACCTCTGAACCATATTTCATCAACTTCGGCCTCATTTTTCAAGTTCTGGAGATCATAAACATCAAATCCTTTTTTCTCCTCTTCCGACAACGGTTAGTTGTTCTAATTAGTGTAAATTTCATTTTTTTCCACTAATTGTTGTGTGTATCCATTTGCATATGTATGCATGGGTTGTACATAATTTTTTCTATGGATGTGTGTATTCATTTGTGTTAGAATGTGTGTTTCAAAATTTGTTGTTGATATATTGTTTATGGAATTGAAAAATGGTGTTGTCTTTGAATGTTGACATTTGTTTTTGAATGTGTAGTCATTTTTGTTAGAATGTGTGTTTCAAATGTGTCTTTGAATGTTGAATGTTGTGTAGAAAATTAGACAACATTATTTTTTGTGGTTTACCCCCCCCCCCCCCAAGTCCCTCGCAGTGGCGGAAGCCTCGTACACTGGGTTTGCCCTTTTTTATATTTTTTACGTGTATAAACAATTTGTGTCTTTAATTTAGAAATAATTCGTGTAAAAATATAAAATGTACTTTGAGGTATTGCTTGAAACATTCTTTTTAAATCTGATATATTTATTTTGTTTATTTTTAAAAATAAAAATAAACTACTATATTAAAATAAATCGTATCAAAATAATAATTATCAATTAAAAAAATTGTTACATAATAATAATCTATATAGAAAAACAGAAATAAAAGCAAACTGTTGAGTTTTTTATATTAAAAATGCACAATAAATATATGTACAAAAATATTGGACTGTGCAATATATTTACAAAAAAATTGCATTTCTTAAAATTGCGGTTGAGAACGTTCCATTTCTGGTAGCTTTTGACAACAAACGTTCCACTTCCAATCTTCTCATCTTCTCAAAACCAGTTAGGTTTATTGTTACAATTTTTTTGATAATATTTTTGTGATATTAGTTTTGATTCATGTTAGATTGAATATATGTGTTCGTTGTGCATGTTATGTTATATGGTGTTGTTGTTGGTTATTGAAAATGCACAAATGTGTGATGTTCATTTGGGACACCTACTGTTGGGTTATATGGTATTGTTGATGGTTATTGAAAATGCACAAATGTGTGATGTTCATTTGGGACACCTATTGCTAGGTTAGATTATTGGGACATTTGTTACTATGTAATTTTTTTGTATAATTATTGGGTTACATTTTTGGGACAGCTGTGAAAGTTTGTGAGTAATTGGATATTTTTTGCATAGATTTGGATTATTTTTTTTATAACTTTTGGGTATTTTTTTATTTTTTTTTGTATAATAGTTGGGTGATATGATAGGGACATTTGGAACTTTAGGGGCATTTGGCTCAATTCAAAGTTGCGACAAATTCAAGACAATCTATATTAAAAAAAACTAGGACAGTTTGCTACGAATTACGGACAATCGTTGATGAATTTTGTACAACTTGTGATGAAGTAGTAACGTAAAAATATAATTAATTTTAGAGAAACAGTTAAAATGTGAATAAATGTAATTAATTGTAATAAATAAGTGAATAAATGTAATAAATAAGTTAATACATATTCAAAAGAACATTAAAACGTATTTCATAGTTGTTTACATAGTTATTATCAACCAATTAAGTCAATTTAAAGCAGTTTTATTTAAAAAATATATATATAGTTAAGTTTCATAATGTCCTAAAATAAAAATTTACACATTTATTTTCAACCAATGTAGTAAGTTTAAAATAGTTTTGTATAAATAAAGATTTAAAAAACAGATGGGGTCGTTAGAATAGTAATAGTTTTAGCTGTTTAAAAACACGAGTCAACAAATTTTAATAAAAATAGTAACAAATTTAATACATATTTGTGTAAAAGACTAACAATTTAACATACCCAATTTATATTTATATTTTGTTCTCATGAAGACAAACACAAAAAAATGTTTAGTTGTGTATGTTGCATAGTTATTTAACAATAAATTTGCTATATTAGGTCAATATTACCGAAATAAAACAAGGATATTCCCAAAACCACTGGTTTCATCAATTACATTAGTATGTACATGCACACAATGACATGAACAGTTTGTCCTATAATTTCACGAATGAAGGCACGCATTGTCATTTGACCAGTAATATTTCCTACCCATAGTTTATAATCTTCCTCGACTTGTTTGCTTCCATTTTAATGTAGCAAATGGAAAACAGAAGGGTGGGGAGGGAGAATAATTAATGACAAAACTTTGGGAATGAGCTATGAGGGTCAGGCACACGAGCCTATCAGCTAGACCCCAGGATCATATATGATGAGTTGTTAAGGAATGTACGACGAACCATGCAAGTAGACTGTGCAACGAGTGACATGAAGGTCACTTTTAGGTGGCTTGAGATAGTCATTCCTGTCAGAATGAAGTACATGTCATTGGACGTAGAAGAAGACAAAACTATTTGAACTATAGCGAATTGCCTTTTATATGACAAGATAGAAAGCGTTCGCTATTTATACTTGGAAGTGAACCCCATCGGATGTCGTAAAATGACAACCTATAGTAGTCATCACAATATTTCAATCGTGAAATACCGCCCCCACTGCCGCCGATAGAATAATTATTCTCAGAATAATCTTAACACACATATGATTACGATCTTAAGATTCCATGCGATAGTGAGATAAATTCGACAACAGAGCACCATTCCCTTGTGATTTATGGGTTGATATCATGTATTTATTACAGTTGAATTAGCGTTAAATAATGAAAACATCAACCCTGACATTTTGAATTCTATGGCGAGGGGAGCAGTGGGCAATGTTGATCCAGAGGAGGATGATTCGGACCAAAAAATTTATGAAGCTGCGTAAGCAAAAGCGAACAAATACACATGGAAGCGGGTCCTTCTAGATACCAGGAACCATGTGAGCAGTATTTTTCGATGACACATTAATTGTCTTACGAGGAGGATATCATCCCTATGGAATTTAAACATGAACATCCTATAGACCACGTCATAATGGGTTGTACCGGGCAGGGATAGCTAAAGTTTTTAATGAATCATGACAACAAGAAAGAGTTGCAAGATGATGCCATGCATTACAGTCTATATAGGAATGCTGAGTTCGATGTTGTGAAGTCTGAAATTGTGGCATGGGTTATAAAATTCAAAGCTAGGGTGGCGACGAGATGAAAACGGCACCTTCGGGCAAGGAAGCTACAACGGCACCAAAAATTTAAAATTACTAAGTATGACAACCCTCACACGTGCACATTTTCTACAGTTATAATAGACCATAACCAATTGGCATCAATTTACTTGGTTGGGATAATCCAGTGCCTAGTTAAGTCAGATCTGGGTATAAGATAGGCATGTTAGTTGCTCAAATAAAATCGAACCCATTACATTGCACCTTACTCGAAGGCTTGGAATACAAATATGAAAGAAGTTATTAAGCAATTTAGTGATTGGGATTCATCCTTTAACATGTTGCCCCACTTCTTATCAGCAGTTCAATAATATAATCCTGGGACGGTCGTAAACTTACAAACTATCTGATGATAGTGAGACGTTTTCTAGACTATTCTTTGCTTTTCATGCATTAATAGAAGGATTTAAATATTGTCCTAATGTTGTTAGCATATACGGTACCAACCTATATGGTAAGTATAAAGGGAAGATGTTAATTATAATGAGTTTGGATGGTGACAGATAATGTTTTCCACTAGCATTTGTAGTAGCAGGCGAAGATAATTTTGCCAATTGGAGTTGGTTTCTCCTTCCTCCTTCTTGTTAGGGAGCATGTTTTAATGGAATGTTAGAATATATGTTTGATATCAGATTGACACCACAATTAAGATTACGGTGTGGGAACAATAGTGTGAGTACAAATTGTGGAAAGGAAGCTAGTGGAGGCATCGATACTATTTACGCCACATGCATAGTAACTTTTGCGAAAAATTTCGTGATGCCAAACTTAAGAATTTAGTATGGCGTGTGGGCAGTGCAAACCAAGTTAGAAAATTTGATATGTTGGTGGTTGAAATCAAGGAAATTAATGAAGCAACACACGCCTATCTTTGTAGAATTACTTCAGAAAAATGGTCGATAACACATGATGGTGGGTACCCTTACGACCAAAAAACCACAAACATTAATGAATTTTTTAACTCGATTATCAAGGGGGCTAGGATCCCAATCATTGCAGGAGTTGAATTTATATTTTATAGACTAATGTGTTATTTTTCACATACGTAGGACCCAGGGATTGGGCTATGTGGGGGTAAATAACCCGCTTACTCCACATAAGTTTTGATCACCGAATTTCAAAGAGTAGACAACATATTGTGTGGTATTTTAACACTGAAGAGGGATGAATTCAATTGAAAACACGTAGATTTAATATGTATGTCATGCACATAACGTGAGGGAAGTGTGCTTGTTGTAAGTGGGCGATCTACCACATGCCATGTTCACACGCCATTACAGCGCTTTTAAGATTGAAATTCCACCACATGATACTTATTGATGTGTATTTTATAATGGAATCGTATTTGAGGAGGTATTCACCACAGATATGTACCCTGGACCACGTTGCTTAGTAGCGACTAGTGTTATGTCTGGAGTTGATACCCAACCCGAGACTCAAACGTGAGGTAGGGAGGATCATTTTTACCCGGAGTAAAAAAGAGATGGATCTTGTGGAAAGGTGATAGAATCAATGTATCCATTGTCACAGGTCAGGCTACACGCAAAAGAGGTTTTCTAAAATACCAAGGCACAGTCTCCCAGTTGATCCCGATCTATGTTAGTATTTTACCTCTGATTGGCCATGGTGTAAGTACGACTTCATTTCACTTTAATTTTTAAAATAATTTCATGTGTAACTTTATGTAATTCCTTGAATTTCACTTTATATATTGTATTTTTAATTTGTTTCAATGTGTTAATATAAATTATTATATTGCACTCACGATGGATATCCCATACATATGCGGATGGATACACTCGGGTCCTATAGACCCTTCTGTATTGACAAAACAATAGGATCATCAGTCAAAGGTCATTTAGACTAGTTTGCAGCCGAAGCGATTTAGTCCATAAACATGACGAGATGGATAGGTATAGGCTTTTGGTACCATTACTCATGGGGTTAGGCTTCTGCGACCTACACAGACAGTATAGGGTATATCACCCTAGGTTGGGCTTTTATCAAAACTCTAGTAGAGTGGTGGTGACCTGAGACTCATACATTTCATCTACCGGTCGAGGCGTGTAGCATCATGCTACAGTATGTTGAGATTTTGCTTAGGTTACCTATTAAGAGGCTTCCCATTATAGGTGATGATATGGCAGGAGGGCACATTGCATTTTAGGTAACGTATCAGGAGTACTTTGTGTCACACTAAATCCATCACAGTTTGGTTCCAGTGCCCAAAATAGGTTTAACTAGTTGGTGGACACATTTGCATAGTTACTCGAGGCACCAAGTGACGATATACTTACCATTTACACACAAGCATATATTTTGCATATGATTGGAGGCACATTGCTACGAGATAAATTAAGCAGACATGAGATACTTCCCATTCCTACATAACTTGCATAGGAACAGAGACTACAGTTGATGAGGGGCGTCTCTCGCCGCATTATACTGTAAGTTGTGCAGGACAATCTCACCCGACGCTAGAGATATTGCAGGGCCTCTTGTGCTGCCACAGGTGAATTTTAGGTTATATATTTCATGTTTTTAAATGGAATCATGTTTATAGCATTATACTTAATTAAAGTTTGTTTTCATTCATTCACAGTTATGGGGGTACGAGAATTTATCTCACTTGGCACCAGAACGACGAATACATGAGCATGTTGAGCCCTCACCTGCTGAAAGCGCCAAGCCACTACCATCAAGACCTTTTCGTTTTCAATAAACTATAATACTATTGTTTATTCATTTTCTCGTTGTTATTCATTTTCCACTGATTCTTATAATGTTTTTAGATGGTGCACCCCGCTATCTAAGCGAGAAAACCCTGTGCATATTCTCACTTATTTTCGAGACCAACTCGATCTGATGCGGCCAACTCAGGTGCTTAAAGATTAGTTTTTTCCTCATATTAATGATGTATGTTTTTATTAAAACCTTAATTTATTATTAGTTATTGTACATTTGTTAATAAATTATAGATGATTTAGTTCCCTTTTACAAATAATGTCATGGCGTAACTTCCAGATTACAACGTAGCATATGTAGATGTATGAAGGACTAGGGTGCCCTTGATAGACTTTGAGGTTGTGGAGTGGCATCTATCAGATCATTTCCTTTGATAGTTTGCGATGTGACAACCTGTTCCGGCATCATTCAAGACAAGTGAGGAGTTGCATCATATTAATATGAGAGGACGTGTTGGCATTGACTTATCTACACTTCATAGCAAATACATTGAGGTGTGGGGACAAATGAGACAAACTATTGTATCCGGAGATCCTTATGATGGTGCCATGTTATTAGATGCCCCGTACATGATATGGTATGAGTACATTACATGTCGTTTTATTAGTGGATCTGAGTTGACCCCCACCCTATGGAGCCCTATCATTTGGGGAATTGTCAAGCTTCTGCTAAATATGTGCTAACCATCTCACTTCTTATTTTCCTAAAATTATATTATATTAAAATTTTACTAAAGCATTGTCTTTGTCTTTGTTGTTTCAAATGCAACGGCTATTGGATATACATGTATAGGCCGGTTCCGAACTGTCAGATCTCGCTGATGGACACATAACCTTACTAGAGATCGCTGGGTTATGCACTATATGCCTAACAACGACACAAGATTTTATCACTATTCAAGAGGTTCCCCTTGTACCTAAGTTGGAACCAGATGTTGTGGGGAGAGGCATGTATGATGCACAGTGAGCATGACCACGTAGAGTCAAAAACTTGATGCGACCACAAATGTGTCTAGTGTGCATACTATATAGGCTTAACTGCAAGCCTGTATCTCATGTAATAATTCGATAAGTCGGGTCGAACTAAGTCGTGACGACGTTGGAAAGATAAATAAATCTAACTTTGACTTAAAAAATAATGAAAAGGTGATTTGGAATACGGGACAACTACAACTAGATGCAATTTTGAAAATTGTGAACTAATGAAACTATGAATAAATGAAATGCAATTACTATAATTAAATGAAGAACTAATGATGAAAACTTTTACTACCGAGATATGAAATGAGAACAATAGGTCGGGTTACAATCCCCCACACCCCAGTAATTCACTTAACAGGATATTAGTATCGGAATTAGAATTTTAAATGAATCCAGCCTTTAGTACTCCCAAGTATTACATATGTGAGGGATCGTAGCCCGCACAGTATGTAAGCAAGAGACGAGTAAACTAGTGTTACATTAACCAATACGCGCTTCGCACTCTTAAGCATACTGGTTACCTAGGGAAACCGAGATCAAAAGTCCTACGACGGTTGCACCAGTTATAAAACACGATTCATCTAAGATTTTAATTGAAAACAACTATTTCCACTATCGTGAATTACATCGGCTGGGGTTCATGCACCCTAACCCTTGAAAACTTAACTGGACATATCAAAACAAGAAGAAAACATGCTTTGAATGAGAGAAAATATTTTAACTACAAACTTGAACTTAGGAAGAATGAAATTATGATCTAATGAATTAACTACCGCAATAATGAAAGCAAGGATTAAAATAAATTTACTTGAATTGCAGAACTGTAATCAAAGCTATATAAAAACTAGGGTTTCTTGTTGTTATCTCCTCTAAATGAATTACAATGCTTCTCTAAACGAATTAGAAGCTCCTTTAATGTCTGGGAGGTGTTTCAAATTTATACCCTATGAAAATTACAAGACTTGGATTCATACAAAACTCTATCCTGAAGAAGATAGTCCCAAATCCCAAACGCCGAATCGATCCAGTTAAGATATTTCAGATTGGTCTGGGTGACAACCAGATCGATCCATTTTTCATATCACCCGGATTGGTTTGCTAGACATAATTTATGCAGAGATCTTTGGGGGCCGAATTGATCCATTTTTTTGGATGATCGGATCGGTCCAGTAGATGCACTTTTATTCAGTGATTTCTAGTACCCGGATCAATCCGTTTTGTGCCATCCGGATTGGTCCGGATATGCTTCTCAATTTTTCTTGATTTTCTCTTCAAAATCTCTTAATTATCTCACATCTTCGGGTCCTCATAACTTCTATTCTAGAACTCGGATTGGAACACCGTTTCTTCCTATTCGTTCGTAAACTCGAGATCTTCAACTTTTATTTTGGGTCCTCAACGAGATTCCTGGTGGAAATTATGCTTTTTCCCTTTGTGATTCGTCCTCTTTATTTCTCTTGCTTCTTTCGGTTTCTTTCTTTACTTCATGTATTAATACCTATAAAATTAATAAGAAATACACGAAACTCGGGATACTTGTTAGACGACACCATTAGCAGTGATGTGAGATAAACTAACTCGTTTTACAATGTTCGGAGTAATAAAAGCCTCTAAATTAAGGGGTAAATTTGGAAGAATTTATGCCTAATCAAACCCCCTAGCTTACAACTTTGATCGTCCCGATCAATGTAAAAGAATCAAAATATGATTCAACTCTAAAATAGGATAAAATACCTCTTTCTCGGGCAAGCGATTGCATTTAGCGTAAGCAACAAGCCTTTAAACCCCTAAGTTACCCTAGTAGGACGAGTTATGTCTCGTGAGGGTTTGCAGTGAATATACCCACAAAATTTGACTCAAGGAAAACTCAAACTACGCAAAAATTGTATAATTCAAACTTTACCAGAAAATAGTCATCATCAATTCATGTTCTCAAATCATAGTGCGTGTGTGCGAAGCCAGAAATTTAACTGCGAATTTCCCCCTGTTGACCATTACGTTACTTATCCGGAAATTCTTTTTGATTCAAATTCACAAGGGATGCTCTCACAAGCAAATTTCTCGAAAATGTGGCTATTTCACTCGGTGTGCGTGATTTATAAGAGTAAATGCATTGGAACCAAGTTCACGCACACAAATACAAAGACGAGATTTTTTTATTTTTTTGGGTAAATGGATCTCATCATCGGATTACGGTTATAGGGAAACGAGAACATCGCCTCTAATTTACACCTTTAATCTCTTTTATTATCTTTTTGTGTTTTAGCTCTCCACGCGGTAACCAATTTCGTAATTTGGACTCGGTTAGGAATTTTTTGGGTTAAAGGTGTATTGGGTAAAATGGGAATGGTAGGGAAGGTTGGAATTGGAAAATTCAATTATAATGTCTATTTGTGCTTTTTCGGGCTTTTGCTCATTTTTTTTTTCTTTTTCTACTTTTCACACTTTTCTTTTCATGCTATATTTGTTGAGCATTTTTCTATTCTTTTTGCCCCTTTTTGTTGAACTTTTCAAACTCATTTTTGAGATTTTCAACTCTCACAATTCCGGGCCAATTTTTTTTTTCGAGTGGTCAAACGAAAGGAAAAATTTATTCGGCTCAATTTTGGTTTACAAAAGGGATAATTTTTCACTACTTTTTCTGGCCAATATTTTTGGGTGACAAATGAGGGACTACTTAATTGTCCAAAATACTAATTGGGTTACCATATGCATCTTGAGGTTTATTAACTTTAGAGATCTAATTAGCACATTTTTCAAGGCAACATCACACACATTTTCCATAATCGGTCAAAGTGAAAGGATTGAGATCCTCAATGACTTATTAAAACGCTGAAATGAACTTTGAGTTAACAATTTAACTCAGATTGATTTATAAACTCAAATAATGAAAGGCTCTAATATAACCGGGTTGGTTAATCTCCACATTATTCGTTAAGCCGTCTATGTTCGCTCAATATCCATCTTTGGCCAATTTCGGCTTTGTGTACTATGTTTTTACAATTTGAGACTTTAAAACGAATTTTAATGATATTTTTGAAAATTTTGAATTCCAATTTTTATTTATTTTGAAGAAAAATATTTTTGGATTTTTCAAAATTTTACGTTTTTTTTTTTGAAATTTCTGTGCATTTTTTAAAATTTGTGAAGTTTTAAAAGACGCACTTGTGACCCCCCATAACTTAGACTTTTGCATTGTCCTCAAGAAAAAAGGACTAAAATCTAACTCAAAGTGAATTAAAAGTGAGAATAAATAAAACGAACAAATATGGAAAATGCAAAATTTTATATAACGGATCATCATGTGTTACAAATGTAAAGGAAACCAAACAACCATGTGAAAATAACTAACACTAGACAACCATTTTTCAGAAAAAAATAATCACTGGGGCTTCGGGGCGCGCTAGGGTCATATGGGTCAAAGAAATAGGACGGTGGTGGTGCGGCCATAGTCATCCGATACATCTCCGGTTGGAAACGGTGTATCATGCTGGTATCCCTTCGGTATGCCGCTTGGTCCCTATTGTATTGTGTGAGGAACCCGTTAAATCGTGATTCCATCACCGAAAGACGCCGATTAATTTCTGCATTGGCGGGTGAAAAATTAGAATCCTTATCACTATCATAATCTGCGTCACCCTCGCCCATCACGATATCCTCCTCTTCTTCCTCGCTACTTTCGTCATCGCCTCCCTGATCCGCTTTTTCATCGCTATCCTCCTCTTCGGTATCACTAGCCTCTTGTGCCAATCGGTCTTGGATGTGGGCCTATTGCATTTCACGTTTAGTTCGAGTGGTTGCCCTAAAAGGAGTTGGAAAGCGCGAAAAATCTTGTGGGGGTGCCATTTCGGCGTCGGCTAACATGGACGTGATGAGTCGGGCATAAGGGAGAGGGGCGATGCCCTTTTTATTCGTGGCGACGAAGAATATGTCCTTAAAAATGCAAGCAACCAGGCTAATGGGGGTGTTGTGTTCGAAGAGATGATATACGAGGGTGGCTTGACGCGGGCGCATCGTCGAGTTATTGCCCGTTGGGAGAATGTTTACGCATACGATTTTGAAAGTGAGACTCTATTTCTCGCTTAACTGGCCCACCGGGTATGTTTCGGTATTACAATTAGCATTGGGGTCGATGCGAGACATGCACACGTCTTTGTCAAGCGGGGCAAGAGGTTTTGGGTAAATGTATTAATGTGGGGTTGGGACATCTTTGGCAGCTAACTTCTGGGTCAGAAGTTCCAAAGAGAATGGGATGTGGATGCCGCCAATGTAAGCTTCAGCCGTGTGGTGCCCGGTACGAACAAGTGAGCCATAGAAGGTGCGCACTGTGTTGGGCCATACCGCGTTATTAGGTTCGTTTAGGAAGCGACACCAACCCCGGGCCATGAAAAGAGCGGTGACGAAATTAGGCATGTTATTCCAAATGACTTGGTGCTCTATTTGGAGTTTGCGAGGTTAGCCGAAGAAACGTTCACACCACCGTCGCTCTTGAAGGGAGCGGTAGCTGGCGGCTTCGTCGCCGAGAATTTCGATGGAATTGTATTTTTGGGGAGGTGATTGGTTGGCCATGGTTTCAGGAGTGAGTAGGAGTGCTGGACAGAAATAGGGAAAGAGAGGAGGAGAATGAGTAGTGGTGGGGGAAATGGGGTGGGGAAAGTGTAGATTTTATAGGTGGTGAGGGGAGAGGGTAAGGTAGAATTTGGAGGGAAAAGAAGGATGTATTTGGGAGGGAAAAGGTGTTTTGGTAAGGGAGTGGATGAAAATGGGAGGGAAGAAGAAGGATTGGGGGAAAAAGGGGGTGAACCTAGGGGATGTAAAGAGTTGCAGCAACCGAACCAATCCGGGTCCCCAGGACCGGATCGATCCGGTGACCAGATTAGCTCTAGTTAACCTATTTGAAGAGTGTGTGTGCTCGCGTTCAAATGATCAAGTTATATATAAAACCCTTTTAACACAAACAAACCCTAAACATGCAGCAATATGTGATTGAATAAATTGATAATCTACGCAAGAACATTCAAACACATGCAATTAAGGAAAAATCCCCCCCAAGGGCAAAACCATTTATTTTCACTATAATTTGTAAGAAAACGGCTTACAATCGGATTACAATGAAAATACAAGTTGACTAAGAATTACCCTCGGGTATCGAATTCTGTAGTCGCGACTGGAATTATCCCTTTCCAGTAGGGCTGCAATGAAGAAGAAGAACGGTCTCCTCCACAAGGGTTGAACAAACCAAAGTTGTGTTCTTGGGTTGCAAAAGGATTCACAAATATTTGGCAAGGATGTGTGAATCAAAACATGAGTCTTGGGACTCAAAAATATGAAGACTAGGTGTATTTGGACTCTTAAATTTGTCTCCTAAAGTCTTGCAAAACAACTCTCCCGAAGTTGGTATTTATAGGGAAAACCATGAAGAGACCCACGATTTTAAACTGCTGAAATTATATCCAGCGTACAGGTACCCCGAACCGGTTCGGGTACCCCTGCGAACCGGTTCGCCCCCCCGAACCGGTTTGGGTCTGGGTTCGGGAAAGTGTGCTGGAAAAAGGCTTTAAACACTTAGAAAAATTTCCAGACATTTCAATGAACATATCTCCATTTTCAACGGGCCATAACTTGTTCACCGTAGCTCGGATTGAGGTGTCGTTTCTTCCAGTATCTTTGTTGCGGCAAGCTCTTCAACTTTCCAGTTGACCGGTACTCCGGACGGTGGCTGTAAAATTACCAATTTGCCCTTGAACATCCCTATCATGCCTTGTTTCACTGATTTGACTTCTCTTGCATTCCACTTGCATTACGAGCCTTCAATCATGGAACGTGAAGTCGTTGATGCAGATGAGGGACATATTAGTGGAGATAATGCATGATTGATTCCCGGAATTCGGATAGAGGCCGTCATGTGAGATCGTGAGGTGACGTGCCAAATGTAGCGGCGTACGACATAAATAAATGAAACATTTCGGACATGAGAAAAATGTCCTTACAAATCCCCCCCTATGTCTATGCCGGTACATACATAAAAAATCCGAATTATCAAATATGAAATTGCCTATACAAATCTACCCTCCCATGAACCCAAAACTGGAAAAGGTACAAATGAATAGTCTTCATCGTTTGTTCTTCAATTCTTCAGGAATCTCAAAACTTTTCTCATCAGGGTGTGCAACATATAGATCTGCAATCTTCATACCTACACACATGAGACAAAGCAAATACCACGTGACATATCGATTTTGAAATGAGATAACATGGATATCAATATATGATATAAGCAACATCTCAAAAGCTCCCCCAAAATCCAAAATTCAAACTCCCCCATAATATGATAATTTTTTCTCCCCCTTTTTATGATGTCCCCAAATAGACAAATTAGAGAAATAAATCAAATAAGCAAGTGCGGGGTGTCACTAGGATAAAAACACACCATGAATAAACAGAAAGCGATCAAGTCGATGATAGCGTAAATGAAGTGGTGTGATCAAATTCGATAGGAAAATCAATGCATACAAACATGACATATGTGCACGATGAATATTGGATATTCCTAGCGAATGAACTCAAATGCTTCCTTTGGTGTAAAAGAGTGACAGTATAAGATATTGACTCAATCAAATCAACAAATCAAAGCTCAAAATGATTTTCACACCAATAACGTCCAAAATGATTTTATGCTTTTTCAGGACTTTCAAGGAAGTGCAAACCCGTTTAAAGATTCTCCAACCAAACTCCCTCAGATATAATTTTGAATAGAGGCATTCTAAATTCTCAAACTTTGGAGAATTAATGGTGAAACCTAAGTGGCCCATATTTGGCATGAATTGCTTTTTATTGCCTGTAAATTTTTTTGGGCTCTTTTAACCTCTTTGGACCTCGGATATTAAAATTCCTCCATTTTTTAGGTCCTTTTTAACGGTGGCTTTTGCGCAAAGGATAGATGATTACCTTTCGCAGCCCCTCCCCGTTATTCAAAAACACACAGTCTCACCAAAACGGTTTTTACATGCATTCCAATCTTGTCAAGTTTTATTGCATATAGTACATTGTATAGACAGGGTTGAGATGAAAACACGCAAGCCAACATGAGATAGACAAGTGCAATAATCAAATATAGCCGTGCATGTGTGCAATAAAGGATATAGGAGTCAAACATGTAGGAAGATATCACTCAAAGACTCCAATCAATGTAAAGCACATGGATGAAATGATGTATCCTCTCAAATCTCTATCAAACAGTCACATGGATATATGGAATGAAGTTGTGACTTGGCTAACTTAAATGCTCATCCATAAAAGGTGCAAAAACAGAAAAATCTTTTTGGCCTTTTTTTTAAAAAAATATTATCAAAATAAAATCTTTTTGTGCTTTTTCAAAATTTTTCTTAAAGGAAAATCTTTTTGTATATTTCAAAAGAAATATAAAAAGCAGCAAGAATAAAACAAAGCTGTACAACTAAGCAATGGTACATATAAAACATACTAGCAATAGGAAGCATATGATATGAACATGAAGGAGCATCCTATTCTAGACATAGACCAACCCTTCAGTCAACTGTGCAAATCCCTAAAGATTTCCTAAGACTCTCAAATCTAAGGGCATCTAAAGGTTTCGTGAAAATATCGGCTAACTGACGGTCGGTGGGAACAAAACTCAGGGATACGACTTTCTCTTCAACTAACTGACGTATAAAGTGCTCACGTATCCTGATGTGTTTTGTGCGCGAATGCTGAACTGGATTGCGGGATATGTGTATCGCGCTCGTGTTATCACAGGAAATGGTCATGGTGTCCTGTGATATCCCATAATCCTCCAGCATTTGCTTCATCCACAAGAGTTGTGTGCAACAACTCCCGGCGGCTATGTACTCAGCCTCCGCAGTGGACAAAGAGATGGAATTTTGCTTCTTGCTCAGCCAGGAGACAAGAGCAAAACCAAAATAGAAACACCCACCAGAAGTGCTCCTACATCCATCTACATCCCCAGCCCAATCGGTATCCGAATAGGCGGACAGACGGTCATCGGTATCAAAGGAATACCAAATCCCGTATGAGAGAGTCCCACTTACGTATTTAATAATACGTTTTAGAGCAAGTAAATGTGACTCTTTTGGGGATGACTGATATCGCACGCAGACTCCAACACTTAAGGCGATGTCGGGACGACTGGCAGTCAAGTAGAGAAGACTACCTATCATACTCCGATATAAGGTTTGCTCTACGTCCTTGCCTGAAGTGTCCTTACTAAGCTTGGTAGTGGTACTCATAGGTGTACGGGCATGCTTAGCGAAGTCTAAACCAAATTTCATCACAAGGTCTCTAGCATACTTGGATTGGGAGATGAACACCCCATCCTCTAGCTGACGAACCTGAAGACCAAGGAAGAATGTAAGCTCACCAACCATGCTCATTTCAAACTCACTTTTCATCTCCTCCTCAAAGTGATGAGCATGCTGGGAGCATGTGGATCCAAAGACTATGTCGTCCACATAGACCTGGGCAACCAAAATAGCACCGTCATCTCTCCTGACGAACAACGTCATATCTACTCCCCCTCTCTTGAAGCCATGAGCTAAGAGATAGGAAGTAAGCCTCTCGTACTAAGCACGGGGTGCTTGCTTCAAACCATACAAGGCTTTCCTCAGATAGTAGACGTGCTCAGGGTGCTGAGGGTCTTCAAACCCTTTTGGTTGTTCCACATAAACCTCCTCCTGTAGAATGCCATTCAGAAAGGCACTCTTGACATCCATCTGATACACCTTGAAGCGCAAATGACATGCGATGGCGAGCAGAAGACGGACGGACTCAAGCCTCGCAACAGGAGCAAATGTCTCCCCAAAGTCTACACCCTCTATCTGTGTGTAGCCTTGAGCGACCAACCTAGCCTTATTTCTGATTATGGTACCATATTCATCCATTTTGTTCTTGAAAATCCACCGGGTACCTATCACATTAATCTCACTAGGTCGGGGGACAAGTTCCCAGACATCATTCTTTTTAAACTGAAGTAACTCATCCTGCATAGCAGATATCCAGTGTTCATCCTTGAGTGCTTCTTTATGGTTCTTGGGCTCGACTTTGGACGTGTAGCAAAGATGGCTAACAACGTTCTCTAGCTGAGCACGAGTCTTGACCCCTAGAGTGGGATCGCCAACAATGGCAGATGGGTCATGACTCTTGCGAACCCAAGCAGGTGTGTCCCCTAACACAGGAGTAGGATCCACAGAGTGTGAGAGAGGAACAGGTAAATCACTGTCAGAACAATCCTCATCCTCACACTTAAGGTTAGGATCAATAACCGTCGAAGGTTCGTCATCTTGCACGGTAACGTTTATTGATTCCATAACCCTAGAGATCTTCAGGTTAAATACCCGGTATGCTCTACTATTCGATGAATATCCTAGAAATAGTCCCTCGTCGCTCCAGGAGTCGAACTTTCCTAATTGCTCTCTATCCCGTAGGATGTAGCATTTACTCCCAAAAACACGGAAATAAGCCAGGTTGGGCTTCTTGCCGGTCCACAACTCATAAGGTGTCTATAGTGTGTGTGGATGCAAATAAACCCTATTCACCGTGTGGCATGCAGTAGACACTGCATATGCCCAAAAACTCCTAGAAACTTTACGACCTAGAAGCATAGATCTAGCCATCTCTTAGATCGTTTTATTCTTTCTCTCAACAATCCCATTTTGCTGAGGAGTTCTCACAGCAGAAAACTCATGTTTGATCCCAAGGCTATCACAGTACAAATACACCTTTGCTTCCTTAAATTCAGTGCCGTTGTCACTACGTATTCTGTTAATAGTGACACCGTGTTGATTTTGCAGGACACGACACTTAGTCGTTAAGAAATCTACAGCATCGAATTTCTCTCTCAGAAAACCTACAATGGAGTATCTGGAGAAATCATCTACCATCACGAGGATGTACCTCTTACCAGCTATACTCTCAGTACGAGTGGGACCCATAAGATCCATGTGAATCAACTCCAGAACACGAGAGGTGGTAATGGAATGCAACTTCCTATGAGGACTACGAATTTGTTTTCCCAACTGACAGGGTCCACAAACGGTTGAAGTTGACTTTCCAAGATATGGTAAGCCACGTACTAGGTCCTTTTTAGATAAACGATTAAGATCTCTAACGTTCACGTGACCTAGACGTTGGTGCCACAGATCCATAGGAGTGATCGTGGCGCTGTTGCAGACAAGTGAGGATGTGGGCTCAGTCCCATAGCAATTATCCTCTGTCCTCACCCCTTGCATCAATAGTTTACCGGTTTGATTGTAGACTTTACACGCGTTCCGGTCAAACTTTACTGCAAGGTCAGTGTCGCACAGCTGGCTAATGCTGAGAAGGTTTGCTTTCAAACCTTTGACGTACAAAACATTTTCTAGCTTAGGAAAACCAGGTAACTCGATAGTACCTCTTCCTATAATGCTAGACTTACTCCCATATCCAAAGGTGACTCTGCCATCTTGATAGTCCTCAAGAGTAGTAAAAAATGAGGCATCACCTGTCATGTGTCTGGAGCACCCACTATCAAAATACCACTGAGAGGTATTATGTGCTTTGAGAGCAACATGAACAACAAAAGCCTTTTTATCTTTCTTAGGTACCCAAGTCGAGATGACCTTTTGTTTGCCTTTGTTGTTGTTGGTTTTAGCTGGAATGTGAGAAGCATTCACTAACGGCGAAGACATCCGTCGAAATTCTTTCATCAAACTCTGAGTCGTGGCAGCTAAGAACTCAACTCGCTCTCTCAGACTAGAAAATTTGTCAGTATGACGTGGTGGAGCAGTAGTACGTCGTGTTCGACCCATACTATAGCAAGATTCCCTAAGGTGGCCTTTTCTTTTGCAATAAGTACAAAAGAGCACAGTCAAAGGCGGACCTTGGTTTGCTTTTCTTGGTCGAACTCTCCTTCGAGGTTTTTTACGGTGACCATAAGGAGTTGTAGTAAACTCAGGAACTGGTCCCGGTGCAATTTGGGACGTGGAGGCACCATCATATCCAATTCCTTGACGATCACCAAAACCTAAAGCGGGGCCGAGGAGCATCTTTCCCATCTTCCCAGATCTGTCCTCGATTTGTACCTTGACTTCCCGTGCTTTCTCAAGATCATGAGTCAGCTGGGCAACAAGGGCTTCAAGTTTCTTCCGAGTCTCCACGGAGGAATGGAGCTGACTCGTAAGACTAGCCACTTGCTTAATCAAGTCCCCTCTTTCTTTCTCTAAAACACACTCTCTCTCTCTAAACAAATTCTCATTCTCGACACATGTAGAATCTCTCTCTCTCAGGGCGGTGCAAGTGGAGAACTCTCTTTCTCTTGCTTTCTTTAAATCTTCCTCTAAGCAGGTGATCTTAAGAACTAACGCTTTGTTACGCTTTTTAGTTTTAAATGACTCGGAATATAACTCAGCGTAGGCGCTTTGTATATCACTCTCGTTCTAACTTGTGTCATCCTCCCCCTCACTCACATCGCTTTCACGGTCGAGGTGTCCCTGTGAAGCATCATCCTCAACGTCGTGAGGAGAACTAGGAGTGCTCACTTGGCTGGCCATGAATGTGGTGAAGCTACACTCATGCGGTGACTCATCTCCAGAATCCACCGTCTCGACCTCACTGTCGTCACTAAGGGTAGCATTAAGAACAACTTTCCCTTTCTCTCTATTCAGACGATTGGCACACTCAAAAGCTCTATGACCCCTACCATCACACTCAAAACTTCTCTCACTTTCTTTCAGTGGAGGATTTTTGGAAACTTTTTCATTTTTCTTTTCAAACTTATTTTTCTCAAATTTCTTTTTATCTTTAAAATTGCCATTTTTCTTAAATTTGAGAATCCTCTTGAAATTTTTTGCGAAAAGAGCCAAATCATCTAAGTCAAAATCGCACTCAGAATCTGACGTGTCAGTCTCTCTCTTTCTAGATGACTCTACCCTCTTTCTAGATGACCCCTCACTCCTTCTCTCTTGGGCTTTAAGAGCAATTCCCTTATCTTTAGATTTAGCATTTTTAGGGAACATATCAATTTCATAAGTTTGCAAATCTCCTACAAGTTCTTCCAATTTTAGCGTATTTAAATTACCCATAGAATTTACCACAGTGACTTTAGGGATAAAACGCTTAGGCAAAGAACGAAGAATCTTTTTAACAACTCTAGCATTCGGAATATGTTCACCAAGATTAAAACTAGTATTCACAATGTCAGAAAGTCTAGCATAAAATTCATCAAAGCATTCATAATCATGCATGGTGATTGTTTCAAATTGAGTTGTCAAGTTTTGCAACTTAGACTCTTTCACAGCATTAGTTCCTTCATGGGTGAGTTGTAAAACAACCCATGCCTCTTTTGACGTGGTACACGTCATTATGCGTTTGAACTCATCAGGTGTGACAGACCCAGAAATAGCACTTAGACCCTTAGAATTAAAAGATGACCATTTAATTTCTTCATCAGTCCAAGAAATGTCAGGTTTCAAGTTGGTCACATTATCAACAGTCACGGTGGGAGGAGTCCACCCTCGTTCAACCAAAATCCAGACACGTTCATCAATGGCTTTTAAAGCCGACCTCATACGGGCTTTCCAATAAGCATAATTTGTCCCGTAAAAAACAGGCATTTTATAATATGACTTCTCCATTTGAACACGCACTTTTTCAAAAATCATTTTTTTCAGAAAATTGATATCTTAGAAAATTTTTGCGGAAAATAGGAATACGCGATAGATTAGCGTAACCTGCTCTGATACCAATTTGAAGAGTGTGTGTGCTCGCGTTCAAATGATCAAGTTATATATAAAACCCTTTTAACACAAACAAACCCTAAACATGCAACAGTATGTGATTGAATAAATTGATAATCTACGCAAGAACATTCAAACACATGCAATTAAGGAAAAATCCCCCTCAGGGGCAAAACCATTTATTTTCACTATAATTTGTAAGAAAACGGCTTACAATCGGATTATAATGAAAATACAAGTTGACTAAGAATTACCCTCGGGTATCGGATTCTGTAGTCGCGGCTGGAATTATCCCTTTCCAGTAGGGCTGCAATGAAGAAGAAGAACGGTCTCCTCCACAAGGGTTGAACAAACCAAAGTTGTGTTCTTGGGTTGCAAAAGGATTCACAAATATTTGGCAAGGATGTGTGAATCAAAACATGAGTCTTGGGACTCAAAAATATGAAGACTAGGTGTATTTGGACTCTCAAATTCGTCTCCTAAAGTCTTGCAAAACAACTCTCCCGAAGTTGGTATTTATAGGGAAAACCATGAAGAGACCCACGATTTTAAACTGATGAAATTCTATCCAGCGTACAGGTACCCCGAACCGGTTCGGGTACCCCTGCGAACCGGTTCGCCCCCCCGAACCGGTTTGGGTCTAGGTTCGGGAAAGTGTGCTGGAAAAAGGCTTTAAACACTTAGAAAAATTTCCAGACGTTTTAATGAACATATCTCCATTTTCAACGGGCCATAACTTGTTCACCGTAGCTCGGATTGAGGTGCCGTTTCTTCCAGTATCTTTATTGCGGCAAGATATTCAACTTTCCAGTTGACCGGTCCTCCGGACGGTGGCTGTAAAATTACCAATTTGCCCTTGAACATCCCTATCATGCCTTGTTTCACTGATTTGACTTCTCTTGCGTTCCACTTGCATTACGAGCCTTCAATCAAGGAACGTGAAGTCGTTGATGCAGATGAGGGACATATTAGTGGAGATAATGCATGATTGATTCCCGGAATTCGGATAGAGGCCGTCATGTGAGATCGCGAGGTGACGTGCCAAACGTAGCGGCGTACGACATAAATAAATGAAACATTTCGGACATGAGAAAAATGTCCTTACACTATTGGATGGTAAACTCTCCTCTTACGACTTTCGGTTGCTCCCACCTATGATCTGACACCTGTCTGACTTGATTACCTCTCACCTCAATACTGTTTTTTTAAAATGCTCTCCTCGTAAAGCGAGCTAGTGCTCGAATTCTTCTTCTTTTGTGATGTGATCCTACGGACTCTACTACCCTAACCTATGTGCAGCTACTATACACGAGAATCACCCCATACACATCGGGGGTTCGACGACCTCTCAATTCGAGCTCACTCTACCCCATAAACGGGGTTTGACAACCAAATACTGTCGATATCTTTTATGCACGCCTCAACATATGGCTTTAAGCGCTGTCCATTGACTTTGAACGTGTTCCCCCCTTTTGGATCTTCCAATTCTACTGCTCTGTGGTGGAATACACTTTTCATAATGAATGGACCAATCCATTGAGACCCCAATTTACCCAGAAATAGATGAATCCGGGAGTTATAGAGGAGTACATTTTGTCCCGATTGAAAATCTTTTCGTCGAATAATCTTATCATGTGCGAGTTTCATCCGGGCTTTATAAATCTTGGCATTCTCATACGCATCACTACGTATCTCCTCTAAGTAATTTAATTGAAGCTTGCGAGTGTGACACCCCGGCAATAAAATACCGGGCAATCAATCATGTACCAAATTAAAACAGGAGTCTCATATGGTTCATTCTTAGCATCACTGTCGAAAACCAATTTAATTACTAATAACCTATTAGGCTGGTGTCAAAATTTTATTTAACGAATCTTTTTAATCAAACCAACAAAGTAAAACCAACACACAGTATATATATGAAACTGAAATGGAATAAAACAACCGAACACTCGGCTTAACATAATACAACCAAATCGAACGACGCACTAAAGGGCGATAAAAGTATAAATCAATACAATTGGGCTTTCGGCCCGCGTGTTACTAAAATGCTTCCTAACTAGATCACAAGAATGGAAGCATCTAAAAATAAACCTGCATGCATCCACAGCTGTTGTAACAACGTCTGACTCAAAATAATCATCATCCAGGCGTCCCTGTATCTGGACACCTATATATATAGCAAGCGAGGAGAAAATAGAGAAACGGGTCAGAGCCCAAGTTTTAAGAATATTTTGCAAGTGCATAAATGCTATATTTTTAAAATATGATTTATCTCATATTTAAATTGGTATCGCACTCCCATGAGATACCCCTCACCCCTCTTCTAATAGTGTACACCTATCGCATACCTTTAGACAACCTAGTTAAGCTACCCCTCCTAACTAATCTGTTTCACCCAATCAATGAATATCCGTAAAAACCCGAGTACTGATGGCTAAACTTCTCCCCATTCCCAACACTGCACTACGTTCGTGCGTGGAGTGTCTCGCGAAGCGAAATCCAAACAAGGAACCCCCCGATACACTACTACCTGACAATGTTGATCGTCGAGATCCATTAGGCCCTCAGCACATAACGTATATATAAAACTCATATATAAATATATAGTTCTAACTATAACCTCGGATTCATACTCATATAAATTCGGATATATATATATATATATATATATATATATATATCTACCGGAAAGGGAATAATACGTTATATATATATCTCAACTTCATATACAAGCAATATACTATGCTCAACGAATATAATTATAGTTATTACAATCCCAAGCATAATAACCATCCCACCGAGATATAACTCGAGGATGCAGTCTCATAGTGCCTATCCAAATCCGGGTTTACTCACTATACCACGGTACCAAGCCAGAGTTACTCATGATCATGGTAAAAATACATAAAGGTGGAGGAGGTCATGTTCCCTCTTCAAGTGGAGTACACACGCAACTCACTCGAACTCGGGATGATATGACCTTGGGATATACTCTCCTTGCTCCTCAAGCCAGGGGATTCACCCACATCGTGCAACCTCCCTGGATTGTACTAGAGAAAATATATAATCTGGTTGTTCCAACCCTACGCCAAAGGAAAGCCCGTGGAACCAGCCTCTAAGATACAAATATACCAATCACACACAGATGTATATGTATTTGTATCATATTATATATACTGTCATCACATCATACATATAATCCACATCACTTCTCAAATATATATACAATTGCCAAACTCTCATATAGCAATAGCCAATACCCCGATTGTTCCCATTCGTAATAGTATCTAAATATTTGCACACTTACAATGCTAAACTTATAAGTATTCTCTATACACACTATCCGAAGACCTCTCTCGAACGTTGTTCGACCCGAACCTTCACTAAGTCCATACCCCGGATTATACACTAAACTAATCCAAGTTTCTCTCTTTCATTCCAAGGTTTACTCACCCTCAATAACATCATCTATGAGTCCTAATATCATGGCTAGACTCCCCCACAATTTTCTCCAATTCCAATTTAACTCCCCTTAAACTCAAAGAAGGAAAGCTGCCAATTTTAATAAAGGCGAATCGATTCACCCCAAATGCGAATCGATTCGGGCCAGCGAATCGATTCCGTTTCCATCTGAATCGATTCGGAAAGTGTTCTGCAAGTAGGTCCTCAAAGGTGAATTGATTCGGTCTGAGATAACTTTACAGGTCCCCTTATGCGAATCGATTCGGTCTAGACCCTAATCGATTCGCCCTGTTCGAGGGGCACTGTTTGGGCGTTTTCTCAATCTCCAATATACCCAAATATTAACTCAACCTCCATTTTATGGTTTCTAATCTCAACCACCAACTTTATAATCATCCTAACACTAATTTTTAACTAACACATAAATCCTTTTTCTCCCAATGTCAGGTTTGATTTCTAAATAACGATTTTGATCTCGAACAACCTTCTATAGAAAAATCATTATAAATCCAAAAAAAATCAGAAAAATACGCGGTTGGTGCCCACGCGACCGTATCAAAAAGGTCTACAAATTTTATTTTTTACCAAAAGCCGTATCGATTCTCTTCCTAGCCGAATCGATTCTAAAAGGATGGAGTTACTATTCACCTTCTTCTCCAAAATCCCAAACCTCCATTAATACACCTCCAAGCTTTTTATCTTCTCTCCCATCATCATCCAACCTCAAATAACCATATATACACACACATAAAAAGGGTTCTAATCATCCTAGAACCCATACCCAACAACTAATTTCAATTAATTCCTAAATTCTTAAATCGAATATTATCCGGGGTTTACTCGTTAATCTTTCGAAAAACCCGTTTTGATTCACGAAAAATCCAACCCAAAAATCTTTATATTTTTATACGCCAACTACAATATGATATTTTTATGCTTAAAGGAATAAAGCAAGTAAACACTTGCCTCATGGATAAAATCCGATGACCTCGAGTCGAATCCCGCGGAGTTTGGCCGGAATCTCCTTTTTCTTTCTTCCTTTCTTCTCTTCCTATTTTCTCTCTTTTCTTTCCTTTCTCCCACTCTCTCGTGATTTATATAGAGAGAAATAAGGGTTTATCCCTTATAAACCCAAAAATGACTCGTTTACTCAATTGCGAGTCCCTATTAGTCTAAAAATCCCGGGACCTAAATACTATCCCCGAATACTTTATTCTGACTATCTCGACCATTCCAAACCCAACCACGCTCTTAAAATCTCCATCCGAGTCACTTAATTATAATTCTCTAATTAAACGCAACACATCTCAATACGAGTTTTCCAATTCAAAATATTTTCCTTTGTCGCTTCACCCAACTGTGACATGTAATTAAAATAATTCGACTTATTTACTTAATCCCGTAAGAAAATCTAATCCATGTGAATATTAATCCGACATCAGCAAACTAATATTTGCTACTCACTTTAAATTCTAAATTTATCAAATTATACTCATAAATTCCAAAATTACTATTCATAAAAATTTTCCTAATCTCCAAATTACGCCCACTTATGTAATTTAATTATCCCTAAAAGTACGGGGTATTACATACTCCCCCCCTCACAACGAAATTTTGCCCTCGAAATTCGGATATAACCTGCACCACCAACCTAGTACTAATTACACTACGTCCTAGTACACCGAAGTCGAATGGTACTACCTAATGGTCCCCTACTATATACCTATTAATGGTACCTACCTATCTCGAGGCGTATGCCCTAACAAACTAGCTTAAACACAAGCTTAACTAAATCTGTATATGCTACAACACTGCCTCGGTCGTAAGGTTGACTCGAATAACGTCACATCACACCTAGTGCTTCTATAAGTGCATATAAAGAAAACAATCCTATAACTTCCGCTTTAACTTATTGATCCCATCGGAGATCCGCTACTCTAGGCGTCCACTCATCTATATCAGGACATCTAATTTCCCTCAAAAAGGAAACTACACTAGCACTTGACTACTCCCGTCAGTCTCATCGCTTATCTTACATGTGATAATTCTTATTGCACAAATATAATTGGATCATTGCGTACCTCCTACGACATTCTATCCAACCCATTCCAAAACCATTTATAACTGCCTCGCAGCATAATCGTCAGCTTTATGTACTACGCCCCTTCTATTTCAGGCGGTATATAAAATCAACTTACCAAGGTGCACATACACCTTTTTAACTCGTGCCCATCTACACAACCATTGTAAATGTCCGACACGTAACATTCTCTCTAAACAATGGGCCTCATTTCCTCGACCTGGTACTAACACCTGGGTTTTCCTAACCCAAAAAATTTAAAATTCAATTCTTCCTATACCTGGAAATCCAATCCTTCTTAAAGTTAACGCACCAATCTTCTCGTGGTTAACTCACTAAAGTCTTCCTACATCAACTCCACTTTCCCTATCGACCTTATTCCATGGTATGTTTTCCTACGCACATAAAATGAGTACTATCTTAACTATATTCTTAGTGCCCAAGACATGTCTTAACTTCTGACGTTTGCTCGGTTTCATGCGTGGGACGTCTCGTAGATAGAAATCCAAACAAGGAACCCTCCCATCACACTACTTTCTCGCATCATCATTCATCGAGATATAACGTCCTAAGGCACACTAACGGGACATTCTAAATCCTACCTCGCTAACCTACTAACGTACTTCTAGCACTATATCCTCCCATATTGATGAAATGGAAAGTCTAACTAATCGGGGCGCCTATGTTCTGCAAAAGTGTTACGAATATCATACTCAAAACATATTTCCTCTGAATTTGCCTTCTATTCAAGGCCTGGCTATAAGCCTCAAATCAATTTCCTTCACCTTGCCTCACCCACATACTTGAGGTGAAAGAAATATTTCCAGTGCTTTTCCACATCACATCTACTTTTTATTAGCCCCTAAGCATCACATGACTCTCAGCTAATTTCCCCAAAACCAGCATCCCAGCATACAGTGACATCTCTCCACTCCAAACGTCATTAAGGTTCATATGTGGAGTGACTCGCAAGCGAAATCCAACCAAGGAACCCCTTCAATACACTACTACTTAACTTTGTCGATCGTGGAGGTATGTCAGCGTAAAACATGTAAAATACTAAATCCTACATACCTCAGATCATATATAAAGTCGCCACGCACAAAATCATGGCAATGAAACATCTACTTACCGAAGTTCCATCTAATCACATAATAAATGCGAGCTCACCCCGTATCCAGGTGAGATATCGTAAAAACAACCAGTTGCACCCTAGAACCGCAAATACGATAGTCTTGTAATCATTAGCCTGCTATCGCTTTGATAATCCCCAAATACATTACTCTTACAATAGTACTATACTCGTATAACACACAAAAAATGAGGAGTACAACAAACCTGATATAAATTCAAAATAGATCCCCGCTACCACGAAAAAAGATATAGACATACATTATATAATGTTTCTGATACTACCAGTAAACTCGAATCACACACACGAAATACTGTGACTCAATCTTGATGCACAAATTATACTTCCTTTGTCCGAGGTGAAACTCATAATAATAACTTTGCCAGTCTCCCTAACAGCTCCAAATGGTTCTCATACATAGTACAGTTATCCTAACTGAACCTAAAAACTACTTTAATCAATGCCCCATCTCGGTACTCCATTATCGTCCTTCAACTCCTATCGGGTAAGAACTAACTGCGTGGTTCTACGCTCCGCATTGCAACATTCCCCATCTCTGACCACCCCGGTCATGTTAAGGTTATCAGTATCTTAGACTCTATAGCCTTGATCCTGACAATCACCTTCATAGTCCCCTCAACTTCTTCGTTAAAATAAAACTCCACCATCGACCTCAACAACCCTGTTTCAAAGAATTCCCCGGGTGGATGTCCACCAACGGGGTTCCACGAACATAAATTCTCCATAAGTGTCAGGAACACTTTCTAGTGAGCATATCATTCTTCTGAAGGACTCTCTCTTCATTTTGCCTACCTTACTTCGATACAAGGTTCACTTCTTCATATCACTATTTATTCACTGTCGGCCTCTGACCGATCCTTATGTGAATAATTCAAAACTGCATTCTTTTCATTCCTGCTAAATCATGGGAACTCGCGGTTAAAACCATCCGTAATATCCCTTTATGAGCAAAATATCCTGCTCTCTTAAACATGGTGACTACCGTTCCCTTCATTTCAATATTGCTCCCACGAGTGAAAAAATTTTCCTCAAATTTTGACATCGGGGAATTTCCATACCCTGTTCTAAGCCTAAATCTTCTGAGACTTCTACTTCCACCGAGTAATGCTACACTTACTTCGCACGACTTAACTTCAACATATGGTCCTTGTCAAAAACCCTTTCAAATTTTTTTTCCAACTTAACTTCACGGGGTAATTCGAGTTTAGCACCACTCTCTATACGGTAGCGATACGTAAATAAATATAACTACTATATTCTAGTAATCGCTGTATCAATCCGTGAAAATACCACAAAGGGAGTGACCTCTGTTGTGGTCCTAGTCCTTGACTTCAACTTATAGCTCCAACTAAGTCACGCCTTCTGCTAGCTTCATCATGGCCTTCCCTGGTCGACCTTCATCGATCAGCACACAAATCTCGAATAAGTGCGCAAAAGATTTACTATAATCTTACATAATAGCAGGAGAACGAAATCTCATAAAAGAAATCAACAATCCTAATCATAAGGCTCTATATCAAATCGAGAGCAACACTGAATGCGTAGTACGTCCGCACAGATTCCTAAGGACACTAGAACCTGATGCTCTCATACCATCTGTGATACCCCGCCTAATAAAATACCGGGCGATCAATCCTGTACTAAATTAAAACATGAGTCTCACGTGGTTTATTCTTAGCATCACTCTCGAAAACCAATTTAATTACTAATAACCTATTAGGCTGGCATCAAAATTTTATTTAACTAATATTTTTAATCAAACCAGCAAAGTAAAACCATCACACACTTTATATTTATGAAACTGAAATAAAATAAATTAACCGAACACTCGGCTTAACATAATACAACCAAATCGAATGCTGCACTAAAGTGCGGTAAACGTATAAATGAATACAATTGGGCTTTCGGCCCGAGTGTTACTACAATGCTTCCTATCAAGATCACAAGAATATAATCGTCTAAAAATAAACCTGCATGCATCCACAGCTGCTGCAGCAACGTCTGACTCGAAATGATCATCATCCAGGCGTCCTTGTGTCTGAACACCTATATATATATATATATATATATATATATATAGCAAGAGAGGAGAAAATAGAGAAACGGGTCAGAGCCCGAGTTTTGAAAATATTTTGCAAGTGCATAAATACTATATTTTTAAAATATGATTTATCTCATATTTAAATTAGTATCGCACTCCCATGAGATACCCCTCACCCCTCCTCAAATAGTTCACTCTATCGCATACCTTTAGACAACCTAGTTAAGCTACCCCGCCTAACTAATCTGTTTCACCCAATCACTGAAAATCCGTAAAAACCCGAGTACTAAGGGCTAAACTTCTCCCCATTCCCAACACTGCGCTACGTTCGTGCATGGAGTGTCTCGCGAAGCGAAATCCAAATAAGAAACCCCCCGATACACTGCTACCTGACAATGTTGATCATCGAGATCCATTAGTCCCTCAGCACATAATACATATATAAAACTTATATATAAATATATAGTTCTAACTATAACCTCTGATTCATACTCATATAAATCCATATATATATATATATATATATATATATATATATATATATATATACCGGAAAGGGAATAATACGTTATATATATATCTCAACTTCATATACAAGCAATATACTATGCTCAACGAATATAATTATAGTTATTACAATCCCAAGAATAATAACCATCCCACCGAGATATAACTCGAGGATGCAGTCTTATAGTGCCTATCCAAATCCGGGTTTACTCACTATACCATGGTACCAAGCCAGAGTTACTCATGATCATGGTAAAAATACATAAAGGTGGAGGAGGTCATGTTCCCTCTGAAAGTGGAGTACACACGCAACTCACTCGAACTCGGGATGATATGACCTGGGGATATACTCTCCCTGCTCCTCAAGGCAGGGGATTCACCCACATCGGGCAACCTCCCTAGATCGCACTAGAGAAAATATATAATCTGGCTGTTCCAACCCCACGCCAAAGGAAAGCCCGTGGAACCAGCCTCTAAGATACAAATATACCAATCACACACAGATATATACGTATTTGTATCATATTATATATACTGTCATCACATCGTATATATAATCTACATCACTTTTCAAATATATATATATGACTATAATTGCCAAACTCTTATATCGCAATAGCCAATACTCCGACTGTTCCCATTCGTAATAATATCTAAGTATTCCCACACTTATAATGCTAAACTTATATGTATTCTCGATACACACTATCCCAAGACCTCTCTCGAACGTTGTTCGACCCGAACCTTCACTAAGTCCATACCCCGGATTGTACACTAAACTAATCCAAGGTTCTATCTTTCATTCCAAGGTTTACTCACCCTCAATAGCATCATTTAGGAGTCCTAATATCATGTTTAGACTCCCCCATAATTTTCTCCAATTCCAATTTAACTCCCCTTAAACTCAAAGAAGGAAAACAACCAATTTCAACAAAGGCGAATCGATTCGCACCAAATGTGAATCGATTCGTGCCTGTGAATCAATTCGATTTCCATCTGAATCGATTAGGAAAGTGTTCTGCAAGAAGGTCCTCAAAGGCGAATCGATTCGGTATTAATCCTAATCGATTTGGCCCGAGACAGCTTTACAGGTCCCCTTATGTGAATCATTCGATCTTGACCCGAATCGATTCGCCATGTCGAGGAGCACTGTTTAGGCGATTTCTCAATCTTCAAAATACACAAATATCAACTCAACCTCCATTTTTATGGTTTCTAATCTCAATCACCAACTCTATAATCATCCTAACACTGATTTCTAACTAACACATAAATTTCTTTTTCTCCCAATGTCAGGTTTGATTTCTAAATAACGATTTCGATCTCAAACAGCCTTCCGTATAAAAATTATTATAAATCCAAAAAAAATAAAAAAAATATGCAGTCAACGCCCACACAATCGTATCGAAAAGGTCTACAAATTTTATTTTTTTACCAAAAGCCGAATCGATTCTCTTCCTAGCCGAATCGATCCGGAAAGGACGAAGTTACTATTCACCTTATTCTCCAAAATCCCAAACCTCCATTAATACACCTCTAAGCTTTTTATCTTCTCTCCCATCATCATCCAACCTCAAACAACCATATATACACACATAAAAAAGGTTCTAATCATCCTAGAAACCATACCCCACAACTAATTTCAATTAATTCCAAAATTTCTTAAATCGAATATTTTCCGGGATTTACTCGTTAATCTTTCGAAAAATCGGTTTTAATTCACGAAAAACCCAACCCACAAATCTTTATAGTTTTATACGCCAAATACAATATGAGATTTTTATGCTTAAAGGAATAAAGCAAGTAAACACTTGCCTCGTGGATAGAATCCGATGACCTCGAGTCAAATCCCGTGGAGTTTGGCCGAAATCTCCTTTTTCTTTCTTCCTTTCTACTCTTCCTCTCTTATCTTATTCTTTTCTCTCTTTTCTTTACTTTCTCCCACTCTCTTTATATAGAGAGAAATAAGGGCAAAAAGGACTCATTTACTCAATTGCGAGTCTCTATTAGTCTAAAAATCCTCGGGACCTAAACACTACCCCCGAATACTCTATTCTGACTATCTCGGCCATTCCGAACCCAACTGCGCACTCGAAATCTCAATCCAAGTCACTTATCTACAATTCTCTAATTAAACCCAACACATCTCAATACGGGTTTTCCAATTAAAATATTTTCCTTTGTCGCTTTACCCAACTGCGACATGTAATTAAAATAATCTGACTTATTTACTTAATCTCGTAAGAAAATCTAATCCATGTAAATATTAATCCGACTTCAGCAAAATAATATCTGCTACTCAATTTAAATTTTAAATTTATCAAATTATACTCATAAATTCCAAAATTACTATTCATAGAAATCTTCCTAATCTCCAAATTACGCCCACTTATGTATTTAATTTTCCCTAAAAGTAGGGGGTATTACAACGAGCTTCACCGGCTTTGTCCATATCGTAATTTACACTCTTAATTGCCCAATACGCTTTGTGCTCCAACTCAAACGGGAAGATGGCAAGGTTTTCCATACACAAAGCAGAATGGGGACATTCCGAGCGGGTTCTTGTATGCGGTACAGTAGGCCCATAGCGAATCGTTCAATCGAAGGGACCAATCTTTTTGATCGGGATTAACGGTCTTCTCTAGTATGTGTTTGATTTCATGATTTGCCAATTCGGCATGTCCATTCGTTTGTGGGTGATATGTCTTTCCAACCTTGTGAATGCCACTATACTTTTTCATAAGTTTTTCAAACGGCTTGTTGCCAAAGTGTGTGTCGTTATCACTGATTACCGTTTAAGGTGCACCGAAGCGAGAAAGTATGTGTTCGTGTAGGAACTTTATCACCACTTTATTGTCATTAGTCTTAGTAGCTATAGCTTCCAACCACTTAGAAACATAGTCTACCTCGACTAGGATGCATAGGTACCCAAAATATGGGGGAAAGGGCCCATGATGTCAATACCTCAGCAATCGAAAACCTCAATGATGAGAATCGGGGTTAATGGGATCCTGTCTCGTCGGGTAATCGCCCCCATCCGTTGACACTTGTCACAAGACTTGCAATAATTGTTGACATCCTGGAACATTGTGGGCCAGTACAAACCACTTTGGAGAATTTTAGCGGCTGTCTTTTTCACGGAAAAGTGGCCTCCGCGTGCTTCCGAATGAAAAAAATTGGATGACATTTAGAATTTCGTCATTCGGTACGCATCATCGGATGATTTGATCCGCGCAATATTTTAAAAGGAATGGATCATCATAGAAAAACATGCGCGACCAAGTGATGAACCTCTTCTTATCTTGCGGTGTTCAGTCGGGAGGGATAGCTCCCGTGACAAGATAGTTCACTATATCCGCAAACCAGGGCAAAGAGGAGGTGGAAAAGAGTTGCTCCTCCAGAAAATTCTCATCTAATGGTGTAGGATCACTAGGTATGTCGGACGAAAGTCGTGATAACTAATCGACAACGAAATTTTCGAATCCTTTTTTTTATCTTTGATGGAGAGGTGAAACTCTTGAAGGACTAGGATCCACCTTATGCGGCGCAGCTTTGCGTCTTTCTTTGCAAGTAGATATTTAAAGCCGCGTGGTCGATAAAATAAGTGATGGGGGAACTGATAAGATAGGATCGAAATTGTCGAGAGAGAATACTACCGCTAATAATTCCTTCTCTGTGGTGGAGTAATTGAGTTGTGGTCCGGTAAGAGTCCGGCTAGCGTAGTAGATGGCATGCGCCTGTTTTCTTTTCTTTAGCCCAAAACAACCCCTATCGCATAATCGCTAGCATCACACATGAGCTCGAATGGTAAGGACCAATCTGGAGCTTGCATGACAGGAACAAACACAAGCATGGTTTTTCATTTTTCAAAAGCACTTTGGCATGCTTCCGTCCACTCAAATGGAGTGTCTTTCATAAGAAGATTGCTTAATGGTCTAGCGATGGCGCTAAAATCCTTAATGCACCTTCTATAAAACCCTACGGGGACCAAGAAAGAGCGTACGTCTTTTAGTGATTTAGGTGGGGGTAGGTCAGCTATGACATTTATTTTTGCTCTACCGACCATGATGTCTTTGGATGACACGATGTGGCCAAGAACTATACCCTCCCTTACTATGAAATGACATTTCTCCCAATTCAGCACTAAATTATTTTCCACACATCGGGCTAGTACTTTCTCAAGATTGGCTAAACATAGGTCGAAAGAGGTGCCAAAAACACTAGAGTCGTCCATAAACACCTATAGCCCTCTCTCAACCATGTCACTGAATAAGCTCAACGTGCACCTTTGAAAGGTCGCCGGTGCATTACATAAGCCTAATGGCATATGCTTGTAGGCAAATGTTCCCAAGGGGAAAGTGAAGGTTGTCTTCTCTTGATCAAGTACATCTACCTCAATCTGGTTATATTCAGAATAGCCATCTAAGAAGGAATAGTAAGGGTGGCCCGCTACTCTTTCAAGAATTTGATCGATAAATAACAAGGGGAAATGGTCTTTTCTAGTTCCCACATTAAGTTTCTGGTAATTAATGCAAATGCGCCATCCATTGGTGGTACGTTGGGGAACTAACTCTCCCTTGGCATTTTCAATCATAGTCATGCCCGACTTCTTCTGGACGACTTGAATGGGGCTCACCCACTTGCTATCCGAGACTGGGTAGATAATTCCGGCATCTAATAACTTTATAATTTCAGTCCTCACCACATCTTTCATTATGGGGTTTAGCCTTCTTTACATTTCTCTAGAGGTCTTAACATCCTCCTCGAGGTGAATTTTATGGGTGCAAATCAGAGGGCTTATCCCCTTTAAATCAACTATACACCAACCAAAATCACTTTGGTGCTCCTTCAAATTTTTTAATAATTTACCCTCTTGCTCTTCATCTAAGCTAGAGGAGATAATAACAGAAAATGTCTCACTCTCTCCTAGGAAAGCATATTTAGCATTTGAGGGTAATTTCTTCAACTCGAGAGTCGGGAATGCGTTGCTAGAAGGCACCATGCGTGCTTCCCTTGGCGGTAACTCTTCGAATCGAGAAACCCAATTAACATCTCTCGCGTCCTTGTCCGATTCTCTCTCATCGAGTAAGCCTCTCAACTCCTCTATCTCCCTCTCAAACTCGGTATAAGCTCCCTCATCCTCATGACTAGGAGCTAAGCAATCTTCTAAGGTATCTCCATAGTAATTTTCCTCAAAATGCTCTTCTACGATCTCATCAATTAAGCTCATTGCGTGAAGATCATCTTCTTCCCCTGCTTATTGGGCTATGTTGAAGATGTTCGTTTCTAAAGTCATATTCCCAAAAGTGAGTTGCATCTGTCCATTTATAGTATTGATCAATGCATTAGCCGTAGCTAAGAATAGGCGCCCAAGAATGATGGGAACATGATTTTTCGAGGTGAAGGAGGGCTCCGTGTCCCAAATGAAAAAATCTATCCGGAAGTAGAAAGTGTCCACTTGGACTGTCACATCCTCAACTATACCTCTTGGTATCTTCACGGTTCGATTTGCTAACTGGAAAGTGATCCTTGTGGGCTTAAGATCACCCAGATCAAGTTTCCTATAAATCGAATAGAGGAGGATATTAACACTTGCCCTCAAATCGAGTAAGGCCTTTTCGAATTTGTTCTCTTCAATGGTGTAGGAAATGGTGGGTGCACTTTATATTTAGGTGGGAGATCATTAACACTACACCAAATCTGTCGGATTGTTACGGTCATTGACCTTGACAATTCTGAGGGTGATAATGTTTGTTATCATGGACTTATCACAGTCATTGACCGTGATAAGTTCAATAGACTTGTCACGGTCATGTCACGATCCTTGACCTTGATAAATTTTATCATGGTTAAGGACCGTGAAAAATCCGTGACATTTAATAAAAAAATTCACGATCAATGACCGTGACAATTCTGGGCAGAATTAAAAAAAAATCTGTTGGGCAGTATGGCCACCGCCACTACCCAGCAGTATACTTGTACCTGTTATAGCAATGTTGTACCTGTTCAAACATCATATATCCAAATAAAATAGAGATAATGCAAATATATATTCAAAACAATATGCATCACAATATAATCCAAATATAATTCAAATGTAACAACTTAAAACAATTTAAGTCAAATAATAATGTCACTACTTGTTTGGGGTAGGGGTAGATCTGAGGAGGTGAGTAGGCCACACGATATATGAATTGATACATCCAACAATATACATCGTGCTGCATTATTCGCACAACTAGAATGGGGAATTCTCCTTCCTGGGTATCACATGCATGATGAGCACCTTGGACTCGATGTCTTGAAGCAAACGTCCATGAACTGACATACCCTAGACGATATTCAGGTCCCTCAAACCCCGCCCTATCCCCTGGCCATCAAATATGTCCAGTATAAACACGTTCGACCAACCAAGTGTCAATATCGATCGGTCTAAGGGAGACAAATAGGGGACTGGATCATCAAAGTCTGCACGTGTCGACGATGAAGAAGTGAGCTCCACATCCTCGTCCTCCACCACCTCCTCCTCCACCACCTTATCCTTCCCTTTTCCCTTACGGTTTCTGCCCAATGAACGCTTTATGAATGATAACATATCTTGGACTGTCGCCTCCAAACGGGACAACTTCACGTCATGCGAGTCCACCATTCGATCCCAATCTGATGATCCTAGATTTGGCCACCCGCGAGCTCACCCCGTTGTCCTCCCCTTGCGATCAAAGCCAAGCACTTGGCTGAGTGCATCTCTGGACAAAGATGCCTTATCGGCATTAGACTGCGACTCATGCACTTCCTTAAGCTTTGCCTGAAACGATAAAAAGCACATGATTAGTAAAATAAGTAAATAAAAAATTATAACGTAATTAACAAAAAGTAAACTATCGAATTACGCCACATCGCTCGGGGACACCTCCAAAATCGATAAATATCTTGCATACCCCATCTTAATAAATGTAGTTCAACTGTTTTTCACTCAAACACCTTACCATTCTTACACCCAACACACGGACACAGAAACTCTTCATCATTATGACATCTCTTTGCGTATTTCACAAATTTATTAGCACCTCTGCAAAACACATCCCCCATTATATTTGTCTCACCCATCCACTCTTTATATTTCGGATATCCCATAAAATCTACCACAACTAATCACCTATTAAAGGTAAGAAGCATATATTCATGGATTAGTATAAACAAAACTTATTTTTATAGTATGTCACATTTAATTATGTCTTATTTATTTTCGATTTTTAAATTTCAAATTCAAATTCAATTTATAATAAAAATTCCTATTTCCTCCATCTCCTGTAAAGGGTGAGTAGTCCTATCCCATTCAAGATCGCATATTTCTGTAATATACTTAACAACTCATGCACATTGTTACGATTTGAGAAAAATTCGACTGCATATCCCCGTAGTTCTCCAAGTACACGACGTAGATTGGCAAGTGTGAGTGTTATTTCAATTGATCAATTGAAATAACAGTCACACTTGTCAATCTATTATGTACCCAAATAACATTAGGATACGATGGAAAAACTTCATCCAAAAGTAATAACTTTAAGCCTCTAAGAATATTGAAATTATGCAGTCCCAAACTGCCCAAACATGACAATTCGAGAGATCTCATTACAGGGGTAATAACTCTCGAACGGGTCTAAGGGCTATTGAATGCGTACACATAAGAACTAGAAGGCTAGTTTCTATGCGCACTATATGTAATTTCAAGTATGTTTCATTTAATTATCATACTATACATATATTGTTCGTTATACAAAGTAAGTTTCAAAAAAAGTTGAAAAATCCCACCCCCATATGGACAATAATCCAGCGGTCATGCCACTTTTAAAATTAACCAACCCAACATCAATTCACTATGATCTAACCGCAATGACAACAACAAATGTGTATCCCGTAGTCCTTCTAATTCATCTACTCAATTAATTATTTTCATAAATTAAACTAACAATTAAAGTATACAATTATTAATTTACTAATTTACAATGAGGGGCAATCCTACTTGCATATGAAAGGGGCTCTAATTATTAATTTTCAAAATAAATTAACAACCAATCAATATTAAATCAATCAATTCTTTTACAAGGGGCACTACAATATGAGGGGTAATATCTAATAAACCAATAAAAATTTAATTAAAAAACACACACATGCACATATACACACACACAACCCCTTGTAAAAGGGCTATTGAATGCGTACGCATAAGAACTAGAAGGCTAGTATCTATGCGCACTATATGTAATTTCAAGTATGTTTCAGTTAATTATCATACTATATATATATATATATATTGTTCGTTATACAAAGTAATTTTAAAAAAAATTGAAAAATCCCACCCCCATATGGACAATAATCCAGTGGTCATGCCACTTCCAAAATTAACCAACCTAACATCGATCCACTATGATCCAACCGCAATGGCAACAAAAAATGTGTATCCCGTAGTCCTTATAATTCATCTACTCAATTAATTCTTTTCATCAATTAAACTAACAATTAAAGTATACAATTATTAATTTACTAATTTACAATGAGGGGCAATCCTATTTGCATATGAAAGGGGCACTAATTATTAGTTTACAAAACAAATTAACAACCAATCAATATTAAATCAATCAATTATTTTACAAGGGGCACTACAATATGAGGGGCAATATCTAATAAACCAATACAAATTTAATTAAAAAAATACACACATGCACATATACACACCCCCAGCCCTGCCCCCTCCCCCTCACTACTGTTGCCCCCCCCCCCCCCACATACACACGCACATATACACACACACGCACATATACACACACGTATATATACACACACATATATATACACACACACACACGCACATACACCCCCTCCCTTCCCCCCAGCCCCGCCCCCTCCCCCCCCCCCCCCCACGCACATTTACGCACACATATATACACACACGCATATATACATAAATGGAGGAGAAATGGAGAGAGAAAACGTACCAAAGAGTTATAGAGAGAGTGTGTAGTCTCTAGAGAGAGAGAGAGAAATGGAAGGAATTAGAATCGGTGGGAAAAAAGAAGAGGGAGGGTTTTTTTTGCTGAAAGAATCGTCACTGACATGTCACGGTCCTTGATCGTGACAACTTTATAGGATTGTCACGGTCAATGACCGTGACAAGTTCGTGACAACTGTACTTGTCACGGTCATTGACTGTGACAAGACCTTGTCACGGCCTTCTTATAAGAAATCCCCAAAAATGGCGCCAAAAACTTGACGTGACCACAAATGTGTTTAGTGTGCGTACTATACAGGCTCAAGTGAAAGCCTGTCGCTCAAGTAATAATCCGATAAGTCGGATATCGATCCTCATGGAAACAGGACAAACTAAGTCGTGACGGCTTTGGAAAGATGAAGAAATCTAACTTTGACTTAAAAAATAATGAAAAGGTGATTTGGAATACTGGACAACTACAACTAGATGCAATTTTGAAAATAGTGAACTAATGAAACTATGAATAAATGAAATGCAATTACTCTAGTTAAATGAGGAACTAATGACGAAATTTTTTACGACTGAGATATGAAATGAGAACAATAGGTCATATCACCCTAGTAATTCACTTCATAGGATATTAGTATCGAAATTAAAATTGTAAATGAATTCGGTCTTTAGTACTCCCAAGTATTACATATATGAGGGATCGTAGCTCGCACAGTATGTAAGAAAGAGACAAGTAAAGCAGTGTTGCATTAATCAATATGCGCTTCGCACTCTTAAGCATCCCGGTTACCTAGGGCGACCGAGATCAAAAGTCCTACGACGGTTGCACCAGTTATACAACACGATTAATCTAAGATTTTAATTCAAAACAACTATTTTCACTATCGAGAATTACATCGGGTGGGGTTCATGCACCTCAACCCTTGAAAACTTAGCTGGACCTATTAAAACAAGAAGAAAACATGCTTTGAATGGGAGAAAACATTTTAACTACAAACTTGAACTTAGGAAGAATGAAATTATGATCTAATGAATTAAATACTGCAATAATGAAAGCAAGGATTAAAACAAATTTACTTGAATTGCAGAACTGGAATCAAAGCTATATAAAAACTAGGGTTTCTTGTTGTTCTATCCTCTAAACTAATTACAATGCTTCTCTAAATGGATTAGAAGCTCCTTTAATGTCTGGGAGGTGTTTCAAATTAATACCCTACGAAAATTACAAGAGTTGGATTCATACAAAACTCTATGTTAAAGAAGATAGTCCCAAATCTCGAACCCCGGATCGATCCGATCAAGATATTTCGGATTGGTCTGGGTAATAACCGGATCGATTCGTTTTTCATATCACCCCGATTGGTCCGCGGGACAAAATTTATTCAGAGATCTTTGGGGGCCAGATTGATCCATTTTTTTGGATGATCGGATCTGTCCAGTAGATTCACTTTTATCAGTGATTTCTAGTACCCGGATCAATCCGTTTTTTATGCCATCCGGATTGGTCCGGATATGCTTCTTAATTTCTATTGATTTTCTCTTTAAAATCTCTTGATTATCTCACATTTTTGGGTCCTCATAACTTCTATTCCAGAACTCGGATTGGAACGCCGTTTCTTCCTATTCGTTCATAAACTCGAGATCTTCGACTTTTATTTTGGGTCCTCAACCGGATTCCTAGTGAAAATTACGTTTTTGCCCTTTTTGATTCGTCCTCTTTGTTTTCTCTTTATTCTTTCGATTTCTTTCTTTCCTTTATGTATTAAATACCTGTAAAATCAATAAGAAATACACGAAACTCGGGATACTTGTTAGACGACACCATTAGCAGTGATGTGAGATAAACCAATTTGTTTTACAATGTTCGGAGTTATAAAAGCCTCTAAATTAAGGGATAAATTTGGAAGAATTTGTGCCTAATCAGTGGCAAATGCAGACATGTACCTCAATCACACCAGACACTAGTTCATCATGAGATGTCAGTCATTGTTCCAACCCCACACACCCGGATCAGTTACATGACGAGAACTTCTTATCGACCTTAAGGCAACAACATTTACAGATATAGATATTGACAGTCCTAGTACATCTCGCGCGACTCCATATACACAACATTAGGCTAGGGATCACTCGTCAGATGGTCACCATCGTATGGAGTCGCAGGAGTATCACGATTTTATAGACTCTTTATGGGTCACCTTGCCTCAGCCAACTCAAAGTTTGGATGAGTCACATGTGCCTACCATTCCACGACCACATCCAACGACCAATGGGATGGATATGCCGATTGACTATGCACTGGACATATTGTCCCCTGTCATATATTAAATTAAGGGTACGGTGTTTTGGCCAGCAGATGAGACCGTTGAGGGTAACCCCCGCATAACAAGATTACTGTAGTGGGTGACCCCATACAGATATTGGGCATCATACGGGGCAGACGACGATCACGGGGAGGCCACTAGGTGGGATGGGGGTGGCAGTAGAGCACCGGGAGTGTTGATTCACCGGGTAAAGAGAGTAAGGTCTGACATAGTTGATCCATCAGATGCAGGTGATGCGGTAGAGCAGCCTAAGTGTATTGGGAGGCTCCTACCTTGTGGGACCTAGATTGTAGTGTTATCTTTTAGCTATCAGTTATATTTTATCACATTAATCCCAACTTGTGGACCTATTGTAAATTCCAAATTTTATGTTGTTAAGTGTCGTTTCTCCTATATATTACAAAATATTTTACACTATAGGAATGTTTTTAGGGGCGTAAATATAATTGAAAAATGAAATCATGCACTAACGTAAAATAACTTGCAAATAAACCCTAAATTATTAAAAATATTACAAAATATATAAAGCTTTAAAAAAATTAAAAATACGATAGAAATATAAATTCATAGTGAACACTGAAATTTCAACCATCTACTGTTGACGGTTGAGAACATTAAACCTTGCAATATCAACCCACCAACACCCTAGAACTATTCCACATATGGTTCACGTGATTCTGAATTTAGTTTGACAATCAATATCGCCTCAGATGCGTAAGGGTGATAGTAAGAAAGACTTCTAGACATGTTATGCCAGTCCTCCCCATACACTTCATTACAGAACTTACTAAAACGGTCGTTGTTGACACGACCATTTTTTGTATCCCACATAAGGAAAACCCCAAACTCGAAGCTTACGGGTAAGTAAAAACATTGAACAAGTGTCATATGTAGATATAGAAATTGTTGTTCCAATCTATCCATACAACTTCAAACTCAATCAAGCTTGACCAAGGAAAGGATGGGTAGAGACAACTCCTCTGTGCTACCCCGCAAAATCCATAAATAGATTGGTCCGATCTAATATAAAAATCACGAGAATAAAAAAGCTTTTGGTAACATTCTCGATATACAAATAACTAAAATCGAATAAGAAATTATAAGAAAAATATATACCGAATAACAGAAATCCACTGGAAACATAAACTAATTTTGACATATATAACGTATTCATACAAAGGTCCAACTCTGAATACAAGTACCACATGTGCAAGATAACTAAAACTAAAAAGTAGAGGAAGAGGACGAGGACGAGAAACACTTGCTCAAACCCTACAACCTATGAAAAATGAATGGAACGTCCCTCGAGATGCTCCTCCAACGAACCCTGTCTACAGGAACCACTGTAACCTAAGACCTGTGAAAATAGATTTAATAACAACATAAATAATAAGTCTATGTAGAATAAGATTATAATTGAATTTGGGCCACATTATAACTACACATCTCCCTATCGTCTTTTAATAGGTTTCCAGTTATTAGTTACCAAAACCAAATACCTAAAATAACATGCGATTTTAAATTCAATAACCCTTATGTAGCCCATATGATTAAAGTTTTACATCTATTTTCTTTAATCTTTACCGTTAACAATATTATGTTAATTTCTTTCACCATAAATCACATGTTGTACCGAGGTCTTTACTCTCATGCCACTAATATAATATTCATGTTTCCAGTATAAGTGATACATAAATTTTGAGTCATAAGTATGTAGATAGGCATCCTTACTATAAGGCATATACATCTCTTGTATAACACATAAATCGGTAAAACTATCTCTAGCATTTCCTCTCATAATCACATATTATAGGAAAAAGACAATCTATACGTATAATATCATCACCTAGGCACAATCCGGGGCACATAAAAGTAAATGGTCATCTCTCACACCCACATTTTACAAAGACATGTTCATATTGCCTTCGGGGATCACTCGTGCACACTAGGTATAGTCTTAGGCCGCTCTAAAACTAGATCAAGGGATAAATCGTTACACCTACACATAATACATATAGCCTCCCATACCCAAGACCATACGATGATCTTTCTCCGTGAACCTAACTCGGTACACAAATACGTAGACGTAGGAATCTAGCATAAAATGACCATGGCAAACTCATCTACTCATCGAGGCACCATGGCGGTCGACGTCGCACATGCCCCATAATGGATATACTACTAGTAAAATATCCATGAGCACTAACACATGGTATGTATTACAAATGAAACACACAAGAAATTTCAACCCTCTCTAATGGGCTAAAGCAAACACATACATAACCCTCACTAACGGGCTAATGTAAATCACATAAACATACAGACCCCAACACTACCGAGTCATACTAGCCTTGCTATCATAAAAATATAAAACACATATTTAACCTTACATTCACCCATAATACACTAACCCTAACACCCTGGGGTCCCGAATCTAGGCATAGTCTCACCCTACCATACACTAAAATACACACATCAATTATATTCAATCTCAATTGTCCCTAGTCTATCTCCATAGGCATCGCGTTTAGGTATCAATCCTCACCTAATTTATATAAATCCATCGAATTTGATAACTAGCCATCCCTAAGTGTTTTAACCCAATCCTAATCTCACCTAAAGGATAACACCCCACTAGTCCATGACAGTGACGTAAATAAATCCCGGTCAACAAGCCCACACCTCTAAAACTTTCTAATTTCTAATAACTACCCATCCTACTATTGAGTTTGCAACTTAATGCTCCATACTTAAAATAATCCCCTTTAAACCAACAAATTCCTCAAATGTCCAAATAATCGAAACACCAATTTCTAACATCTCAAATCATTAGGATTCATCTCAATTATAATAGTATAAAAGTCTATATGCTAACTCATCGTAGCCCTAAGACCCAAAATACAATAATCCAACCAAAACAACAAAAGCCCACTCTAGGCCATTCCTAAGACCATCGATCGATCGACGGTCTGGAGTTGATTGATCGATCATCCCATAGTTTGAACAACTCCCCTTGTTATAGGACTCCCCATCTTCACACCCTCACTTTCTCTCTCTAAACCTCCATTAATGAACTCAAAAGCTTAATCCAAGCCCCCGACCAATATCCAAGTGATAAAACTATATCATATAAATAACTGGAACATATTTCTAACATCAAATCCTAAATCTACATCAAGATTCAAAGGAATAACCTAATTTCTATCCAAGAACGATATATCTATCAATTTCTACAATTAACTTAGGATTTTCATGAATTGATTCAAGTAATCATAGGGCTTTTAAATGACTCACAGTATAAAATAGGTCCTAATCATTCTTTAATAATTTTAATACAAGTTCATGAGGAAACTAAACAATATAAGTGGAAATTAACCTAATTAACATCACTAGATTAATTATGGAAATGAACTATTTAACCATCTAAAATCAGATTTATAACATAATTAGTTTTATATTTTTAATGAATAGATTTAATCTTAACACACATGCAATCATAATCAAATTCTATATAAACTTGCCACAATTTATCTGGTGGAGAAAAAAAAAATCAAGATCTCCCAATTTCTCATATTCAATCCATGTTCCTCTTATCTAATCCTATTGTGCCTCCCAGTTGCATTAGATGACTAATGAGATCCCTAATGACCCATTAAAACCCTAAAATCCCAAAATTATAATTGGGCTCTAAATGGGCCTCACCTAAAAGAACCTTTAAATGACTTAGGTCCTTACCCAAGCCTTATACTAACCCAATAGACCTATAATCTATCATTTTAAACTAAAAGCGGATATTCTACACTCCCAATAGCCAAATAAAAATTTACTCAAAACGTCACGAGCCCAAATATTAATTAATTTAATTAATACATTATCGTGTCTTACATCCAATTTCAAATCCAAATTAAATAACACACAAAATGTAAATAGTGACGTCTCAAGTCATAACAAGCACACGTAATCAATTTTATCCAACTTAATAATTCATAGAAAATATGGGGCATTACATCCTCAATAGGTTGAAGTTGGGTGTGTCCATTAAAAAATATTGTGCACGGGCTATGAATCGCCTAGCTTTATTAGTATGTAGTGTCGACCTATTATTTGACGAATCTCTATCGATCGGGTTGAGACCATTCCAAAAATTAGAGAAAAAAAATTGGTAGTAAATAAGATGACTTATCCAATCATTTCACTTGCCTAATTTGACAATAGTGATTCGTGCAATTGTCCAATCTTAAATGCACTAAAATTTGACTAGTGGATTGTTTTATCTGTAAAGAAAGACAACTTCAGTGTCATAAGCATAGATATGAATAAATTATAAAGGGTCCACCAGTAGTGTGTGTTGAATACTGATTCATGCAGTTGTCCAATCCTAACTGGATTGATAATTATTTAGTGAATTGTCTCGTTAGTGAAGAAACATAACTTCATTGACATAAGAATACATGTGAATGAATTGTATAGGGCATAACATTATTTAAGTACTAAATAGTGATTCATACAGCTGTCCTATCGCAACTGAACTTAAATTTGTCTAGTGAATAAATTGCACATGACAGGCTATTATCAAATCTTGACTATCGATATATATAACAATTATGTCATCTCATCGGTAACAAGTGTACAACTATTTAACAATGAATTATATAACTGAAAGTAACATCCCACATAACAATACATATCTAAAGTTAATATCAACTAAGATTTGAACCAGACAAGGAATGGATACACCACATACAATATTAGAGTTGATCCCAAGTCTTCCTAAAGAAGAAATTAGAGATGATACTCTTGATTGAACATTAACATCATGGTCAAAACGTATATTCCAATAATACGAGAGAAGGTTGAGAAGAGATCCATCACAGAGTCATTATTTGAACGAGTTTCCAAACCTTTCATTCCCATGGAACACGTTGATATTCTTTCACTAGCCAATGTCATGGTTGTCTATTTTATTTATTTATTTATGGTATTTGTTCAACACTTACCCCATGCCAGTCGTGTTAATCCCGAAAAAATATAATTCACGGTGGATTTTGTTTTTCAAATCATGACTTTTATACAAGTTTTGACATAAGGTATTTGGTGAACATTGATCCGTGGTGTCGTCTAGTAAAATCTTAACCCAATAGGTACCGCAACCAATAATCAAAACAATCATGTTAATCGTAAAAAATTTTCTTGTTCCCACAAATGACAACACACCTAATGTACGTTGGGTCACTAATGATAATGGGCCAATTCATTTTCACCCACATTATTCTTTTCTTTATAATTGCACTTGCCAGCCGACAATATGGCAAGAATACTCACTTAATACCGGGGAAAATTACAAGAAGAAGACGTGGCATCCACTCCGGATGCTTATGATACTGATTAGTCACCATGCGTATTTCTATGCTCAAGTGATGAAGAATAATAGTCACTCTCAACATATCTAAGGGATTGTACTACCACACGTTATTTTTACGACACTGATTATGTTGTATCATTAGTTTTTAAAGCTACTACAGCCACACATTTTGTCTATCAAATGAAATCAACATTATAAATATCGCTACATGCTGCATTACAAGTCCAACTTAAATGCCCTTTAGGATGGATTCCCACCAATGGCTTATCCATGAAGACTTTTAACTATTAAATCAAATCACTACCTCTGATATATCTTATAAACTACACTAAACTGGGCGATTAGTCACAGATTTTGTCCGTGACCACAGGCTATGGGTCGTAGATTTGGTTTGTGACCAAATCAGGTGTCACACCCTATATCCCCGACCATAGCATTGGTCACGGACCTCAGAGGTCACGGTATAGAGTCGCGAACACTAGCCATGACCCCATCTCAAACCTGGTCACAACCTTGGGCCGTAACCCGCCCTTCAATTTACGCGAATGTTCACGAAGCGGGTCAGGGATCAAAGCCGTAACTAACCCTTCAACGTATGAAAATTGTCACATACATTGTCATGGTCCTGGACCGTGAACCATACTTTCATGTTATCAGATTGGTCATGTCTCTAAACTGTGACCTGCGTGATAAAGAAAACAGGTTTGGTCATAGACTATGTCCGTGACCATTTTAAAATATATTAAAAAAAAATTGGGTAGAATTTTATCTGTTTTCCGAACATTCTAAAAACTGCATAATGTAAACCCCGCACGACCATAATGCTAAATAATAAATTATAAAAGCCCGCATGGTCGCGGGACCCATGGTATAAGAGCACGATGATATTATGAAATTTAGGTCATGCTCTCAAACCGTGGGTTCCATGGCCACGCGGTCGGTTCCTATGAGATACGTTGGTCCTATGGGAGGTGTTAGTGCCGCTCACGGGACCGTTTGTGGGTGGTTAGTGATTTCGCCCTCCAACGACATATTTTCAGTCCTAAGTGTAGATATTTTGAAATTTAGGTCATGCTCTCAAATCGTGGGTCTCGTGGCCTCGCGGTCGGTTCTTACGAGATACGTTGGTCCCATGGGAGGTGTTGGCGCCGCTCATGGGATCGTTTGGGGGGCGGTTCGTGGTTCCTCCCTCTAACAGCATGTTTTCAAGCATAAGTGTAGATATTTTGAAATTTAGACCGTGCTCTCAAGTCGTGGGTCCCGTGGCGATGCGATTAGCTCGTACAAGACACGTTGGTCTCGTGGGAGGTATTGATGTCGCTCACAGGGTCGTTTGGGTGGTGGTTCGTGGTTCAGCCCTCTAACGACATGTTTTCAGTCTTAAGTGTAAATATTCTGAAATTTGGGCCATGCTACTATGGCCACACGATCAGTTCCTACGAGATACTTTGTTCCCGTAGGAGGTGTTGGCGTCACTCACGGGGCCACTTTAGGGGTGGTTCGTGGTTCCACCCCTAACGACATGTTTTCAGGCCTAAGTGTAGATATTTTGAAATTTGGGTTATGCTCCCAAACCGTGGGTTCCGTAGCCATGTGTTCGGTTCCAACGAGATAGGTTGGTCCCTAGGAGGTGTTGTCTCCACTCACATGATCGTTTGGGGGTTGGTTTGTGGCTCGTGGTTCCTCCCTCAAATGATATGTTTTCAAGCCTAAGTGTAAATATTATGAAATTTGGACCGTGGTCTCAAACCGTGGATCTCGTGGCCACGCGATCAGTTCCTATGAGATACGTTGGTCCTGTGGGAGGTGTTGGAACCACTCACGGGGCCATTTGGGGGGTGGTTCGAGGTTTCGCCCTCTAACGACATGTTTTCAGGCCTAAGCATAGATATTCTGAAATTTGGGCCGTGACCTCAAACTGTGAGTCCCGTAGCCACGCGATCAATTTCTACGAGATACGTTGGTCTCATGGGAGTTTTTGGCACCGCTCATGGGTCCACTTGGGGGTGGTTCGTGGTTCTGCCCCCTAACGACATGCTTTCAAGCCTAAGTGTAGATATTCTGAAATTTGGGCCGTGCTCTCAAACCGTGGGTCTTATGGCCATGCGATCGATTCCTACGAGATACGTTGGTCCCGTGAGAGGTGCTAGAACCACTCACGGGACCGTTTGGGGATGGTTCGTGGTTTCGCCCTCTAATGGCATATTTTTAGGCCTAAGTGTAGATATTCTGAAATTTGGGTCGTGCTCTCAAACCGTGGGTCCCGTGGCCACGCGGTCGGTTCCTACGAGATACGTTGGTCCTGTGGGAGGTGTTGGTGCCGCTTACGGGACCGTTTGGGGGGTGGTTCGTGATTCCTCCCTCTAACGGCATGTTTTTAAGCCTAAGTGTAGATATTATGAAATTTGGGCCGTGCTCTCAAACCGGGGGTCCCGTGGCCACGCGGTCGGGTCGTTTTGGGGGGGGGGGTATTTATTGAATTATTTTCTTATAAAAAACACTTCTAAATCTAGTGTAGTTATAAGAAATTATGATCACGCTCCTTAATAAACTACCACATGTGTTATAATAATCAAGAGGAACCCCGAAATGCAAGGAGAAAAAGGCATATGTACTCCCAAAACATAACCCATAGAAAAACAAAAGATACATAAATGTTGGGCATGAATAATAACCGTTAAGATTTTTTCTTTTCTTTTAGTTAGCCTTGAAGAAATATTGCCTAAGTTTTTTAGTTCTGTAAGTGAGATCACTGAAAGAACTAAGAAACTGATGGAGTTGGTGCCGAATTGGATCTCACTGAAAGAACTAAGAAGCTTCGGCAAGCTTGCTTCAAGGCTAACTACAAGAAAAGAAGAATTCTTTTCGGTTATTGTTCATGCTCAACATTTGATGTATCTTTTATTTTTCTATGGGTTATGTTTTGTGAGTATATGCGTTTTACTCCTTGCGCTTTGGGGTTCCTCTCAATTATTATAACACAGGTGGTAGTTTATTATGGAGTATGATCACAATTTCTTATAATTACGTTAGATTTAGAAATGTTTTTTTTCCTTTAATAAGCAAATAATTCAATAAATCAATAAAATAAATAATTCAACGTTCCTCATTTTTCCTGAGAAAAAATATTATCCAACAACAAGCCAATAACTAATGATTATCCCGTACTTCTTCTAACGTACTATCCAACAACAAACTAGCTATTAATAATTATCCCATATTCCTTCCAACATACTAACCAACAACAAGCCAACAACCAATAATTATCCGACAGATGTATATGTACACGAAAATGTGGATATCAAGTTGGGTCAATTTAATTAAATATTCATACATCAAAGTAAATCATATTAAACATTCGTAAAAGTGACTAAACATTCATACATAAAAGAAAAGCGCTAATACAGTGTCAATATCATAATAGGGTATAAAAAAGGATGCCAAGGATAAAATAATATTTTGATACTCAATCTTCCTCTAAATCAACTAAAAGATCCTTTAAATTAGGGTTGTCATTAAGAGCTGACTGTAACTCTTTTGGAGCCTTTAAAGCATCCACTTGAGAAGTCATACCTTTTGGTGCATGCACAACAATAGAACAATTACCATCGTTTATGCACTTCGAGTATAATGCATTCTTTATGTTCTGAAAGGCACAAATAAAAGGTTCGCCGATTATGCAATCTTTACTCTTCAACTTTGATAAATCTACCATCATAAGTCTGGAGTCAGGATCAACTTTGCCAGCATTCGTAGTATCCTCCACCTTTACCCAATCACAATAGAATACGATTTCTATGAAATCTAAGTAATTAAGTTCTAGGATTTGTTGGATTGTCCTATTATAGGTTAGCACCGTATTCTTTGAATTTTTATCGCTTTTGCTAGCGAGACAGACAGTTATGGCTGAAATTGATATTCCACTATTTTGCGTCAAAAGATTTTTCTCATATGGATATTAAATGAAATCAAAACTATTGGTGCGGAATTTCTTAAACTCGTTCACACGAAAACTAGGGCCTTTTGCTAGGCGTGCAAGCCTGGAAGAGACATCACCTCTTTTTAAAAGCTGCATTTATTAATGAATTTGTATTAGAGCATGTTATAGTCACACACGAATAAATAACCACACACATAAAATGTGAAATTTACTTATTTTGATACCCATGCCCTAAAATCAGTTGTCGTGCAATTTCTCCTTTGATTTTGGACAATTTCATTCTCATAATTCCTAGAAGTAAATTGTAGACTTTAGATTATAAAATATAAAATACATATAATCAGAGAAGAAAAATTCAGTAGATACTCACTCTCTCCAGTCTTCGACTTCATATTACAATTCGAAGACATAACGAGTTGATTACTCGTATTGTATATTTGTGAGTTTCACCTCTTTAGGATTCCCAAATGATAATTCATCCTTAAAATCATCAGGTTCCTTGATCACTCCTCCCCCACTTGGATTAAATCTCCTCACCTCTTGTTCTGGCATATGTTCCCTAGAATATAACGACGATTCCATAGTTACGTATTCTTTAACAATACACCCTCTAATATACCGTGTATTCTTTACATAATTTTGAAGGTTTTCATCATGCACTCAAAAGGATACATCCAACGATACCTAATGGGACCACATAATAAAACTTCATTGCATAAATGCACAAGCAAAAATGGATGCTGATATCGAAGAACGACGGAGGAAAATATTTCTCTAATATACAAACTGTCTTGGATAAAGTTAATTATTAGCTTTAATGTACCTTTTGTTTACCTCTTTTGCACAAACTAAGAGTAAAACACAAAATGATTTGCATAATTGCCCGATGAAGTTATTTGTGTTTTGAGAAGCAATGCAGAAATAACAGAGGGATTAATTGGATCATTACATGCCAGTCGTGAGACTTGCACTGTTTTAAGTCATTTGTTTGGTAGCTTACTACCCTACGTAAATTACCAAAATAACTAGTTGGAGTCTTCAAGTTGAACGTGTCTAAGAGGATATTCTTCTCACTAGTAGTCAAAGTGAAAGTAGCCGGAGGGGCAGAAATTCTTCTTATTATAGGATCATTTTTTAACAAGATTTTCTTCTTTAGCTTCATATCCTGTAGATCTCGATGGGCCCGCTCTCTATTTTTGGAATGAGATCCACCCAGACATGTTCCTATTAGATGTTTTGCAATATTCTTCTCTGTGTGCATCACATTAATTACATGCCTTATACGATGATCCTTCCAATGCGGCAAATCAAAAATATTGATCGCCTGGACCATGATTTTGCTTTCCTAGGGTCGTTAAGATCTCCCCTTTCTTTATGCTTCAGGTTTACGAACTTGGGGTGTTTGCTTACGTAACAATTCCCGATAGTCATAGTCGCCAACTTTTCCTTGATATGCTGACTGATGATGCTAAGATTTAGCACCACCGGATAAGTGATAGTGAGCTCAATCAGTAGCAGCCATGGCAGCCATGGAGATGTATAAGTGTATAAGTATGTAGAAGGGGATGAGTATAAGAGGAAATAAGACTGATGTATAGTGGTTCAGCCAAATTGGCCTACATCCACTGTGAGTGTGTGATCCACTAAGTATGGGCACTAATGGCCTTGGATACAATGCACATAACCCTCTCTCTCTCTCTCTACTGTGTGTGAACAAGCAGAGTTTTAGCTAGGGCTACTGTTCATGGATCGATCCCCTGTAGGGTTGTAGGTGACAAGTATATATAGGTCTTGGGGGGTGTAGTGTACCCCCCAAGTAAGCATGGTGCATGTGAATGATGATCTAACCAATCCCCTGTTGACACCTGTAGATGCCAAATGATGACATAATATTCCCTCACGTGAGGGGGTGATTCGGTTGTAACGGTCTTCCACGTGTCATCTGAGCCTGACGCGCACTGTTCCACGCGTGTCCCAAACCACGCGCTGTCATGATGTCACCCTCGGCCTATGAGACGAGGCTGAGGGCAAAGTTTCTTCCGGTAGTGATCCTGGCTTGATTCTGGCCTCGTACCGTCGTACCCTCGTAGGGTCGTCCGGAGCCTGGGGAAGGGTCGTCCCCTCGTAGGGTCGTCTGGAGCCCGGTGGAGGGTCGGCCCCTCGTAGGGTCGTCTGGAGCCTGGTGGAGGGTCGGCCCCTCGTAGGGTCGTCTGGGCCTGGTGGAGGCCAGCTGGGGTTTGGTGAAGGGTCGGCCCCTCTTAGGGTCTTCCGTTGTGGAGGTAATCCTCATCTAAGCCGAGGATATAAACGGGTATATCAATCACCCCCCAGCCCTTAGCCATAGGTGTCATTGAGATGGCTGAGGGATATTTGCTGCATTCGAGACACGTGTGGTCAGTTAGGTGAGTGACACATGTGCAGATACTCATTGATGTTCCAGTTTCCAAGGCAGGGCGGCTGCGCAGTACACTTGGGGTCTTGTGCCCTAATTATATCTTTCTTTGGTAAAACGGGTCCACTCATTACCAAAGTATTTAAGAGATTTTCAAAATCTCTCTCCTCATCTTCTTCTTCTTCGCGCCCAAGGTTATTCTCTCTCTAGAACCAGTTCCCATTGCCATTTCAGCCTCCGATTTCCCAGGTTTCAGCAGCGTTCTTGCCCTCTTCTCATCAGGTAACCTCTTTCACCACGCGTTTTCTTTTGCCTTCATTTCTGTTTATTTTTTAGGGTCGTAGGACGATAATTTCTTTAGAGTTCCCCCATAGCTTTTTCCGGTGTCTTCTCCGGTCACTGGTTCTTCGAACGTTCTTGACGAAAACCCTTGAGTTCTTTATTTAATCCAAAGGTCAACCCTGGTCAATCTCCCAAGTGTTTGTGGTTGAATTAGCCAAGTCTAGTATAATTTCTTTAAGTGTAGGGTCTTCCCCTTAATGCTTAGGAGGCTTTACAACCTGGTGTCTGAATTCCCGTCCTTGAGAGAGAAACTATTTGCCGAGATCAGACGAATAGAGGAAGAGGAAGAGAGGAGACGAGGGGCCGACCCTAATTGGGTACGACCCATTTTTCCCATTCCTCTTGCCACCATTAGACAATCTGAACCCTCTGAGTCTTGTGGGTCGTCGTCTCGTCCGGCCGAGACACCCAACCTAAGTGAGATGGACGAGAGAACCTCCTCTCCACCTGGTGCTGGAACTTCTGGTAGGAGGGACTCTCCTGACCTTAGCCCTCCCCGAGAGGCCGAGGGTACGATCCCCTCTGAGGCTGTCCCTGTGACAACCCTATCCCCCAACGCCTTCCAAGTAGCATTTCCTCAGGGTCTTCCTGCAGGTGATGAGGGGGATGAGGACGATGATACAGATGATGAGGTTGATACCTCCCATGCCTCGTCTTTTATCTCCTCTGTTAGGGATAGAGATCTTCTGATATGGAGGCATATTTACGGAGTGCCACCTGGGGTGACTATGAGGGTTCCCTCCGAGGATGAGAGGGTCTTTGAGGGTGAAGAGGGAGAAGTTGCAGTCTACGAGCAAATGTTCAAAGTAGGTGTCAGACTTCCCTTTCACCCTGCCGTTATAGATATTCTGTCGGCTCTGGGCGTCTCCCCTTCGCAACTTCCACCCAATTCTTGGAGGACGATTCTGGGGTACATCTCTCTGTGGAAAAACGCTTTCACTGACGAGCCCTCGTCCGACGTGTTCTTGGCCTGCTACAATATCACCTCTTCATCTAAACAGCCCGGATACTATCATCTGGGAGCGAGAAGATCTGAGAAGAAGCTGCTCCACGTGGCTCAAACTTCCAATCATGATTGGAAAAAAAGGTTCTTCTTCATATCTGGGGCATGGGAGAGCTCCACCGAGGCGTCCCCTTCTGCCGATGCTCCGAGGGTTCCTAACAGATGGTCTAACCCCTCCATGAAAGCTAGGTCAGACCCCGGACTTAGCTTGGAGGAGAGGGATATTGTTGAGTATCTGAGGGGACGAGGGAGAGAGGGTGAGATCCCAAAGTTCGAAGATTTGATGACCCCTCGCTTCCTTAAAGAAGCTGGTCTGAGGGTCGGCCCTCTGACAGAATTATGTGAGTTATACTGGACATTTTCCCATCTTTACTTATTTTTGAAGTGTTCTCTCTTTATCTCTGAACTTTTCTGATTCATCGTATCCTTTTCAGGTCGTCCTGCAGGCGTGTCAGATTATCTCTGGGATATGACTGCTCCAAGCCTTCTTGCTGGTCTGTCAAAGAAAAAGGGGAAGGAGCCTCAGCAAGCTCCTAAGAAGACAAGGGCCTCAGGGCCGACAGTTGTTGAGCCGACAGCTGTTAGCCACAAAAGGAAGGAGCCTGAGGTTCCTGTCGAGCCTCGTCCTGACCCTAAGACGAGGGCCAGGGCCGAGGCCTCTGAAGGAGCAACCTCTTCACCAAGCATGGGGGCCTTCTGGTCTCAAAATCTGTCCCATCTGAGGGCTGACCCCTCATCTCTTATCGCCAACCTGAGGGCAGCAAAGGCCTCTATGTTCTCTGCACCGTCGGCCTCCGACTTCGAATTCTTGGCGCAGATGCCTCCAGCCAAAGTGTATGACTACGGTCTGCACTCCCTTGCTCAGGTATTGGTCCTGACTTTTAATTTCATTCTTTCAGTGTTTCCTCGGCTCCCCTTGACGCATCTTCATTTTTCTTGCAGTCTGTCTGTGCCTTCACCTCTGCCACCAGGTGGATGGCCGAGAATCAACAGAAATTCCATGAAGCTGAGAGGGCCATCCAACAAGAGGCTGACCTACGGACAGAGCTGGGCACTGCGAGGGCCGAGCTGGAGAGCACAAGGGCTGAGCATGCTAGGGTCCTTGATGAGCTGACGAGGCAGCATGATGCCGATATGCAGGCCAAGGACTTGTTGATAAAAGACAAGGACTTGCTGATCAAGGACAAGGATGAGGCTCTGATCAACCTGGAGGCTCGTCATAAGACTGATCTGGAGGCAACCATCAAGAAAGCTGAGGCTGACGCTGTGGAGGCATACAAGATTTCAGACGAATTTCAGGGCTTCGGCCTTGAATATCTTGAGAGGGGGATCAGGACGGCCTGCCGATGGGTCGTCCTCAAATTTGGCGATGTCGTCTCCTCTGTTCGCCCATCACTGGAGGGTGTTCAACTGGATGACCCCCTGATTGCCGAGGCCCTTAACCAAGTGGAGGCCGAAGTCCAGCTCGAAGGGGTCGGTACATCTGAAGATCATCCGGTGCTGGTTCCTGGGGAGACCATTCCCATTGATGTTGAGGCTCTGCCCTCTGATGTCGTCCCCTAGGGTGGCTGCCTGTGGCCCATACCCTTATTTTTGTAATTTTGTTCAAAGGCTTTGTAAAAACACTTGATACTTATATTTGCTTAATACCAGTCTCTTCCATAATTGCTGTCTTCCTTATTTCATTTTATTATGGCTTGCTCACTGTTGATGCTACAAACCCTTCCCTCGTCATTTTTGAGGACCACTGTGGGGTCGTCCCCCCATGTGGCCTCATTAATGGATTTTAATTTAGTCTTCCCTCGTCTTTTTTGAGGAGAGTGGAGGGGTCGTCCCCTCCACTAGTCCCCATTATAGCCGAGGGTTCAACTAACCAAATTAATGGATTTTAATTTAGTCTTCCCTCGTCTTTTTTGAGGAGAGTGGAGGGGTCGTCCCCTCCACTAGTCCCCATTATAGCCGAGGGTTCAACTAACCAAATTAATGGATTTTAATATAGTCTTCCCTCGTCTTTTTTGAGGAGAGTGGAGGGGTCGTCCCCTCCACTAGTCCCCATTATAGCCGAGGGTTCAACTAACCAAATTAATGGATTTTAATATAGTCTTCCCTCGTCTTTTTTGAGGAGAGTGGAGGGGTCGTCCCCTCCACTTGTCCCCATTACAGCCGAGGGTTCAACTAACCAAATTAATGGATTTTAATTTAGTCTTCCCTCGTCTTTTTTGAGGAGAGTGGAGGGGTCGTCCCCTCCACTAGTCCCCATTATAGCCGAGGGTTCAACTAACCAAATTAATGGATTTTAATTTAGTCTTCCCTCGTCTTTTTTGAGGAGAGTGGAGGGGTCGTCCCCTCCACTGGTCCCCATTACAGCCGAGGGTTCAACTAACCAAATTAATGGATTTTAATTTAGTCTTCCCTCGTCTTTTTTGAGGAGAGTGGAGGGGTCGTCCCCTCCACTAGTCCCCATTATAGCCGAGGGTTCAACTAACCAAATTAATGGATTTTAATATAGTCTTCCCTCGTCTTTTTTGGGGAGAGTGGAGGGGTCGTCCCCTCCACTAGTCCCCATTACAGCCGAGGGTTCAACTAACCAAATTAATGGATTTTAATTTAGTCTTCCCTCGTCTTTTTTGAGGAGAGTGGAGGGGTCGTCCCCTCCACTAGTCCCCATTACAGCCGAGGGTTCAACTAACCAAATTAATGGATTTTAATATAGTCTTCCCTCGTCTTTTTTGAGGAGAGTGGAGGGGTCGTCCCCTCCACTGGTCCCCATTACAGCCGAGGGTTCAACTAACCAAATTAATGGATTTTAATTTAGTCTTCCCTCGTCTTTTTTGAGGAGAGTGGAGGGGTCGTCCCCTTCACTAGTCCCCATTATAGCCGAGGGTTCAACTTCCCATGCATGCTAGGACTGACAATAGGATGAAGGAAACATTGATATTTCTCATTAATTTTCCAAGTGTTCTGTTGGAGCAACCCTAATTACAATTATGGCCTTTCAAGACCTTACAACACTACTGATAGTATTTCTTCAAATGATCTGCATTCCAGGGGTTTGAAAAAGGTTCCCCTTCTAAGTTTTCTAGCCTGTAGGTCCCTGGGACAACTTCATCGATGACCCTATATGGGCCATGCCAATTAGGATGGAGCTTGTTGGGTTTCTGCCAAGTCTTTTTAAGAACCAAGTCTCCCACTGCGATAGGCCTCTGTTTCACCCTTTGGTTGTAAAACTTTGCGGTCCTCTGCTGGTAGGAAGCTTGCCTTATCTCAGCATCCTCCCTTCTTTCCTCAATCAGGTCTAGGTCAAGTCTTCTCTCTTCTATATTCCCCTGGGGATCATACATTTGGACCCTATGAGTAGGAAACTCCACTTCGGTGGGGATGACTGCTTCTGATCCATAAGCTAACATGAATGGGGTCTCCCCGGTAGGGGTCCTTACTGTCGTCCTGTAGGCCCACAACACTGCATATAACTCCTCGACCCATCTTCCTTTTGCCTCCTCAAGCCTCTTCTTAATCCCATCTAGGATTGTCCTGTTCGTAACTTCGGTTTGCCCATTGGCCTGAGGTCGGCCTGGGGTGGAGAAAAATTGTTTGATACTTACCCTCTCACAGTACTTCTGTAAAGAGGCATTCTTGAACTGGGTCCCGTTATCCGAGATGAGGGTGTTGGGTAGACCATATCTGCATATCACATTCTTCCAGATGAACTGGAAGGTCTTCTGCTCCGTGATCGTGACCATCGGCTCGGCCTCTACCCACTTTGAAAAGTAGTCAATTGCTACGATGAGGAACCGATAGTTATTGACTGCCCTCGGTAAGGGTCCTACCAGGTCAATCCCCCATACTGCGAACGGCCATGGGGATGTAATAGAGGTAAGAGGCTGATGAGGTTGGTGTGGGATGGTAGCAAACCTTTGGCATTTGTCACACTTTTTAACATATGCGGCAGCATCTTTCCCCAAAGTCGGCCACCAGTAGCCTTGGGTGATCACCCTCTTCGCTAAGGATCTACCCCCAATGTGGCTTGAACACGACCCTTCATGCACGTCTTGCAAAATGGAAGGGACCTCTGAGGGATGCACACATCTAAGTAAGGGGAGCAGAAACCCCTTTTTATACAGCGTGTCTCCGATGACAGCGAACTTTGCAGCCCTGTACCTCAGCTTCTTCCTCTCTTGGCTCGCTTCTGGCATCTCTCCCCCTCTAATGTATCTGATCAGGGGGTCCATCCATGAAGGTTCTTGAGAAACATTCATGCAAACACCAAGTGTTCCCTCGTAGTCTTCTATAGTTGGTCGAAGCAAGATTTCTACCGGGACTGTCCTCCTTATGTCTGTCCTAGTAGCTGAGGCCAACCTTGCAAGGGCGTCAGCACGGCCATTGTCGAGCCTAGATATCCTCTTGAATTTCACTTCTTTGAAGTTTTTCAGCAATGACCTCACCTTATCAAGATACCTAGCCATCCTCTCGTCTTTGGCCTCATAGGCTCCTAGTATCTGATTCACCACCAGCCTTGAATCACTGTGAACCAAAATTTGGCTGACACTAAGGGATTTGGCCAAGGAGAGGCCAGCTATCAAGGCCTCATACTCAGCCTCATTGTTGGAGGCTTTGAAATTGAACCTCAGGGCGTACTCGACGTCTGTGCCATCGGGTGCTGATAGTATCAGTCCAGCACCACTTCCGCTATCACAGGAGGACCCGTCAACGAAGAGGCTCCACGGAGTCTTTCCTTCAGAAAAATTTCCCTCAGAGAGGGACCCCTGTCTAAAGATGTATCTTTCCTCTTTGTTTTCAGTCACTTTCCTTCTAGCGGTGCTCGTCTCAGCCATTTCTGCGGGTGTGTCTGCGGGTCTGTCTTCTGTATCTACCTTCCCGAGGGTCTCACCCTCGGCCTCATCTTCTTCCCATGTGAACTCAGCCACGAAGTCTGCCAAGGCTTGCCCCTTAATGGCTGTCTTAGGCTGATACACAATGTCAAATTCCCCCAACTCTATAGCCCAGGTCATTAGCCTTCCTGATTTTTCAGGCTTGTGTAGGACCTGCCTAAGAGGAGAGTCAGTAAGGATGACCATAGTATGGGACTGGAAGTATGGTTTCATCTTCCTTGAGGCATGGATCAAGGCATAGGCCAACTTCTCCATCCTCGGGTATCTCTGCTCTGCCCCCTGGAGTGCCTTGCTGTTGAAATATACGGGCTTCTGTATCCCATCTTCGTCTCTTACGATTGCTGCACTGATAGCGGATTCTGAGACAGCAAGGTACACGTACAGTCGTTCACCCTGCACGGGTCGTGATAGCAGCAAGGGAGACCCTAAGTATGATTTCAGCTGCTTGAAAGCCTCATCACACTCTTCGCTCCATTCAAAGGCTTTACTGAGGATCTTGAAGAATGGTAGACACCTGTCTGTAGCCCTTGACACAAATCTGTTCAAGGCAGCCACTCTCCCTGTGAGCCTCTAAACGTCTTTAATGGACTTGGGGGTCTTCATCTCAATAAGGGCCTTTATCTTTTCAGGATTGGCCTCGATGCCTCTTTGATTGACAATGAACCCCAAGAACTTCCCCGCTCCGACCCCGAAGACACACTTGGCCGGATTGAGCTTCATTTTGTATTTGTCCATTGTATTAAAGGTCCTTTCCAGGTCTGCCACATGATCCTCTGCCTTCAGACTCTTAGTCAGCATGTCATCTACGTAAACCTCCATAGACTTCCCAATTTGGTCTTCGAACATTTTGTTTACGAGGCGCTGGTACGTTGCCCCCGCATTTTTTAGGCCAAAGGGCATGACCCTGTAACAGTATGTCCCCTTGTCAGTGATGAAGGCAGTCCTCTCTGAGTCCTCAGGGTTCATGAAAATCTGGTTATACCCTGAGTAGGCATCCATGAAACTCATGAGCTCATGGCCTGCGGTAGCGTCTACCATCTGGTCGATGCGGGGGAGAGGGAAGCTGTCTTTGGGACAATGCTTGTTGAGGTCTGTGAATTCCACGCACATTCTCCACTTGCCGTTGGCCTTTGGGACGATGACTGCATTGGACAGCCACTCAGGGTAGATGACCTCTCTGATAAATTCAGCGTCTTCTAATTTTTTAACCTCATCCCTGATGACCTCATACTTTTCTCTAGAGTAAATCCTCCTCTTCTGCTTTACCGGCTTCACTCCCTCTACCACATTGAGTTTGTGGCACATGATTTCAGGGTCGATCCCTGGCATATCTACATGACTCCACGCGAAGACGCTTCGCCTTCTCCTCAACAGTTTGATGAGGTCTTCCTTGATACTGGGATTAAGAGATTTGCCAACTTGGACGGTTTTTCCCGGGTCATCCTCATCGAGGATGATGGGTTCTACCTCCTCAGCGGCCTCTCCTTTTTTGAGCTTCGTCTCATCCCTGGGGTCTAGGGTATCAATGTTGTAAGTGGCTGTAGCCCTCTTGTGTGCCTCCCTTTCTTCAGCGGAGTTGTAGTAGCACTCTCTCGCTGTCGTCTGGTCTCCCTGAACTTCCCCCACCCCATAAGGGGTAGGGAACTTAACCATCTGGTGGACCGTGGACGGCACAGCTTCAAACCCCTTGAGGGCCACACGTCCCAGTATGATGTTGTATGCCGAAAACACATGCTCATCCAGCACAAAGAAACTGACCCTCTTGGTGAGCCATCTCGGCCACTCGTCCCCCATCCTGACATCAGCCTCATATATTCCTAGAGGGTGAACCTTCTCCCCACTGAACCCAATCAATGGATGATGGTATGGGACAAGTCTGGCACGACTGAGGCCCAAGGCCTTGAAGCATGGCCAAAACATCACATCTGCGGATGAGCCCCCATCCACCAGGATCCTCGGCACTTCGTACCCGTGCACCCTGGTGGTGATGACGAGAGGGTCATCATGCGGGGCCAATAGGCCCTTGAAGTCCATTCTTGAAAATCCCACAATCAAAGTGTCCATATCAACCTTCTTCCTTTTTTCTGACTTGACCTCTACAGAGGTTGAGTGCACTGTCTTCATCACTGCCTTAGCCTCAGCGACATGGGCCTTCCTGTCGGCGACCTCAGACCCTCCTCCTGCTAAACCCCCGGAGATCATTCCCACCCCGAGGGAGATCGTATTGAGCCTCTTGACAGGGCCGTGGTCGTCTCTCGGCGGGAGGTCGGGGTCGTCCTCATCATCAGAGGGGTCGTCCCCTCTTTTTTGAGGACCTTCTCTGCAGGCATCGACTCGCTTCTTTCTGGGGTCGTCCCCTCGGCCCCTCTTGAAGTCGGCTTTATCGACGTACTTTCTGAGCTTCCCTTCCTTCAGCATCTTCTCAATCTCATCTTTCAGAGCAAAGCATTTGTCTGTTACGTGGCCGTGGTCTTGGTGAAATTCACACCACAGGTTCCTATTTCTCTTGCCGGGGGCTGCCCTCAGCTTCTCAGGCCACTTCAGCGTCCGGTCACTCTTTATCTCATTGAGGATCTGTTCACAGCTGACCGTCAGAGGGGTGTACCCCGCGAACTTATCATCCATGGTCCTCTTCTTCCCCTCTTTGTTCTTCTTGGGGTATTTATTCCCACTTGCACCTCCTTTTTCGTCTTCATGTTTTGCGGCCATCGCCTCTTCGGCGTTCATCACCTTCCCTGCTGTTGACAACAGCTCAGCCATCGTCCTCGGAGGGTCTTCGGCAAGCTTCCATAATAGCTTCCCCTTCTGGAGCCCTCCAATCAGGGCTGTCATAGCTATGCTCTCCTCATAGTCTTCCACCTCCAGCTTCTCTTTATTGAATCTGGCTATGTAGTCTCTCAGAGTCTCGTTCTTTCCCTGCTTAACATAGAGCAGGTGTGTGGTCTTCTTCTGTGGCCTCACCCCAAAGCAGAAATTATGGATGAACAGGTCTGCCAACTGCTTAAAGTTTCCAATAGAATTTTTTGGAAGAGACGTGTACCAGACATGCGCCGCCCCTGTCAAGGTACCAGAGAAGGCACGACACCTCATCTCATCTGAGATAGAGTATATGTCTGCCGCCGACTGATACATTTCCACGTGGTGGACAGGGTTGGTGCTCCCATCGTATCTTGGGGTGACCACGGGAGGCTTGAACTTCGATGGCATGGGGAAGTTGACTATCTTTGCCACAAAGGGTGAGCCCATGGTGTATCCCCTCTGAAGAGGGTCCCGGCTCTTCAGTATGTCGCCAATCTTATCCTCTAACCTCTGGATTGAGTCATTCCAGGGCCTCACAGGGTCGGCCTGGCCGATGTTATCCCCTGCTGCCTCTCGGAGGTGGATGGAGGGCTCCACCACGGCAGGCCTGTGTCGGCTATTTACTTCCCTTTGGCCATCATCCCGTCTTTGGGGTCGGCCTTCTGCTTCTTTCCTAGATCTTGCTGCGCTTCTTGACTTGGACAACTTGTCTCGCAGGTCATTCACTGGGCCCAGCCTCTCGAAGGCCGACCCCCTGCTCAGGCGGTCAAAAGCAGAGCCTCTTGGGCGATCATCAGGGTTTGGTCTCCCGCACTTTCCTCTACTGTCCTGGAGGGGTCGTACTGTATTGTTGGAGACCTCATATGGCTCCCAGCATTCTACTGGAGCCTCTTCTTCCTCCAGATCATCATACCTGTCCTCAGGGCAAGGGTTTCCTTGCCTCCCCAGGCGTAAACGCCGGGGGTCAGCAACATCCCTACGCCGCTGAGGGGTGGCAGGTCTTTATGTGGTGCCTGGGGTAGTCCCCTGGCCTCATGATGTCCTGGAGCTGCTGCCGGAGTAATCATCTCAGGTGAGACCCCGGGTGGTCTCAGTATGTTCTGGCTTAGAGCTGTGAACTGCTCCTGCATCATCCGCTGGCTTGCTGCCAGAGACTTTAGGGCTGCCGCCACATCAGCCATCTCAGACTGAGGCGGCGGCTGACTGGAACTGGGTCTTCCCCCCTCATCCGGCGGGGGAAGTGGTGGCGGTGGCATCTCAGGTGCCATGTGCTTGAGCTATGAAAAGTCGAACTGAAGAAAATACTGGTGAGCTTGGGAACCTTAGTGGGTCTCTTTCAATGGTGAAACACCTCCTCTCAGGGGGAGTGTTGGTTCACCACCAGAGTGCCCAGTGAGGTCAAGCTGTACAAAGGAAGAGATGTCTTCTCGTTCCCACAGACGGCGCCAAACTGATGATGCTAAGATTTAGCACCACCGGATAAGTGATAGTGGGCTCAATCAGTAGCAGCCATGGCAGCCATGGAGATGTATAAGTGTATAAGTATGTAGAAGGGGATGAGTATAAGAGGAAATAAGACTGATGTATAGTGGTTCAGCCAAATTGGCCTACATCCACTGTGAGTGTGTGATCCACTAAGTATGGGCACTAATGGCCTTGGATACAATGCACATAACCCTCTCTCTCTCTCTCTACTGTGTGTGAACAAGCAGAGTTTTAGCTAGGGCTACTGTTTATGGATCGATCCCCTGTAGGGTTGTAGGTGACAAGTATATATAGGTCTTGGGGGGTGTAGTGTACCCCCCAAGTAAGCATGGTGCATGTGAATGATGATCTAACCAATCCCCTGTTGACACCTGTAGATGCCAAATGATGACATAATATTCCCTCACGTGAGGGGGTGATTCGGTTGTAACGGTCTTCCACGTGTCATCTGAGCCTGACGCGCACTGTTCCACGCGTGTCCCAAACCACGCGCTGTCATGATGTCACCCTCGGCCTATGAGACGAGGCCGAGGGCAAAGTTTCTTCCGGTAGTGAGCCTGGCTTGATTCTGGCCTCGTACCGTCGTACCCTCGTAGGGTCGTCCGGAGCCTGGGGAAGGGTCGTCCCCTCGTAGGATCGTCTGGAGCCCGGTGGAGGGTCGGCCCCTCGTAGGGTCGTCTGGAGCCTGGTGGAGGGTCGGCCCCTCGTAGGGTCGTCTGGGCCTGGTGGAGGCCAGCTGGGGTTTGGTGAAGGGTCGGCCCCTCTTAGGGTCTTCCGTTGTGGAGGTAATCCTCATCTAAGCCGAGGATATAAACGGGTATATCACTGACCAAAAAGCAGAGCAGGTTCCATATGGCGCTCTTAACCAATAGGATAAAAGTTAGACTTGTCATTCCTGAAAGGGTGACTAGTCGACAGAAATCTACGATGACCCGTGTAACTCATCTTACTACTATGTTGTATCCAAGTGGCTTAAGTTTCCTCCCCATATATGGGACATCCATCATAATAATTAACATTACAACCGAACATGGTCTTATAAGCAGGAAGGCCGTGGATCTCCCACATCACCATTGCTTTAAGTGTGAACTCTTCACCCTTATGAGAGTCGAACGCTGTCACACCTTTATCCCACAACTCTTTAAGTTCTTTGATTAATGGGGCTGAGAATATATCAATATGATCGCTTGGAGCCTTCGGCTCGAGTATCAATAAAGATAACAATCTGAACTCCTTTATCATGCACAGTGTTGGATGGGGACTTAAAGGCCTTATGAGAACTGTCCAATAACTCTAACTAGTACTTAAATTTCCCAAAGGGTTAAACCCATCGATTTAGATCACAAGACGAACATTTTGAGGTTCCTTTGCAAATTTATGGTGTCGTGCATTTGAAATTTTCCAGACGAGTGAATCAACTGAATGACGCATCAGATTCCCACCCACTTCGCATCAAGCATGCCATGTTATGACCTCCGTTATCCACGGTACAGTAAAAAACTAGTTTAATCGTGGACCAAGTGGGAAATACTTCAAAACTTTTTGTGGGACTTGCGATCTCTTTTGATCTTTTGCTGGTTTGTTATTTACCTTCTCATAAATGACATATCTAGGCTCACCGCATACTGAACATTCATCCTTCTCTCCGTGCTCATTGCAAAACAATATGCAATCATACTTACATGCATGAATAGATTTTTATTTCAATCCTAAAACCTTCAAGCTATTATTCATGGTAGGATAATTGTCTGGTTACAATTCTTTTTTGGGAGAATTTATTTAAACCACTTAAGAATTTCGGTTATGTTGTTCCTAGACAAATCAAAATGACTCTTCAAATTATGCAAACCAATAATTGAATATAATACCGAGTGATCTTCATCGCAATCTTTATACAACGTTCTGGTCGCATCGGCTTTCAACCGTATATATTCTCGATCTCCAAGTAATTCAGTATCAAATTTTTTATTGTCCGCATTATTTATCTCCATAGGTAGGTGATTTTGGTCATGGTGGACTCCGTAAGCATTGACAATTATGTTGGTCAATGAACGATGTGTTGGCGAATCATTTAACGCTTCCACTCATTGGTCATCTGTTACGCGATCAGTTACCGGTAATTCTTTGAGAACATAAGGTATATGTTTTTCACCATGGTATGTCCATTTGTTATAATCTTGACAAATTCACCACTTTATTAATTGTAACTCAACATCTTCTAAAGATTTATATTTTTCGTTAATACAATAGGTGCACGAACACAGAATCTTCTCACTTTTAAGGTTCTTAAAAGCGTAGCTATTAAATTCTTGAACGCCTTTAACATAACTATTAGCTATTCGATCAGTCTTCCCCATCCACCCTTTGTATTATAGAAAATTCATTTAATAATCTTCAAATTGTAGTCCTGTGTTAACATGATAAAATAAATATCATGTTGCATAAATATCATTTTGCATAGTAAAGCATAAATATCATAAATATCAACAACGCACAATCAATCAAATTATGGAATAACTTAAATACAAGAACACACCCACTTAAACTAAAATTAAATAAATTTGTCTAGTGATATTATTACATCATAAGAAAAATATTACTACATCTTCATCAAACGATAAATTAGCCTAGTGGTAAAAGAGTTTAAATAATTTGTTAACAAATTCCTTTCTCCGCTGGCGATGTACACTGGAGCATCTTTGCAATCGACATATACTTTATCAACCAGGATACGAAACTCACCCTCCTAAAAAGGCCGATTATGCACTAAAGTGCATACTTGAGTGGAGATGAGCATGCACACCCAACGACAACTTTACCACTCAGGTCCTTAATATAGTATTTCTCACCATAGTCATCATGGGTTATTGACCATGATCCCAGACCTGTGGCATGTTGAGGCACTGAGAAGGGGAATGTTGAAGGTGTAATCGACATCTGTGAGGGGAATGGAGAATGAGGGAAATTTTGAGGAGGTAAGCGGAAACCGGGATGCATTGGGGCTTATAGGGGCATACGACCGATTAAAAGGAACACAATTTGTGAAAGTTTATCATTCACGCCTTATAATTCATTTCGAAGCCCCATTACATCCCCTTCAGTCTTAGAATGACGTTCATCATTGGACAAGAAATGCTTATTAACAGAAGAAATCTCGTCCACGAGAGGTGCGGCGTGTTTGAATCTTATTTTTTATATATGCGACCCCAAACCTCTCGTCCTCCCTCTATGGTCCTTCCCCAAGGTCTATGCTAGGGAATCATTGTCAATGTCGTCGAACGGTCTTAAAGCTGACTCACTACTCAGAGACTCTATTGATTCCAGAGTCTTGGCCAAATGAGGAGGGAATTGATTATCTTTTTCTCATCTTGCATGCACGTACAAGTTAGCCCTATTCGGTGTCTTTCCTTCATTTGGGCTGCCTTTTGTCTTGCTCAATCACTCGTTCTTAAAATATTTATAAGATTTTGAGCCAAGTCGGTGGAAATTAGTTTTTTGGCCCTATTCTGTTTGTTTTTCACCCTTTGTAGCATTTTCGAGTCCTTCGCCTCATTTTTTAAAAAATCATTCCATTGATCGACTGGCATCTCCACGTTCGTTGGGACTTTGTCTTTAAGCACCAAAATTTAGGAACTCGATGCTCCCTTAGGGAAATGCTTGTGCTTAAGGTTTCTCCAATATGTTCGGAGTTATTTAGAAACTCGAGAAAGAACATTATTTTTTTAGTTTGTCAAAAATTCAAATTATTTGTTGAGTTGCTCATAGATGTCATCTTTAATAGCTTTATCTACGAGGTTCCAATTATCATCTCCTCCCACTCCCACATTCATTTTTGCCAGGATAAACAATGGGCTTTAAATTGTTGAACGTGATTATTATCCCCTGTGGGGTTATTTCCCAATAGAGAGAACCCAATGGGCTTCTTCTGAACTGACCCGACAGTTTCATGAGCGATAGGCATGTCTGTTGGATTAATGGGAGTACCTTGATTACTACAAATCGAAGTAGGGGAGTGAACCATTGGTGGAGTTGAGTATTGCTCACCAATTGGCGATGATAATTCTCCTTATGCTGGTGTCACGTCCTCGGTTGGAGCATTGTTTCCATTACCGCCTGACATTATCTACAAAATTAATAAAATTTCAATGTGAATCTATAATAATAGATGCATAATTTCAAAGTTCAATATGAAATTATAACTAATAAAATAAATTTTTTGACCATATATTATAATCTACCTTTTCATGGTGAGACTTTAATAAAAGTTCAATGTACCTGATCTCCATCCACTCGGAATTTGTTTTTAAAAACCTATGAATTTTTGCACGCGGCCAATTAGGAGGAAGCGTATCTATAATGGATGCATAAATGTTAGCGACTTGAACTCGAAATCTCATCCTCTTCAGCATATAGGAAAGATTGACTTTGACGTGGATGTGTCGTGGGACATCACAGTCTTCGGCAATGCTCTTTATACCTATTTCTATCCTTAATGGGTGAATTTTTTTCTTCCTCCTCTAACAGCGTAAGCAAGGTCAGTTTTGTATGACAACTATGTACGGGAAATATATATATTGTACAGCTTCGTCCCAGCATTCTGGTAGGGAAAATAGAATACAATTGAACAAGTACTCTTATTGGAGATGAACTCCACGATTTACAAAGTAGTTAAATTGTTCGATCTTCCTATTCCTATACTAATAAATCGGAGTACCCACTGAATGAGGCTCATTAATGAAAGAGGTACAAGTGTGGGATAATTGCAACCTTTCACACTCTTGTTGCCATTTATTATCACCGTGACTCATTTTTCCAGAGAAAAATGAACGATGGCGTGAATATTATTCCTATAAATAATGACTCTTATGAATCATTAACTAGTTATTATATATGAGTGCGTGAATCCCGTGCAAACATACACACAGAAATACACACATACACACATAAATATACACATAGACCGGGGGTGCCGTGACTATGCGATCAATTCTTGCGAGTTACATTGGCCGTTTTGTGGTTGTTATATGTAAAGATATATTAATCTCAAAATAGACATCATTTTTTTGCGATCTTTACGACCTTACTTCACACAACGATCGCGAAAATCTTTGTGACCTGACCTTTGATTTCCTTCACACAACAGTTACTTTCTCGCTTATATTAAGTCTTTGATTTATAATGGAAATTCCCACGAATGGCATTTGAGAAGTATAGCGTGGAATCAAACTATTGTTGCATAATAAGACATACTTCCCCTCACTCAACAAAATCGAACTCCACCATCTAAAATCATTTATGGGAACACTTGCTATAGTTGTAAAAAGCCAGGCCACTAGTCCAAAGACTATCCAAACAAAACTCCAATGAAACCAGTGGAGCCACGTAGTCACCCACGAGTGAATCCCGTGTATGTGTGTGCATCTCACCATTAATTTATTAGGTTTTGAATATATACTTTTGTCATTTAATCCAACAATCCCTAAAATCAATCCTAACATCAACCCTAAAATTAACCCTTACACACATTAGTTGTAAAATTAACCCTAATCCCGAATTTAACATCAATATTAGAGGACACACATTTTTTTTCCAGCCCCAAACTTAAACCCACATTAGTCATATATTTTTTTTTCTAGAATACACACACACATACAGTATATATATACATATACATATACACACATATACATACACAATACGCACACGTACACACACATATACAGATTAAAATACACACACCTATACACATACATACAAATAAATATACACACTAAAATACACACATATAGAAATGCACACACACACATATATACACGCACAGAAATACACACTGAAATACACATACAAAAATACAAATGCACAAAATATAACCTTTGAGATTGAAAGAAATACTGAGATTGAGAGACGAAATTGCCAGATAGAGCCGAAATCGTAGGAGAAAGGGAAAATTTAGAAGGTTTGGAAATTTTCATGGGAAATGAAAAGTTCATCTGGGAAATAGGTATAAAGACACTGATCATGACCCTAAGCCATGACCACATGACATGACCCCTTTAAATTTTAACACGTCAGCATGTAAATAATAAACTGTTCACGGCCCAAAGCCATGACTCCATTCGCAGTCTGGTCACGATCCAAAGCCGTGACTAGCTCAGTGTGGATTTGGGTTATGGTCACGGCCTTAGACCATGACCCCATCTGAGACCACATTTGTAGGGAAACTTATCTCCATAATGGTCCCAGATGGATCACGGCTCATTTGCGTGACCCACACGAGTCGCGACCATGGTTCGTGACCACATGCAAGACGATTCATGACCATACTGAGCCATGGACTTCATCACGCCCATTTTGGATATGGCCGTGACCCCAAAATCGTGCTATTTGCAGGATTTAGTGTAGTGATAGTCCAAACATTCGCATTCCTGTAAACACTTTTTCCCAGGTCGAACAACTTGCAGACACCTCTAAATGCAACTCAAGGGCATATAACAAAAGATCTCCATACACGGTGGTTCACACACAAATTACACTTTGACTTGTACAAAATAACTATGAACGTTGGAGGGTTTGGTTGGGATAATAATACATATAAATTTATCAGTGGAGATAAAAACGCGTGGGAAATGTTTTGTGTCTGCCATATGAGATATCGGGTAATACACAATGAACCCTGCTATATATACCATCAAATATCTTAAAAAATATAATGTCCAAACAAAGAAAACATACATCTTAATGACAAAATTGTTACACCATACATAAGATTAAATTAAAACAACACCCTACTTACTCTCGATCCATCAATAACAGGCTCCTCATTGGGGAATATTTCCTGCAATTCACTATATGTGATAGTAAGGTGTGGTTTCCCCGAGGGTGTGATGAGAATCATCGCACATGTCATAACCAAGACAATAATAGTGACAATATGTTATCCTTGAACCCCGTCTCTTAAAACACTCTTGCTAACGACGACACACATGTATCGAGATTAACCTTATAATATTAGTTTAGACCCCTTCCCGTTCGGTACGGGTGTGCAGTTTATAACAAACGATATGACCTAAACATAAATTCAATCGTTCTCGAGTAATATTTAATTTACCATATATTTATAAGTACGTAAAGCAAAAAAAATTTAATGATTATTACTTTAGGTATTTCAGATGATTCAGTCATGTTGATAACATCCCGAATCCTTGTGGTTACACTACCCTCATCAAATTCCCCGCTGTGAATTGCACGGAGCCAAGCCACCTGTCTTAAAAAATTCTCCATTTTTTAAGGCTTATGCACTACAATATGTAATGTTTTACTTTCATCGCACAGGTTGTGATATTTTTTTTATCATGACACCTAATTTATAGACGTTATCGTTTCTCCTTGGAAATGCTCACACATTATTATTTCAGTATCTAAAATAAGATCCGTGATATTCCTTTTTCGAAGATTTTTTATAATAATAATAATACGGTATGATTGGCCTTGCTATGAAGCCTTCACCAAACCATACATCTACCCATACATGCTATAACATCTAAATGTAAATCTATTAATCTCCTTTATCTTTGAGTTGTCTACATCCTAAAAATAGTATTCTACTGCCTCAAGCAGTTGATATTCACATGGCATCAATTGATATAGTCATGCGCATTATATAATATATCTCGATATTTTTCAGTGACTAGAATCATCAAGTAAGAAAAATAAGTTACAATTTCAGTAATATGGTTGTAAAAATAGGACAACTTCAATGTTAGTCATAACACTTTAATGGTTATGATATTTTTAGTGTAGGCCATAGAATGGATACACCATAATGTTTGGAAATATTATATTTGACGTGGGACCTAATATATATAATCCAAGGCTACTATATGCGCGTGAATGTTAAAAAGTAGTAAAATAAAAGTTTATGAACTTTGTAAGATAAGCGTGAAGATATAGAAAACACACAATTTATTACATTTCGCATGGAAACTTTAATACTTTAAAAAACTAAGGAAATATAATACAATAAACTTTAATACATTAAACAACCATGGAAATATAATAACATGGAAATACAATTGTTCTAGCCAGCTCTCCTAAATTCATTAAAAAGATGGGAAGGCTCCCTACATAGGTTCTTACATTGTGGACTTTCTTAGCACAACCTTTCCCATGCCTCCTCATCCCTCACAACTAGTGTTAAGTTTAATGAATTCCATCTACATCCACTATTTCCTACCGTTTCCTGGTATAAGTTTAAATTATACTTTAACACATGCCAGTGTTATTGAAGTCTCCCAGATGATGAAAATGGGGACCAAAATTGGTGTTGTTCTTTTTATGGATGAAAATGGTATGTATTCCAGGAGTAGCCAATACATTTTCCTTATCATAATAGTTGTCTATAAATTTCATGAGGAAATAGTAGTCCTCGACCATTGACTATTGTGGGTGATGCATTTTTCTTATCAATAAAAAATTTGGACAAATTTATATTTCTAATGATTTACTGAAAGGGATTCTAAATCCCTATATTTATAAGCTATGAATAAATGACCCTATTTGGTAGGTGGGTAGTATACTCCAGTGTAATAAGTGCATTCTAGCCCTTACATCACTCTGTTCACAGTTGTAGTTTTTTGTTAGTGATATTTCATTATATGTCACATGGCAACCTGGCATGGATGAGACCCTTCCCCATTGGTACTTAAAATTAGTCATGACATTATTACATATCATATGGCAACCTACTTGATTTGTTAATGTTACTAATGTAGAGTACTAAGTGAAATTTACCCCCCTACCATCAATTATTTATTCACACAATATTTTATACTGTTCAAAGTTGGACTCCCCTTCTTATAACTCCAGCATATAGGGTGACACTATTTGCATGTCAGGCAGGACTTCATCACAGATAAGTTCACATGCTTAGTATTTCGCTTGCAAGACTACACCATAATGCCACGTCAAGGAATAATATTACACTTTAATAGTTTCCCAATATATTTGGTATATAATTACGAATTCTAATGCATCTTCATATACCCCTATATTCTTTCAAGCATGCTAAAATTCGAATAGTTTCTAGTTTTTAAAGGAAGGAAAAATGGGATTTACTAAATATGGGAAGAATGCAAACCGTTTATCGATGGGTTACTGAATGCAATTTTTGAATGCTTTTGCACTTATGAGAGTGCTAAGAATGAATACATGATGCATGTATATCGATAGAGGCATCTGGGTGTATCACTAGACCCATACAAATACTATGTTCCATCAACGATCGATGTTCTTGTCTCAAAAGAAATAGTCTACAACTCGGGTAGCTCTTTGGGATAGTTTTGGTCTTCCTATTAATGTATTTAATGTCAACCAATATACGTACTTTTTAACACCATTGTAATTTGATGTTGTTTAAATAAACATGTTCCTTCAACAGTTTTTGTTACTGATAAGTTCATTTTTAGGAGTAGTTTCAATTTCAAAAAACTTACAAAATTTAAATCAAACACTATTTTGACTTCATTGCATTTAAATAGGACTTGAAACTAATATAAAAATTACACTACAAAAGTAACAACACAAAATGCACAACAATATTAGAAAACATATCCCTAGACAACCCTCATTTAATCCTCGAGAATATTTACAATGCTGGGTTTAGTGGTGTTGATGTACTGGGTAGTCTTACTTAGCTTGGATACATAAACTTTTTTAACAATCAATATGTTTCTAACATTAATTTTACTCCCGTAATTGCAATCAGGAAGAAGGACCTTGCGATGGATGGCCGCCGAGAGTACTGATTGGATCCATCATCTCGATATTTGTTTGGATGGTTTGGGGTCACGTGAGCTAATTTGCCTCAAATATCGGTAATTCAATTCTTTACCCCCTCAAAGAAACGAATGCCCTGGTAAATGAAAGCTAGGCATTTGTGTTTGCCAAGACGATTGGACGGAAGTGATGGGAGAGATGGAGCAGATCATCTATAACATGAATAAGGGCATCATTATTGTAAGAAAATCAACCTCTCAAGAAATCTCCTCCTCAGAGGTTCTGCTATTTCAAACCACGGTAAGCTCCTCCTTCTTTATCTTCGTTTTTCTTCTTCCTCCTGCATCGATTTTTTTCGGTATGCTCCTTCTTCCATCTGATGTAAATCTTCGTTATTTTAAGCCCGGGTTGGTAAATCTTCAAGCCCCTGATGTATTCAAGCCCCTGACGTATCTTTTTGGGGTATATTTGCATCTACCTGATGTATATTTTGGGAGTATATTTTTTTGTGATAAATATTAGATATGTATATTTCAAACGTTGCGGTAAATATTTCATCGCAAATTTTTTTACCTGATGTATAGTTCAAACGAATGGCCTGGTATTTTTTTGTGGTAAATATTACCTGATTTATATATTTTTTTTCTGTTGGTACATTTGTTTTTCAGAACATTTTTTTAGAAGATGTATATTTTTTAGCATATGTATATTTTAGCAGATGTATAATAGGAGATGTATATGTTGTTTTCCCTTTTTCTTCTTCTTGTTCAATATATTTTTCTTTTTTTTTAAATGTTACTTTTAGTTTAGTTCCCTGTATACTTTAGATGACCCAAAATACTTGTGTTGATCCAGAAACCCTAGGTATATAGTTGCAATGTTAATTTTAGTTGTGGTGGATAATATGATTATAATTTAATTTCGTAAATTATTTGTGCAAATAACAGGTTTGTTTGGAAACAGATTCTTCAGAAAGCCTCTGTTTAGGTATATTACTTTCCATCTATGTATTTGTTTTTTAATGATGCATTTGATTATTAAACATATGAGATCATTTTTCTATGATGTTGGAATTTATAAAAATTATTTTTATCTAATATATAGTTTTGGTGAAAAAGTAGACATTGTTAACTAAAATGGCCATAAAGAATTATTTAAATTTGGTTGGTATAGGATTTTAATCTCTCAATCCCGAACAATGTCTCAAAGCATTTGCGACACCAACGAGGGTTGTTCTGGACCCTGGTGATGCGAGCTATTGTAATTTATTAATATATGAGGATTCATGACCTTCTCATTACTAGGGATCCCCATAGAAACTAGGATTCTAATCGTGAAACTTCATTATATCGTTTAATTAAAATGAATGATCGGGTATGCCACGCACAACTTCGGATGAACATAGCCTCATTCGAAAGACTTTGTACTAGACTACGCACATATGGGTTAGTGAAAATCGATCAGTTAAGGTCGAGGAACAAGTTTCCATGTTCCTTAACACCGTGGGTCATGATGAGCGATATGTTTCCGAGTCGTTGACTTTCTTCAGATCTGGTCAAACCATTTGTTACTACTTCCGTAGAGTTTTACGAGCATGTCTTGAGTTGTCAAATGATTTAGTTACTAATGCCACTTCTTTAAATTCCCCTTACCATAATGGGAAGGACCTACTGTGGTATCATTACTTTGAGGTTAGGATATTTTCATTAATTAATTTGATTTATTTAGCGCATGAGTTTCCCTGTAATAAATTCATTTCCACCGGTTTAGGATGTTGTAGGTGCAATTAATGGTACGCACATATCTACTTTGGTTCCTACTGCTGACCAAGCAAGGTATCGCAATAGGAAAGGGATAATTTCTCAAAATGTTTTGGTCGCATGTACATTTGACATGCGATTCTCCTATGTCCTCGCTAGTTGGGAGGGATCAGCGCATAATGGTCGATTATTTCGAAGTGAGATACAACGTCAAGGTCGTAAGTTGACCATTCTAGTGGGTATGTTGAATCATGAGATTAACTTTCATTGTTGTTTTTAGTTAATATAAAAATAGGCATTAGTAACCTTTATTCTTAAATTATTCGTAGGTAAATACTATCTCGCAGATGCTGGTTTCCCGTTGGTACCTGGTTTTTTTTCCCCATGTCGCAAAAATCGATATCATTGCAGGGACGTTGATGGACAACATCCCGAGAATAGTAAGGAGTTATTTAATTTTAGGCATTCCTCTCTTTGAAATGTAGTGGAGAGATCAATTGGGTTATTGAAAAAAATATTTGCATATCTAAGGCATCAACCATTCCACGCGATTCAAATTCAAGCAAAGATTGTTGTTACTTGTTGTGCCCTTCATAATTTCTTAAGGATTGTTGATGTTGAGGATGAATGTGTGGGGGACGGGGAAAGTGATGTGTAATACCCCGTAATTTTGTTGATTTTTATTTAATGGATTAATTAAATTAAACGAGAATTAATTGGAAATTAATCCGGATTTAAATACTAGCGAGACGTGAGTTGGTATTTAATTATGATGATAATGTTAAATATTACTGAGTATATATGGTAATATATGAGTATTGAAAGTATTAAAATTGTCTAGAGATATAAATACGACAATTTGAGAAATTAAGTTGGGACGCGCGTGTCAGTCGCGTCAGAGATTAATTTAATTTGGTTTAAAAAGGTAAATTATATTTTTATCAATCGTATGGTTATTTTAAGTGTGCCAACGTGTCCGTAAGGGTCGAGATAGTCATAAATCACTAGCCAAGGGTTTAGTTTGGGTCCCGGGGCATTTTTAGGCCAAACCGGTAACCTGGAAGGGTATTTTGGTAATTTTAAAATTAAGGAATTAAGACCCACGAATTTTAGAGTTTAATTATATATTATTAGAAAATCCAGTAAGGCTATTATCATCCAAAAACAAGAGAGTGGGCTACGGGAGTTAGAGAGAAGTTCCAAAAGGGTTTCAAACCAAAACCGCCACCCACCACCATCATTTTAGACGAAATTGTGACCAGAAAGAAGAAAGAACCAGCCTTTGAACACCAGCAACGAATCAGAACATCAAACTTAAGGCAAGTGATTTGGTTTCATTAGTTCAATGAATATTTCCTCTATGTTTAGTTTAGAAATTTATGTCTGCCTTGAAATATTTGATGAAAACCCCAATGAATTTGATGTAAAACTCTAAACTTTGGTTATGAATTATATGTAGATCTATTCTGGATGAATTCAGTACCCCAAATATAACTTTTAATGATTTAAAAACGAATTAAATAGGAGATTTATCAATTTTCTTGAAGAAAATAGAAAACTAGGGGTTTTATTAAAGTTTTGATCCATATAATGCCAATGATTGATGATTAAAAGGTTTTGGAACATTAACAATGATGTATTTTGGTTGTATGATAAGCCTATAACGTTAGATTAGATTTTCATACCCTGTAATGAAGTTTTGGGACATGTTTTGGATTGAAAAACGAAGCAGGCCATAGCCTATCTGGTGTGTTCGATCGATCGATATACCCAGGTCGATCGATCGACCACCATCGATCGATCGATACTCCCAGGTCGATCGATCGACCTTCCCAGAATCAGTTATATTTTTCCTTTGTTGGATTTTAACAAATTTTGACCCTGGAGAATTATTGGTGGGGACTTTGTGAATACTCTTGGATTCAAGGAAGACCAGTAGGCATATTTGTTAGACTTGAATTATAATTAGAAGTAAATTTGGGAATTATATTAAACTTAATAAGGCTCGATGAGTGTGATACTATTTGAGATTGAGAATTGATGAGTAAGTTTTAGATAGTTGGATAACATAAGGTTAATATCAGAAATGAGGATCTTAAAAATAGTGGATTTAAACGTGGGAATAATAGGAGACTTGGTAACCTTTGTGGGTTAGGATTTAGGTACTTGAAACTATGATGTGAGATGTGTCGGCGGTCTATATTATATATTATTTGGAGACTTAAAGATGTACAAATTGGAGTAATGGTATAGGAATATAGTATATACCTTATTTAATATTTTAAGATATCTAAGTGGTGTGATTGCTTAGTATATGGACTTATGTGTATAACATACCTACCATACTTGCTATCACAGGAGGTCGGCTTTCGAACTGGGCCATCTAATCCTTGTGTGCCTACGGGGGGATTTAGATTGGTACCTTAAGGACATAAGGCAGTGAATGACTTATTTGTGAGTTAATAAGTTAGCTGACCATGGGAGCGTAGGTATGTGCGTGACCCATGGGTATGTGAACTATGTTCGCCTCCATTATGTGTGATTGTTTCTTATTGAAACGGTCCTTGAGAGATTTGGAATACGTTGTCCTTATGTACGTGATGTACCGGGATTCGATAGCAGAGTATGTGTGCACCGTAGCTTAGCCCAGGGGTGCCCTTATTGTATATTTATGATGAGATTAATATACTGGAAATTGAAATAGATTTTTTATTAAAGTGTAAATGTGAATACTTGGGACATTTTTAGTAGAGTTAAAAATGGGAAATTCACCTAATAATTATATAAGGTAAATTTGAGAATTAAAAAGGAAGACTCACAGTTTATATTGAAATGTCTGGTATCGACCCTTATATTATATCGTAAAGTCAGGTGGTGAAATAGAATAGAAGTTAGTGACATAACTAGGATGGGTTACTGATACGTTAAGAGTGCACAATTAGTTAAGAGGTGAGGAACTCGTGTGAGTTCACGTAACTAACATGTATTTTATATTCACTGTTTAATGTTATTAAACACTTGCTATATTTTAAACTGTTTTCACCTCGGGCTCTGACCTGTTTGCTTTCAAATCTATTTTCTTGTAAAATCCTTTTAGGTGCCCAACCACAGGGACGCCAAGCTTAGGAGTTCCATTCCAGTGACGTGCTGTAGCTGCTATGGAAGTTACAGGACCTCCATAGTAGACGCCTCCACTTTCTACATTGACTCCATTTTAGATTTCTTCAGTTGTTAGGGCATGTCGCCCCACTTCTTTTAGAGACAATTTTATCATACTCAGTTTATTTCAGTGTTGGAGTTAATTAATTAATTATTCAGACTTTGTAATTGGTTTTATTCAGTATTTGGATTATTCAGAGGAGTGTTCCTCCAGACTCATTTTATTCCATTATTTCTCTATTGCGACTGTGATGTGATTCTGTTACTTTTAGCTCATAATTTAATTTGTTGCATGTTAATCTAAGTAAATTAAAATTGACATCTCACTTTTTAAAATATTAGGTGGCTAGTAATTATTTAAATAAACGTTTTCGACAGTGATGCTATGAACTGAACCAACTTGGCATTTTGTATTAATTTGAATAAAGGAGTAGCTACCCGGTATTTAATTAGTCGGGGTGTCACATGATGATGATGACATTACTCCTCCTCCCCTAAATGTGCCAGAAATGCCAATAAATGAGCATGTAATGTTCACAACTGATAGTGCATGGACCGAGAAAATAAATGAAATGGCTAATTTGATGTGGGAAGGATACGATGCAAATCACGTTGAAAATTTATACTACGATGATTAAGTTCAGGTTTCAATTTTACACTTCGCTTATAATATCCATGTTTTAATATTATAGGTAAGTGGACATTTCAAATATGCCATCATCAAATGAAGGTGAACTTCTCCTTCTACGGTATGAAATAAACAAATGCTCCCGTGGCATTGTATCTAGAGTGAAGGTTACATTAACTAACAAAAACAACAACCAGGGTCGATTGGATAGCAACTACGCAACCTTTTATCAGCATAGCGAACATCCCACATCGAGTGTATCCGTTCAATCGCCACTTCTTGTTGCTGAACCCCATAGTGGCAATGAACATGTCGTTATGTGTACCTTGGTGACTGTGAAAAAACTTCAAGTTATAACAATGTTGCTGCTCGTAGCTTCCAGTATTTTCATTACTTTTATTATAATGTTCGGGGCTTGAAATGGTTTACGTAATGTTGTAATGTTGTAATTTTGATACTAGTATGTTGCTTTTGTTGTAATTTTCAAGGATATTTTCAGAATTTCATATAGATATTATAAGAGTATGTTTATGTCATTATGATTCTCAATTGGTTGTGATCAGTATGGAAATCAGTATGTAAATGGATATACTGAAATGCTTTATCTGATATTTTGTGATGAGTATGTAAATGGTATATTTGATACATACTGAAATGGGTAATTTGATGCTTATGTAAATTGCCAGTATGCTAATTTGATATCAGTATGTAAATGGCCATTGTGATCTCATGCATACTTAATGAATACTGAAATGCTACTGATCTGATTTGGTACTTAATTATTGAGTACTTAATTATTGAAATGCTAATTATGGAATACTGAAATGAATATTGAGTACTTAATTATTAAAATGCTAATTATTGAATACTGATATGTTTTGGTACTTAATTATTGAAATGCATACTTAATTATTAAATACTGATATGCATACTGATTTACTGATATACTGATATACTGAAACTCAGGTCTAAATGTTGTTGCATACTAATATGCATAATATTCCAAACGATATGATGATTTGAATAATGCTACTGATTTGATTTGGTACTTAATTATTGAGTACTTAATTATTGAAATGCTAATTATTGAATACTAATATGCAGACTGCTAATGTCACTGATATGCTACTGATTTGAATAATGATATTGATCTGATGATTTGAATAATGCTACGGATATTCCAAATTATGCTACTAATATTCCAAATGATATGCATACTAGTATGAATACTTTGCAATTTTTTTCTACTGATTATGCTATTGATTTGAATAATGCTACTGATCTGATGATTTAATTAATTCTACTGATATTCCAAATAATGCTACTAATATTATAAATGATATGCATATTGGTATGCTACTGATATTCCAAATAATGCTACTGATGATTTGTATTATTTGCTACTGATTCAGACCTATATAGTGATAATTTGCTACTGATATGCATAATTTGCTGAATTAAATGAGATGGTGCTGGATTAAATGACATGGTCTGAATTATGTATTTTGATGTGGTGCTAAATGTTCTCCTATATCAAGGTGCTAACTAAACATTCATTGTGCTTTGGTAACTGATAACATATATCATGGTGCTAACTAAACATTAATGACCCCATAGATATCAGAAGTGCACATTAACTGAACTGCATAGCTATAGATATCAATCAGATATGCTATATAATATAAATAAGATATGCTATATAAATCAGACATGCTAAATCAGATATCACGGCTACAGAAATGCACATTAACTGAACTGCATAGGTATAAATATCATGGTGCTATATATGTGAATTTGAACTGATGACTCATATTTATATGTTGAACAAAGATGGAGCATATTCGTAATAGCGTCCCATTTCGACCACCAAAACCCAATACAAGTAATGTAGAGCGACCAGTAAACGTGCAATCTTCGCAAGTTGAGGTGAACCTGAAGAAATCGCATTTGTAATGGAGTGAGCTAATGGATGGGTTCCTCATCCATTCCCTTTATGCCCAGGTCCTCATGGGGCGGTAAAGGGTAGACAATGGATTGACTGTCGCATAAATTAAGGTTGTTATAGATACTATCGAAGAAGGATACCATATTCGTGTCACAAAAAAGAATGTGAGATCGAGGTTAAAAACCCTGAAAAAGGAATATGTCGAGTTTCACGAGCCGTTGCAAGTCAGTGGATTCGATTATAACACAAACAGTGGTGGCGTAACTATAGATGCTAGTGCATGGGATGACTATATCGCAGTTAGTACAAATTAATCAATTGACTTGACTTACATATAAAAACCTTTTTATTTATCTACCGACCATATAAGGAATATGTTGAATTGACTTACTATGGTTTTTACAGGGTAAACTAGATGGAGGGAAGATGAGAGGAAGGAAATGTATGTACTATGACGACCTACAAATAATCTTTAGGAATGACACGGCTACAGGTGATAATGCAATATCCGGGCAGATCAGTTCTCACCTATGGATGGTACGGGGATAGAAGATGTGGAGTTTACTCTTGAAGCGTGGATAGACACTAACACTGAAACAACCGCTACGCATGAGATGGACACCCAACCATCGGGTGTCTAGGAGATCGACACCCAACAATCGAGTGGGCACACTGCAAAGCATAAGGGTCAAGGCCCTAATGCAAAGCCTCGTCGTCACCGTGTGAACCCCCAGGAAGAATGTGCTCAAGAGCTGTTAGTCATTACTCAATTGTCGAAGCAGATTACCACCGCAATGGAGCTTCAAGTTGCCATTGACTCTCAAACTCACATTGACTGGCAGGGTATCCTTGAAAGGGTAGTGGGTATGGATATGAACGATGAGAATGTCATGCGGATGATGTCTTTATTTGAGGCAGATAATGGACTAGGTCGAGTGTTTATGGGATTTTTTGACTTTTCATTCTCACGTACATGGGCTTTCAACAAGCTCTGTAATCTACCTTGATCAGATGGTCTATTAATTATTACTTACTATTACGCGTTGCTAATATTATGCTTTGATATTATCCCCACGTATTCCGTTTTGATGCTTTTGGACGTGGGATTATCGGATAGTTATTAGCGCATGTAATATTTTGTTTAAACTTTGCTCTTTTAGGAGTGGTATTAGGTTTGTGTAAACTTTGCTCTAGTAAAGTTTTGGAATGTAATGTTTTTTGGGATTATCAAAGATTGTAACCATCCTTTTATATTATGAACTTGAATATTTAGCATTTCAAAAGCACAAGCCTAATAAATTAACCCATGTGCTTTAACAGTCAAAGTCATTATTAATTCAGTCCCATCAGCTTCAACCACATGTTGCAGAGACATGTGATGCAAAAGTGAAGCCTGATAAATGAACCCATGTGCTTTAACAGTCAAAGTCATTAATAATTCAGTCCCATTTCTTTCAACCACATATTGCAGAGATGCATGTGATTCAAAAGCGCAAGCTTGATAAATGAACCCATGTGCTTTAACAGTCAAAGTCATTACTAATTCAGTCCCATTTCTTTCAACCACATATTATAGAGACGCATGTGATTCAGCAGTGCAAGCCTGATACTAGTATAAAGCAGACGGTAGTTCATTTTATATCACACACTATCAAATGGTAAACCATAGACAGACCGACGATTTTAACCCCAGTAAAGGATGTCTGGATTACTTCAGCCCAAACATGGTAGCCAGAAACAAAGAGCCCATGAAGGTCAAGTGTAAATCTAAAGCATCAACATCATTTGAAGTTGGTCATGTTAAGGATGTTGCACCCATTATGACTAACCCAGGAATCTATGAAGATCCCCACATAGGGAGTTAGTTTGGGAAGAAAAGGGTTTTTGAAAACATGCCTATATGCACATTACATTATTTAGGTGATGTTGGCCATGTGATGAAATGGTTACCTTCAACTAAAGAAAATATACCTTGCGATGATCATTTGAAATTGCCTAGGTTATATAATAGACGTTGCGATTTATAATGCTACTGTAATTGGCATGGTTTACCGATCCCACAAGCAAAATCTGCAAATTATTGTAAAGATCCAACTAAAGACAATGAGAGATGTATCCGTCTACTACAACGAGAAATTGAATAGATGGAAAAAAGATTAATGCGCTGGCATTATAAAAATTTGATAAATACTGAACTCGACGATCCAATTTATGCATCGGATCCGAAACTACCGGACTACAAAATGGATGATTCCTCCATGGATTTTGTACAACATCTACCAAACATGTTGATGGGTGATGAAAATGCATTATGTTGCGATCTGTGGTTGCCCAGGAAACCACAAAGTAATTAAATATGCAACTTTCGTTTCTACGCGTTCATTATTTTTATTATGTCAGTCGTAATGTTTAATTATGAGTTCAAAATTTACTGTTTATTATTATTTTTTTAAATCTCATTACAAAACAACTTTCAACAACCTTATGTCCAAATCAATATGCTCTCATCCATAATAAAGTACATTATTCCAACTTCAATACTTTAATCCAAATCATTTTCCCCCTGATAATCCTGAAAATGAAGATAAAAATAATGATAAGTATTAAAATATATATGATAACAAAAAATTGGACAATTAACAAAATAAGTCAATTTATGTATTGGAAAAACTCTCTATTTCCATGACAAATTTTCGCTATCAAACACCAAAAGTAGGAATATTGTTGTTTTCCAGTAAGCAAATTCTATCTATCAAACACAAAAACTTGGAAATTACAGAATTTGCCAGCATGCAAATTTAATCTATCAAACACTCCAAAATTTTATTTTCTAGGTTAAAATTTTCATGGATAAAATTTGTCAAGGCAAAACTTTCCATTTCGCCTCTATTCCAAGTTTTCTATCAAATAAGGCCTTAGATTTTAGGGCTTCTCACCTAAACAAAAAAAACACTCTCATCCCCCCTCTCACCTAAAACAAAAAAAATTACGCCTCCACCAAATAAAAAACTCAGAGCTCAAACCCTACCTTCTCTCATGCCTCTCACTATTTTCCCCACTCGTTGCCTTGCTCTGCTCCTCCTCAACACGGTATGTATGAAATATATAGTGTATAACACACACACACACACACACACACACACACACACACACACACACACACACACATATATATATATATATATATATATAGAGAGAGAGAGAGAGATAGAGAGAGAGAGAGAGAGAGAGAGAGAGAGAGAGAGAGAGAATGGATCTCATGAGGACCTCTGTTTGCATACCGCTGACGCGGACCAATTTTGATAAAATAGTAAAAAAAATATTTTTGGGCTACTTTTTTTTATATAGTTTTTAAACTTTTCAGTAGGACCATATAAAAAAAATCCGCTCAAAATGATTTTTTTTACTATTTTAAAAAAATCGGTCAAACTCTGTCAGTTTTTAACAACTTAAAAACAACTTAAAAACTGACAAAGTTTGACTAATTTTTTTAAAATAGCAAAAAAATTCATTTTGAGCTGATTATTTTTTTATGGCCCTATTGAAATGTTTAAAAAACATAAAAAAAAAAAAAATCAGCCCCAAAATATTTTTTTTACTATTTTAAAAAAATGGTCCTCAAACTAGGACCTCACTTGATCATTTCCCTATATATATATATATATATATATATATATATATATATCGATCTGAACGTATACATATATACGTTTTATGATTTGAACAATATACATATATAATGGATCATGGATCTAAAGTTTTGTTTCCCATGGAACTGAATAGTATACATGATAATAGATTTTTTATCATGGAAATGAAGTTTTTTGTTTAATTTTTACAGAATTACAAAGTTGCATAGTAATGGATCTGAAGTTTTTTTTCACTATTTAATTTTTACAGAATTACAAAGTTTTTTTTCCAGTTAAGTAAAATCAGTTAAATGATCTGAAGTTTTTTTTTCACTATTTAATTTTTTATTTGGATATGAAATTTTTTTATTCAATGTTTATTTGATTCAGTCTTTAATTATTCTTCACAATTTTTTTATTTCGTTTAACTGATTTTATATATTTTACTACACAATTGAGTTTATATATTTTTATCCTCATTGTTTAATTACTGATCAACTTAACTAATTATATATATATTTGTATGAAAATGGGTAGAATTCAAAGATTATTGCTCAACTGTGTTTATATATACTGCTTAACTGAGTTATATATTTTTTTCCTGCTTATTGTTTAATTACTGCTCAACCGATTTTATATATATTTGGATGAGAATGGATAAGATGCAAAGATTACTGCTCAACTGTTTTTATATTTACACCTTAACTGTTTAATTACTGCTCAACTGATTAATCATTTACTATTTTTTAGTTCTTTATTTGTTATAACTATGGGTGAGACAATTGCATGTTTTGACTAACATAAGTATGTTTTACTATTTTGTTTTAATTGTATTGCAGGGGTATAAACTTACAAAATAGAGCTAGGAGACAATAAAGCAACTCCAAAACAGGTGTCATTTGTTTACTTAATTTGATTGCATGTCAACAATGGATGAAAGTGCTAGAGTAACTGATAAACCCAACCCTGATAAGAATAAGAAAAAAACTAAGATCGACCCAAAATTTGGTTTAGCTGGGCATCACGAAGCTTCGGGAGTTTACGAATATTTTGAAAAATACTTTAGTGAGGGCACAAAAAAATATATGGGCACTTGCGAGTGCAAGTATTGCAATGTAACAATGCTTGCACCATCTTCTAGGGGGAACTCAAAAAGTGTGGTATCATTTACAAAAAAATGTAAAGATTTTCCAGATTATGAAGGAGATAACATGACACAAACCATTATTTCTGTGATAGGATCTCAACCTTCTAAGTGGATATTTGACCAAGATAGATGTCGCAAATCTTTGACAATAATGGTAACTATTGATCAACTACCTTTTAATCATGTGGAAAAGGAAGGATTTGGAAAGTTTTGCCTAGATTTGGGACCTAAATTTCATGTGGTTTGTAGAACAACACTAACTAAGGATTTCTTAATCATGTATCACGAGGAAATAATCAAGTTAAAAGAATACTTTAAGTATTTTAACACACAAGTATGCCTCACCACTGATATGTGGACTTCATTACAAAATCTTGGTTACATGACTTTAACACCTCACTTTATTGATAGAGGTTGGGTTGTTGATAAGAAAATCATCAATCTTCGAGTGATTCTACATCCACATAAGGGTGACGCAATTGCCAAGACAGTGGATAGTTGTTTATTGGAATGGGGTTTAGAAAAGGTAACGACTATCACACTTGACAATGCAAAACATAATGACATGTGTATTGTAAATTTGAAAAAAAGATTAAATAAAAGAAACGCTTTGTTATTGGGGGGGAGGGATTTCTTTCATATTAAATATTTTTCACATGTTATAAACCTTATTGTGAGAGATGGAGTTGAGGAGGTTAAGGACACAATGAAGTGCCTTAAGTAAAGTGTCAAATATGTGCGAAGCGGTCCCTCACGTATGCAACTCTTTAAGAAATGTGTCATGGATGAAATGATAGGAACAAATAAGGTGGCGTGCTTAAATGTTAAGACACGATGGAAATCAACTTACTTAATGATAAATGCAAGGTTGGAGTTTGATAGGGTATTTGATCTTTTAGATGAGGTATACCCCAATTATAAGATTGAGTGTAATGTGAAAGGTATAGGTGCATTGGATGAGAGTGATTGAAGAAAATTAAAATCTTTGCACACTTTTTTAGAAGAATTCTATGAACTTGTAAGGTGTGTGTCGGGTTCACAATATGTCATTTCCAATACATAGTTTGATGAACTAACACAAGTTCAAGACCTTCTCATGGAGAATTTAAATAGTGATGATGAATTATTTCCTGCCCTGGCCATTATAATAGATGCAAAATTTGACAAGTATTGCAATTCTGATTCTCTTAACCCAATCTTGATTATTGCAATAGTGTTGGATCCTCGATATATATTACAATTTGTTGAGTTTTGGTATTCCTCATATTTGGAGACATGTGCCAATTTTTTTAAAGTTGAAAGGTCTTATAAATTGGAAGTGTTTGTGATAAAATTGAAAGATTTAATGAACCAACTTTATAATCACTACAAAATGGGAGAGACACCTTATGTAGATCTTGGTTTTTCTACCCCCATGAAAAAGTTAATGTACCTAAAGACTTCAATCTTAATGAAAAAGTGACCAAAAGACCTAAGGAAAAAGACTTGTTTAAAGGTATTTTAAAGAGAAAGTACTATGTGGAGAATGATGATCGTCATTGATGTTGTTGCTTGGTGGAAAGGTAAATTTTCAACATATCCTGCACTTGTCGTAATGGCTCGTGATGTACTGTCCATTCCCGTGACATCGGTTACTTCCGAATCCGCTTTTAGTACGGTTGATCGGGTCCTTGATCAATTCTAAAGTTCTTTAAATCCTTTTATTCTGAAATGTTTAGTATGCACATAAGATTATTTTAGGAATCATTTACTCCCGTTTTGTTTTGAAGATACAATTGAGGCTCTTGAACCACTTGAAAACAGTATGTTTTCTTTCCAATTTTGTTTCAATAGATACACTCATTTTATATTGAAAATAAATAACTTTTCATTTTGCTCGTTGTCATTATAGTTGTGCTAGAGGAGATGAAAGTTTATCGTTTGGGTCGACTGGTTGAATTTTGGTATTTTTGACATTTACTTTACATTTTACAATTAATATTTATTTTCCATATTCATATTTTGTTTGGTTGGTTAATCATTCTTTTTTTGGGTAAAATAGCAAAATGGGATGCAAATGTTCAATAGAGTGCAAAACGGATTAGATGCTTGGAGTTGGAAGCTTTGTAGCTATTTTGGACTGTTTTAAACTGTTTTCTAACTATTTTAGACTACCTTTAATATTACTTTGTACTAATTATAAGTTGAGAGTGATTTGGACTAATTTGGAACTATTTTTAGGACCATTTTTACTATTTTTAGGACTATATAAATATGACTATTTGTAACAATATTATTCAGACTGTTTTGTATGAAATTTACGTTGGGACTCTTTTGAACTATATTTAGGACTATTTTGTATTTTATCATATTGATATCAATTATAATTACTTTTTAAAAATTGAAGGGTCACAAAAAATTGTTTTACAATTTCAGAATAATTATTTCCAAATATTGAAAGTAATAATAATTCAAAGTAACTTGGAATTTTTGAAATGTCATGTATGGACTAATTTCTGAAAATGAACCCCATTATAATAAAAAAATATACAGTTACAATTTTTTTAAATAGGGTGTGACACCCCGCCTAATTAAATACCGGGCGATCATTCCTTTATTAAATTAACATCAAGGTGAACAGTTGGTTCATTCTTAGCATCACTGTCGCAAATGAAAATCTTTTCCAATTTAAACACCCTAATTAATTAAGCTAAGTGTCAAAACCATTTGAAACCCTTATTTTCATTTTATTAAATTCAATTATAAACCTTTAACCAATAACCTTTTAAGAGTCACACATTTAGTATAGAATGAAAATGAACATTCAAGAGTTTAACCATCAATAATAAATCCCAACATTTAAAATACTAAAAGGGAAATATCCTGACAGTAATAAATCCCAAAGTAAAGATACTGAAAGTAAAAGAATTACAATCTCTGACAATAACCACTAAATAATGGGAAAATGACTACACATGCCCCCACTGGATAAACTGAACTAGAAGTAGAGTCAATAATGAGGTCGTCTAAGAAATGGCCTGTAACTCCCACAAAAGCTACAACGCGTTCCATCAAAAGAATCCTAAGCAAGTCGCCCTTGTGGCTGGGCACCTGTAATACATACATACATACATACATACATATATATCTATATATATATATATATATATATATATATATATATATATATATATATACACACACAAGAGAAGAGATACAGCAAACGGGTCAGAGCCCGAATGTAAAACAGTTTTAAAAATAGTTTAGCAAGTATTTAAAATGCTTACCAGCTAATGCAACAGTCATATTAGTATGCGACACTCTCTTGAGAATTCTCACCTCTCATCTAGTGTGCATGTCTATCGTACTAATGAACCCCATATATCTCTCTAACTTATTCTCCATAAGTTTTAACACGCGAAATTAAGGTTATGTTGTTCACTTTAAGAAAATCTATCTCTTCAAGATTTCTTACGTTATTTAGAATAATACCATATTGTTATAACGTTTCCGAATACTTACAGTGAAGTTGATGAATTTCATACTTTACTTAACTACTATTTTACTCAGTAGAAAGTTCTCATATAGATACACGTATATATATATTAATTACTCGTACAATATATATATATATATATATATATATATATATATATATATATATATATATATATATACAAACAGTACAAACAACACCCCACATAAAATCTATGGTGCTAGGCCTCCATAAATAAGTATATATATACCCATCACTTATAAATTATATATATACTAATGGCACCCCACATAAAAACTATGGTGCTGGCATACTCTGCTACAAGTCCTTGTATCACACATACTTAGGGAAATGCTAGTTCAGAATCACTCTCGAACTGCATTAACACAAACACATACAACTGGAGGCGAAGCATAGTTCCAAGTCCAAGAGGTCAGCACATACCCACGCGTCTCTTAGGACCGTCTGAACTATCAATCAGATAGCCTGTACCTGGGAATCTTATGCTCTCGGGTACAAGTAAATATCCCCCATAAAGGTCCCATCGAGATAAGACTGTCCTAGTGCGGAAATCCCCGTGATAGCAAGTAGCCCGGGTACGATTTTTTACACACAAGAAATAATATATGCACGATCACACTGTCATATATAATATATGTATTCACATCCACATTATTAAATAAGGTACTCTCACGACCCATAATTATCATTATCCGTTATTACACATTATACTCGATTATTTCATATAACGGACTCATGTAATACCCCGTATTTTTCTGCTATATTAATTTGGGAATTTATTAAATTTAATGTGAATGATTTATTTAATAAAAATCCGGAAATTAATTATGTTATAATTATTAAAGTGACGAGAGTTAGTAATTATGGGAAATTGGTTGAATATTACTTATGAGCAAAGTAATATATTATATTTATTATATTGAATGTCCTGAGTGAATTAAATGACGATTTCGGAAATTTAAGTCGGAACGTGCCCGTGTCACGTCGGGACAAATTTTGTTAAATAAAAAGTGAATATTTTATAAGTTGCCCGTATGGTCATTTTGAGTCCGCCAACGCGTTCGGTAGGGTCGAGATAGTAAGAAAAGTGTACCCGGGGGTGTAGTTTGGGTCTCGGGGCATTTTTAGGCCTAATTAGTACCCCGGGAGGGCATTTTAGTCATTTTACATAATTGGGTAATTAAACCCACGAATTTCAGCAACCTATATCAGCCAACTAGGTTAGTCTTTTAGGGTTAGAATATCCAGAAATCAAGTGACGGCCATTGGAGAAGAGAGGAGAGAGCTCCAAGGCAATTCAAGGCCAAAAAGTCACCGGTTTGCACCGCCGCCACCACCACCGCGTAGATCGCGAGACGAGGAACGCAGCCATACCAAAATCAGCCGTGAATCAGAATACCAAAAATCCCAGGCAAGTGTTTAACTTGCGTATTTCGTTAATGCAATCTTCATATTGGTTTAGGATTGACTAGAGATGATAAATATGGAAGAACACCCAATTTGTGTTAGGAAAATGCATGTAGAAATGATTTATATGAAATTCTGGAATCCTTGCCATGTAGAGGAATATAACCCACGAATTTTTGATGATATATTAGAAGGAAATTTTGGTAAAAACAGATTTGAACCTTGATTAAGAAAAACTCTAGGGTTATTGATGATTAGATGGAGTTTTGGGTTAATTATCCATGTTTAATGTTAGATATACGCATGCTTTACGTTGAAAACATCTGGTATAACGTTATAATGATAGTAGTAGGATTCTTGGGACGTTTAGAATGGAAAAACATGGTTTTGGATGAAGAAATTTGGTAAAACCCGTAACTGCATTTCTGCAGAATTTTCGCAGACCTGCTTGATCGATCGATCGAGCCTAGAGCTTCGATCGATCGAGCCCCAGACCTCGATCGATCGAACCCTCTTGGCAGACTCTTATTTTCCTTGTTAACTTAGTCGAATTGAATTTATCGTGAAATAATTCTTGGGTATCCTTAATGAAATGTTTTGGGAGATAGGAAAGACCAGTAGGACATTTAAATAAGTGTTGAGAACTTTATTATAAGATTAGAATCTTATTTTTGGGATAATTGTATAATGAACTATGAAACTACGTAATTCAAGTGAGAGAATGCGGCGAATATCTACGATAGTGAATAGAAGTATACCTACTGAATTTTCCTACTTGGAAGGATAGAGTCAACGAATGTCACGTATTAAGTGAGAAAACCCTTCGAGTTAAGGTTAGAGATGAAACCTTATACGTAATACTAATAATGTGAAATGTAGAATAAATGGTATAATTATGGGTGACGAGAAGAACCTATATTAATATGATAAAGTGGTATATTTATATGATTGTGTGTGCAAATATTATATACTTGTGAAAAATCATGCCCACGCTACTTGCTATCCCTGAGGTTACCGCGCTGGGACAAGTCTTATCTCGATGGGACCTTTATGGGGGATATTGACTTGTACCCTAGAAGATAGATATCCTTGGTACAGGCTATCGATGTGATAGTTCATACGGTCCTAAGAGACGCAGGCATGTGCCATCCTCTTAGAGACTTGGAATCTATACTTCGCCTCAATATTGTTTGTGTATTCATGTTAATACAATTCGAGAGTGATTCCGATTGTATTCCCCTTAATATGAGTGATATGGGGTTCTGGATAGTAGAGTATGCACGCACCATAATTTTATGAGGGGTGCTGTTATTTTATATATATTATACGAGTAGTTAATATATATATGAGATTTTGAAATTTGAAACTGCTTACTGTGATTTGATAAGTAGGACTTGGCTGATGACTCAGATAGTGAATAGCTGTTTCGTGAAAGTATAATATGTAACTGAGAAACTTTATAAATTAATAAAAGCTAAAACGAGAATTTGCTACTAATCTGGAAGTAACCTTTTTAAATAAAATATTGTTTGGTTTTGAAATCTTATGAGTAAGTTAAGATACGCTAAATTATTGGAAAAAGGTTAGTATGATAAAATTTTTAAGAAACTGTTGGGAAGGTTAGTGCGATAGGTGTGCACATTAGAAGAGAGGTGAGTATTTCTCAAGAGAGTGATGCACTAATATGTTGTTGCATTGGCCTGTATCAATTTAAATACTTGCTAAACGTATTTTAAAATCAAACACACTTTCGGGCTCTGACCCGTTTCTTTTTCTCTCTCTCTCTCTCTCTTGTATATATATGTATATATTTCAGGTGCCCAGCCACAGGGGCGTCTTGCTTAGGATCCCTTGAGAGGAACGTGCTGCAGCTTAGGTGGGAGTTGCAGGTCACTTGCGTAGACGGCTTCTTTTATTGACTCTACTTCTAGTATTCTCATTTATTGGGCATGTGTCGCCCTTTCCATTATTTCATTGTTGTTGGGACATTTATATTTCAGTTATTTCCAGTATTGTTCTATGGGATTTATTCAGTTTGGATTTGTGATTTTAGTTTTCATATGTTGACATTCGATTGTCGAATGTATTATATTATTTGGTTTACTGTGGTGTGATTCTTAATTGTAGAAATGTTGTTTTTAAATAAATAAATCTTTTTCTTTAATTAAAATTTGGAAAGTATGTATGAAAATGGTTTTGACACTTAGCTTAATTATTTAGGGTGTTAAATTGGAAAATTTATTTTTATCGACAGTGATGCTGAGAATGAACCAACTGTTTACCTTGATTTAATTTAATAAAGGAGTGATCGCCCGGTATTTAATTAGGCGGGGTGTCACAACTCATTAATTTTATTCTCGTAAATAAATCATTTGAAACTCACTTCTCGGCTCTCGAAGTATTGCCTTTACTTAAGTATAATTTCAGTAGGCCCTCACTTGCCTTCTACTCCAACTTCCCAGACATTTAGATTATTAAAATCAACGCACGTATGATTTTCTAAGTATGAATATCTCCCCGTTTACCCCTTTATTTCGCTTTATATTAAAGTCCCACTTAACGGGGTTTATCTTGACCCTACTAGTCCTCTCTATGTTCTATTATGTTCTAGCAACCCTAATCAAGGTTTTCTACGTATAAAATCGGATTAAGCTGACACGATCAAAAAGTGCAGTTTTCCAGGAGGGGTCGATCGATCGATGAAAGGGGGTTGATCGATCGATCCATCGATCGATCGATGCTCTGGGCTCGATTGATCGATCAAGCAGTTATGCAGATTCTGCAGAAAACCTAGTTACGTTATTCTCACCCCAAACTCCTCCAAATCATCATGCTACAGTCCCAAACTCCCAACCAATTATACTATAAGTGTTGTATACCCATATAAACAATATCCTACGTAACACATGCGAATTTTCATCATCTATAACACGATAAAAGGGCAAAAATCTTTATAAGTCTCAAGAACCCTAATTTTTTCCTTTAACTTAGTTTCTTCCATTCTTTTCCAGATTTTTTATCACTAATACCATGGAAATTCGTGGCTCAACCTCTACATGTGAAATGGATTTCTAGAAATGTGATCTCTACCTCTACAACATGCAATTTTTGTCTTCAATTAACATTTTTCTTCAAGAACACTAATTTTAATCAACCTAAGACTAATATAAAAGGATGCATTAACTTGATAAAAGCAAGATAGATACTTTCCTGGAAATTTAGTCTCTGATTTGTGGAAAAATTTGGTGTGGTTGCGTTCCCCGTCGCGCGATCTACGCGTTGGTGGTGGTGGCGATGCAACCGGGTGAATTTTCGGCCTAGAACACCTTGGCAAGCTCTCTCCTTTCCTCTCCTATGGCCGTCATCAGTATTAGATTGTGTTAACCCTAGAAGATAACATTTGACATCTGATATAACCCTTGCAAATTCGTGGGTTTAATTACCCATAATTACAAAATGTCCAAAACGCCCTCCCGGAGTGGTAATTAAGCCTAAAAATGCCCCGAGACCCAAACTAAACCCCCGGGTACACTTTTATGATTATTTCGACCCTTTCGTACACTTTGACGCACTCAAAACGACCATATGAGCAACTTATAATTTATTCACTTTTATTAATCAATATTTAGTCCCGACACGACACAGGCGCGTCCCGATTTAAATTTCTAGAATTGCCATTTCATTCACACATGACAATGTTATAAAATAAAACTCATATATTACTATACTCATCCAGTAACATTCAACAAATAACGAATTTCCAATAATTACTAACTCTCGTCACGCTAGTAAATATTAAAAACAACATTCTGGATTAAAATTAAATTAATTTATCTCAATTAAATTTAATAAATCCCTAAATTTAAAAGCCATAAAAATACGGGGTATTACATACTCCCCCCCTAATAACGGAATTTCGTCCCAAAATTCGAAAAATAAGGCCTACCAGGTAGCACAATTCTGGATATCCTTGTCTGTACGCAAACTATCTACATAGTACGGCGTTCAATCACTATAGTCCTTTCCTCATAATAAGTTTGTTTAACATTCTCATTGGAGACACATCACATGGTGCTCCCAACCGACAACATTCGCATAGGTCACGCCTATACGTTATAAATTTCCATTATCTCACTATTTCTGGGAGGCCGCACCTCACCACATGACAACTACCCGAATTTATTTATATACAAAACTCCCATTCTGAGAAAAGCATACAAACATTTGACCACTCTTTTTTGCCTAAAACAGTCGTGGAATTTCACCATAGTTATCAGATATTTTCTCGTCCGATCTAAAAATTCTGATTATCTAGTCACCTCTAAACATATGGAAGGAGAATAGTCGAGGTTCTTCCACCCCAAAACTTTAATAAGCACCTCGTATGCGACAAACAGGTGCGAGTGCTGCTACAGAGCACTCCTGAAATCATTGTTCCAAGATTCCAAAACTTCCTTCACGTGGATCCACTAATTTTAATCGCCGTGCGCCTATTCCCTGGCTAAGGGTTATACATCCTACTCGAAATGAAACCTTCTCTTAGGTGGTCTCTGAAATCCCATATCAAAGGTGGGATTTACAAATCTCATCCCGATTCAGAAATTAATACTGCGTCGGACCATGCACTGGCGCGATCCTTCCTTTCAAAGGAAGTCTGGGTCACACTAGTTAATATTTCAAACCACCCCACATGAACCCTTGATCTTGTTTTGAGGATGGTAACCCATCCAAGAACTTTACCGACCTCTTCCGATTTTAAGAATTGCCGATAAACACTAAATTCTTTGGTTGATTCTCCTCTTTCAACCAAACCTTACCTATGGGCGGTGCATGTAGAGACTACTCACTACGTCCCGCTAAACATCGATTTTCCCTTGAAATGTCTCACATTAAGTGACACGTAACACTCCCCTTCCTTCCTTGGTGTATGCCGAAAGTTCCGACCCATGCTCTTTTCTCCACGAAGCGCACTTCTAGATCTCTTACGCCATACTAACATCATCACCCTTTGTATGTGCAAGTCGCTCTCACACTTGGCTACTAATAACTCCGCTCCGAGTGTTTTTCATAAAAAAATAAATTCTGCTCCATTCAAGGAATACCCCTTCTTGAATGGCTTCCCACAGCCTTCCAATCAAATTAGGGTGTGCTATTCTAATTGCACACTTATGTATGGATTATTGCTCCTCATGTGACGTTTAATCCACTCCATCACTTCCACTTCATTATACTAGTCCCACAAACATATATTTCACACTTCTATTACTACGTCCCTTTGACTCGGACGATTTTTAACTGCAGCTAACCAAGATGCCCACATTTTACAACACCCCGACCGCTTTAGGAGAGCGAACGGCGTGCTACTCATCAGTGAAACTAACTAAATCCAATAAAGTATAAGGAATAGGGCATTCAAATCCCATGACCATAAAAGAGGAATAACAAATCTCAACCTCTTCAGATAAGTACGATAATTTTCCCCAAATAGGTACAATAACCAAAATAAATCACTAACGCTCTATTCATCAAAATAATTACAAGTCATCTCTTTTGTATAATAAAGTTCTTTCCAGATAATCCATTCTAAAAATCATTACAACTCTTTATTCACCTTGTATTCTGAACGCGGTTACGACATTTGGGTACCCTCAATCACCCTAGAAATCAAAATTTTTAACTCCTCCTTATCATTGTTCCACCCATCAACTCGTGGGGATAAGTTCAATGCTTTCTTACCACACAATCCGGCTCCAGTGGCTTTACCAACTTACATATGTAATTATTTGATCTTATTTCGACCAGGGTACCGAACTCGTGGAATAGTGACCAAACGTCTCCCCATTTCTAACCTTACGCTAAGTTTCATGCGTGGGATGTCTCGCAAAGCGAAATCCAAACAAGGAACCCCCCGATACACTACTACCTAGCATTGTCGGTTATCGAAATCCGTTAGGTCCCCCGTCCATAGCATGTACCCCTTTATTCCTTCCCTTGATGGAAAAGTTACAATTCCTCCCGTAATTATGCTTAATAGAGAACGTTTCACCAGTTTCACTATCGTCCCGTATTGGTTGATGGTAATTGCATTCCATAAACCTCGAATACATACGATCGGAATTCTCTAAATTCCTTTCCCTAATAATAGGGGTATACTCTTAACTCCCACATCTCTAGAAGATAGATATAACACTGCACTCTTCCTATCACTAAGTGCGAAGTGCTAAACATAATATTGAGTCGAGTATTTTCGCTCAACGGTAAATCTCGATACATACTGAATCATACTGACAAAGTTTATACATACATTGGCATCGAATATCTCGAGCCCACTATCTCCTCCTAAGTCTCTAGGATAGATAATGTAAGTGCGAGTCCAACCTTCTTACAGGTAAAGCCTCGTCAAAACAAAACATGCTGCGCTAATGCAACTACTCCGATAGCCTTGCAATAAATGCCCACTATCGTACTAACCATTTCTATAATATTTTAACAAAGATAATATCATGCTCGCATATCGCATCACTACAACGAGTAACTTCAATAAAGTACATAACACTGTTAATATACTCATTCAGCCTCCGCGGATAGCACTAAAGAAAAATCCCGCTACACTAGGGAAAAAATATCCACATAATAATAACGTTTATAATTATATGCATTAAACTCGTCTCACATGCTAATCTAGCAATGAACAAAATATCGTGACTCGTTCGTGTCACATAAATACGCCGCATCCTCTGAGGATACAACTTATACTTCTACCTTGTCAATCGTCTTGACTGCGCAAATGGTTTCCGGACGTAACACGTCTACTCAAACCAAACAAAATTATTTTAATCGTTGTCTTTTACTAGGCACCGTATTCTTCTCCTTTTACTCACTTCGGAACATATTATCGCGAGCGATCTCACTCCCCACAAATCACCTCAACACATAATCCACTTATCACCTGTCCTACTAACCAGGTTAGGACTGTCCTTCTCTCGGACTTTAGTAGACTTGATTCCTGTTAGCTACCTCGGTTATACCCTTAGTCTTTTAGGCCCTAAAGAACATGTCACTGTTTATAATCGTACTTACTAAATTTACCATCACTTGGTAAGAATTCAACTATTCGAATCATTTAAATGGGTCCCTTGATGTGTATCCACATCCCTTTTTGGTTCTATACCACAACCGTTGTATTCAGTCTTATTCTTGACTAAATTCTTTGATTCTTTTAGCTCCCCCCACAAAGAAGCGCTATCATCTATATTGACAAAATATGACATTGTCAACATCTGAATCGGCCGTCCATCAGAATTTCTTCTTTGAGTGTTATCAACTATTATTACGAGTCGATCTCCTACTTGGAGTCGTTTCCTCCACTTGTATCTACGTCTCGGGATACAAAATTCGCTAACGGTTAAGATTCATATTCACAAATGGACTTCTGTCACGCCCTCCTGTGATGAGTTCAGGACAACGTTCACTTCTAATCCTGAACATCTGACGAAGGAACATACGGTCAGCACTGTACCTAAGGTTCTTTTATAGACATAGCATTCCACTTCTAAAATTGTGATTGTCTCCCATCATATAACTTCGTTTCGACAACCAAGAAAAATTTTCTCTAAATTTTAACTTTCGGTTAGCCACGCTCCGTCCTATATCGAAACCTTTGGATACTTTACCTCCTTTGGTAAACACACACAATTTCCGCGTTTTTAGAATTTCCCACTGACAGTTATCTACACGTTTTTGTAATACGTTGGGTGAGTTTACCCATCGCACCCCATTCGACTATAGCAGCATTTTGGAAATCATAGCTGCGCCTTAGTCACCTTTCTAGTCTTGGCTTCTCGTGCCCTAATGGAGGTGACCTCGACTATGGTCATCATCCTCGAATATATTTTACCACCTCAACTGAGCCTTGCCCCTTGATATCCACTTAACGGTCCTCTTCTGACATCCGTCATTGCTCGGCACACGTACACATCCGAACGAAATTAGGATTCACTAATGTATATACGTCATAGCAGGAGAACGAAATCTCGCCAATGAAATCGACAATCCTAAACATAGGGCTCTATATCAAACAAGCAACGCTGAAAGCATAATAAGCCGTACAGATCCTAAAGGACACTAGAACCTGATGCTCTGATACCACTTGTGACACCCCGCCTAATTAAATACCGGGCGATCATTCCTTTATTAAATTAACATCAAGGTGAACAGTTGGTTCATTCTTAGCATCACTGTCGCAAATGAAAATCTTTTCCAATTTAAACACCCTAATTAATTAAGCTAAGTGTCAAAACCATTTGAAACCCTTATTTTCATTTTATTAAATTCAGTTATAAACCTTTAACCAATAACCTTTTAAGAGTCACACATTTAGTATAGAATGAAAATGAACATTCAAGAGTTTAACCATCAATAATAAATCCCAACATTTAAAACACTAAAAGGGAAACATCCTGACAGTAATAAATTCCAAAGTAAAGATACTGAAAGTAAAAGAATTACAATCTCTGACAATAACCACTAAATAATGGGAAAATGACTACACATGCCCCCACTGGATAAACTGAACTAGAAGTAGAGTCAATAATGAGGTCGTCTAAGCAATGGCCTGTAACTCCCACAAAAGCTACAACGCGTTCCATCAAAAGAATCCTAAGCAAGTCACCCCTGTGGTTGGGCACCTGTAATACATACATACATACATACATACATACATATATATATATATATATATATATATATACACACACAAGAGAAGAGATACAGCAAACGGGTCAGAGCCCGAATGTAAAACAGTTTTAAAAATAGTTTAGCAAGTATTTAAAATGCTTACCAGCTAATGCAACAGTCATATTAGTATGCGACACTCTCTTGAGAATTCTCACCTCTCATCTAGTGTGCACGTCTATCGTACTAATGAACCCCATATATCTTTCTAAATTATTCTCCATAAGTTTTAAAACGTGAAATTAAGGTTATGTTGTTCACTTTAAGAAAATCTATCTCTTCAAGATTTCTTACGTGATTTAGAATAATACCGTATTGTTATAACGTTTCCGAATACTTACAGTGAAGTTGTTGAATTTCATACTTTACTTAACTACTATTTTACTCAGTAGAAAGTTCTCATATAGATACACGTATACATATATATTAATTACTCGTACAATATATATATATATACAAATAGCACCCCACATAACATCTATGGTGCTAGGCCTCCATAAATAAGTATATATATAACAATCACTCATAAATTATATATATACTAATGGCACTCCACATAAAAACTATGGTGCTGGCATACTCTGCTATCAAGTCCCTGTATCACACATACTTAGGGAAATGCTAGTTCGGAATCACTCTCGAACTGCATTAACACAAACACATACAACTGGAGGTGAAGCATAGTTCCAAGTCCAAGAGGTCAGCACATACCCACGCGTCTCTTAGGACCGTCTGAACTATCAATCAGATAGCCTGTACCTAGGAATCTTATTCTCTCGGGTACAAGTCAATATCCCCCATAAAGGTCCCATCGAGATAAGACTGTCCAAGCGCGGAAACCCCCGTGATAGCAAGTAGCCCGTGTACGATTTTTTACACACAAGAAATAATATATGCACGACCACACTGTCATACATAATATATGTATTCACATCCACATTATTAAATTAGGTACTCTCACGATCCATAATTATCATTATCCGTTATTACACATTCTACTCGATTATTTCATATAACGGACTCGTTCATTTTATTCTCGTAAATAAATCATTTGAAACTCACTTCTCGTCTCTCGAAGTATTGCCTTTACTTAAGTATAATATCAGTAGGCCATCACTTGCCTTCTACTCCAACTTCCCAGACATTTAGATTATTAAAATCAACACACGTATGATTTTCTAAGTATGAATATCTCCCCGTTTACCCCTTTATTTCGCTTCATATTAAAGTCCCACTTAATGGGGTTTATCTTGACCCTACTGGTCCTCTCTATGTTCTATTATGTTCTAGCAACTCTAATCAAGGTTTTCTACATATAAAATTGAATTAAGCTAACACGAGCAAAAAGTACAGTTTTCCCAGAGGGGTCGATCGATCGATGAAAAGGGGTCGATCGATCGATCCATCGATCGATCGATGCTCTGGGCTCAATCGATCGATCAAGCAGTTATGCAGATTCTGCAGAAAACCTGTTACGTTATTCTCACCCCAAACTCCTCCAAATCATCATGCTACAGTCCCAAACTCCCAACCAATTATACTATAAGTGTTGTATACCCCTATAAACAATATCCTACGTAACACATGCGAATTTTCATCATCTATAACACGATAAAAGGGCAAAAATCTTTATAAGTCTCAAGAACCCTAATTTTTTCCTTTAACTTAGTTTCTTCCATTCTTTTCCAGATTTTTTATCACTAATACCATGGAAATTCGTGGTTCAACCTCTACATGTGAAATGGATTTCCAGAAATGTGATCTCTACCTCTACAACATGCAATTTTTGTCTTCAATTAATATTTTTCTTCAAGAACGCTAATTTTAATCAACCTAAGACTAATATAAAAGGATGCATTAACTTGATAAAAGCAAGATAGATACTTGCCTGGAAATTTAGTCTCTGATTTGTGGAAAAATTTGGTGTGGTTGCGTTCCCCGTCGCGCGATCTACGCGTTGGTGGTGGTGGCGGTGCAACCGGGTGAATTTTCGGCCTAGAACACCTTGGCAAGCTCTCTCCTTTCCTCTCCTATGGACGTCATTAGTATTAGATTGTGTTAACCCTAGAAGATAACATTTGACATCTGATATAACCCTTGCAAATTCGTGGGTTTAATTACCCATAATTACAAAATGTCCAAAACGCCCTCCCGGGGTGGTAATTAAGCCTAAAAACGCCCCGAGACCCAAACTAAACCCCTGGGTACACTTTTCTGATTATTTCGACCTTTTCGTACACTTTGGCGCACTCAAAACGACCATACGAGCAACTTATAATTTATTCACTTTTATTAATCAACATTTAGTCCCGACACGACACAGGCGCGTCCCGACTTAAATTTCCAGAATTGCCATTTCATTCACACATGACAATGTTATAAAATAAAACTCATATATTACTATACTCATTCAGTAACATTCAACAAATAACAAATTTCCAATAATTACTAACTCTCGTCACGCTAGTAAATATTAAAAACAACATTCCGGATTAAAATTAAATTAAGTTATCTCAATTAAATTTAATAAATCCCTAAATTTAAAATCCATAAAAATACGGGGTATTACATAGGGCAGTCATTATTTTCTAGATTTTTTGACCACATTCTGATTTTTTTAATCATTGTTACTGTTTGGATTTTTTTCCAAAAAATTACCGAATTTCTTAATTCTGCCAAAAATTATTATTTTTTCGATTTTGTCCAAAATTCCAAAATCGAAAAAAAATCAATTCCAAAAAAATTGGAATCGGCTTCGGCACGCCATTTTTTTTGCCGAATTTTTTTGAAATATTTTCGAAGCATGTTTTTTCAATCCAATCTGATCGAAACACATCCCTATCATTGGTGGAGGAACTCTTTCACCGGGGGAGGGGAAACTATTGCTTTTCTAGCGTCCTTCAATCTCAACGCCTTCTGCACCTTCCATGTTAGTCCTGGAATACTACGATCAAAGTATTCATTTCTCCTTCCGGATAACTGCTCATTGTAACGTTAGAAGGTTTCATTCGTAGGTGGTGCTTTCTCCTACTACTTTCCCCTCTTGTTTGATATATCTCCCATATATATATCTTCCTAATCTAATATTGATGAAAATATGCTCAAGAGATGATCGAGCTTATATGTAACACCCCGGTCTGGATTTATGGGTTACCCATGGCCAGCGTGATACGACTGAAGTGTTAGGTGTGGAGTGCAATGAAACAACCCATATAATGTTGCTAATCCAGTTTTATTCAATTACCATTTCATTTGTTTCGCATGCGATTCCAATTTACACAAAGAATGTGAGGGACCTATGGGAAGCGTCCCCAAAATTCAAGCACAGAGAGCTACTAACGTAAAAGTAAAAAGTATACTTACTTGTACAACGCTCTCAAAATACGGAATGACACCCAACTTGCCATAATAAAGACGAGGGAATGAGATGAATGCCCAATGGGAAAAATACAACAATGCAATATATAATCGAACGGGAAAAAAGACACTATAACACGTTATATCCACACGCACATGCAACTAATTCATATGTATATATGCATACCAATATATACTTTGTGCATGAAACCGCTTTTATTCCAAAAACGTTACTTATCTCGATTAATTCGCCTTAATCTTATAAAGAACCCCTCTTTACTTTATATCTTGATTTAGCACACTCGGTATAATACTTTAAATAAATACTCTTTGTTTATGAATAAACATTTCTTTCACTGAATTATCTTTTTACTCATACCCAATTTACCTTAGTATTTTCCTTGAAAATTATCTTTCAACACATGCAAGCACCGTGTTAGAAAATACTTGTTTTTCTTTGAATTGTTTTTCATGAATACACTCTCATGTCAATTGTGGGTTAAACCCCTTTAGGTTGATTACTTTCCCATTTGAACATTTCACTTTACCACTCTTTATACTTCATGGACATTAGTCAATTTTCTTAGATTCTTGTCCACGTTATCCTTTAACCGCAACATTTATTGGTTTCATTCCAGTTAGGTTGTCTTTTCTTATATTCTCCACACAACCCATTTCTTGACATGGTTCACTTTTCATTATTATTTTCTTGGAATCTTCCAAATATCTGCATACTTTAACGGGCTCCACACCACCAACTATGCTACCATATGCTCTGGTCAGTGATTTTGGGTCTTTTACCCCAGGGATCTGGACCCTCCTTACTTATCCCGGTGTCATCCAAGTCCATATTAATGTGTTTTAACATTTATCAAATACCACATTATCCACTTTTACCGACCGAAGCCAAAATCTGGAGATTTCGCCCTACCTTGTGTTACACTTTGAAAATCATTATTTCTTGTCCTTTTTACACTTGCATTGATTTTATCCCCAAATCACTTTCATTTAGGACTACTTGTGTAACACAGTCTTTTCAATATTTTTATATCAGAAAAATGTTCCATTTTATGTAAAATTACCATTTTTCCCATTTATTTCCAAACTTTTCTTTTCTTCTATTTTCACAAGTCTTATTTTCTCCAAAAACATTTTTATGTTATATACACCAACTTCTCCCACGTTTTTAACTCGCTAACACTTGCTTTAACACTTTAGAGTTACATGCTTTACAAGTTGTAAATCTCTTCATTTCATAACTTTATTTCTCTAAGAATTTGTTGAACATTTAAAGACTACTTTACAAGAAAAATATCATTTTCCTTTATTAATACATGTAGTCTTAGGACCATACACTTATCACATTTTCAACACTTATTCACACACTTTAAGGGATGAAAATTTTATTTTATTTATTACAAGATAAACTCATTAAAACCTCCATTAAACTTGTTTATATTCCTATCATTAAAATACTACAAGTTTATACACACGGTAAGAGGAATTTTAAGTTCAAAAATCCAAGAAAATGAGTTTAACTCGTGATTTATTCAAGAAATTTCATAATGTTTGAAACAACATTATTTTCAAGACTAAAGACATTTTTTTCCCTTTAAAGCTTGAATAAATGCCCATCTTTATGAAAATACCAAATTTACAAGAAAACTTTGAATATTTGGTCATAAAATATCTTTAACTAGATAAATATTATTTTCAAAACATTTTATTACATAAAGTGTTTAACCCCAAGTTTTCTTGAAATGAATCATTTTTCTCAACATATAAAATTTATTTATATGCCATTTTTCACAAAACCACAAAAAAACCCCTCTTAAATCATTCATGCATCCTACTCTTACAAACTTTAACAATAAAACCAATACTATGGATAAATAGAGTTCTTAAATTAAGAGTAGAGTTAAATGTAGAAGAAGATGATAGCCTCCCTCCTCTTAAAGTGGCCTTAAAGAGGTTGACTAAGTCCACTAAGCTTGTCCCAATGAAATCTCTAAGAAAGACCCCCTTCAAACTCCATTACTCTTATAACAACAACTGCATGAATTTACATCTTGACTAATAAATGGTGTGGGTGGATTTTATAGTATTAAATATGGTGGAATATAAGGTGAATATGTTGGTATAGGGTGGGGAGGCTATGGTGCTAGGGTGGTAAGAGGTGGTTGGTGGTGGGGAAGCTCTCAAAACTAGAGAAAGATAGAGGAAAATGGATAAAATGAGCCCCAAATGGCCCGACATTCCTTGAATAACCCATAACTCTTTAGGGAAAAATCCCAAAAATGTCCCCAAACCCTATTGACGAGTTGATATTCTAATGTATGAGCGTGATACGTGTCTTCATCCATCGGTCCACATTTTAAGAGCATTTTTTAACTACATAAATCAATTTTTGAACGTCTCGTTCGAACGAGAATACCATTTCGTTCGAACCAGGTTGAAACTTGTTCAAATAAGAAGGATATCTTGATTGACCTGCTTCGAATAAGGTTCTAATGAGGGTGGCCATTCCCATACAGAGGTGCCTTATTTGATGGTCATTAGAAGACCATTCAAATGAGATTTGAACCTTGTTCGAACGACTTTAGATGTCGTTTGAACGACCCTAAATTTTTTCAAAATTGACTTTTAAGTCCGTTATTCTTCTAATTAATTAACTGTACCAGATCCACTATATTATCCAAATTAGACCTATAATTCATTTCACAAGGTCTGAAGCCCAACTGGGTGACATAAAGTCACCGAATTACTCAGGTATGATCAAAGTCGCAAGGGTGGGTGTTACATTCTTCCTTTATTAGGAAATTTTGTCCTCAAAATTATCAATTCCTTAAGGTTATCGACTCTTATTCTAAGTCACAGGAACCTTTGGAAGCTAGTTCACCAAATTCCTAACTCATTGAGAAATCATCATACGTTCTCTCACAGGGGATGTCACCAAAGAACTTTGTATGCGACATATTATAACGTTCGCTATTAGGCTAGCCATTAAGGTCATGTAACAGTCCTCCAGTCTCCAATTACTTAGTAATACACTTAATAACTAAAACCTAGGGCCTATCGACACTCACCCGAGTGTAAATTGAAATACAAGTGACATCTAATTCATCATCAAGAGACATTTTGAATCTTAGGAATACACACCCTGAGTCGCCTCGAATTCTCTAGTCATCCTGACCACATAATTTCACTTAAGCTTGAAACTAACCTTGTATTGCTAGTCATTCACTCCGAGGAACGTCACACCAACCAAGTTACAAATCGTGCGTCTGACTAACACCTTTCGTAAGATCCTTTTATGAATATAAGATCATTCTAGGCGTCTAACAATGGGACACTCATCCGATTACTACAACTTAATTTGGCAAAAATTATTGCGTGCTATGTTTCCTTGAGTTCTAACACTTTACGATGTTCTCAAATTATAATTCATTTCTTGACAACTAAAGCCACTAATTGCCATACTGGCCAATCCATAAGATCGTTAATCCTAAGAAAATAGGATACTACGATCAAATCGTACTACAGAACATGAAACCACGTGTACATGAAGCTTGTGCGAACAAAGGGTTATGTAAAAAAAGAGCGCGCCGAGTCATCAAGCTGCATGGACCACCCACGATCCATCCGCACTCCAACTGAGCCAAGCCGTGCTTTGACCTAACCATCACATGGAAACTTACCAAACCACCGAATTTGGAAGGACATTGTTCGCAACCATTAGAACTGGAGGAAAATGATCCATGATTATCAGATCTGAAAGAACACACCAAATAGGAATGAACCCATATCATTTCGAAGGAATCCCTTTTGTAAGAAATCGTTATGGTTGAGAAAGGTGAACCTATGCCATACGCTCGAAGTCCACGACACTTCCCAAGCATTTTCATCAGATCCTAACATAGACACACACTCCGGGTTGAGTCGCTAACCATGAAGAATCAAACCATGAACCACTCATCTCATTGAGACGAGAGTTACTTATTAACCCAGTGCTTTTTAGGAAGTCATACGCTGGACTTCCTTCCTTAAGAATATGGTTTCCTCCTTTCCCCTTGACGAACGTGAGCGAGTCTGGTCAGTGAATGCCAACGCTTTATCGACACCAACCTTGTCCATATCCCTAGTCAATGTGACATTGTAGCCATCCTAACCCACCCGGGTTACTCTCTATTTTATTATACCATAATCATACCCTAACGTCTGTGATAATACACAAATATTGTGTATTTCATCCCTCGAACCTACTCATTTTAACCCCCCTCGAGTATCGTATTCCCTATATTCATGCTCATTAACCAGACAACCTTGAATTTCTATGTTAACATGCTTTACAGGGGTTAATTGAGTTTTTATAGGTATTTGGATGCTAAGTGTGAAGTTCAGACGCATTCCGGCTAATTTCGTACGCAATCGCACGTTTAAGGGAATTTTGGTCAATTCATAGCTTGGGCACTGCCCAACATCTAAACATAAGTTATATCCCTCCTTGCAAGCTTTGCATGGCCGCAAACAGTGCATGAATCTGAACCCTAACGAAGAATTTATGACGATTTTAGCGGAAGAGATTTCCATTTACACCAAAACAGGAGGCAGCTTGGCTGAGACCAGCTTGATCGATCGATTGATTAAAAGTATCGATCGATCGATCCTTCAGATATTTTCCTTCGAGCTTAGATAGTGGGCTTATTTTCCAACCATCAATCAATCGATTAAAGGAATCGATCAATCGATCCCCTGTTTTCAGGCGATATTTTTCCCTTTTCTTTTCTTTTTTCTTTTCTTTTCTAATTTGATCCAACTTACTATATAAAGGTTTTTTGTTGTAAATATCTGATATATTAGATTTTAGATAGTTTTAGGTTAAGGTTTGGTGGTTGAGAGATCTTTTCTTTTTTCTCTCTTGGTTTGACACCCATTAGGGTTTGTAAGTGGTACTTTCTTCTTCCCTCTCCATTAATATAAGTTGTATTTCCATTATTCTTTCTTTGTAGTTAGTTTACTTGCTTTCTAATTTAGTTTACATTGTTTCATTTAATTGCTTTCTAGTGTATATTTATCGCGTTTATTTACCTCTTTTTTAGTATGCTTTTTAGCTAGGTTAGTCTAGGTTGTGTCGGATTGAACTCATTCCGGGTTGACATGTTGCTTGGCTTTGGTAATGGAGTTTACGGGTCTATTTTGGGTGCGTTGTCCTAGTTATTATTTCTAGGGGATTTGACGGGGCATATCATATATGCTCCGTGCTTATGACATTGGGTGCATAATTTTCGGGGTATTTATTGACGCCAAAATCATATTAGGCATTTATGCGAATTTAGGGGTGTGACAACTCTTGATTTAATTAACTGTCGAAACGAAACGTATTTGTAATAACTCATCGACCCATGTAACCATTTTATACTAATTAACTCGAATGAGGGATATTCGATCAACCTATAGTTTTTACTCGCTTTCTTAATCTAGCTTTATTTTTCCTCGCCTAGACTAATATTTCCCTTTTGTGTATCTTTTACTTTTTTGTTTATATTTATCTTTTACACTTTTATTCAGGATTATTAAATCCTATAAATTCTAGAAACTCGTCTCTATGGATTTTCGATACCTGACTTATCGCTATACTCACCCGTTGAGTGTAGTCGTAGTTTAGGTTTTTGTATAGTTCAGGTGAGCCGAATTCAAAATGACTGGCGCGCAGGTGACACTCGCATTGCAGTGAAACCCTTCCTATCAGTGTCCTTAGGCAGTACCGAACTAGGCAAAACGTTCACCTTATTATAGCCTCTAACGGTATAAGGTCATCATTACGCCTACCTCTAGATTCTTTCCAGACTAAATCTACATGATGGCTACACCTATCGCTATCGGCAGTATAAAGATAGTAAGTACTACATAGGTCCATGCTTCCTAATTCATACTAGTCTGGAAAGACATGACAAGAACTAATCCTTGTCCTTTTAGGGCTATTCTAATTTAAACCGTCGACACGTATTGATATCCTAATCATACCTCTATATCCATCCTACGGTGCTATACTCATGACCTTATCATAACATCATCAATCTAAGACCCATATGCACTTCCTAGTACCATCGAAATCAAGCACAAAGCTTATACTCAAGCAATCTTACGATGATCGACATTATGTCTAACTGTGGTACTAATATTCAATTATCCTTAAAAGGTTGTGTTACATACTTATATCAAATTGGATGACCTTACCAAGGACTACATGATTAGATTTCTTCGAGTTTGACCAATATCCTAAGATCATTACCTAACCCTCAATACAATCATCACTAGAATTCTAACACTTCATACCAAACTTAACTAGTTCTCTAAGGACACCAAATATACCCTACATAAAAGTCCTCAAAACTCAATAAGATTTTATAACCTATGACTCTTTTATCGTAGGAACGCTCTACAAATTTCTCAATATCCACATCATGACTATTAGGTGCTCGCGAAGATACGAATCTACAAGTGTTTACCCATCGTGCACTTAACTATTGAACACCTCAAAACATCACAATAAGTCAATTTCTATTCCTTAATGATGCCTCAAGCAATCAATCTAAAGGATACTCTAAGGACTTCCTTGAATCATTCCCATACTAAAATTGTCTTGCATTTCCTCATCGCTTAGGCCACTAGGATGGGCTACGACACCTAGATAAGAATATTATTCCCCTTGACCTAAACTCTGGCATAAGTCTAACTTACGACTCTCTTCTCGAGATCCAATAAAGGTCTTAAAACCTTCTTCGAAAGGGCGGATGGCTTAAACCACGCATCAGACTACGGACCGACACTAATAAGTATTCCAGCAAGATATGGGACATCATATAAACATATAAACCTCAAGGTCTACATCACCGACATCACCAGGGATCTTATTCCTCAAAGTTTCATCACATTCTCTAAACCTTGTCATGAAAGACTATCTAGGGTTCACTCTTACATCACCTTAACCATCATTGTTACACACGCAACATTCTTATCATAAATTTCTAGTAACTCTCATCATAGCTTGCGAGGTATAGTTTTCAATCGACAATTATCAAAGAACTTACTTATAATGTTAATATCTTATCGACTCCGACCGTGTACACATCCTCAAGTAATAATCGATGCGATTCTACACGCTCACCGAATTAAAATGCTTACGACTTGATACTACCCCAGGGGTCAAGCCCGACTAATCACATCATCATTATTAAACTATACAAAAGTACTAAACAAGAAACTTAATACATTCTTATCACAAATCGACATCGCTTAGTCATGACACTCTAGTCACTTAGTCTCCACGCTTGAATTTGTACGATTCCCGTCCCTAACTCAATGGACATCATTTAGTTATATTAATATATCAATAAACCTTTTACATAATAAAGGGTTGACACACAAGCACCTCACACTACAACAGTAGTGTTGCCACTATGGCTCACACGGACATACGCAAATCACTAACATATGAAAATCAGAAGTGCGAAAGTGATTAGTGACAACTAACTTGGTCGCATGCCATTTGGCAATGAATTACTCGCCATGTTAATCTTGTTTACTCCACCATTGAGAACACAAACTGATATCGTCACCAATTTAGTGTGACCAGACCAAAACCAACACCGACATTGAAAAATCCACAATCAACCTCACTACGTTACTCTCGAAAGAAATTGTGAACCTAGAGCTCTAATACCATTTATAACGCTCGACTCGTATTTATGGGTTACCCGTGGTCAATCCAGTTCGACTTGAGAGTTAGGTGTGAAATGAAATGAAATAATCTATATGATATTGTTAATTTGGTTTTATTTAGTTACCATTTCACTTGTTTTGCATGCGATTTCAATTTTCATCAAACTATATGAGGGACCCGTGGGAAGCATCCCCGGAATCCAAGCATACAGAGCTACTAACATAAAAGTAAAAAGGATACTTACCTATACAATGTTCTCAAAATATTGAATCGCACCCAACCTTTCGTAACAAAAGCGAGGGAATGAGCCAAATGCACAGTGGGACAAATTAGTCATGTAAACGGATCGGATTCGGACCGCATCAGGCAAATCCAAATCCATATTCGTTTATGTTAGACGAATTCGAATTCGATCCGTTTATTAATCGGATCGGATCAAGCAAATCCAAATCCATATCCGTTTATGTTAAACGGATTCGGATCCGATCCAGTTATCCGATTATCCGTTTATGTTACACTTGATTTGCAACATTTTTATTTTCAACTCTTATTCCATAAATTTATTTTGCAAATGTTCCAAAAAAATAGATAATGAAATAAAGAACTATTATAATGTATATTTAAAATATTATTAAATACAATATATATTAATTAAAAATATATTGTATATAATTTTAATATATATATATATATATATATTAAAAATATTAATCGGATCGGATTATTAACGGATCGGAGTATATGAATCCAAATCCGCTCGATTTTATTAACGGGTAATCGGATAATCGAATCTTAGGCATGATCCATATCCGCTTAAATGGATCGGATTCGGATTCGAATAAAATCCAATCCATTTACGCCGGGCTAGGACAAATACAACAATGTAATGTAGAATCGAATGACATAAATAAGAATCTAACACGTTATATCTACATGCACATGCAACTACCACATGTGTGTGTGTGTGTGTGTGTGTATATATATATATATATATACATATACTTTATGCGCGAAATAACTTTTATTCTAAAAATGTTACTTATCATGATTAATCTTCCTTAATCTTATAAAAAACCCCTTTTTACTTGACTTGAAATTTATAACTTGATTTAACACACCCAGTCAAATACTTTAAACAAATACCCTTAAACCTAATTTGGCTTTGTATTTTCCTTGAAATCACCTTTTAACACAAGGAAGCACCATGTTAGAAAATACTTATGTTTCTTTGAAAGTCTTTTATGAACACACTCTCATGTTATTTCTGGGTTAAACCCCTTTAGGTTGATTACTTACCCATTTGATTGTTTCACCTTACAATTCTTTATACTCAATGGATATTAGTCAATTTTCTTACATTCTTGTCCACATTATCCTTTAACCGGAACATTTATTGGTTTCATTCAAGTTAAATTGTATTTTCTTATAATCGCCACACAACCCATGCTTTTACATGTTCCACTTTCCATTATCTTTTTCTCAAAATCTTCAAAATATTCGCATACTTTAACGGGCTCCATCCCCCAGCTATGCTACTATATGCTATGATTTTGGGTCTTTCACCTCATGGATCCGGGCTCTTCTTACTTATCCCGGTGTCATCCGAGTTAATATTAATGTGTTTTAACATTTATCAAATGTCCATATTATTCCACTTTTATCGACCAAAACCAAAATTTGGGGATTTCACCCCACCTTGTGTTACACATTGAAAATCATTATTTCTCGTCCTTTTTACACTTTCATTGATTTGATCCAAAATCACTTTCATTTAGTAATACTTGTGTAGCACCCCCTTTTCAACATTTTTTATTTCATAAAAATATTACACTTTACGTAAAATAATTATTTTACCCATTTATTTCCAAGCTTGCATTTTCTTCCATTTTCACAAGTGTTATTTTCTCCAAAAATATTATTAAGTTATACATACCAACTTCTCCAATGTTCTTAACTCGTCAACACTTATTTTAACACTTTGGAGTGACATGCTTTACATGTTGAAAATATCTTCATTTCATTACTTTCTTTCTCTAAGAAATCATTGAATATTTAAAGACTACTTTACAAGAAAAGCATCATTTTCCTTTATTAATATATGTAGTCTTAGGACCATACATATATCACATTTTTAATACTTATTCACACTCTTTAAATTTTGAAATTCCTGCTTACTTTCTTCCAAGTTAAACTCATTGAAACCTCCACTGAATACATTTATATGACTATCATCAAAATACACAGGGAGAGAAATTTTAAGTCCGAATGTCCAAGAAAATGCGTTCAACACATGATTCATTCAAGAAATTTCATAATATTTGCAACAACATGCTTTTCAATACTAGAGATATTTTTTATCCTTCAAAGCTTGAATAAATTCCTATATTTATGAAAATCCCAAATTTACAAGAAAAAATTGAACATTTGGTCATGAAATATCTTTAACAAGATAAATCTTATTTTCAAAACATTTTATTCCATAAAATGTTCAACACCAAGTTTTCTTAAAATGAATGATTTTACTCAACATGTTTAAAATCCTTTATATGCCATTTTATGCAAAAAACAAACAAAACTCTTCTTAAATCAGTCATGCATCATAATCTTACAAACTCTAACAATAAAACTAATACTATGGATAAATAGAGTTCATAAACTATGAGTAGAGTTTTTCCACGTCAAAGAAGCTCCACTGTGGTAGGATGAAATGTAGAAGAAGACGACAACCTACCACCTCCTAAGGTGGCCTTATAGAGGTTTACCAAGTCCACTAAGCTTACCCCTATGAAAGATCCAAGTAAGTCCCCCTTCAAACTCCATTACTCTTTTATTTTTCTTCTTCCCCAAACCCCCAACAACAACTCCATGAATTTAAATCTTGATTAATAAATAGTGAGGGTGGGTTTTATAGGATAAATATGGTGGAATATGATATGAATATGGTGGTATATGGTAAGGCAGTGGTGGTGCTAGGTTAGTAGGAGGTGGGCAATATATATAAGCTAGAGAGAGAGAGAAAATATGATCAAATGAGGCCCAAAATGGCCCCAACATTCCTTGAATAACCCAGAGCTCTTTGGGGAGAAATCTCACAAATGCCCTTAAACCCTATTTACGAGTTAATCTGCTGCTGTAGGAGCATGACATGTGTCTTCATCCAACGGTCCACATTTGATAGCATTTTCGAACTGCAGAAATCAATTTCTGAACGCATCGTTCGAATGAGAATGTTTTTTTTAAAAATCGCGACTATGAATCACGATTTCCTTGAAGTCACTATTTGGAACCGTTATTTCAACCTTAGTTAAATTTTAAATGGTAAGTAAAAATCGTGGTTATAGATCGCAAATTCAACGAAATTACGGTCCTTAATCGCGATTTTAATAGAAGGCTAATTCTTAATAACTAATTAACGATTCACTTAATCCAACTTCAATTCACAATTACCAATCACGATTTCAGTTTAAAAACTCAGTTACTAATGACGATTTAAATAAGTGAAATATTTTGTAAATATGTTAGAAAATGCATTATTTTTATAAATGTATATTTATCGTGCATTTTAAAAATAAAAAACGTGAGTGTTCCATGATAAAACCATAAACCCTCCATTCTCACTCTTTTCTTTTCCAAAATCATCACATAGGCTACCACATGTGCATTGAACTCACCATTGGCAAAATTAAAGAGTTTGTAAATTCGAGGGAGGTATGCCATACTAACTACTAAATTTAACTGGTTACAAGAAGGGTGGAAATTTTGTTGCCAAATTTAAGAATTAACCAATCGCGCTCGGAATGCTCTAACGAGTTCATTTCTCAAATCATTATTAAATAATATAATTTATATGGGGACAACTTTTTATAGGCACCTTTTTATTGACACCCTAATGCGTCTCTAATATATTGGTTGATGTGTGAGTTAGTCATAATTAATATAGTTTAACTAATTAATACATTAAAGACAAATCAGTGTTAGTAGAAAAGTGTCAACAAATGGTGTCCTCATAGAATTATTCTAAATAACGTGACACAGTAATACATATTATATTGTTTACTATAATAATAATAATAATAATAATACAATACAATACAATAATTTATTATTAGGTTACGTAATTTAATAGATATAGTTGGTAATCATAACATTATTCTTTGAGGTTTGTTGCATAAAAAAATTGAAGAGTTAAAATTTATTCTCTTTTTCTCATATTAGGGGCGTGCCTCAGAATCGGGAAAATCAATAATTTGGATCCAATAAGACACATTGGGTTAAATTGGTTTAATTTTTTCCTCATTTCATATATTCCTATTCCAAATATTTCATGATTGATTTTATCGCTTCTGTTCTCTGTTCCAGTACGTATCCAAACCGAACTGAACATAAATCAATTCGATTCATAATCGAGTCAAGAACTTGAATAAAATTGGAGCCGATTCGTTCTTGACACTTTTTTAAGCTTAATATATATTTCAAAAATGTCAAATATTCTCTTTGTTTCGCTGGCTTAGTTAGTATGTGAGTTTTGATTGTGTGTGGGCATGTCAGGAAAGGTTATGGTCATGCTAACCAGTTGATTATCTTAGTCTTGCGATAATCAGACAATTGTGTATTATTCAATGCTTCAATTAAGAAGACTTATGCTCCGATTATGGAGATTTTGCAGTGATAACAAAATAGGTTTTTGAACTAAATTAACTATAATTTAAGGAAAAAAGTGTAAAGTGCAGAAAATGGAGATAAAATTCCATTCGAACCAATTAAAAATGTAAAGTAGGTTACACTAAAAAATGTAAAGTCAAAAGAACTTTTCATAAATTGTAAAGAGAATTACAACAAGTCTACCTTATGAACAACTTCGAAGAATATGAAAAACTGTAAAGAATAGAAAATAAAAAATGGAAAAAAAGGTTTAAACGAGTAGTTGTAGTTTCTTGTTGAGGAAGTCTTTGTTTTCCTACATCCTTAAGTTGCTTATTTAAATAATTCTTTGTCATGCAACTGCTATTATAACTGTCGGGTAGTTAACAATTTCAATATTCCCACCTAAGTGCAGCCACACCTCTAAAATCGTCACTTAAGTGGATACCCCATGCACAAGGTCTTGATAAATGGCAATTGCATGTGCATCCATTTATATTATTTAGACCTCTATGCATCTCGATTATAATATCTAGTTTGTATCTCCATGTGACATCATTCTGTTGGTCGATAATAATATAGTGTAAACATACCTCTCACACTAATTGATTTTTGAGAAAAATTAATTAGTGGACTAATAAACTTCACACGCCATCTCCCCAAGTTCATTCATCATTACTTTATTTATAATGCTACTTAAGTTAACCTTTTTGGCTGTGAAAGGTTTTTCATCATTAAAATTTTGGTCCATTAGTCTTTTCATATGATCTTTCATCTTTTCTCCTTCCATCTTTTTCGCTTTTTAAAAAATGACCTTCAATGGAGATGACAATGGGGATACAATCAATTAGGAGATTGGCTCATATTCTTCCCTAAAACCAACAAGTAATAATATAGACCCCTGGGCTATTGTCGTTGCTTGTTTGAATTCGCTATGTGATGATGAGTGGGATCAAGATGGTGTTATTGAGCATAGTCTAGCTTTGTATTCTGATGTCCCTATTCCACCTACTTTGGGTGGAATTTATTTTGGTAATGCTGGTAAACCAGCCACTAGGATTATACCTCCTCAAACTAAAGATGAAAAGGATTCTGATGATGCAATAAGCATTGGGGTTTGTGATGATTATGTGGCAGGAGTTAAGGAATACCAACCCAACTATCACAAGATTATTTAGTCCAATGACTATGGTCAACATCCCACTATAGTTCATCGTGGTCCTTTACTAACTCCTACTTTTTGACATTCGTGGAAACACTTGTTCAACATTACCTTGGAAAACAGGTTATGGTTATAACCATACCCTCACTCTTCCTCATTTTCCACTTAAATATCAGACAAAAGTGACTTTCCTTATTTTTACATGTCATCCCAAGGGAGTTTATGCCGGTCAAAACTAGAGTGACCATTTTCCCTTTTAATACTGATAAAAGCATGTATTTGAACCTCTTGGATGCCTGTTATTGTTCAACTTTCAAGGCTTCAAAATATAATGACGCTGATTCTAACTCTCCTTACCATTATTTTATGTACCTCACACCATATATTATCTCCATTTACGTCCACACCTCCTATGTTGTGGATGGGTATAGCTTCAATTTGAATGCTTTTGAAGCTTTTATGACTGAGTCGATTTTCTCTGATACTCCACTTCATAATCTGACTATCTTCCCACATGTGCTGTTTGGGGATCCAATTCATGATTTAGAAAAGTATGTCCAAGATTGTTTTGACATTGGTTACCATTCACTATTATATCCTTCTAGTGTTGATAATGTTGATAAAACTTTCGAAGTCCTACATGCTTTCTCTTTTCTTCGTCTTTGTGTGATGTTAAAAGTCCATGCTCAAAATAACTTTATTTGGGCCTTCCTACTCATCCAAAACTTCAAAGACTCTTCTCCCACTGCCAAAGCCCAAATTGACTTTTTCTTTAAAACTTACCCTTCTTTTATTAAGAGGCTAAGGTGAATTCTCCTTGAATTTGAGGTTTATGATGATCAACTCTTAATCCAAGAGGATCTTAACACTACTTCCCATGGGATTTTATAGGATTAAAGGGATTTTGTGAACATTTATGTTCATGACCAGTGTGATTAGGAGGATAATGGCCTTAAGGTTCTTTCCTCAGAGGAGATCACCCTTAAAACCTAGGAATTGAGGGAAAAAGCTCAATAGGCAACTCAGAGCTTTCAGTGCCTTGAAGCATTTCTTTTAAAGTTAGCTTAAGACAAAGATTATTTAAACTTATAGCATAAGCATATTGTTTATTTATGGAATATATTCTATAAATTTATTACCTTTGCGGTTTCCCATTACTATTCAATTAATATAAAGTAATGTTATGTTTTTTTAATTTTTATGATCTTAAATTCGTGATTATAATGGAAAAAAATTCTTTTGTTTTGGACTCATTATTTGTAATAACCCTTATTTTTGAGAAATTATTTTAATATTAAATTGTCATGAGGGTTAATTATATAAAATAAAGGAAGTTAGAGTAAATATTATTTTAAGTAATTTAAGAGATAATATTTACTGAGTTATGCATATTTACTGTAAGTGTATGTAAATAGCACCATATTATGTTTTATTGCGTCGTTGTGCCTAACGCGACGATTATGATTTAAAATGATGCTGGGACATGAAATAATTTATGTTATCCCGGATGCCAATTTAGAGGGCGCGGTTAGTCCGAAAATAGTCAAAATAAATACCAAGTTGTATTTGTTGGTCACGGGTACTTTTGACCGGTTATGACTTAATTATGTTGTTACGAGTCCTTTTAATGGTGTAGTAACATTTAAAGGTGGAGTTTAGTGTTAGTGGGAATTTAATTATTCCAACAACATTTATTCTCATTTATGTCTTAAACCTAGAGAGAAAGAGAATTTGGGAGAAAAAGAAGAGAAAATAGGGAGAATTGAAGATTGGAGCTTGGATTTGTTGCTACCGGAAGAAAATTCGAGATTTCAACCTTAAAGAAAGTTTTTAACTTGAAAATTTATGATTTAATGTGGATAAATTACAGTGATAGTTATGTATATGGAAGAATTGAACAATTATGGGTTTTGATGAATTTTTGGTGTTTAAATCCTTAAACATTGTTTTAGATAGAAATTGTGTTGATTATTGTAGTTAGTGGTTATGTAGCATTGTTTTGGTGGGATTAGTGATGGATGGAGTTGGCTATATGGAAGAGAAATGAGTTTGGGGAATTTAGGGTTCTTAAATCCCATAGCCGAAATTGGGAATTCTGGCCCAGGCGAATCGATTCGCCCCTAGCGAATCGATTCGCTAAAATGGTAGGCTACAGGTCTAAAATTTGCGAATCGATTCAGACTGATCGAATAGATTTGAAAAACATGAAGAAAGTTTGGTCCTTTTGATCGAATCAATTCGTCTAGGCCGAATCGATTTGCTTTCAATACCGAATCGATTCAGGCATGGAGAATCGATTCGAAAATCTTGCTATTTTAGGATACTTTTCTAACTTAGTTTTTAGCCATTTTCTTCTAGGTTTAAGGACTAGGAACCTTCTATTATGAAGTAATATAGAGTACTAGAGTCTAGTATTAAGAATATGGATACCCTAGATTCAGAGGGGGGTAATCGGGCTTACTCAGGGGACTATATTATGGGTGTTAAGGTAGTTTCTTTGTTTTTGTAAGCTATCTTAGGACTAGGGGAAAGTAGGTTTACCTAGTTTTGGACTTTTAGAGATTAGTATGAGGTAATATAAGTTGATGGCTTATAGGGTTGTCGTTAATTCATGGAGACTAATATGAAGATAATTGGATGTTGAGTTTTACGTCGTTAAACACATACGACTCTGGATATAATGTAATGTACATTTTAATTTGACACATCTTGTGAATATTGATTTGCATATACATACCTTTCTAAATTCTATCATAAGGGAAGTTACGCGCATGAGGTGATGTCCCATGGCTAATGAATGCAGAGCGAATATAGTCCTCGGCCATAGGACCGGTTGTTATATTGTGATGTTATTTTATTTGAAGTGAGGTAATTCCGGGTATGGTTATGACTCAATGTCGAAAGTATATGGCCACTTCCCACGCGACGCGATTTAGGATGCCCACGTTGTCTTGGTGATAGGACCTGGAAATGATAGCTATTTAGGGCGCATTCAGTGGGGTGACTCCCGGAAGGATGATCTTAGAATCGTTATATATTGTGATTATAACTATTCTCGCGAATATTAAACCAATTGTTTCAAATAAGTTTTCGAATGAGAAATTGGACTTGTGAAGTCATACTATGCAAAACTGAAATGTAAGCTTATTAAATTGAAATTGAGTTATTTCTCTTGCATTAATGCATAGTTTTCATTATAAATGACTTTTCGCTAGGTTGTGCATTTAGATGAGAGGCGAGGATTATTTTATTGTGTAGAACGAGATAAGCTTGTTCATGATGTTAGATATTCATAACTATCATACATTTTATTCACATGTATATCACATCAAACTGGGGCCTCAGCCATTTATATCTCTTTATTTTGTATGGATTCTATTTACGCCCAGGTGCTCCGCCGCAAGGACGACCGTGTTGATTCTTCCTTCCGAGGGTCCTGAAGCTGTAACATTTTTGTGGATGTTGTAGGATATTTGTTATAGACACCTCTAACTTTTATGTATTCTAGTTATGATCAGTCTAAACATTCGGGCATGTTGCCCAAGTTTTGTACTTGTTTAGATACTGTGATATTTATTTTTAATACTCGGTGTAACCGTTTGTTTTGGTTTATTAACCGACAAATTATTTGGTTATTATATTATGAATGATTGTATCTGTTATCTATCTTTATATCCACCTTATTCAAAAATTGGATTGTCTAAATGTTTCACTTTAAACTTACAAAACAAATTGACATCCGTTTTCTAAAATAATTGGAGGTTATCTTGTATTATTATTTCCACGATAGTGGTGCTAAGAATGGACCAGCTATGATTCCTGTATATATTGGAGTATCGGGATGGCCACCTCTTATTTTATTAAGCGGAGTGTCATAGATGGTATCAGAGCATTAGGTTCTAGAGTCCTTAGGATCTATGCAGACTTATCACGTTTTAGCGTACCGTTATTTGATATAAAGCCCTATTGTTAGGATTATTTTGTTTGAATATGCTTGCGATCTTCTGCAGAGATAAATTGTTTTAAATTATATCCTAATTCAGTTGTTTCTCCATCGCAGATGCCGCCTAGAAGAGGTCACCCAGCAAAGATAAATCGAGTTGTAGAAGATAATGTAGAACTCCCACCATAATAAGGAACGATTGATGCCGTGGAGGTGGCTAACATCGATGCCCAGGCAGTCAATGCTGCAATAACTGATATGTCCCAACAGTTTCCTCAAGCCCAACAACCGATATTAACGGAGGTGCAAGCCCATGCGGGACCTTCCCCGTGGCAAAGAGTTAGAGAATCTTTCTTGAAAGGTCACCCCTCAAAATTTCAAGGTGGTTCTGATGTGATAGTAGCAAACCAGTAGAAGAAAGATATGCAGCGTCATCTTCTAATGGTAGAGTGTAATAGGGAACAAAAACATATCATTGCCACTTTCAAACTAGTTGGAGTAGCTTTACACTAGTGGGAATCGGTGACCACACCGGAACAGAGGGATACTATGTCTATATTGGACCTTTGGGTTTTGTTTGATCGGAAGTATTTTCCTCCCGCGATCCAAAAGGAGATGAGGAGGATACTCCAAGATGTAGTACAAGGGGAACGTTCAGTTGTGGAGTATGAAGAGGAATTCACTCGTCTAGAAAGCTTTGTATCGGATGAAGTAATTCCGGAAGAAAGGAGAATATCGAAGTTTATTGGGGGTTTGCATTGGAGGATACGACAACACTTGCTGGGAAATCCCGCGTTGTAAACATTTGGTGACGTGATGAATGCAGCATTGCTTCATTGCCAAGATCACCGTGTTCATGTGCAAGGGAGTAAGAGAATTTCAATTTTGGGTCATGCTAGTAAGCAGGAAGGTGACGGTGCCGGGGGGGCACTACCCTCATCACAATTGTCGGGAAGCAAACAGAAAGAGAAGGACACCCAGCAGGGGGATTCATCCAAGATACAGCATTTTGGGGGTTTTAATTTTGAAGGAGGCGGTTTTAGGCACGATCAGGGTGCCCAACAACAGTAGCAGTAGGTGGTCCAGCAAGGCCAAGCAGGTCGGGGTAACAATGGGGGTCGTGACCATCCGGGTTAAGGCATGGGGCAATTTCAAAATAATAATCGGGGTCGTTATTCGGAGAATATGGCGGGCCGCTACTTTCAATGTGGTGAACAGGGGAACTTTAAGAAAGCTTGTTCATAGTTTATTGGGGGATAGTTGCCTAGGGGTCCTCAGCATCAACAGGTGCATCTACCGCCACCCGCGCCTATTACATCCATCCCTCTACAACAGGGGCAAATACAGTATGGGTGCGTTTATCATATTCAGGATGCTTTACTTCCTCCAGCCCCACCCGCGTCGCCAACTATCGAGGGTAAGTTTCCCATTCATAGGTATGAGGGTCATGTTATTTGATACGGGCGCAATGCACTCATTTATTGCTAGACATTTTGCTTAATCGACGGGGTTGATTAAATCTGCGGAGAGTACATTTACTAGTGTGGAATATTCCATGGGTGATGGTTCACTCATATTCTTTATTTGTAAAAGGGTAGGAATAGACCTTGGTAATTTATGTTTTGAGATCGATTTACTCGTCCTTGATATGGTTGGGTATGATGTTATTTTAGGTATGGATTGGTTAGTGAAATATCGTGCTATGGTAAATTATTATGGGAGGAGTATAGTCTTTGCCATTCCGGGACAAGAATGTTTCTGGTAGCTATACCTCTTTCGGAGGGAGGTTCGAGCACGTACTTATATTGTATTGCAGAGGAGACTTCGCATGATATATTAGTTTCCTTAGATTCAATTCCCATTGTTAGAGAGTTTGAGAACATTTTTCAGGAGATTCCGAGTTTTCCTCCAAGTCGTGAGATCGAGTTGGTGATTGATTGAGCACCAGGAACTCGACCGATTACTAGAGCTCCACACTGTATGGTTCCTGTGGAAATGAGGGAGTTAATAGATCAAATTCAGCAATTATTAGAGCAAGGGTTTATTCGGCGCAGCACGTCGCCATGGGGTGCTCCTATGTTGTTTGTGAAGAAGAGAGATGGTTCCGTCCAGTTATGTGTTGATTATTTAGAATTAAATAAGGTTACCATCAGGAACAAATACCTGTTGCCTTGGATAGATGATTTGTTTGATCTGTTAAGGGGAGCGTCGTACTTTTTTAAGATAGATTTGAGGACTGGGTATCATCAGCTACGGATTCGAGAGCATGACGTGTCAAAAATGTCATTCTTAACTCGATATGGGTCCTACTAGTTTTTAGTATTGCCTTTTGGGCTAACCAATGATCCCGCAGCGTTTATGGACATTATGAATAGAGTTTTTTGGGACTTCCTGGACCAGTTTGTCGTAGTGTTTATTGGTGACATCCTAATCTATTCTTAGACTGAAGTCGATCATGCTAAACATTTACGGTTGGTCCTACAAATGTTATGAGATCATTAATTGTATGCTAAGTTTGAGAAGTGTGGTTTCTGGTTATGGGAAGTGCAATTTTTAGGTCACATTGTGACAACTGAGGGAATTTTAATAGATTCGAGTAAAGTTTTTGCGGTGAGGGAATGGGGTAGCCCACGACGCCCATAGAGATTCATAGTTTTCTGGGTTTGACAGGTTATTACCACCGTTTTATTAAAGGATTTTCTAAGATTGCTAGCCCTTTGATAAATCTGACTCGGAAGGGAGTAAAGTTTATTTGGGATGATTCTTGTTAACTAGCTTTTGATGAGTTGAAGGATAAGTTGACTTTCACTCCAGTACTCGTATTACCAAGGTTGGGGTAGACTATTTGGTCTTTATTGACGCGTCTCTGCAAGGATTGGGAGGTGTTTTGCAACAAGAGCATCGGGCTATTACTTATGCTTATTGTAAGCTAAATCCCCATGAGAAGAATTACCCCATGCATGATCTGGAGCTTGCTGCGGTAGTGTTCGCCTTGAAAATATGGAGGCATTACCTTTTGGGGGAGAAGTTTAGTCTTTTCACGGACCACAAATCGTTGTAATATTTATTCTCACAGAAGGATTTGAATATGCGATAAATTAGATGGTTGGAGTTTGTGAAAGACTATCAATTTAGTATTCATTATCACCCGGGAAAGGCTAACATGGTAGCAGATGTGCTGAGTCGAAAACCTGAGGGGGAGTTAGAGAAGGTATGGAACGCTAAATGGAAAGAACTTAGCCAGGAGGATGCTGTAGCAAGGGCATTTATGTCAGTGTTGACCGTTACGCCTGCGATTGTGACGGGAGTAGTGGAAGCTTAAGGAAGGGATAAAGATTTCCATGATCTAATATGCCAGTTGTTAACCGAGGGAGCGCAGTCCTACACTATAAGTTCTGAGGGTGGGCTACATTTCCACGGGAGACTTGTTGTCCCGGATGAGGGAGATTTGAGGCGTGCCGTAATGACTGAATCTCATGGGTCCAGATTTGCAGTACATCCAGGTGGAGACAAAATGTACTAAGACATGCGACGTCAATATTGGTGGGTGGGTATGGAAAGGGACATCTCAGAATTTGTTTCCTAATGTACTACATGTCAATTGGTGAAAGTAGACCACCAATGACCAACGGGACTATTACAACCATTAGAAATACCGGTATGGAAGTGGGAGAGTATCTCGATGGATTTCATCACGGGATTTCCAATGTCAGAAAGAGGTCATGATTCCATTTGGGTAATCTTTGATCGTCTGACCAAGTCAGCACATTTCTTATCGGTACGTACGGATTACAGTACGGCTCGCTATGCCCGGCTATTTATTGCAGAGATTGTGAGACTCTATGGGGTGCCTATTAATATAGTCTCCAATCGAGATAAGATTTTTGTGTCCCTTTTTTTGTGAAGTTTCCAAGAAGCAATGGGAATCGAATTGGAGTTGAGTACCTCCTACCACCCATAAATGGATGGACAGACGGAAAGAGTCAACTAGATGTTAGAGGAAATGCTTAAAATGTGTGTACTTGACTTCAAAGGAGGATGGGAGCAATACCTTCCCTTGGTCAAAATTGCTTATAATAATTCGTACCAATTTACAATAGGTATGGCACCTTATGAAGCATTATATGGTCGATCGTGTAGATCACCTACTTGTTGGTTGGAAGTAGGAGATAATAAGCTTCTTGGACCTTAAATGCTTCAAGATACCCCTTCCAAGATTGAGCTCATTCGCAACCGCATCCGAATCGCTTAAGACCATCAAAAGAGTTATGCCAATGCGAATACAAGGCATGTGGAATTGGAGGTAGGAGACCAAGTTTTGGTACGGGTGTCACCAATGAAGGGCATAACGCGATTTGGTAAGAAGGGAAAGCTTGGACCTCGTTATGTAGGCCCTTTTCCCATTATTGCAAAGGTAGGACCCATATCATATCAACTCTCCTTGTCGGAACGCCTTCAATAGATTCATGATGTGTTTCATGTTTCATCCTTGAAGAAGTACAAAAGGTGTGATGGAGCTCACTGGCACATTCCTTTGGATGATATCAAATTGCAACCCGATATTTCATTCGAGGAACAACCAATTGCAATCTTAGATCACGGGGAGCGTAGGCTAAGGTCGAAGGTGGTACCCTTGGTTAGGGTCCAATAGGAATATCACAACGCCAAGGAATCGACATGGGAGAGTGAGGACGATATTCGAGAGAAGTATCCACACCTCTTTTTACAAGGTACGCCTAAATTTTAAGGGCAAAATTCCCTTATAAGGGGGGAGTATGTAATACCCCTTATTTTTGAGAAATTGTCTTTATATTAAATTGCCATGAGGGTTAATTATATAAAATAAAGGAAGTTAGAGTAAATATTATTTTAAGTGATTTAAGAGATAATATTTGCTGAGTTTTGCATATTTACTGTTAGTGTATGTAAATAGCATCATATTATGTTTTATTGTGTCGTTGTGCCTAAAGCGACGGTTATGATTTAAAATGATGTTGGGACATGAAATAATTTATGTTATCCCGGATGCCAATTTAGAGGGCGCGATTAGTCCAGAAATAATCAATATAGTCAAAATAAGTACCATGTTGTATTTGTGGGTTCCGGGTACTTTTGACCGGTTATGACTTAATTATGTTGTTACGAGTCCTTTTAATGGTGTAGTAACATTTAAAGGTGGAATTTAGTGTTAGTGGGAATTTAAGTCTTCCAACAACATTTATTCTCATTTATGTCTTAAACCTAGAGCGAAAGAGAGGGAAAGAGAATTTGGGAGAAAAAGAAGAGAAAAGAGGGAGAATTGAAGATTGGAGCCTGGATTTGTTGCTACATGGAGAAAATTCGAGATTTCAACCTTAACGCAAGTTTTTAACTTGCAAATTTATGATTTAATGTGGATAACTTGGAAGAATTGAACAATTATGGGTTTTGATGAATTTTTGGTGTTTAAACCCTTAAACATTGTTTTAGATAGAAATTGTGTTGATTATTGTAGCTAGTGGTTATGTATCATTATTTTGGTGGGATTAGTGATGGATGGAGTTGTCTATATGGAAGAGAAATAGGTTTGGGGAATTTAGGGTTCTTAAAACCCATAGCCGAAATTGGGCAATCTAGCCCAGGAGAATCGATTCGCTAAAATGGTAGGCTACAGGTATGTGATTTGTGAATTGATTCGGGCTGACCGAATTGATTTGGCAAACATGCAAAAAGTTTGGTCCTCTTGACCGAATCAATTCCTCTAGGCCGAATTGATTCTCTTTTAAGACCGAATCGATTCGGACAGGGCGAATCGATTCGAAAATTCTACTGTTTTAGTATATTTTCCTAACTTAGTTTTTAGCCATTTTCTTCTAGGTTTAGGGCCTACGAACCTTCTATTATGAATTAATATAGAGTACTAGAGTCTAGTATTAGGAATATGGATACCCTAGATTCAGAGGGGGGTAATCGGGCTTATTTCGGGGACTATATTATGAATGTTAAGGTAGTTTCTTTATTTTTGTAAGCGAGCTTAGGACCAAGGGAAAATAGGTTTACCTAGTTTTGGACTTTTAGAGATTGGTATGAGGTAATATCACTTGATGGTTTATAGGGTAATCGTTAATTCATGGAGACTAATATGAAGATAATTGGATGTTGAGTTTTACGTCGTTAAACACATACGGATCCGGATATAATGTAATGTCCATTTTAATTTGGCACATCTTGTGAATATTGATTTGCATATACATACCTCTCTAAATTCTATCATAAGGGAAGTTATGCGCATGAGGTGATGTCCCCTGGCTAATGAATGCAGGGCAAATATAGTCCTCGGATATAGGACCGGTTGTTATATTGTGATGTTATTTTATTCGAAGTGAGGTAATTTCGGGTATGGTTATGACTCACCGTCGAAGGTATATGGCCGCTTCCCACGCGACGTGATTTAGGATGCCCAGGTTTTCTTGGTGATAGGCCCTGGAAGATGATAACTATTTAGGGGCGCATCCAGTGAGGTGACTCCCGGAAGGATGGTCTTAGAATCGTTATATTTTGTGATTATAACTATTCTCACGAATATTAAATCAATTGTTTCAAATAAGTTTTCGAATGAGAAATTGACCTTGTGAAGTCATATTATGCAAAACTGAAATGTAAGATTATTAAATTGAAATCGAGTTATTTCTCTTGCATTAATGCATAGTTTTCATTATAAATGACTTTTCGCTAGGTTGTACATTTAGATGAGAGGCGAGGATTATTTTATTGTGAAGAGCGAGATAAGCTTGTTCATGATGTTAGATATTCATAATTGTCATACATTTTAATCACATGTATATCACATCAAACCGGGCCCTGACCCATTCATATCTCTTTGTTTTGTATGATTCTATTTACGCCCAGGTGCTCCGCCGCAAGGACGCCCGTGTTGATTCTTCCTTCTGAGGGTCCTGGAGCTATAAAATTTTTGTGGATGTTGTAGGATATTTGTTATAGACGCCTCTAAATTTTTTGTATTCTAGTTATGATCAGTCTAAACATTCGAGCGTGTTGCCCAAATTTTGTACTTGTTTATATACTGTGATATTTATTTTTAATACTCATTGTAACCGCTTGTATTGGTTTGTTAACCAACAACTTATTCAATTATTATATTGTGAATGATTGTATCTGTTATCTATCTTTATATACACCTTCTTTCAAAATTGGATTGTCTAAATGTTTCACTTTAAACTTATAAAACAAATTGACATCCGTTTTCGAAAATAATTGGTGGTTATCTCGTATTATTATTTCCAAAACAGTGATGCTAAGAAATGACCATCTATTATTCCTGTATATATTGGAGTATGGACTGGCCAACTCTTATTTTAATAAGCGGGGTGTCACATTGTTTTAGGCTTATATATGTGCCATTGTGTTGTACATTTTCTCACCACTTATGGTATATTTTTACATTCATTTTGGTGGTTAATTTTAATTAAACCAATTATGCCATTCTGGCATAATGTTCATTTTAGCCATTTAATTACCATTTTATGTTATAACAAAATTTGGTAAGTCATATGTTCTTGTGAATGTTTCTGTATCTTTAGACCTATAAATATTTCAATTTTGGTATATTTTATTCACATATTTTGTTATTGCTAGTGGTCCTAAAAAATTCGATTGCATGTGTGGATGTGTCCAAATAATAACTTTTTGTTTCTTACTGGAATAATTAATTCTCATAAATAGATAACTTTTGTTATTCCCTTTAACCAATATACTTGTCTACCTTGAAATTCTCATAAATTAATTTCAATTTCTTGGTCCATTGATAAGCTGATCATTTAATCATGAGGGCGTTTTGATCGATTGTGCCCATAAAGGCCTTTTTTTTCTCCACTTCCCCATAACTTTGCCTTTTGGAGGGAAAACCTTTTGAGACACGTGTTGGTTTTTGCTTAGTATTATTCTTGCATTTCAAGCGCCCCTTTTGAGCTATTTAAACCCGTCTATTAGTTTCTTTTCTTTTTTACTTTCTCTCTTCATGCTTATTTTTGACTTTCTACTTTATTCTCTCTCTTCTAAAAATTTCACCGTCAATGGCTTCTAGCTTTAAAATCCTAGATGTTTACACCCAATTTGAAAGGAATGTTGTCGAATTCATGTTTGATAACTGTATTGTTGTTGTGGATATTTTTTGCCCAATTCAACTACCATAAAGGGGTTCTCTCTTTAGCATGGCCCCCTTTTCGAGGTGAACTTTCTTTGAAGCTCTGTGTCTTCTATCCTCAATTTTGGGGAGCAAACCATTCCCATTGAAGACTCTACCTTTATCAAAGCACCATCTTCATTTAAGTTTAGGGTTTGACCTAAACAATTGAATAATGGAGAGTGGACGTAGTGGGTGAATCACATGCTCAAAGATAAGGTAAGAGAATTGGAGAAGACTGCCATATTTGACGCTGACAAGCTCAACTTAACTGATATAGAGTAAGATCCATTATTCATTTCCACTAGAATTCAACATTGGAAACCAACATTTGATTTCTTAAAATTTAATTTTAGGGATGGTTGGACCCAATATTGGAAATCCTCCAATTGTATGGCTTAAAAACCACTGAGGAAGATGTTCACCCTCATATGTCGTCCTCTAAATGTCCTGCGTATTTAAAAAACAAAAAAATTCCCTCACGTCTTATTTAAATTTTATGAAAAAGCATAGGAAGAAAGATGAAGTTACGACTGGCATGGAATATTACTTATTTCTCAAGCTTTGGTTGCCATGTCATGTATTTTGTGTCAATAATCAACGAGTGATGTTGGAGTATTCTTTCCTGGCAACCATTCTCGTTGAGGTAGGAGAAAAGGCTCTAGCCCCAATTTCTTGGGTTCCCTATATAGAAGATTCTTTTAGATTCAAGCCAATCCTCTTAACTCAAATTAAGTTGAGCCATTGTGTGTCCTTTAAATGTGACTATATGCATATTTCCCTAAGACTGGAGATGTCAAAAGTAGCTCAGGTTTTAACCATCTTATCTCCTTCTATCACACCAAACCTGGAAATAAGAGATTTAAAACTCTTCTTATTTTTTGGGGTCTAAAAGCTTACCATCTAAGGTTCCTCCTTCAACCTTTGTTGGAGGTTACTTAAGACCTTTTTTATATATTGTTTCAATTTTGAATTAATTCTCTCCTATTGAGATAAGAGACTTTTACTAGGGAAACTTTCTGATTCTAAGAGATTTGTTTTATGGATCTTCTCTTCATAAAGCCTCTAACACTAAATCTTATGGGGAGATTTACCTGCCTGCCCATTTTTCAAGACAATTTAACCCATATCAATCCATTTTAGTTCCTTGGAGGAGTGGTGTCAATACCTTTTTGTTTGACCATTCTCCTCATATCCCTAAAATAGTTGTTTTGGCAAGGTTTGCAAGCTATGTTGAGGTTCGAAGAACATTTAGCATCATTGGTGTTGATTTCAATGTTGGAGTGCCTAGAGTATTTGAAAATGGTGGTCAATTCATACTAATAATCACTTAAGCCCAAAACATCCATCAATTGACCCTTTAATGCATTCTTCTTGTAGTAATGCTTTTTTTACGTTATATCTTTAGCTTTGCTAGGTTGCCATTTGAGGCTTTGGCTGACGTTTCTCTCTCTTATGGGCTGGACATAACATTTTCTTTCATTTCCCAGCTTAGTGGGGTTGAAGTAGATGTTCTACAAGAGCTGACAACTAGTGTCTCTTCTATCCTAATCTTTCTTGGGATGATGACTCCCGTGGATGCAGAGGTAAATGATTTAACTATTGACCAAGCCTAATGTTCTCACATGTAAGAGGCCTATAGGAGTATAGGACTATTCAAAATATTAGGGATACCCTTTTTGCAAAGAGGGAAAAATTAGAGAAGAGATTGGCCTAAATCAATGCTGAGCTGGAAGTAACTGACACAGAGGAGGTGGACTTCCAATCAAGGCTGAACCCATTAGTGGGCGAAATGTCTGTTTTTGCTATCAATGCAACATTATTTGAAGAGAAAGTAATCCAAATTAAACCAAAATGGACATGTATCAAAGATTCTAGACCAATTTTAGATCCTTTGCATTCAGACATTTTGGAAGCATATAGATGCTAATATATCTCATTATACTTTTGTGTCTTTACTGTATTACTTCCCATGTGGTTGGATAATATGCCTTAAGAGCCTAACATTTGTTTTACTCATATGTGTATGACCATTCGTATATCTCAAATGGTATGATCCACCTCTGAATGTTTCGTATATTTATAAAGTCCCTTTCCACTTTGGGGACCATTTTTTATAGACTGGATCTTTTGATCCTAAAGGTAAAATCATTTTTGAGACCAAATCTCCTTAATTAAAGGTCCCTTTTCATTTTTTTGTTATAGTTGTAAACTATTTTCTTCTTTTGGAACAATATATTTTTTAAGCCTCTAACTCTATCCTCATTTATGTTTTATAATTCCATGTTCATAGCTTGATCATATCCTTCTATAGTAAGTTCATTTTGGGCTGCTACTCTTAGTGATTTTAGAGTGATTTCAATTGATAGAACCACATCATGCCCATAAGTAATAGCATATGGAGTTACTCTAGTACTTGACTTTTTAAAAGTCCTATAAGCACATAATACCTTTTATGTAACTAAAATGTAAAATGATTAAAATTAGGGGTGCCTTTAGCAACCCCTATTGTTTAACTTATGGCGATGTTAAAAGATAAGGGGTGAGTAAAATGATTAATGAAATGCGGGGTTGTATCGAATTATGCATTATGAATTGGGGAAAAGTTTAAAAGAAAAAGGATTATTTGGATTTTAATCCTCATTAATTCTTTAATGTTGACTTGGTCCTATACATTTTTTACTTTTTAGGGTTTGACCTCCTAAAATTACTTTTAGCAACATAAAAATATCGCAAGAAATACTTTGTAAATTCTTATATACACTAACAGTCATTTTTTTTGGGAAAACCCAATTACGGGTGTTAAACTCAATTATAAAGAATTATGGGGGATAAAAATCCAAATGACTTAAAAGAAAAATCCATAAATAGACATTTAGTTTGTGTAGATAAAGAATTGAGAGTCATAATACCCAACACCCAAAGCAAAATTGAAATTGGGGTTTGAGATTAACAGCGATCAAAACAACCATGGGAGGAGGAAACGCTTAGAAGGCCAAGATGGCTCGTGAGAGGAACTTGGAGAAACTGAAAGGCTCCAAATATATATATATTCTACCAGGGTTTTTTCTACATGAGATTTGTTCTGATTTGATATCTACATAGGTGTAATACCCCGTATTTTTGGCGATATTTATTTTTGGGATTAATTAATTAAATGAGAATTAATTGGGAATTAATCCGGGTTAAAATACTAGCGAGATGCGAGTTGGTATTTGATTATATGTGCATATATGATTATATATGAATATTGAATTATGAAATTTGTCGTGAGATTGAGATACGACAATTTGGACATTTTATTGGGACGCGGGTGATAGTTGCGTCAGAATATAATTATTTTATTTATAAAAGTGAATTTATATTCTATTAATTGTATGGTCGTTTTGAGTGCGCCAACGCGTCCGGAAGGGTCGAGATAGTCAGAAAACACTAGCCGGGGGTTTTGTTTGGGTCCCGGGGTATTTTTAGGCCATACCGGCATCTTATAAGGGTAGTTTGGTAATATTGTATTTTTGGGATTTAATAATGACGAAAATTAGGATTTATATCTGATTTAGGAAACCAACCACTAAACCCACTACCAACCATATTGACCCATAAGACTACGGGGAGTTTTAGAATTAGGTTTTCTAAGTTCCCAAAACAAAGCCTAGCCACCTTTGGAGAAGAAGGCTTGTAGAGAGAGAGAGAGAAGGAATTCTGCAGAAAAGCTTCATCAAATCAACACCAAATTCAGAGACACTCGAGGCAAGTGGTTTAAATTTACATTTTTATGCAGTAAAATGTTTCTTCCATGTTAGAAATCTTGATAATCATTCATATTTGAGAGATAAAGGAAAACCCATGAAATTGGAGTTGTTAGTTTAATGGTGGATGTAGGTTTGCATGTAGAAACGTTATTGGAAGATTGAATTAAGAGAATTACAAATTTATGTGGTATAGAAACGGATTAAATTCTGGGAATTGATGATGATAAATTCTAGGGTGTATGTTCTTGAAAAATTGGGGAAAGAGTAGAGACTTGTGATTTGATGATGTTTAGGATGTGTTAATTCCTTAAAAGATGTTAGTATATGACCTTAGTATGTTTTAGGATGATTGGAGACCTTAAAACATTAATGGGACTAATTTTGGTTGAGATTTGAGGGTAGAAATTGGTGAAAAACGAGATAGGAATTTCTGGGCTTGAAACTGGCCACTCGTTAGAAGACCTACCCAGGTCGTTCGAACGAGCTCGTTCGAACGAGCTTCTAACGAGTTGACAGTCTGGGTTCTAACGAGAGTGTTGTTCGTTCGAAGTTTTCGTTCGAACGAGATCTCGTTAGAAGACCCAGTTCGTTCGAACGAACTCTCGTTCGAACAGCCTCGTTCGAACGAGACTTCGAACGAGTTGACAGTTTAGGCTTTTTAGCCTGTTTTGATCCCGAGTGCCCCGTAACCTTGTGTATAGGTAGTGATAGCCTTCCCTTGATGAGTAATTGGTATATTTGGGATGTTTGGGATATAATGAGGAGTCAAACCTAGAAGTGTAGTTTGAAACTAAAGGAAAATATGAGCTGAGACGTGAGTGCCTACTACGACGTAAGAATAAATTATGGCGCGTATAAATGTGAACCGGGATTATATAAGTTATATATATATATTAAGTGGTACGAGAATGTGATATGTACTACAATTAATTAGGGTGATTACTAAGATGCGTGTTTACTTAGTATTGGTATATGATTTGTGTGTATGACATACCTACCATACTTGCTATCACGGGAGGTTTGCGTTCGCTTAGGGCCATCTCATCCTTGTGTTGCCCGGATTTAGACTAGTTACCTCGATGAACATAGGTCAGAGAAAGACTTATTAAGATGTTAATAAGTCCGTTGATCGTGGGAGCGTAGGTATGTGTGTGACCCATGTGATGTGACTGTGTTCGCCTCCATTATTTGTGATGTTGTAATCTGTGAACTATTCCTGAGAGATTCGGAATATGTGATCCTTATGTACGTGATGTACCGGGATGGATAGCAGAGTATGTGTGCACCGCAGCTTAGTTCTCGGGGTGCTTGTATTGTATATTTATGATGTGAATAATATACACTTAATTAATGGGAACCTTCATGTTAATACTGTGAATCTAATTATGGCATTGTTTTGAGAAAAACATAACGGGTTAACCGATAGTGAAATATATTACATATTGAGAATCTGAGTTTAAGTGAAGCCTCTAATTATTTGATAAGGTTAGAATGTTAATGAATCGAGTAATAAGGGTAGAACCTATGACAGTCTAGCTAGATATGATGTCACTCAGCTAGTGGTTTGTGTCATTTTAGATGGGTACTTACGTTAGGAGTGAACAGTTAGACGAGAGGTGAGAATTTCATGTGAGTGCACGTCCTAACATGTACTTTGCATTTAATGTTTTAAATGTTTTTAAAGCACTTGCAGGTTTTTAAAATATCTCCACATTCAGGCTCTGACCCGTTTTCTTTCAAATCTATTTTTTTGTAAAACCATTTTAGGTGCCCAGCCACAAGGACACCATGCATAGGATACTCATTCAGGTGACGAGCTGTAGCTGTTTGTGGAAGCTACAGGGATTTGCTTTTAGACGCTTCTATCATTTGGATTCCAGATTCAGTATCTATCAGTTGTAGGGCATGTTGCCCATTTCTATTAGAGACATCTTTCCATTACAGTTTTTCGGACTTTGGCATGTATTGTTTCAGTATTCAGTTTAGTTATTTCAGTTTGTGGTATTGTAGTGAGGAGTTTTTCCTCCAGACTTTATTTACATTATGTGATGGTTATTCTATTTACTTCGTTATGGTGAATGGTGTTATTATTCTTCATTACACTTGTTGCATGTTAATCAGATTTAAATTAAAATTTGACAACTTACTTTTTAAATATTAGGTGGTTAGTAATAATAAAAATGTTTTCGACAGTGATGCTATTAACTGAGCCAACTTGGCATTTTGATTTAATTTGATAAAGGAGTAGCTACCCGGTATTTAATTAGTCGGGGTGTCACAATAGGAAGTTAGCTTGCAACCTTGTTTGTAGACTCTGCCTGACCATTTAATTGAGCATATAATGGTTATTCTTTGGTCAAAATTATCCCAAACCTTGAAGTAAATTCCAACACCATTTCTGACTCAAGGATGCGTGTATTATCTGAGTTATGGTTTCTGAAATTCCAAACATATACACAATATCTTTGAAGAAGTCTACTAATTCATTTCAGGTAACCGAATTTAAAGCCTTAGCTTCTACCCATTTAGTAAAATAATATGTTGCCAAACGTACAAAATTGTACAACTTGAGAGATGGAAGATAGATTTTACCAATGACATGAACTGTCCATATTCTAAATGGTCAAGCTTTCACTATATATTAAAAATCAGTGGTAGGCACATGCTTTAAAGGACATATTGTTGGGATTTTTGACATCCTTTAGCAAAGTCCATGAAATCTTTTTAAATGGAAGGCCAATAAAGACCATTAGTTCTTCGTAACTACCTTATTTTGGGAATAACCTGATGAGACCCGCATGTGCCTTTATGGACTTGGGAAATGGTTATTAAACCTTACCCTTTGATTAGTCACTCTAGGATCATTACATCACCACCTCTTTTGAATAATATTCCAGTATACATAATGTAATTGGCTTCTCTTAATCTGACAACCCTATCAGTCTTGATATTTGGGTCAGTTAGGTATTTAAATAAGGTTTTATTCATATAGGTCCTATATGAAGAGGATTTCACTAAATAAGCCCTAGTGACTTTTCAATCATCAAATAGGTCCTATTCCTAATTTTTTGGGACTGTTTTCCCCATAATTTTACCCTGTAAATCTAACAATCCGTAACTTCTTCGGGGAAGTTACACAAGTGGTTGAACTTTTTTCTTCCTATTTTTAATCTTCAAATGATAATAACTTTTGATTTACAAATCCATTTTTCACAAAATTACTATTTTTGAAGTCTTCTCATCAAGATCTATCAAACAGTATCCATGAAGACCATAATATTTTAAATAAAAAAAATTACATAAACATAAATATTTACCGCTTACACCGAAAAATGAAATAATTTTATATGTGAGACATTTTCACATACAGTAACTTATTGTGTTAATATTACACAAAGTGTAAAATTTACTATGTTCACCGAAAAAAAATCCATAAATTTATCAAATAAGATCCATGAAGCCCTCATAATATTTCAAAGCAAAAAATTACACAGACATTAATATTTAGTGTCTTCACCTTTGAAAATAGAGCTTAATTAATGGTTGACTATTCAATAGGTTAAGAAAAAACTCTCAAAATAGGACTCACATATAATAATACTTATTAACTAGGATATTATAAGTGGTGACTAAGAAGCATGATGCTTAAGGGTAGATGAGGTTCGAGCATCATGATCTTTTCTAACGAGCTGACTTCGTTCGACATAATTAGCATACAACTCAAGTGGAGGCATACTGCCTCAAATTATTATAAGGTATACGTTAGTTATCATCATGGAAACGACACCCATAGCAAGGTGGGCATGTCATTAGATAAGCTTGTCGAAAAATGTTCTTGGACACCGGTTGCTCGTGTCTTAAGGCAAATGGTGATCGAGTCACAATTAGTTGGTTTTATCCTTGAGGTTCAAGTCGAGGTGAAATGTGTTTGCAATGGTTAATGGAACATGTTGCATATGCTATCTAAGGAAGATAGTTAACATTTCGACAGTTTATCTTGAAACTATTTGTCCATTGTGATGAACAAAAGAAGTTGGCATCTCTTTTTGGAGGGAAGTCCATTTTTGCGATCTCCCTAGTAGTAATGTGACCGTATTCATTATGTAATAATTTTGATGATCAACCTCGTTGAGGATTAGAATCTTAGACCAGGATACACGGCCAAGCAAGGACTTCATCAATCCGTAATAAGTAAACTCATCGGTATTTCTATTGACTTGTATTGTTGAGTTTGCAATGACTAAGATAAGGTTCATCGCCTATATGCGAAAATGCTTGAGTTTCGGGAAGGTATCTTCAAATGGTTCGTCATATTATGATTATATTTTGTTTGCTTTCAATGACTTAAATGTTATTACTCAGTGGATATTTGGGTACCACACAGTTTGATTCAGTATTAGTGCGGGTTAACTCGACACATTTCATATGACCATACATTTTGAGTTGCATGAGCATCTTGGTATGTGTATGCATGATTACATGGGTAATAAAAATTAATTTAATGCATTTATTTAAATTTATTTGGGCCTAGTGGTACATTGAATGTGGTTGGTAGGGAGAATAATGCGACTAATTTCGTGGCTACATGGTTTTGTAAAGGTTGATTATTAGGATATTAAAAGGTATTGACTCTAGGGGTGAAGCGGAGTTATCGAATTAGAGAACTAACTTTGTTGAGAACGTCATAGTTATGTCCTATCATGCGTTACGGGTTGGCATAGTGTCGAATATGGGTTATATAGATTTAAAAACCTAAGTCAAGGGTAGGAATTCATGAAATCTGCATGTGAAGGAAACTGTACGCAGATACATTTAAATTTTAAAGGTTGTTTAATGCATCTGGCTTTGGGATATCCATTGACAAAGAGATAATTAGTCGTGTATTAATCCCATGAGGTTTTGGATGATTGCGACATTGGGTTGTATGGAAATCTTAGGTTGAAAGATTCGTAAATCTTATGGAATAGTTAGGCATAACCTTGGTACGAGATTGGAGCCTGATCGTACGTTGGTACATGACATAAGTGACACCACAAAGGCGAATTAGTTGATGATGTGTATGTCGAGTTGTGACTTTGGACACGTAGGTGATCCTTAGGGTTTTAGCATTAGAATATTATTTTCTTTAAGTGCGAAAGTCATAAGGAAATCGTGCATCATCGACTGGAGATCCAATAAGGATGCAGATAGGCATCCATGCTGGGGAACAAGATGATGATAATTATTCTTATGAGTGGTACTTGAGGAAATGAGAAATGTTGAGTCTTGTAGTGCTTGTACAGGCAATGAGAGGATTAATGATTGAGTGTGACCTTGGATAGAAACATGTGATGTGATAGTGATAAACAAATGCAATGATAGTTATGGACGAAGGAAGGAATTTCGAAAATGGAATTTCCTAAGGATGAAAGAATGAAATACCCTTGATATTAATAATTAAAGTAACTGTTAAATATTTGGGTCGCACAAAAGTTTTACGTAAAACAGTTACATATGTGGCATTGCATGAGTAAAAAAAGTGTAAAAAATGATATTTTAATAAAAAATTTATATGGATTATACGGAGGCTAAAAATAATGAATACTAATTTGCATGCCGTGTTCGGGCTTGGCTTGATGCATGCATGGCGTGCATGCATAAAAAGGATAATAAATGGGTAAAATTAGAACTTGACCTTAAACAACAAAATAAAAGTGCGTGAACCACTCGTATTGTGCTAATATAAAACAGTAAGTGTCACGGTCAAATCATTAAGGTTATATTTGTACAAGGGGTACAAACCTTATTTATGTTAAAGTTATATTTTTGGTAATAACAAAATGTTAAGTGTTTATGAAAAAGAAAATTTTGAACAAAGAATTATTTTCTTATTATGGGTTGCAAATGTTATATACAAAAAATGTATTTTTGTGTAAACTTTATGGTGTATTTTAAAGGGTTAGTTATGTATGTATATTTATATATTATATTATACATATATATGGGGCTCCCATGCCTTTTGACTTTTAGTGTAGGCACATGGCTTCACTATGTCATATACTGAGAATGGTCACGATTTTGGACCACGATAAAGGCTTAGGGTCACGGGTTTAGGCCATGACCATTTTTAGGGTGTCCATACTGGGGGTCGCAATCCAAAATCGTGATCATATTACGGGGTCACGATTTTTTAGGTGACATTAACACTAAGGATTGGTCACGACCAAGGATCGTAACCATTGGTTAGGGCTCAGAAAGGTGACCTTACCCATGATCCCATACCGTGTTATTTTCATGGTCACAATCCCCAATCGTGACCATTAGTGGTAGAAGTTTGATGTTTGTCACTGTTTCAAATCACCACAACTTTGAAAATTTAGATTGAATTAATATATGGTCACGGTTTTAGACCGTGACCATATATTAGTGCTATATAAATATCACAATTTTGGTCATGGGTCGAAACCCTAAGCATTGTTAAAATTAATTAACAAAAAAAAAGTTTTAATTTTTTGCCTCCACAAAAAAATTCTTCATGTTTTCAAACTTGTAAACATTTCCCCAAATAAATTTAAGTCCTCAAATTGTTTAACACAAATTAACTAACTACTAAGCCACGAACTGATCCATAAATCAAAAAATAATAATACAACACAAATTAACTAACTATTAAGCCATCAAGTTGTTCAACACAAATAATAAGACAACCTAACATGTATACATTTCCATAAATAATAATACAACACAAGCTCTATATATTTTAAAAAATAAATAGTTAAACTTCAATGTGTTCCTTGCACAAAACATATGCAATATGTTCAAAGTGTTGATTCTCCAACCATGCCTGTAAATATTTCAAAATGGATATTAAAAAGAGTATGATTAGTGATGCAACCATTATAAACAAGGTAAAAATTATTATTATAAAATGGGATTAGTATTATCAATAAGAGACTTTGATTACACGTGTCTCAATAAACATCACAAAACACAAAACACAAACCACCAATCATGGCAACCACACAAATTATGAACATCAACATAAATCGTGATCATTTGCGTGGTTATCCAAGATTGGCGTACTTTTATCAATATCTCACTCAAAACTATATAAGATCTATAGAAAAATTAAAAAACGTGAGCGATAGGGCTTAAATATTTCATATTTATCCCTTTAATTTCGATCCTTTTATGATCTCGTGCATCCTAAATAGACTGGATTTATCTAATATTCACATTACTAACCATTTTTGGAAAGTATTTCGTGTTTTATGTATTTTTTGTGGGTTTTATGGGTATTTCATGCAAGTGCATGCAAGAGAGAAATTGAAATAATGAAAGAAACAAAGGAAAGGAAGTTTAAGGGTATTTTCATAATTTTACAACCATAATCTGAAGGAAGAGCCAACTAAAACGTTGAACATCTTGAAGTCATAAGAATTGTGGAAGAAATGACGCCTTAATCTGAGTTACGATGAAGAAGTTATGCTAGTTTGAAGTTGAGAAAGAAATCCAAAGAAAAGAGAAAAAACAAGCCAAGGCAACAAGTTTTTCCTGACCGAACCCTGAACCGGTTCACCTTTAGTCACACTCCAAAACTGTGACAAACATTTATTACACTTTAAACCGTGTCAAATTATATGAAGCGAGATTTTATTTTGGCATTACTTTTTAGCCTATAGAGTTTTATATTTTCAGAACTCTTCTAAATGACTTCTAACCTGTATATTTCATCACCAGGGTTATTTTAACAGAGTTTTCATTCATGCAAAAGCTCCTAATCAAGGAGAAACGTCTAGTAGAATTATTCACAAGTTTTGCACCGTCAATTCAAAATCTTTTTCGATTATTCTTTAAGCTTTGATTCTTCTTGCATACTTATATTCTTCTATCTTGGTAACCTTAAATTCCAACACTTTTATTATTATTTCATTATCTTTCCATGCATGTTAATGGGTTCTTATGTAGATATTTATAGTATCATGTCTGGCTAGATACTTAGTGGGTTGGGGGTATATGAAACCAACCTAGGTTAATAAGTTGGATCTAAAATTAGATGAAATTGTATAGATAATTCGTAGGTTTGATATGTTGTCAAAACAAGTATTATAGGTCTCTTAACTTCGTTTTCCCTAGGTAACCAGAGTGTTTGAGGGTATAGTATGCATTTCGGTAATCTTTTCATTCACGTTAAATTATTTATTGACTAGACATTGTGCAGAGTAAAATTCTCATATGTTTAGTACTTTGAAAATTTTAATGTTTTCTTCTAATTATAAATACAGTTTTTGAAAATTTTGTATCCAACAAAATTACCAAAGGCTCGGGGGAGTGTATTCCAATATCATCTTATTCATAGTAGTTACTCAAATTTCATTAGGCTTTAGACCTTTCTCAAACCTATCACATTTTACATTTTTCGCTTTCTTTAGTGTTAAACCAATTTAATCCTAAATATCGTTCCGTGTGGATTCGATCCCTACTTGCCGCTACACTTCCATTTATAGTGTGCTAAATTGTGGTATTTTTTTTGTATAGGGCGTAAACACCCAACGATGTGATTTAAATACAAAGTTTACGCCTCATCAGTGAGTGACGAGGAAACAAGTGCAAGAGAACTAAATATATGAGTACAAGATGCACGTACGTAAATAAATACATGGGTTGTTCCAATACATATGATACAAATAGGGTGGTCATACAAGGGTTAACTAAATAATAATAAAATAATTTTTCAAAACTCAATCTATGTCTAAATCAACTAAAAGATCCTTCAAATTAGGGTTATTATCAAGACCAGACTATAACTCTTTAGGGATCTCTAATGCATTTGATTGAGTAGTCAAACCCTTTGGTCCATATGTAACAACATGCCAATTGTCATTTTTTATTAAGTTTGAGTAGACTACCTTCTTCATATTTTAAAATGCATAAATAAAAGGCTCTTCGATCATGCAATCTTTACTCTTTATCTTATATAAATCTGCCATGACAAGTTTCAAGGCATGAAGTTTACAACCATTCGTAGTGTCCTCAACCTTCACCCATACATAATAAAAGATGATTTATTTAAAATCTAAATATCTAGTTCCAATATTTTTTGTACAATTCCATAATAGGTCAACACCGCATCCTTTGGATTTTTATCACTTTTGTTAGCCAGACAAGAAGTTAAGGCTGAAATTAAAATTTTGCTATTTTGCATCAATAGTTTTTCCTCACTTGGTGATGAGATAAAATTAAAACCTTTGATGTGGAATTTATTAAACTACTTCTATGGATTTGGGACCTTTGTTTAGGCATGTAAGCCTTGAACAAACATTACCTCTTTTTAAAAGCTTCATTTATTAATGGATTTATATTAGGGAGTATTTTACAACACATTTATAAATAAACGCTACAAAGGATGTGGAAATTAACTCTTGCGATACCCATGCCCTAATCATTCATTGTGAAATTTCTCTTCTGATTTCAGGCAATTTCGCTCTCATATGTCCTAAACGTGTTGATGAATAGAGTTTAAAGGGTAATATAGAAAATAGACATAATCAAATAAAAATAAGTTATATATGTAACTACTTACTCTCTTTAATCTTCAACTTTATCTTGCGATTTGAAGACATAATGAACTGCGTTCACGTATTGCGGATTGATGAGTCTCACCTAATTAGGGTTCCTGAAGGACAATTCATCCTCAAACTCGTCAAGTTCCTTGATCACTTGATCTCCTCAAGGATTGAACCTCCTAAGCCCTTGTTCCGACATATGCTCCTGAGAGTATACCGTGGAATCTTTTGTATGTAGTTTTTGTTAATTAACCCTCCAATATACTATGCATTCTTAATGTAATTTTGAAGGTTTTCATCAAGCAATCGAAAGGATACATCAGATGATACCTGACAGGTCCACACAATAAAGCCTCATCGCATAGACAAACAGGTGGCTGATGATGTCAAAAAATAATGGATGAATATATTTCTTTAATACACAAGTCAACTTGGATAAAGTATCTTTTGTAGTCTTAATGTGCTTCCTATTTACCCCTTTTTCACACAATAAGGTGAGGCACAAACTAATATTCATAATTGCCTTGTGTGTATCTTTGTGATCATAAAAGCAATGCTTAAACAATAGAGGGATTAATTGAATCATAAAGTGCGAGTAACGAGACTTGAATTTTTTTTAGGTCATTTGTTTGGTAGCTTACAACCTTGTACAAATTACCAATATAACTAGTCGGATTGGTCAAGTTGAACAACATGTCTAAGAGTATATATTTCTCACTAGTAGTCAAAGTGAAAGCACTCCCGTGAATCGAATTTCTTCCTGTTGTAGGATCAATTGTTAACCATATATCTTTGTTCACCTCTATTAGATTGCGATGCGCCTTATCTCCATCTTTCAAATAAGATCCACCCAAATATGTTCCTATTAGATATTCAGCAAAAATTTTCTCTGTGTGCATCACATCAATTACATTCCATACACGGTGATCTTTCCAATATTATAAGTTAAATAAGACCATGCCTTTATTTTACTAGGATCTTTCAGATCTTACCTAGCTTTATGCTTCTGGCATATAAACTGAGGGTATTTTCCTACAAACTTATTCCTTAAATTTGTAGCATTTTACTTCTCCTCGATTTGATAACTAGAAAGCTGAGCAATTTTCGTCCTACACTTGTGATAGAAAAGTAAAAAAATAGACTTGTCGTTCCTAAAAGGGTGACTATTTGACTAAAATCTACAATGACCGACATAACTCATCTTACCACTATAATGTAGCTAAGTAGATTCAGTTTCCTCTCCATAGATGGGACATCCATAATTACAATGAACATTACAGCCGACAAATGTCCCATAGGTAGGGAAGTCGTGGATCTCCCACAACACCATTGCTCTAAGTGTGAACTCTTGACCCTCATGGGATTTAAACACCCTCACGGATGCATCCCATAACTTTATAAGTTCTTCAATTAACGGGGCTGAGAAAATATCAATATCGTCCCCGAGAGCCTTTGGCATGGATATCAATAATGATAATGATGTGAATTCTTTTCTCATGCAGAGTGTTGGAGGGAGACTTAAAGGCGCCATAAAAACTATCCAATAGCGCTTAAATTACCGAAAGGGCAATTCCATTGGTTTATCATATAAGATGGAAATTGCGTGGTTCCATTGTAAATTCAAGGTGTTGTGCATTTAAAAGCTTCCATATGAGTCAATCAACCGGATGACGCATGATATTCCCACCCACCTCGGCTCGAGTGTGCTATGTCTTGGCCTTAACTATCCACGGTAGAGTGAAAAATCATTTCAACCATGGTCCTATGGGAAAATACTTCAATACCTTATGTGAAGCTTATGAGCACTTGAAATTTTTTACAGGTTTTCCTTTTTTCACTCTCACAAACCATATATATTGGCTCATTGCATGTAAGACACTCATCCTTCAGTTCATGTTCATTGCGGTATAATATTTAATCATACTTGCAACATGAATATATTTCATGTTCGGATAACTATTTGGTATTGTGTTATCTTTTAGCAGAATGTCTTTAGCCCATTTAAGAATTCTAATTACGCTGTTGCCTGACAAATCAAATTAACTCTTCAAATTGTGCAAATCGATCATTTTGTATAATATCGAGCAAACTTCTTTGCAATTTTTTATCCAAAGGTCTAGCCGCATCTACTTTCAATCGTATGTATTCACGATCTTCGGGTAATTCAACATCGACTTATACATTAACTTGGTCATAATAAACATTATCCATATCTATAGTCTAGTTTTTTTATGGTAGTGGACTTCTTAAGCATCATCAATCAGGTTGGTCAAAGGACGATGTGCTGGTGAATCATTCACCACTTCCACCCGGTAGGGTTTTGTTACACGGTCGGATACCAATAATTCTTTCGAAACATATTGTACATTATTTTCTCCATGGAATTTCCATATCTTATTGTATTATGACACACCCCAAATTAGTAAATGCGATTCAACGTCTTCCAAAGACTTAAATATATCATTCATACAACAGTTGCTCGGACATGGAATTTTTTCACTGCAAAGATTTCTTTCTACATATTTAACAAATTTCCGAACATATTTTACATAATCATCAGAGACTCTATTACTCTCTCCCATCCACTCTTTTCATTATGGGGAAATTATAAAATAGTCTTCAAAATTAAAGCATCTATATAAATGGGTTGAAACGAAGGTCATATTGTATACAAGAACTTTCACTTTATGACTCAAGAAAATTCATTCAACCCGAGCATTCAATAAATATTAAATAAAACCAAACAGATTAGGATGTCATTAAATCCTGAGAAATTAAATTTAAAATAACTTATGATATCAACAGATGTCCCACATAATTAAAATGTTACAAATTTATTCCAAATAAAACATTGTTCATCGCCTAATCCCGACCAATAAATGAACTGGCTACGCAATATAATAATTTTGATAATATTTTAACAGAGGTCCTTCATCGGAGTCGACATTCACAGACTCATCTCTACATCCATCATATATTTTATCAACCAATATCTAAGCCTCACCCACCACCAAATGGTGACCGTGGACAAGTGTTCCAACATTCACGAAAACGAGTGTGCATGTCCCAACATCCCTGCTATTATACAAGTCCCTTTGATAATACTCATTTCCATAGTGACTTCTCATGGATGATGATGATCCATGAAATGTTAGGAGGAGGCAATTGGGAGGGGAATATTTCAGGAGAGGGCAATTGGGAGAGGAAACCTTGAGGTGTAGGATAAGAGAATGTTTGAGGAGGCATATGAGAACATGTTCTTGACTAAACAATTAGACCAACCTCTTGATTTTATTCATCAGTATTCCCAAGTTGTTGATTAAATTGCCCAGCGTCGTCCTAAACTCTCACACTTTCCCTTTTGTCCTGGCATTTTCTTTCGCCTGGCTTGACATCGAAGAGATCTCATCCAATATAGGTGCAATGTGCTGTAATTTGCTACTTAGCATATGTGAGACCACACCTCTTGTCCTCCTCCTTTTTTTCTTGCCAAATGTCTTGGATAGGGCATCTTTTTCAATGCCATAGGGGATAAACTAGGACTGACTGCTCGTCATGCCTTTAATCGATTCCTATAGCATAATATATTTAGGATTGCGATTTTAACATTATTTAATATAACATGTATATATATATATATATATATATGATAACTAAATTCAAACTCACCAGAGTCGGAGCCAACTTGTCTGGGAATTTATTAGTCGCTTTATCCCGTTGGGCATGCAAGTACAAGTTGATCCGATTAGGGGTTTTACCTTCTTCTGGTGTCCCCTTGGTCTTGTACACCCATTCACCCTCTTTATCATCTTATGATTTTCCCTAAGTTTTGGACATCAACTTTCTTTGCCATGTTCCATTTATTTTCTCCCTCTCGGTCAATTTTTCCTCACGGACCTCATTCTCCAAGAATTAGTTCCATTGGTCGATGGGCATTTGAACATTTGGGGGAAATTTATCTTTCAACCTCAAACTTTCACAACTTGATGCCTCATTCGGAATTTTTTTCTTTTAAAAGTTCTTCTTATTGGTTTTCAAATGTTCATTTACTCGGGAAAACATCTTTTACTTCAAACCAAGTGGGAGTGTTAAACTCTTAAAAATTTATTCCCACAAATCATTCCTTATGGATTGATCAACCTTCTTCCAGTTGTTTGAGCCCTTGATGCCCACAGTCATCTTTTTAAGAGACAAACAATGGGCGTTAAAAATTTGGACGTCAATTTTTTTACTAGTAGGATTCTTAAAACCGGAGAACCCAATGGGCTTCTTACCATTTTCTTGGGATTCCATAGTAGTGGGAGGTGGGGGTGCTGGATTAACATGATTTTTATTGAGTTTGATGACTTGGAGATGGTGTGGTAGACTGAACCACTGGTGGGGTAGAGTATTGTCAATCTGTAGGTGATGAGAAGTTTTTATAATTTATAATATTTTGCACATAGACAACTGGGCAGAAGCATGTTTATGAGTGACGTATAAATGTCCTTGACATGAACTCGAAATTCTTTCTTCTTCAACTTATTTGCAAGCTCACTTTTAATGTGCATATATGGCAAGACTCCACATTTTGGGTGAATGCCCTCTTTAAGGAGTTATATCCACAATGGATGAATATTTTTTTTTGCCTTTTCTAACCTTGTCACAAACGTTAATGCCCTGTCGAGATTATAAAGGTGAAATATATTCTCTACGACCTCATCCTAGCATTCTGGCAAGGAAAACTCAATGAAATATATTCTCTACGACCTCATCCTAGCATTAGTGTGCTTCATATAGAGGGAACTCATATTTACATGTATGGTAAGGAAGGGGTGAATACGACCACAACAGTTAACCAAATAGATATATTCATTAATTTTCATCCACACAATAACAACAAGTCGAATTTAAGTTCATTTTAATTAAATTAATCCAAAAATTACTACGTGTCCATAAATTGTGCAATCTCTTTCAACAATTTGTGTTCACTTAAGCAACAAGAACTTAAGAAAGGGGTTAACAAGACGATAACAATTAACCAAATAGATATATGCATTAATATTCACTCGCACAATATCAACAAGTCCAATTTAAGTTTATTTTAATTAAATTAATCCTAAAATTTCTATGTGTTCACCCAAATAACAACCACTTAAGGAAGGGGTGAACATGGCCACAATAGTTAACCGATAAGTTATAACTAGGGGTGTTCGCGGTTCGGTCTGATTCGACTTTTAGTAAATTTAAGGATCGGACCGATTAAACCGGTCCAAAAAAAATTGGACCAAGACCGGACCAATTGAACCGATTTTCCGGGCTTATTCGGTCCAATTTTTTGTATGATCGGTCCGGTCTAACTTGTCGGTCCTAATCTTATTGAAATAATCTTTTTAAAAATGAAAATTTCCCTTCAAAACTGTTCAAACTGATAGAGCATACTGATCTGAAATGAAATAGCTCCAAGTTCTAACTGTTATGAAACTACTGAAATGAAGCTACCCTTTAACAATCAACTCCCTTTAATAACTGTTATACAAATATTATAACTATTATTCTAACTGTTATATTCTACTAACTGTTATGTATAGCTCCCTTTAACAATTAAACTACCCTTTAACAATCAGCTCCAAGTTCTAACTGTTATACATATATTCTAACTATTATTCTAACTGTTATATTCTATTAACTATTGTATACATACATATATATATATATATATAACATCAAGTTGGAAGAAACAATAGATCGAAAATAGGAAGAAACGACAGTATATTTATATAAATAAATACATACCGTAAAGATGGAGGCTAAGCAGAGCAGCGAGGATGCTGCCTGGTAGATGAGTGAGAGAGGGGGGTTTGACCGTTTATCTTTATCATTGTGAGAGAGAGAAGAGAATGACAACATGAGAGAGATGAGAGAGTAAGTGAGTGAGTGCTGTTATAGTTAGGGTTTTCTAATTTATTTTTCAAAATGACGAATTTATCCTTAGTTTTTTTCCTAGGATCAAATATAATAAAATATATATATTTATATGTAACCAGTACGGGCCGGTCCATATCGGTTATTTTTGTGACAGACCAAGGACCGGACCGGTTAGACCGATTTGCCAAAAAAAAAAATTAGACCGGACCGATTAAAAAAAAGATCGGGAAAATTAATGCGGTCCGGTTTGGTCCGTCGATCCAATCGATTTTTTGAACACCCCTAGTTATAACTATATATAAGACTATGTTACATAGAAGAAAAGATAAGTGAAATTACCTGAATAAAGAAATCACCTAGAATCAGTTGAGCTTCATTAATTGTCCTCCAATTGCATGGGTAAATGGAATGAGAAGAAAATATGTTAACATATTATTAAACTTAAATTGTTACTAAATTAATCTATTCTAAACATGTGATTTATGTATCTCGTGTTACTCAAAACTTTCATTTAGGTAGAAAATGTATTCATTATGTATACGTGTATGTGTTATACGTACGCGCATATGTGTATATATGTGCATGAGTGTGTGTACATATGCATATATGTGTGAAATGGTGGTATATATGCGTAATTGTACACACACACACACACACACACACACACACACACATATATATATATATATATATATATATATATATATATATATACTATACGAGTATGTGTGCACGTGTGAGTATATGTGTATATATGTGTATATATGTATATATGTGTGAAGTTGTGTGTATACATATGTGCGATTGTATAAAAGTGCATATATGTGTGTGTGTGTATGTGTATGTGTAAGTGTTCGCATGTGAGTATATAAAGGACTTCATGTATGTATAGGAATTGTTATGTTATATGTGTTCACGCGCGTGTGTATATATGTGCACGTGTGAGTATGTGTGTATATATATGTATAAGTGTGTGTATATATGTGTAAATGTGTAAAAGTATATATATATATATATATATATATATATATATATATATATATATATATATATATATATATATATATATTTGTGTGTGTGTGTGTGTGTGTGAGAGAGAGAGAGACTAATTGAGGGACTTCATGTATATATAGAAATTCATGTGGTATACATGTGCACATATGTGTGTATATATGTGCGCGTGTGAATATGTGTGTATATATATGTGTATGAGTAAGTGTTTATATGTCTATGAGTATATGTATATTCCTAATATTCCAATTCCATCCCCTAAATATAATATATTTCATCAAAGGTGTAGTTAATTACAAATTTACTATTCTAATACATACATACCCAATTTCAATATCAATTGCAATTTCACTTTTACACGTTTGTATACCTATAATAATATCAATTTCATGTGTATAGATATAACAATATAAATTTCATATTTACACAAAATAATGGTTTCAATTTTATGTATATACCGAATTTCTATATCTATTTCACATTTACACAACAAAATAGGTCCACTTTCATTTATATACCAATTTAAATACCAATTTTCTATTCACATAACCAAATGGGTCCAATTTCATGTATATACCCAATTTTAATTATAATTTTACATTTACAGGACTGAATGGGTCTAATTTAATCTAACATAATTTCAATTTCACTTTCACATTCACACATATATACTATATGCATATATGTATGTATGTATGTGTGTGTGTAAGTGTGCGTGTGCGAGTGTGTGTATATGTTTGTGTGTGTGTGTGTGTGTGTGTGAGGGAGAGAGAGAGAGAGTATTACCGGTGGGTGAGGGAGAGAGAGTGATCGCCGGTGGGTGAGGGGGAGAGATATGAGCACCGACGGGTGAGTGAGAGCAAGAGAGAGAAAGAGATAGAGATAGATAGATATAGAGAGAGATGTTGGGTGAAATAAAATAAGGCCCATGGGTTTTATTTATAGATGATAAATGGTCACAATCTGGAGCCGTGACCCCTCCCATGACCAATCAAATTTTCATGAGTCCCCATAAATGGCCAGGGTCCCTAACCGTGACCCATATAGTCACTAAACTTGGTCACGATTTCAAACTGTGACCATTGGGTCGTGACCAATTCAAATTAAAGCGTTATCACTATTAGGGGTCACGATTCAAAATTGTGACTATACTACACTAAAATTGGTCATGATTGGGACACGGTCTAAAACTGTGACCATTTACTTGGAAAAAATAGCGCTAATTTTTCCACCTAAATGATTATGGTTGGGTTATGGTCTGGATCCATGACCATTGTGGTCACGGCCTAGAATCGTAACCAGCACCTTGTCTATGTCACCTCTTCACCATGCCACAACCGTGGTTATAGATTATTTTTAGTGGTCACTAATTTGGACCGTGATCACCCTGGTAATGAATTTGGACCGTGACCACCTTGTGACCATTCTCGGTATATGGCGTAGTGCTTAGTTGCCTAGTGGAACCATATGAATTATATAAGAACCGAACAAGATAATAAATGGGAAATTATAGCCACCTGTAGGTTCCATTTCAAAAAAAAAATGAACCACATTCTTTCTTTTGTTATAGGCGCATAATTATGTGGGTAAGTGGGCCGTACAAAACTAGGAAAAACACTTCACATATCTTTATTCTAGAACCCACATAGGTTTTCATATATTCTTGGTAAGAGTAAAAAATGTTGGCACCTTATGAGAACATGTTCTGGCAAGCCTACTCAACTTTTAAAAAGTATATATAAATGTATATATATGGAGAGGTTCAAAAGTGAACATAAAATATGAACATTTTAATGAACCTTAACAAAAAATTCATTACAACCCATTAATTTTAATTCCTATGTTTTAATTGGTACGCGTTAACGGTAATGGACACGCGTGGGACACAATACCCTCATACCCCTACCTACCCACATACCCCCCCCCCCCAAATATCATACCTGAGCAGTATGCGTGTAAACAATTTAATGCTAGTAAAAAGTAGCTACCTTGTTAGTTATTTACTTCTTAACTTACTGTCCTATTCTCTACTACAGAACATATCTACTCTCTTTCTCTCTCTCAGCTTCATATGACGTGAATATCACAAAATACTCTAGTGTATCACTTCACTTTGCATATACTACCGTCTCTCTCATTATTTGTTTTGGTAGAGATGTCTTTGAAATGAATCGGAATTTAAAGGAATCAATGATCGGAGGGAGGAATAATTTGCCTCACCGGAGAGTCATGAGTCTCAGTGGAATTTCCAAGGATACAGATGAGAATATGGATCTCTTTTCTTGGAATCGTCCAAGTCTCTCCGTTGCTTCCTCCGACAAATCCGACGGTACCACAAGTTTGATGGCATATTGGTGGTGGGTGGGTTGGGTTGGAGGTAAAAAAAATATTCGATCGACACGTGTGTTCGTTGCCACTGGCGCAGACCAATTACAACATATGAGTTAAAAATAATGGGTTGGAATGTGTTTTTTGTTCAGGTTCATTAAAATGTTCAAATTTATGTTCACTTTTGAACCTCTCCGTATATATATATATATAGACACACACACACACACACATAAGTGTAGGCATAGAAAAAAAATCCTCCTTAAACCCTTCCCTCACCCACTGGCAGGTTACTCACCTAAGCCTTATTCACTTAATTTTTTTTATATATATTCGGTTGGTAAAAGGTGAGTCATGGGATTGAATATCCAACCAAAATGTGGACTTTTTTTATCAAGGAATTAGGATGTCGAAACATGTCCTAAACCACTAACCATCTATTGTTTTTGTACTCCTTTTAAACACATATGTCCGACCAAATAAGAGAAGAAAATACAAAACTTATTTCAAATTGCTACCAAAAATCTTATACAAAGAAAACATAAACTAATTCTTCCTCACAAAACGATTTTACGATTTTCTATCATAGAAATGGAAACTCTCTATTTTTAAGTAAAACCGCTTTTATATGAAGGACCTTCATCCAGAAAACCTCCATTTTTGTGACAATATTCTCCATGATGTTGGTACCTATGAGGATGGATCATTGTTGAAATACTTTGAGGGTCGAAAGTGAATATACCTTTTGGATCTTAAGAACGACATATTGATGGAGCTGTAAGGGGGTGTATTTCATGAGGATTGAAGGTGTGAAATTTATGGAGTAAGAAGAAGGGTAAAAACTTGGAGTTATGAAGTTTACAAGAGGCATTTCATCACCTTCTTTACGTAGGGTACCTATCATGATTTGATGTAGTTTTTTTTATGTCATGTTTATATTATGAAAATATATTATGCATGCTTGGTATACATATTTGTGAATATAAATGTATGTAGTGATATATATTTTATTTATGAAATTTATCTTATAATTTCTTGTGAAATAAAGTTTTAAAAATGGGTTTAACACATGGTTCCCAGGTTTGCTGATTTTCGAATTGGGTCAGAGATGAATTTTGGGTTTAAAGGAAGTTGCAGTAAGGGGTTTTATCTCCTTTTATGGTTAGTGATTATATAAAAGAGGCGAGTATAATTAATTTTATGGAGATAAAAGATTGACACTTAGTTATGGAAATTTGAGGCAATAAATTCTTAGGAAAATTACGGGCCAAGGGAGTGTGTCCTGGTATTTTAGCTGAGTGATGCCATGATAATAAATTATTTAATGGGAAAATCAATTAAGTTTTGATTCGGGATATTGACTCGGATAATGTTGGGCTAGTGCGACGGGATTTGTGCACAGATTAACCGGGTTTATATATATATATATATATGCGGTGATTGTGTCGTGTGTGTGTGCGTATATATATACACACACATTTGTGTGCTTTATAAATATTGGTGCAAAAAATATTTATAGGAATACATACCCCTCTAGTGCCTTCACAGGAGATTGCGGGATGTGGGTGAATCCCCGAGGGCGATTATAATCCCCATGCCATAGTCATATAGGATTTAATTATGTGATTTATTTTCAGGGGTGAACCACTTTGGGGTATGATTTGATTTCACTTCCGGTGAAGGAAATATGGCCACCTTCACTACGTTTATTATTGTTTCACTGATTCAGAGAGCTAACCGAGTCGGGGTGTCCGGGTGGATGAGTATACCTGGGGTGATAGTATTTTAGAGAACATCCGATGAGTGTGTACTTGGGAGGATGGTTATATATACGACATGTATGTGAATGTTGTGATATATGATATGTATATATGGTGTAGATTTATAAACGGCTAAAATACATGAAGTGAAACTGTATTATATATGATACGTATATAAGAGTGTAGATATTTATATACGGGCGAGGTAAATAAAGTAAAAAGGGATTTCTTGTCTATAACTAGTGGGAATGTTATATAGTGAATTTAAAGAGGATTAACTAAGTTAATGTGATAAATAAGTTATGAAGTAAAGGTACAAATTACTCGGGCTAGAGTAAAGTGTCAAGGAGTTTCAGGACAAGGCTAGTTATATGGGGTAGTGTATCTAGGAGGGTTAGGAAGAAGCATTAGGTGTGCACAATAGTTGAGGGATGAGTAATATCTCAAGTGAGTGCGACACTAACTTAAATATTAAGAGCATTCATGCATTTTAATTGTTGCATTTTAATTCACTTGCAAAATATTTTCAAAAGGACTTTGGGCTCTGACCCGTACTTGTAAAAATATTTTCAAAACCTTTTAGGTGTCCAGCCACCGGGAGGCCAAACTTGATGATCTGTTCCGGGGATGAGTAGCTGTAGCAGGTGTGAATGTTACAGGATTTGGACTTTGTCGCTTTAGTCATTTCATTCCTAGAGTAGGATGCATCTTAGTTTTTCACATGGTTTTGTTTCCCCAGTTATTTTATTTTATTCATACTTTGTATTCGGATTATGATTCTATTGGATTATTATTATGGATTTTGTATTTTTAGCCGATTGTTTATTCAACCAGTCTTATTTATTTTTTGTATTTATTTGTACTCATTGATTGTGCGAATGGTTTAAATTTATATTTGTACTGTTGTTGTTGTTTAATAAAAAGATAAAATTTGACAGTGATGCAGAGCCTCTTTTAATTTAAAAGATAAAATTTGACATCGGATTTTTTGAATACTAGGTGGTTAGTAAGTTTTTTGACAGTGATGCAGAGCCTCTTTTAATTTAAAAGATAAAATTTGACACCGGATTTTTTGAATACTAGGTGGTTAGTAAGTTTTTTGACAGTTTTTTGACAGTAAGTACTCATTAATCAGTCCTTTTTTGACAGTGATGCAGGTGATAAAATTTATGGAGAGGCAGGTCAAATGAAGAGAAATTGCCCTGAGCGATCCAGGGGCAACTACATGACAGGGTTCTGAATGTACAGCCACTACAATAGTTCATGGGTCAGTTCGAATGAGAGAATTTTGACCAGGGACCCAAGGACCAGTAAAAGATACTAGAGTACGGAGGTAAATTATCTTTTTATCCTATGAGAATGGGTATGTTTTGAGTGACATTGGGGTGTCACAATGTAAGATTGTTATCACTAGGATTCACGAGTGAGACGAATTTAGTGGGTGCATTGGCCGTAATATTCATATTATGTATATATAATTACCGTGGGCTAATGAGGTTATTTAGTGTTAACCAAGAGAGAGTGAGGGTGTACAATAAGAGGATGTTTGCATTACATGAGAGGGTACTACTTTTGATAATTGTGGGCATATGGTGGATAGTTATAGTAAGGCTTTGAGTTCGCTGTACTAAGGTATGAATTATTTCTGCTAGGTATCACCTGAGATAGGGTCTAGCTTATGTATAGAGTATATATATGTTAAAATGTATTGCATAATAGACTTAAAATAATATGCTTATATTGTTAATTGTAATAAGGGGGAGTAGGTATGTTTACTGATGAGATTTAGGGTGGATAGGATTATTTTTTGAGCAGGGAGATATAACTTGTGATTTATTTCGTGCTAAGGAAACTAGTGATAGTAAGGGCGCAATATTGTATGTTGTCTTTTGTAGCAAAAGAGTGGATGTGTATACTTTTATGTCTAGAGACGAGTATTTAGGGGTACGTGCTATGGACTGAGGGCCTAATAGATCTCAGTGATCGATAATGTTAGGTAGTAATGTATCGGGGGAGTTCCTTATTTGGATTTCCCTTTGCGAGACGTCCCACGCATGAAACTTAGTGAAATGTTGAAAGTGGGTAGATGTTTGGTCTTTAGTATATGGGTTGGGTACCTCGATTGTTATTTATGTATGTAGTTACAACTGTGAGTTAGAAGTTATATTACGATTTAAGTCTAGTAAAATCAGGGTATTATTGGTGTGGTTAAGCACGGGTACATGGTGTATGGGTGCCCTGGTTAACTAATTTCTTTTTAAAAATAATTCAAGATTAGAAGTGGGAGAAATAGGTGTAGCAATCTTAAGGGTAGGTGATTAGGGAGCTAGTCGAGGCTTGGGAGTACTAGGCTTATCTTAATTTCGAGGACAAAATTCCTTTGTAAGGGGGAAGTATGTAACACCCCGTAATTTTGAGGATATTGAATTAAATTATTTTGGGATAAATAAAACTTATTTAATTTAGAGAAATTATATTTATGATTTGGAGAAATTATTTAAATTTGAGGATTTGTTTAATTTAGCGAATTGAGGTTTACTTAATTCAGAGCATTTTTAGATTTTGCGCGTGTCGTATTTTGAGGTCAAAATTGGAAAATGTTATAAAGTAAGTTGGATGACAATTCTGAGTAAATGGTTGATTCCGGAGAGGTCAAGTTAGTAGGAAAAAAGTAATCGAGGGTAGTAATTGGGTTTCAGGGTATTTTTAGGTATAATCAGGCTCACACGGGGGCATTTGGGCCATTTTAACTTGTCCCACAAGCATAATTTCGGGATTAACTTTAGAAGATCAAAATTTAAGAGTTTGGGGTGAACACAACTCTAGAAGAAAAATATCATAAAACCCAAATTAGAGAATTGTGACAGATACAACTCAAAGAGAAAACCTAGTTCTATAGAGAAGAAAAGAGGGCTAACTTTAGAGATTTTGGGATACAAATACATCATCTTCATGATGGGAATCAGACTCTACAAATCATACAGGCAAGTGGTTAATAGGTTTCAATATAAATATGTGATAATCAATTCATATTATAGTGGGTGGGAAAAATATATTGTTTTTGGGTTAGGTAGATACATAAATTGGGTTTTCAATTTATGGAGTATTACGTATATATTTTGAGGAAGATTAACATTTCAAAGGATACCGTTGGGAGATTTAGATTTATGATTGGAATCCAGAAAGTTATCTCTTAAATTGTTATAATTGTTAGAATATAGATGGAGGTGTTAAGAAAATTTTATAGCATAAATTTTAAGATTTTAGGCAATATACTCTATACTGTAAAAGTTTGGTAGATAATAACAATCGTGTTGGATTGGTTAAAAAGTTTGGAGGATAAATCGTGTAGAAATTTCCTTGAATGTAAGGGAGTTAAAGTATTAGAAATCTGGGTAATAGAGGTAGCACCCTTTAGCATCGGCAGACGAACAAAAAAGAGAAGAAGAGGAGAGAGAAAACCTAGGCATCGTGCGAAGAGGAGAGAGAAAATGCGATTTTGTTGTAAAATACTTTAAATGAACACTAAATGATAGAAGTGGTCCTTAAACTTGGATAAGGTATAAGACTTTGTAAAAGTAATGGTGTCAGTAATACATAAAAAATGTACAATAAGGACTAAATAGTAAAACGTGTTCAAGTGTATAACAAGGATGATAAGGTGGCTGTGTCCATACCTATCCCAGTCAGAGAGCACGCGCGCGCACGGGGGTGGGGTGGGGATGTTCACACCCTTTTGGGGTGCTTAGGCCGTCGTTAACTGGGGTGATGTGGAAAGATTGAGTCGTTAACCTATTTTGCACAAAATAAGCAAAAGAAATGTTACCTCTTCGAGAGAACGACATCAAAGACATACTGATGTTTGCGAAACCAATTAGTTTAAGGATTTAGGGAATAAGTTACAGAATGGAAAGGTGTTAGTCACCCATCCCTTCCTTTTGGTATCTCATGGGAATGTATTATTCTTCTCCTTAATTACTCCGTGAAGTGTGTGCGTGTATTTATAGATGGAGAGTGGAACTACTCGACTCACATCATGGATAAAGGCGGAGTGAGGTCATCCTTAGGAGTGTTCCCAAAATAGTTATCAAAATATTATGTATGCATTTGTCGGGTCACCAATCATTTATAGAAGGATGATAGTATAGATTAGACAAAACTCAAGCATGGATTACAAATATATGATATGGAAATAATATGTGAACAAATATCGAAAAGAACTCGAATCTCAAATTTTACCCGAGACGCTTTTGTAGCCTAAAAGGCATCAAAGTCCACGTACTCTGCATATAACACGGGGTGTATTTTATCCCATAAATCCAACCGGGGGATTTTCCTATACGTGTAAGTGCCAAAAAAGATGTTTTAGTGTGAGAAAATGTAATAAAAAATCCCCGTTTGGAATTTACAAGAAAACCCTATTTTGTTTTTTTTTTATTAGAAAGTATGGTAGTGAAATGATACTAATAATAAAGGATGGTTATTAATATATGCGATCTAAATGACATGCTAAAATAATAATTAAATGACTATTGTGAAAATAAGAGAATTTAAAGAGAGAGAAAAAGATTTGGGCCTTCTTTTAAAGCATTAAAGTTGATCTTGATTATTGAAGGGCTATTATTGAAAGTGGATGAAGGTGGTAGGAGTATAGGGAAGGGAATTTTCCAAATTGGGTATGAAAAGGATGGAAATGGAATGTATGTGTGTGTTGGGGGGGGGGGGGGGAGAGTTTCAATATGGAAACCATGCTGACTTCTAGAGAATGTTTCTGAGATCACTGAGAGGGATGTTTCTGAGGTGCCTCTCGAAGTGAGCTCAAGGTCTCCTTTTATAGGATCAAGGGTGTGCCGATCTGTATTGTCCTTAACATGCCTATCGGTAGGCAACCCCAAACACACTGTCGATAAGCAGCAAAATGGGTTTGCCATTCGACAATCTCAAGCAGATTTTCTAGAAAAATGATCATAAAATGCAATTCATAAGTTCCAATCATGCACAGGATGAAGCGTTGGGAAGTGTATTCATAGAATTTTAGGAATCCATAGACCTCTCCCTGGTTCGGGAATTGACTGTGGTAAAATGGGGCTAAAAAACGCCTAACGATCATTTGAACAAGAGGGAAATGGATAATTTGTTCGACCGTAAGGCTGATTCATGAACGAGATAGGTCGCTAGAAAGGTTATGCAAGGCCCTTCGATGTTCCAAAGAGCTTAGTTTGGTTTGGAGAGTCGATGAAGGTCAAACAGGACTTGAAAATGCCGAGTGACCCTTCGGAGTTAAATGGGTCATTCGTCCGTACTGTAAGGTTGATTCGTGCACGGGATGGACCATTGGAAAGGGGATTTAGAGTCCATCAAGAATATAAAGATATTCTCTAGAGTTAGAGAGTTGACCGGAGTTAAACGAAGCTCGAGAGCACCCGGTGGCCTCTAGATCAGTTATTGAGGGAAAGTGAATCATTTGTCCGAACTGTAAGTCTGATTCATGAACGGGATGGACCGCTAGAAAGGGAATTCAGACCCATTCAAATATCCATTGAGCTTTTTCTCTAGTGACGAAGTTGATTGGGGTAAAAATGGGGATTAGGGAGTGCCCGGTGGCCTCTAGATCAATTTTTGATAGTAAAATGGTCTGTTTGTCTGAACCGTAAGGCCTATTCGCACACAAACTGACTATTAAAAGGGATATCGAGAGATATTTGAAGATTCATTGAGATTTTTCTCTAACAAGAAAGTTAACTGGAGTCAAACGGGGCCTGAGAGTGCTTAATGGCATCTAGATTAGTAATCGGAGTACGTCCTAGGGTTTGCGGTGAATTAGTGAGTGTTAGGGACCTAAGAAGATGCTTAGGAGGGTCCTAGGATGAAGTGTCTACAGAGAGCCCCTCGATGGGAAAGCTTAGAACAAATGAAGGCCGTCAAATGATAGACACCACATCGACGTTAGGAAAGAGGTTTGGTAGGCTGATTCTGAGGACCTAGAGGATGAGGTTGACCAATTCAGTAGGTTGAGGTCGATTATAAGTACTTAAAGAGACGAGGATGATCAATTTAGTGGGTTGAAGTTATATTAAGATTGGTTATAAGGGAATAGGGATGACCATTCTACGGGTTGAGGTCAATTCTGGGTACCTAAAGAGACGAGGATGATCGATTCAGTGGGTTGAGTTTAACTTTCAAGTTGTACTGGGGATGACCAATTCTGAGGGTTGAAGTCGATTCTAAGGACCCAAAGTTTGTAGCAACCAATTTTGAGGGCCGAGTTAATTCTGAGGACCTTAAGTTATTGTGACCAATTTTGTGGGCCGAGATTAATTTTGAGGAACTAAAGTTGTAGCGACCAATTCTGCAGTACGAGGTCAATTCTGAGGACCTAAAGTTATAGGGATCAATTCTATGGGTCGAGGTGAATTTTGAGGACCCAAGGTTGTGACTACCATTTTTAAGGGCCGAGGTCAATTCTGCGGACCTAAAGTTATAGGGACCGATTCTGCGAGTCGAGGTCAATTCTGAGCACCTAAGGTGATGACGACCATTTCTAAGGGTCGAGGTTAATTCTAAGGACCTAAATTTGTAACACAAGGAGTTGCTCTATGGGATTTCTTTAAATTATCTTAGGGATGCAAATGCATATGTGGTTTCGCTGGGGATTGTGTTATTTTAAGACTCTTCTCGAGAAGGATTTATCCTAGAGACATCCAACTCGGGTTTATGTTATTTTAAGAGGGGATAACTTCACTGGGAAGTTATGGGGGACTTTGATTGTAAGCATATACTGAAATTCCACTGGTAGATGAATGGGGAGAAAGTTTAGCCTGGAGATTCTGTTGGGGAACTGGGAAGGTATTATCTTGCAATTATACTAGGGAACTGTTTTATTTGAGGTTGATATTCCTCTGGGGAAGACTTGAGATTTGAGATTTCACTGGGGAATTGTAATAGACTTGGGTGCGAGCACATTGTTGGTTCTGTTTGTGAAATATGTTGAGGGTAGGCGTAGTTAGGGTTTATGCTGGGGATAAGAGCGTAATATTAATCCTGTTGGGGATTTCGAGAGTTTTTAATGGGTTTAGTGTTCTAAAAATGATTTTCTTGATGAAGAATTTTTCCAATATTTGATTGGTATTTTTAGGAATTTTCGGGTAATTTTTGGATTTTTTAAACAAAATTTGAAGGGTCTATCGATCGGTATGCTGTAGGGGTTGCCATTTGGCAATGAAATGGACTCCTTGGCTTCCTTAGTAAGAGGAACACGCCGGTGATGATCAGTATACCGTTCAGTCTTTTATAAAAAAGGGGCAATCCCTCCTCATTTTTCACACCTTCAAGTGCTTGAATCTTCTGCTTTTTCTCTAAAAAATAGTTCCTAAGTCCTTTTACTTTCAAGATTTCAAATGGAGGGTTCTTCTAGCAAGGGATACAATTTGGAGTGGCTGAATGTTGACGACTGGGCTGGTCTGGCAGTCCCTTGCATTAGGAAGCGAGAATGCTTTTGAACTCTTGAGACGGTAGCTGAAGAGCGCTTTCTTTTGCGCAAGCCTTCACACCACCATTTGTATAGGGTGAGGAACACTAGTGGCTGCATAAGTATGGTGACTTTTGGTATTCCTTTTTTATTTATATTTATTTTATTATGTTGATGAAAGTTTTTTCCTTCGTTTTGGCTCTGGTAGACCGATATAGCTCCTTCGAGCATGCGTTATCGGGGAATGATTGGGTTAAAGGATGTTGAGATCATCTCCCTATGGTGGTGTTCTGGATGGTTTCTTTTGCTAGTTTTGGCCGTCTGGCGCAGGCCTTGGATGAGACCTCACTTTCTACAATGATGTTATGTGCTTTGGGAGAGAGGTGCTGAGATACTACCCACACCTTCCACTTGGGATTCGAAGAGATGTCTGCTACTCTCATAGATATTCTGCAACTACTGAGGATAGAGTCTGAGGGTGTTCATATAAAAGTGGATCGAACGGTGAGGGTGACGCCGAAGGTGGTTCAAGCAATGCTGGGGGATGTGGGTATGATTATTTCTGGTGATTCTATCTGCATCTCTTCTCTTTGGGAGGTGCTTCTAAGTAGGAGGGTAGATAAGACTGACATGCGACAGGTGATACAGATTACTCGATTATGCATTCTTATTTTTCTTGGAGGATTTCTTATGGTGACGAGTGGCGATGTCGTTCATTACTGGTGTTTATCATTTCTGAGGACTTTTTTGACGTCTAGTCTTATTATTGGGGGAGCCTGACGTTGGTAACCCATTATTCTTTTTTACATGCATTCAACCGGTGCTGCCGACAGACTTTTCCAGGGGCCACATACCTTTTCGAGGTAACTTTGGTATTATTTTTCTTCTCATGTATTTCCTTGAATTATTTTTAGCTTCTTCTTTAATGATTCCTGTCTCTTGTAGACGTGGTTTTACGAGGTGATTGGTCTCAACGTGAGGATGATAGACCTAAACAACGAGGATTTGGGGGACTTCTATTGGATGTTCCATTAGCAAAAGTCCGACTAGCAATCGAACCACTCTTTATCCTTGGTGACGGTGCGACGGGATTTGAACACCTTTACGAGTGATCAGGTTATTCCGTGTTTCTCCCGAGTCCTTTTTTGGCATTTTCTTTCTTGCGTGAATATTAATTCTTTCATGGGGATTGTAGGTGACTTTTTACCCTTAGGGGAAGGTTCCTTATCATACGGGGGTGATGGTTATGCACGCGCAGATGCGGCGTTTGATGGCGCACAAGTTTGGGTATGTTTGGTACCTAGGAGAGAGGGTGGTGTAACAAATTCTGCACCATGAGGTGGTGGTCCCACCATCGGTGCCCCCAAATGTATATAAGGAGAGTGCGGGAGAAGTCTGCCGAGGCTCAGGTGACCACACTGATCAATAAGTCTTACGGGCTCTATATGGACACGGTGGCGAGTTATGATTACCTTGATTTCGTGACGAGCTGGTTAATTCCCTCTTGCATTTATAATGTGGTGAATATGCCTCTCCCTCCTACGGCTTTAGGTAGGGGTACTAGTAGGCTAGTGGGATCTTCCCACAACACGAGTGGTACGTCATCAGCGGCGGTAGAAAAAAAGTAGTCTCCCCCTATTTAGGTGACTCCACCCTCTTATAATTTCTGTCTGACTAGCGAGGGGTCATTGAGCATGTTGCACCGTCCTAATGCGTCAGCGTCGGTATTGATGGGGCTTATGGATGATGTCCTTAAGCCTGAGCTATATTCTTATTTTCTTGCCTCTTTTGATTCTTTCTTTGATTTTTACTGACTGATCGGTCTTTTGCTTTTGTTTCTTTGCTTAGAGTATGTTCGGGTGCCAACCACCTGGCTGAATGATATTAAGGACTAGGTGGCCTCCGTGACTACCTACATCAAGGATTTCGTTCCTTATTTCTTGGTTTCATCTGCCTCCTCGGATGAGGGATCGGCATCTGGGAGTGGAGGTTCTACCGCTCGTCACTGGAGAAAGGGTAGCCGCCGCCGGAGAGAGTGAGGATTTGAGGGAGAAAGACTGTGGGTTCGGGCCAAGTCCCGTAGTTTTTTTATTTTTATTTTTTTCTTCTTTTCTTTTTCCTAAAAAATGTAATTAGGAAATGACAGTATATATATATATATATTTATTTCTTCTCGCTTTAATGACTTATTCTACATGCACTTTTACTTTTCTGGTGAGACAATAATAATGACAAAATGTTTATTTATTTAGGAAAAAAGAGTTAATTAACTCAAGGAAAATATTTATTTTTTGGAAATGATAAGTAAAAATGGATAAGTAAGACGAAATGACCATGAAGTCTTTTAAAATAAAGATTTCTTTTTGTGAATTTGATTTTGTCAAAAGTGGAAAGATGGAATTTTCCAAAATAATGGGGTTACCGATCGACATACGCTTTGTCCTGCCTATCGGCAATTGGGTAATGTCAAATCACTCTAAGGCTTTAATTACACTTTCTTGCAGATAAAAGTGCTTTATTGGGCTAGTATTTACTCATATTTTAAAGATCCTTTGTCTTTTTCCAATTATTTTATGTATAAAAGGAGTGGTAAGGAATATGATTATTTCACCCATACCCACTTTCGTCTTCTTTTTTTGTTATTTAAAAATGTCCCTTCCTGTGCATGCAAAATTTTCCTCCTACAGTGTTTGTATAATGTGGACTACAACGCTTTTAACTTGCTTTGAGTCTCTCTATTGCATAATCGATCCATTGACTGGAATATGCTAGCATAGTTGATATAGTTTTGGTATCCTGAAGACCATATTTTTTGTTTTGAATTATATGAGGTCTATCCGACTAATGAAAAATTCTCGTCCATGTTGGGAATAAATCCCAGTGTAGTGACAACTATGCCATTATTTTATTCGTTCTCCCAGAGTGTTGTTAGCGGAGTTGCTCCGTATTTCCCTTTCGATGGCTCTACTGTTGGTTACTGGGGGAATGATTTCCCTTTGGACTGTCATAAACTCTGTACGCTTAAGGGATTTTAATGATGCAGGATATACCAGAGCTGTTGCCTTGGGCCTTACTTCGAGGCTCTCTTTCTGGTGATGAGGGACATAATGATGGATCCCCAGTTGGCTATGATAATAACATGGATATATTACCATTGTAGTCCTGTGTCGATGATACTAGTTGAGACTTTGAATGGTCTTCACACTTAAAGAGAGGGTCCCTCTGATTTTCTAAAGGGAGCCCGATGATGTTATTCATGTGTCTTGCTGAGAGGTTCCATCTGCCGGCTCATCCCATGTACCCCTTGATGAGTGTGCCTAATTTCTTTGCTTGGTACTTTTTTAATCCATCTGTAGAGAACTGGGTCAACTGGTTCATGGAACATAGAGCACGGAGCCCGGTGCCTTCGTTGGTTGGTACCATAGTGGGGGAATTACAGCATGTTCAGGAGATGGGAAAGTAATAGTATGCGCGGTTAGTTATCCTACGACAGACTTCATTTTATTTCCCTCAGAGGCTTTTATGCTAAGTTGGATGGCAGCAAATAATGCCTCCTCGCACACTATACTTCTTTCCGTTGGAGGACCTGGTTGAATCTTGACACATGATGCTGGGTTCTCTGTGGGATAGTTATTATTTGTCTAACCATCCACCTCAATCTGTAGGAAAGGTCTAGCATGTTTAAGGGACTATCTGAAGTGGTTGTGAAAATGAGTAGTGGAGAAGATCCAGGAGGAAGAGACCAGTTAGAGGTGGGGTTGTGGTTTTTTCCAGACTGGTCAGAGCATACCACTCCATAGAGCGCATTCAGAATATTAACTAGGTAAGGGAAATCTGAGGACCTTCGGAGGCTGATGATAATGAGGTTGGTTCTTCTGGAAGTTGTGGATAGGATTTTGTGAGGTTGAAGTTAGGGAAAATTTGTGTGATGCTTTTGTGTTTTTATATTTTTGAAATAAATTTGGTGTAGCTTGATAGGTTTGTTATTTTAGGAGTGGTTTTGAGTTAGTGAAAAAAGGGTGGCTTGTTTAAAGTCCCTTAACTAAGATTTTATGTAATGGTGTCGCCTTTCCTTATTTGAAATAAAATAAGATTTTGATCATATTGTTGTGCCTCTTGATGAGATTTGCATTTGAGTTATCTATACAAATCTCTAAGGCATACATAATCATTTTTTTCATGTAAATGGTAAAATGAATCTTCGGTCTCGAAGGTTAGAAAAGAATAGCATTTTGTGAGAAAAAAGGGGACCGTACCCATGTAAGGTGTATGAGCTGCCTACGTACCTCTGGAGGTTTTGAATTTTTTTTATATGTTCCATTTTGAAAGAAAAAAGGGTTTTAAAAGGATCAGGACCCACATAGTTCTGGGTAGAGAGAAATAAAGAATATTTTTTTTAGAATAGAAGGGGGATGAGAAGAGTTCTAGTTCACTGAGATTTTGGATTAAGGGTAGAACTTTTTGAGACTGTCCAGGTTGACTGGGCATTCCATCTCTTCTCCATCGAGATCAGTGAGCATAGAGGTGCATCCTGAGAGAATCTTCTTCACTTTGTAGGGGTTGCTTCGATTCGGCTTGAATTTCCCTCTGGGGTCCCAAACAGGTTCTATGATCTCCTTGAGGGCCAAGTCTCCTTCCTGGACACCACGATCCTGGACTCTTTGATTGCATGATCGCGCTATCCGATGATGGTATCCTTATATGTGGTATAGAGTCTTCAACCTCTTTTCATCTAAGAGTGACAACTCGTCAAAGAGGATTTGATGTCAGTATTTTTCGATAACTTTACTCTCGAGCATAATGAATAGGGAAGGTATTTCTAGCTCAATCGGTAGGATTACCTCCATACCGTATACTAAAGAGTAAGAGGTAGCCCCAGTAGACGTTCTGAGAAAAGTGCGGTAGCCCCAGAGGGCGTAAGGTATCCGATCGGCCTAATATCTTCACTCTTGATCATTTTACTGATGATGGTTTAAAGTTTTTTATAGGCAGCTTCGACAATACCATTGGTTTGAGGTCGGCAGGGAGAAGTTTTGTGTATTTGAATCCCATACTCGTTGACCAATTTTATGACCTCAGCTTTGAGGCGTAACCCATTATCTGATACTAGCTCGTGAGGAACCTCGTATCGACATATGATGTTCTTTCAGATAAACTTGTCCACTTTCTTGTCATTCAATATTGCGTATTACTCAACTTCAACCCATTTGGTGAAGTAATCAATGGAGACTAGGATGAACTCATGCCCATTTGAAGCTTTGGGTGTGACCTTACCTATGATATCAATTCCCTAGGTGGAGATTGGCCAGGGAGAAGTTATGTTGTATAATTCTCGAGGAGGTAAGTGTTGGAGGTTGGCAAACTATTGTTATTTGAGGCATCTTCGGACATAGCTGGTGCAATCCTGAACCATGGTGGTCCAATTGTACCCTTGATGGAGGATATTTTTGGTTAGCATTTGACCTCTCATGTGGGGTTCACATTCTTTGTTGTGGATTTTCTGTATCATTTCTTCAACATCAGCCTCAGTAATGCAGTGCAAATGGGTTCCATCAAAGTTTTTCTTAAATAGTGATTTATCGTAGATAATGTACTGGGCAACCAGTTTACAAAGGATCACACGGTCTTTCTTGGCATCTTGGGGATACTTACTGTGCTTGAGGAGGTGCCAAATATCATAGTACCAAAATTCGAACATATCAAAATCTTCCTCGATGACAAGCTCAATATGGTAGCAGTGGGCTGACATAGCTTATTTTTGGACTAGGAAAGGGGCCATCATTATTCCTTCGAGCATGTCGACCATGGAGACAAGGGTAGCAAGGGTATTAGTTAAACTTTACTTTGAATGAGGTAGGTAGTGGAAGGTGATATCTTGTAATTAGGAGGCTATTTCTTCTAAGTGGGCATGAAAGGGTAAAATCTTTTCACCTTTGACTTTCTATCTTCTAAGGACTTGGCCGATGATAAGGACATAGTCCCCGTAGACATCTAGGTGTTTGAAACCTTTCTTGAGGGTTACTTTGAGGCCTATAGTGCACGCCTTGTATTGAGTCATATTGATGGTGCAAGGAAAATCTTGCTTGATGGTAATGGGAGTGTGAGAGTCATCACGATCAGGAGTATCCCAATGTCGTATCCATTATTTTTGGTAGCCCCATAAAAGAGCATTTTTTATAGGAGGTCCTCCTGAGAGGTGTAGATAATATCTTCATCTAAGAATTCAAAGACCCAATCATCGACCTCTTTCATGGAGTATCCATCAAGGTAGTCAGAGATGGCTCTCCCTTTCATGGCTTTATAAATAACATAAACAATATCAGCATCAACCTGTAAGACATTTGACTAGATAGGGAAGGTTTCTCAAGTAGATACTTGATAGGATCCATTCGGGATACTAATCTGATGGGAAAAGCGAACATGTAGTGTCATAACTTTTGTGTGACCCAGACTAGAGTAACGTATGATTTTGCCAAGGCAGTGTAGTTAACTTTGTATCTGGACAATTTTTGACCGGTATATAGATGGCCCATTCCTTACAAGATTATTTAATATACTGGGATAGCAAAGTCCCCATCGTTGTATCTATTACGATTAAGTATAAGAGGAGGGGTAGGTCTGGTTGCGACGACATAAGTACCGAAGGTCGGGTAAGGTGTTTTTTGATTATATCAAAGGCTTCCTGTGAAGCTTCATTCTAAACTTTGGTAAAATCCTTTCGGAGGAGTTTGAATATGGGCTCACAAATAAAAGTCAGTTGGCTGGTGAACTGACTGATGTACTGAAGTTTGCCCATGAATCCTCAAATTTCCTTTTCCATTCGGGGTGGTGGCATATATGGCCTTTAGCTTGGCCGATCTGCTTCGATTTCCTTCTCACTAACCATGAGTCCCAAAATCATTCCTTTTGTGATGCTAATAATGAATTTTTGTGGGTTTAGTCCCATTTGGTGCTGCTGCAATCATTCGAAGAGCTTCCAAAGGGAGAGAACATGACCTTTTTTAGTTTTAGACTAAATAATAATGTCATATACGTAGACTACGATCACCTTGTATATCAGATCATGTGAGATAGTTGTGGCAGCCCTTTGGTATGTAGCCCTAACGTTCTTATGTCTGAATAGCATAACCATTTAGCAAAGCGTTACCATGGGGTGTTGGATGCGGTTTGGTCCTGATGGTCAGGGTGCATCTTGATTTGGTTGTATCCGGCGAATCCATCGACGAATGACTTGAGGGCATGGCTGGCTGTGTTGTCCACAATCATGTCAATGTTGGGTAATGAATAATCATCTTTTAGAGATTCTTTATTCAAATCTCGCTAGTCGACGCACATGCAGACTTTTCCACCTGATTTCGGTATGGGGACTATATTATCAAGTCATGTTGGATATTTAATTACATGGATAAATCCAATGTTCAACTGCTTGACCACCTCTTCTTTGAATTTGAGCGACCATTCGGTGCAGAGTTTCCTTTGCTTATGTTTGACCGACTTACATTTTGGGAGAGTTGGGATCTCGTGTTGAGTTATTTTCGAATCGATGCTGGGCATGTCATTATTGGACCATGTGAAGACATCCAAAAATTCATTTAGCAGTTCTTCGAATTGCCCACACTCATGCTCATTAAGGGTGGACCCTATCCTAATCTCGCGTTGTTAGCCACTAGAACTGAGATTGATAACAATAGTTTCATCCTCATTAATTTGTTCACTATTATATTATTTGTTATTAACCTTATAATGACCAATTAAGTATTATTCATTTGCAAAATCATCATCATTAAGATTTTGGTTAGAATCAAGACAATTAATGTAAGGCACAATAAGATACTTAATATCCTTGTTTATTTCACTTTCAGGAAAAATAGCATCGAGAACCTCATCAAAGGAGGCCTCAGTTACATTATTATCAGAAAAAGGAGAATCAACAATAAGTGAAGAGATAGGGTAAATAGAAAGGTTGCATTTAATCTTAACAAGTTGGTATATTACAGAATTCCAGCTGAAAAGAGGCCTGTCGGTAGCCTTGATTATAATGAATGCGTTCGACGGTTCAATGTCTGAATGGATCATACATAGAGTCCACCCCAATGTTTGTAGGTTAAATGAGTTTTCAGAATCATTTTCCGTAGAGACCTTAGTAATTATTACAGCTTTCTCGATTTCTCTCCTCAACGGTCATTCAAGGCATGGGAAGTTCTTTGAAAATTCCCTTCCCCTTATTTGTCCATGACTACTGAGGATTCAGATCCTTGTAGTGTCTCCCTGATCTGGTCATGTGGTTTAATGATGTGAGGAAGAATAAAATACCCGTATCTTCATATATTTCTGACTGAATGACAGCTTTATTGATTTCCCCCAATAGGTCTTCGAAGGATATCATTCCTCACATGCTGATTCCTGACTGACTTTTCCCTGACTCGGTTCATCATCTGAGCTGTCAAATTTCCCCCCATCCAGTGGTGATGATTTCTTCTTTCCATGAGAAATCGATGAACTCAACAACCTCGATGGCTTCCTTATATAAGTCTTCCCACTCAACGGGGAGGTGCAAGAGTGTAGGGACCAACCGCCCTTGAAGCTTCAAAGCAGTGAGCTGTTTAAAAATGCTGCGGATCTCACTGGTCTGTTGAAACATGTCTGCAATGATCTATACCATATCATCTAGGATGATTTCTTCGGCTAGTACCCCCATTTATCTGATTCCCCGAGACCATTTTCGAGCTTCCATGAATAAGCCACTAAATTTCTGATAATAGATGGTCATTTTGGTGGGCGATTCCAACCCAAACTCCTAAAGTTGGTGTAATACTACTGGTAACTCCATGTCATTCCCTTTGGACTGGGTGCGAATGGTAATGCAGGCCCTTGTAAGGAGTGACAAATCTTGGTCGGTGAAGCAAGCAGGTTGTAAGAGAAAATGTGGTCAAACTTTGAGAGGTTTAAACGAAATTACGGGTGTGATGGGTGCTTTACTAGGTATAATTTGAGTGGATGGATCAAATTCTAAGTAATTTTCTAAGAAGAATAGATTTGCATGTGCGGGAAGGGGGCTTGGTAATGGACAGGGGTTCGAGGGTTTGATGAAGTTTTGACTTAATAAGGCCTGGTAGACTTTGAATAGGGGAGCATGGAGCTTAGTTTATTCCTTTCTAGAGGGATTAGGGTGGATTTTTGGTGCCTGAGAGGTAACAGGTTGGGAGATATTATTAATGGTTGAAACTATAGAATTGGCAAGCTTTTCGTATGTTCTGGGAATGAACTATTCGATCACTTTCTTCGATTCGGCTCCTACCTTGGTAACACTTTATTTAATTTCTACACCCGCTTATTGGAGAGATAAAAAGTGTGGATAATACTAACCTCCCATAGTCCTTAGAATATGGGGTAAGAAATTATTCTTCATGATATTGATTTGTTCTTCCTCGAAGGTTCAGTTGGTCATGGTTGCAACTTTCTCTCTCCACCTCCCTACGAAGCTACTGATGATTTCCCCTAAGTTCTGCTTAAGAAGATCTAGATCATGATGTATAACCTCTAGTTCTTCGTTGTACTTGTATTGGGACATGAATTCTCACGTGACATCCTGCCAACTACGAATTCTGGATTCTTTGAGGGATAGGAACCATCAGAGGGTGCATTCTTTCAAAGTCTATCAAAATATTTGGGACATTATCTCTTCAGAGGTGCCAAGAAGGGTCATGGCTCGGTGATAATTGAGAAGGTGAATAATTGGGGCATGCTGCCCCCGAACTTCTCGATGGTTGGAATCTTGAACTTCTCTGGTAATCTTGCTTTGGGATATGGGGACATAGGTGTGTAGTCCATGTGGTTCTCGAATATCCAGACTTGTTTGAATTTCTTGGACAACAGTTTGAGGTCTTACTTGAACTTATTTAGTTCCTCCTCCTTGGGATCAATAGGTACTGACAAGTTAGCCCCTAGTTAGGCAAGGCTTGACATGGGGAGTTGAGTTGGCGATGGTCCATTAGAAGGTGGGGTATGCGAAGCATGATGATATTCTTCTAGGACCTAGATAGTCTCAAGAGCGGGTGAATCCATGGAGAGGAAAGAGAACCTTGGGTTCTTCGAGAATTTGTACCCGGTTTTGCTGTATCTCATAGACCTCGATTTGGAGGTTGTCAATCTTGGCTCTGAGTTGGACTAAGACTTCCATAAGATCAGGTTACACATTTAGTTCTTGAGCGACATTTTCCATGAAAAGACGGTGAAGGTAGATTCCAGACTCATATGAAGTAGCAGAGGAACGGGCAGAGCTTCAGGGGGTTTGACGTAAGATCGAAGCCAATAAGGAGCCGAGCCAAGAATCTAGTATGCGATCGACCTAAATGGTTCGAGTTTATTTTTGAAAGTGGGAAGAAATAATTATTTTTTTGGTATTTTTGAAAGAGAGGAAAAATATTTTTGGTATTTTTAATAAAGAGAGAAAAAATGTTTTTTGTATTTTTGATAAAAGGAGGAAAGAAGTTTTTAGTATTTTTTTAAAAAAGAGTAAGGAAAAATGAGAGAAGAATCTTAGCATGATTATTATGTTTTCACTTGTATTAGGTTTACCTAAATGCAAAAGAACTTCTGGACAGGACCCGAGCCTGGGAAAATTAGGTTTGAAAAATGTGTAAGACAAGGTTTGACTTGTTTCTAGACTCACGGATAGGTTCCTATTTAAAAAAAATAATAAAATGGCACAAAAATTTTAGCGGCATACGGGCCTGACATTTCGAAAAAAATTCATATAGCAATCTATAAACTAAATATGAGTGCCTTAGGTTTGACGCCTATATGAGGTTTATGCCGTTTGTTGGGTTAGTGATAGGGTTCCACCTTTTGGCATGACTTCCACGATATACTTCTTGATTTTGAGGGCAATCGGTACATGTGGACAAGCCATTTGATATTCTTTAATGTACATGAATTTACTCACTATATACCTCATGGGGATAGTACGTGTGAGAGAAAATTCTATATACTTGATGTATGTGAATGAGTTACTTGTTATATACCTCCCGTCGCGAGTTCGGTCAAGTGGTACGATGCGAGGGGAACCGTTCGATATACGTCTAAGGTACTAGGCAATTGGAAGGTGAGATTCATATTGTTTAGGCTAAGTGTGACCCGCAAGACCAACGCCCATAAAAAAAATGACCCCTAGTACGTGACAAAATTTTGATCAATATTGCAATGATCTTGGTGATGTAGTGTGTAAAATGCATGATTCTTAATTAGTATATTATGGAGAAAATGTCTTTTATGTGGCATGATGAGTAAAATAAGCACTATACGAATAGTAAAGAATGTAAATGTATCATGAAAAGTAAATCTAGCATGGAGGTTGATGATTTGTCTCGAATATTGCATATATTCACCCTTTTTATATATGCATTTTAGCCCCACCGGGTACCTTAATTCCTATATTTATGCTTGTTAACTAGACAACCTATATTTTATATGTTTACATCTTTTGCAAGTTATAATTGAACTTTTATAGGTATTATGGTGCTTAGTGTGAAGTTCGGTAGCGTTCCAAGGAAGTTCTATAGACAATCGCACGTACATGGGCATTTTTAGTAAATTTAAAATTTGGATTTCTGGCCAAATGTTGTAATACCCCGTACTTTTAACTATATTTATTTTTAGGATTAATTAATTAAATTGCGTATTAATTGGAAATTAATCTGGGTTATAAATACTAATGAGATGCGAATTGGTATTTGATTATGTGCATATATGATTATATATGTATTAGGTATTATAAAATTTGTCGTGAGATTTATATACAACATTTTAGAAATTTTGTTGAGACGCGTGGGACCGCCGCGTCACGGTATAATATTTTGATAATAAAAAGTGAATTTAAAATCTATAATCCGTATGGTCGTTTTGAGTGCGCCAATGCGTCCGGAAGGGTCGAGACAGTCAGAAATCACTAGCCGGGGGTATAGTTTGGGTTCCGGGGTATTTTTAGGCCATACCGGCAACTTAAAGGGTATTTTGGTAATTTTACATTTTGAGGAATTAAAAGTGACGAAAATTGGTTAATTAAATCTGATGTGGATATTGACCCACTAAGCCCATAACCAACCCATATTAACCCTTTAAGCTACGGAGGCAAACATTAGGTTTACAATCTTCCCCAAATCAAACCCTAGCCACCTTAAGCCACCATTGGAGAAGGAGCTTAGAGAGAGAGGAAACTCTGCAGAATCTTCACCAAACCTACACCAAAATCAGAAATCAAACCAAGGCAAGTGTTTTAATCATATTTAAATTCGTAGAATGTTTCCCCCATGTTAGAAAATTGATAAATTACAACTGTTCTTGAAAGATAATGAAAACCCATGTAGTTTGAAGTTTAGAACTTGAAAATTGTGAAGAGAATTGCATGTAGTATGATAGGTAGATGATTTCCCTTATATTAATTGTGATTTGAAGGAATTAAAACGAAATAAATTCTGGGATTTGATGACGATATAAACCTAGGGTTCATGTTCTAGAGAAATTGGGATAAGTGTAGAGATTTGTAAATTTAGTTGATGTTATGATGATTCAATCCTTGAAAACATGTTAGGAGATGATGTAAATATGTTTAGGATGAATTAGAGACCCTAAAACGTTATTGGGATGAACCTTGGAAGAGATTAGAAGTGATAAAAATGGTGAAAAACGAATTGGGGAAAATCTGGGCCGAATTTGGTAGCTCGTTAGAAGCAGTCCCCAGGTCGTTCGACCGAACTCGTTCGAACGAGCTTCTAACGAGTTGACCAGTCGTTGCTAACGAGTAGGAATTTCGTTCGATATCTCGTTCGAACGAGATATCGTTAGAAGGGACAGTTCATTCGAACGAACTGGATCTCGTTCGAACAGTCTCGTTCGAACGAGACTTCTAACGAGCTGACAGTCCAAACTCGTTCGAACACTCGTTCGAACGAGACTTCTAACTAGTTGACAATTTGGTCCTTTTTGGACTGTTTCGATTTTTGGAGACCCGTAAACTTGTTCGAGGATATAGATAGCATTTCTTTGATGATATAGTGATATACTTGGGACATTTGGGTATTTATGAGGAGGAATTTACATACGAGAGTTGTGTTACATGTACGGCTTGGGTTGAGACGTGAGTGTCTACTACGAAGTGAGAAATTATAGCGCGTATAATTACAAATCGGAATAGTATAGATTGTGATAAATATAGTTAGTGCGAGAATGCGATACGTACTACGATTAAAATACGGTATTACTAAGATGTGTGTTTACTTAGAATATGGATTGTGTGTATGACATACCTACCATACTTGCTATCACGGGAGGTTGCGTTCGCTTAGGACCCTCTAATCCTTGTGTGCCTACGGGGGGGATATAGACTGGTACCTCGATGAACATAGGTCATAGAAAGACTTATTGTGACATTAATAAGTCCGCTAATCATGGGAGCGTAGGTATGTGCGTGACCCATGTGATGGTGACTGTGTTCGCCTCCATTATTTGTGATGTTGTTATCGGTAGACTATTCCTGAGAGATTCGGAATATGTAATCCTTATGTACGTGATGTACCGGGATGGATAGCAGAGTATGTGTGCACCACAGCTTAGTTCGCGGGGTGCTTGTATTGTATATTTACGATGTGATAATATACATTTAAATTAATGGGAATCCTCATGTTAATGTTGTATATACATTACGGTGTTGTTTCGAGAAATATAACGAGTTAACTGATAGTTATATATATTGCATATTGAGTATCTGAGTTCACGTTAAATCCCTATAAAATTACGAGCGTTATATGTTAATGGAACCAAGTAATATGGGTAGAACCTTTGGCAGTCTAGCTAGTTATGTTGTCACTTAGCTAGTAGTATGGGTCGTTATAGATGGGTACTTACGTTAGGAGTGCACAGTTAGACGAGAGGTGAGAATATCATGCGAGTGTACGTCCTAACATGTACTTTGCATTTAATGTTTTAAATGTTTTTAAAGCACTTGCAGGTTTTTAAAATATAACTCCACATTCGGGCTCTGACCCGTTTGCTTTTCAAATCTCTTTTTCTTTGTAAAACCATTTTAGGTGCCCAGCCACAAGGACACCAAGCAAAGGATACTCATTCAGGTGACGAGCTGTAGCTGCTTGTGGAAGCTACAGGGATTTGCATGTAGACGCTTCTATCTTTTGGATTCCAGAGTCACCATCTATCCGTTGTAGGGCATGTTGCCCATTTCTTTAGAGACATCTTTTACATTTCAGTTTTCAGACTTTAGCATGTATTGTTCAGTTTATTTATTTCAGTTATGGGATTGTAGTGAGGAGTACTTCCTTCAGACTTTATTTACTGTTATGTGATGGTTATTTGTTTTACTTCAGTATGGTGAATGGTGTTGTTTATTTCTTCATTACATTTGTTGCATGTTTAATCAGACTTAAATTAAAATTTGGCAACTTGCTTTTTAAATACTAGGTGGTTAGTAATATTAAAATGTTTTCGACAGTGATGCTATTAACTGAGCCAACTTGGCATTTTGAATTAATTTAATAAAGGAGTAGCTACCCGGTATTTAATTAGTCGGGGTGTCACAGGTGGTATCAGAGCATCAGGTTCTAGTGTCCTTTAGGATCTGTACGGTTATTATGTTTCCGCTACGTTTCTTTGATATAGAGCCCTATATTTTAGGACTGTTGTACTCTTTTTGTGTATGCTTCGTTCTTCAGCTATTTTAAGTTTATAAACTGCGAACTTATAAACTTTGTTCTTATTTCAGATGCCTCCACGACGTGCACGACGAGTTCCCAGGAATGCAAGGCCCGAACCCCAGCCCGCTCCAGTTCAGGGCATGATGAACGCCGCTGAGGTTGCTGCTATAGTAGCCCAAGCGGTAAATGCCGCGATTGCCATGATTCAGCAGGCACCGCCTCAGGCGCCTGTTGCCGCGCCAGCACAGGTTAATGCATTCCCGTCTGCTTGGGAGCGTGTACGAGACGCTTTTCAGAAAGCGCATCCGCCAGAGTTTGCAGGTAGCTCAGACGTGGTAGTCTCGAGCCAATGGAGGAAGGACATACAGAGGCATTTGAGGATGCATGAGTGCACTGATATTCAGAAACAGGTGCTAGCTACTTTCAAGCTAGTGGGATCTGCACTACAGTGGTGGGAGTCTATTACCACCGCGGAGGAGAGGGATACCCTCACGATCCAGGAGTTCTGGGTGCGGTTCGACCGCAAGTACTTTCCGTCCGCAGTTCATACAGAGATGAGGAGGAAGCTGATGAGCTTGAAGCAGGAGGGCAAGACAGTGGCCGAGTATGAGGCCGAGTTCACTAACCTGTTGAATATCGTTCCAGACGAGATTCCAACAGAGAAGAAGAAGATAGAGAAGTTCACCGATGGGTTGAATTGGAGGATCCGTCAGCATCTGCTAGGGAACCTATCGTTGGCCACGTATTCTGATGTGGTTAACGCTGCATTATTGCACTGCCAGGACCATCGTTTTCATATAGCCGAGGGCAAGCGGTCGGGGGAGTCTAGCCATCAGGGCAGGACTGGAGGACAGGGTGCCAGCGGGGCACAATCTGGCTAGGGGCAGAGACAGAATGAGCAGGGTACCCAACAGGGGGATAATAAGAGGTTCCGATCAGGGAACTACAGGTAGGGACAAGGAGGTTTCCGTCAGGGCCATCAGGGTCCAAACGGCCATCAGGGCCAACAGGGGCAGAATGGGCAGCAGTTTCATCAGGGCCAGCAGGGCCAAGGGAGGAATGGTAACGACCACCAGGGCCGGGGACAGCAGGGGCAGAGGGGAGGGAACTTCCCGGGGAAGTGCTTTGTTTGTGGCAAGACTGGCCATAAGAAACAGGATTGTCCTGATAGGGGCAGGACCCCACAGCAGCAGTAGCAGGGTGCTCGCCAGGAGCCACAGAGGCCTATGTTTCCCGCCGCTCTTCCCGCACCGCCGCAGATGGAAGCATTGCCACCCATTCCAGCAGTCCCAGCTCAGCAGGGGTAGCTACAGTATGGACGTGTCTACAACGTTCACCAGGCTGCAGTTCCACAGGCACCGCCCGCGATCGAGGGTACGTTTCCTATCCTTGGCACTATGGGTCGGGTGTTATTTGATACGGGTGCTACACATTGTTTCATAGCTACACACTTCGCGAAAGCTTTAGGATTGTTATCTACGACAGAGAGCACAGTGACGTGTGTCGACTCACCATTAGGGAGTGGGTCACTTATTTTCTTTATATGCCGGGGAGTGGGGGTAGAGATCGGTGGTTTGGTTTTGCCTGCAGACATGTTAGTGTTAGACATGCATGTTCACGATGTGATCATCGGTATGGATTGGCTCGTAGCATATAGGGCCATGATTGATTGCTTCAGCGGGAGCATTGTTTTTGTCATTCCGGGGAAAGAGATGTTTATAGTGGCGATGCCTCGCCCAGAGGGAGGATCGACCACTAATCTGTATTACATAGAGGAGGATACCTCTAAGGAGGTTGTTATTCCTTTAGATTCGATCCCGGTTGTCAGGGAGTATTCGGATGTGTTTCAGGAGATACCAGGCTTACCACCCAGTCGTGAGATAGACTTCGTTATAGATTTGCTACCGGGTACGAGACCTATAGCACGCGCACCGTACCGTATGGATCCAGCTGAGATGAGAGAGCTACGGGATCAGATAGAGCAGCTGTTGGGACAAGGCTTTATTCGCAGGAGTACCTCACCTTGGGGCGCTCCAGTTTTGTTTATGAAGAAGAGGGACGGTTCACTGAGATTGTGTGTGGACTATCGAGAGTTGAATAAGGTCACGATACGGAATAAGTATCCGTTGCCTCGAATTGATGACTTATTCGACCAGTTGAGAGGAGCTTCTTTCTTCTCGAAGATTGACTTGAGGTCGGGATACCATCAGTTGCGTATTAGGGAGGAGGATGTCTCGAAGACTGCGTTCTTGTCGAGATATGGTTCTTATGAGTTTCGGGTTATGCATTTCGGCTTGACCAACGCTCCAGCAGTGTTTATGGACTTGATGAACAGAGTGTTCAGGGATTTCCTAGACCAGTTTGTCACTGTCTTCATTGATGACATTCTGGTTTACTCTCAGACATAGGAGGAGCACGCCGAGCATTTGAGGCAGGTTTTGCAGACACTTCGTCAGAACGAGCTGTATGCAAAATATGAGAAATGCGGGTTTTGACTGAAGGAAGTCCAGTTCTTGGGTCACATTATTTCCGACCAGGGAATATCTATCGATCCGGGGAAGGTATCAGCGGTGAGGGAGTGGGGACAGCCCACGACACCGACTGAGATTCGTAGTTTCTTGGGTTTAGCAGGATACTACAGGAGGTTTATTTGGGGTTTCTCGGAGATAGCAGGTCCTTTGACACATCTTACTCGTAAGGGTGTGCCATATATCTGGAGTGATGCCTGTCAGTTGGCATTCGATGAGTTAAAGGACAAATTGACCTCAGCACCTGTGTTAGCATTGCCGAGACCGGGAGTTGAGTATTTTGTTTACACCGATGCGTCGTTGCAAGGACTGGGAGGTGTATTGCAGCAGGAGAGACAGGCCATAGCTTATGCTTCCCGTAAGCTTAAGCCTCATGAGAAGAATTACCCCACGCATGATTTGGAGTTGACAGCAGTGGTATTTGCCTTACGGATTTGGAGGCACTATCTTTTGGGGGAGAAGTTTCAGCTGTTCACGGATCACAAGTCACTACAGTATCTGTTCACGCAGAAGGAATTGAATATGCGGCAGCGTAGGTGGCTTGAATTTGTGAAGGACTACCAGTTCGACATCCAGTACCACTCGGGTAAGGCTAACGTGGTAGCAGACGCGTTGAGCCGCAGGCCAGCAAATGAGGTGGCAGAGGTGTGGAATGCTAAGTGGAAGGAATTGGGACACCAGGATGCAGTGGCCCGATCTTTCATGTCTGTGATGACCGTTACACCGCAGATTATCACGAAGGTAGTACGGGCACAGGCTAATGATTCGTTCTGTCAGGAGCAGATAGTTCAATTACTGGCAGAGGGAGCCGAGTCCTATACCGTTAGCTCAGACGGGGGATTACGCTTCAATGGGAGATTGGTAGTTCCTGAAGGAGATGAATTGCGTCACGAGGTGATGGCAGAGTCGCACGGCTCACGGTTCGCAGTACATCCCGGAGGGGACAAAATGTACCAAAACATTAGACGACAGTATTGGTGGAGCGGTATGAAGAGAGATATCGCTGAGTTGTCTCAAAATGCGCCACTTGCCAGCTTGTAAAAGTGGATCATCAGAGACCAGCAGGATTGCTACAGCCGTTGGAGGTCCCGATGTGGATGTGGGAGAGCATATCCATGGGCTTTATCACGGGGTTGCCGACATCACAGAGGGGTCACGACTTCGTTTGGGTAATTGTGGACAGGTTGTCCAAGGTCGCTCACTTCTTACCCGTAAGGACTGACTACACTACGGGACAGTATGCCCAGCTCTTCATTTCAGAGATTGTGAGACTTCACGGTGTGCCCCTAAATATCGTGTCTGACAGAGACAAGATATTTGTTTCAAGGTTTTGGGAGAGTTTCCAGGAGGCCATGGGCACGGAATTGCGGTTGAGTACGGCTTATCATCCGCAGACCGATGGGCAGACAGAGCGCACCAATCAGATGTTGGAGGACATGCTACGCATGTGCATTATTAACTTCGGGGGTGGATGGGAGCAGTACCTTCCACTGGTGGAGTTTGCTTACAACAACTCCTATCAGTTTACTATTGGCATGGCTCCGTTTGAGGCATTGTACGGTAGGCCTTGTCGTTCCCCAGCATGTTGGTTAGAAGTGGGAGACAACAAACTACTTGGGCCGGAAGTGATTCAGGATACTTCGGCATGGATTGAGTTGATTCGGAGTCGCATTCAGGTAGCTCAAGACAGGTAGAAGAGTTATGCTAATGCGAAGAGGTTTTTCAGGGAGTTCCAAGTGGGGGACCAGGTTTTGCTCAGGGTATCTCTGATGAAGGGGATTATGCGATTCGGGAAGAAGGGGAAATTGGCTCCGAGGTATGTGGGGCCGTTTCCTATTATTGAGCGGATCAGACCGATTGCGTATAGACTTGGACTACCGGAGCACTTGCATCGGATTCACGACGTGTTCCATATTTCCTCGCTAAGGAAATACCTTAGAGATAATTTGGCTCATTCTCACATTGCTGTGGAGGACATCGATCTCCAGCCGGATAGCTCCTACGAGGAGGGGCCAATTGCTATTTTGTACCGAAGCGAGAGGAAACTGCGGTCAAAGATAGTCCCGTTAGAGCGTGTTTAGTGGCGACATCACAATGTCGAGGAGTCCACATGGGAGCGCGAGGATGAGATGCGCGAACGTTATCTAGAGCTATTTTTAGCAGGTACTTTCTAGTTTCGAATTTCGGGACGAAATTCAGTTATTAGGGGGGAAGTATGTAATACCCCGTACTTTTAACTATATTTATTTTTAGGATTAATTAATTAAATTGCGTATTAATTGGAAATTAATCCGGGTTATAAATACTAATGAGATGCGGATTGGTATTTTATTATGTGCATATATGATTATATATGTATTAGGTATTATAAAATTTGTCGTGAGATTTATATACGGCATTTTAGAAATTTTGTTGAGACGCGTGGGACCGCCGCGTCACGGTATAATATTTTGATAATAAAAAGTGAATTTAAAATCTATAATCCGTATGGTCGTTTTGAGTGCGCCAACGCATCCGGAAGGGTCGAGACAGTCAGAAATCACTAGCCGGGGGTATAGTTTGGGTTCCGGGGTATTTTTAGGCCATACCGGCAACTTAAAGGGTATTTTGGTAATTTTACATTTTGAGGAATTAAAAGTGACGAAAATTGGTTAATTAAATCTGATGTGGATATTGACCCACTAAGCCCATAACCAACCCATATTAACCCTTTAAGCTACGGAGGCTAACATTAGGTTTACAATCTTCCCCAAATCAAACCCTAGCCACCTTAAGCCACCATTGGAGAAGGAGCTTAGAGAGAGAGGAAACTCTGCAGAATCTTCACCAAACCTACACCAAAATCAGAAATCAAACCAAGGCAAGTGTTTTAATCATATTTAAATTCGTAGAATGTTTCCCCCATGTTAGAAAATTGATAAATTACAACTGTTCTTGAAAGATAATGAAAACCCATGTAGTTTGAAGTTTAGAACTTGAAAATTGTGAAGAGAATTGCATGTAGTATGATAGGTAGATGATTTACCTTATATTAATTGCGATTTGAAGGAATTAAAACGAAATAAATTCTGGGATTTGATGATGTTATAAACCTAGGGTTCATGTTCTAGAGAAATTGGGATAAGTGTAGAGATTTGTAAATTTAGTTGATGTTATGATGATTCAATCCTTGAAAACATGTTAGGAGATGATGTAAATATGTTTAGGATGAATTAGAGACCCTAAAAAGTTATTGGGATGAACCTTGGAAGAGATTAGAAGTGATAAAAATGGTGAAAAACGAATTGGGGAAAATCTGGGCCGAATCTGGTAGCTCGTTAGAAGCAGTCCCCAGGTCGTTCGAACGAACTCGTTCGAACGAGCTTCTAACGAGTTGACCAGTCGTTGCTAACGAGTAGGAATTTCGTTCGATATCTCGTTCGAACAAGATATCGTTAGAAGGGACAGTTCGTTCGAACGAACTGGATCTCGTTCGAACAGTCTCGTTCGAACGAGACTTCTAACGAGCTGACAGTCCAAACTCGATCGAACACTCGTTCGAACGAGACTTCTAACGAGTTGACAGTTTGGTCCTTTTTGGACTGTTTCGATTTTTGGAGACCCGTAAACTTGTTCGAGGATATAGATAGCATTTCTTTGATGATATAGTGATAGACTTGGGACATTTGGGTATTTATGAGGAGGAATTTACATACGAGAGTTGTGTTACATGTACGGTTTGGGTTGAGACGTGAGTGTCTACTATGAAGTGAGAAATTATAGCGCGTATAATTACAAATCGGAATAGTATAGATTGTGATAAATATAGTTAGTGCGAGAATGCGATACGTACTACGATTAAAATACGGTATTACTAAGATGTGTGTTTACTTAGAGTATGGATTGTGTGTATGACATACCTACCATACTTGCTATCATGGGAGGTTGCGTTCGCTTAGGACCCTCTAATCCTTGTGTGCCTACGGGGGGGATATAGACTGGTACCTCGATGAACATAGGTCATAGAAAGACTTATTGTGACATTAATAAGTCCGCTGATCATGGGAGCGTAGGTATGTGCGTGACCCATGTGATGGTGACTGTGTTCGCCTCCATTATTTGTGATGTTGTTATCGGTAGACTATTCCTGAGAGATTCGGAATATGTAATCCTTATGTACGTGATGTACCGGGATGGATAGCAGAGTATGTGTGCACCACAGATTAGTTCGCGGGGTGCTTGTATTGTATATTTACGATGTGATAATATACATTTAAATTAATGAGAATCCTCATGTTAATGTTGTATATACATTACGGTGTTGTTTCGAGAAATATAACGAGTTAACTGATAGTTATATATGTTGCATATTGAGTATCTGAGTTCATGTTAAATCCCTATAAAATTACAAGCGTTATATGTTAATGGAACCAAGTAATATGGGTAGAACCTTTGGCAGTCTAGCTAGTTATGTTGTCACTTAGCTAGTAGTATGGGTCGTTATAGATGGGTACTTACGTTAGGAGTGCACAGTTAGACGAGAGGTGAGAATATCATGCGAGTGTACGTCCTAACATGTACTTTGCATTTAATGTTTTAAAATGTTTTTAAAGCACTTGCAGGTTTTTAAAATATAACTCCACATTCGGGCTCTGACCCGTTTGCTTTTCAAATCTCTTTTTCTTTGTAAAACCATTTTAGGTGCCCAGCCACAAGGACACCAAGCATAGGATACTCATTCAGGTGACGAGCTGTAGCTGCTTGTGGAAGCTACAGGGATTTGCATATAGACACTTCTATCTTTTGGATTCCAGAGTCACCATCTATCCGTTGTAGGGCATGTTGCCCATTTCTTTAGAGACATCTTTTACATTTCAGTTTTCAGACTTTAGCATGTATTGTTCAGTTTATTTATTTCAGTTATGGGATTGTAGTGAGGAGTACTTCCTCCAGACTTTATTTACTGTTATGTGATGGTTATTCGTTTTACTTCAGTATGGTGAATGGTGTTATTTATTTCTTCATTACATTTGTTGCATGTTTAATCAGACTTAAATTAAAATTTGGCAACTTGCTTTTTAAATACTAGGTGGTTAGTAATATTAAAATGTTTTCGACAGTGATGCTATTAACTGAGCCAACTTGGCATTTTGAATTAATTTAATAAAGGAGTAGCTACCCGGTATTTAATTAGTCGGGGTGTCACAAATGTCTTCATGAAAGCTGAATCCCTCTAAGTCATCTTTGCATGGCCACTGACGGTGCATGATTCCGATCAATAAAGAAGAAGTTACTGGATTTCTCGCCGAGGAAGGACTACACCAAAACCACTTAGCACAAATAATTTCTTTTATCTTTACTTATTTTGCCATTTACTATTTAAGTGGGTTTTGTGTATTTGAAGATATATGTTATATTTTCTTATTTTTAATCAAGCTTTCTAGTTAGGTTAGCGGAAGATGGTTTTTGGAGGTGATTTTGGGTTTTGCTTCTCTCTCTCCTAGGGTTTCACCCAAATGGGTTTATAGGTTCTCTATTTATCATCTCTCTCATTAATCGAAGCTTCCATTGCTATTTTTCTAGCTTTGTTATCTTATTTTCTTGCTTTGTAACTTAGATTTAATTGCTTTCCTTACTTTCTTGCATTTAATACATGTCATTTAATATTCTTTCTAGCTAGTTCAATTCGATTGGGTTGTTCTTGATTTTATGCCCTAGAGATTTAACGGGTATATCATGTATGCTCTGTATTTACGACCTTGCGTGTACAATTTTTGGGGTATTTATTGACGCCAAAATCAAATTAGGCTTTTATGAAAATTTAGGGTTTGACAACTCTAGATTTAATTGATTGTTGAAATGAGATTTAATCTTGCTAAATTTGTAGTTCCATGTAACCATTTATACGTATTAATCCGATGTGAGGGATATTAGTCTTAATCTATTATTTTTATTCCTTTCTGTAATCATAGTTTAAACACATGCCTAGTATTATCTTTTATTTTGCTAATAATTATCTTTTACACTTTTATTCATGAAGTATTAAATTAATAGAATTTTAACAACCTGTCTCTGTGGATTCGATCCTTACTTGCCGTTACACCCTGTAGTTAGAGGCATAAACGCCCAACGACATATTTTACAAGCAGTTTATGCCGGCTATCAGTTGAATTCTACACTAAGTATGGATTCATATGAGTGAGTGATATGTGAAGATCTACAAGTGACTTTGGGGTGTGATATGTCCAAGTATGATAAGTGGAGGTGTTTTCTAGTGAGACCTAAGCATGGATATTATAAGTGGTGTGTGAAGTATGGGAGTATAAGTGATCCTATATACAAGTGTATATAGTGTGAAGTGTACATGGAGGGTATTTACAAGTGGGTGAAGTGAAAAGTGAGTCATAAGTGAGATATACATGAGGTAGATATATACAAGAAGTAAAAGAAGGAACATATGGATAGGTTCATACACACACATGCAGAAAATAATAACACTTCTGTAAAAATAGAGTCTAATCCTATTATATATATCCCCAGTAGAGTCACCACTATGGCCATCTCTCACTCGATCAGCGCACGCGCGGGTTCACGCCCTTTCGAGGTGCTGCGACCGTCGTCAATTAGTGTGATGTTTAGAGATAGAGTCTCCAGCCTATTTAATACAAAAAAGGCAAAAGAAATTTTGCCTCCTCAAGAGAACAACATCAAAGACATACCGATGCTTGCGAAACCAATTAGTTCAAGGATTTGGGGACTAAATTACGGAATGGGAAGGTGTTAGGCACCCATCCCTCCTTTTCGGTCTCTTATGGACATGTGTTATTATTCTTCTTAATTACTCTGTGAAGTGTGTGCGTGTATATATAAATGGAGAGTGGAATTACTTAACTCACATCTTGAATAAAGGCGAAGTGAGGTCATCCTTAGGAGTGTTCCCAAAATAGTAATCAAAATATTGTGTATGCATTTGTCATGTCACCGATCATTTATACAAGGATGATTTTATGGGTTAGCCAAAACGCAAACATGGATTAAAAATCTATGATATGAAAATAATATATGAACAAAGAGCAGAGAGGACTCGAATCTCGAATTTTACTCAAGACCCCTACATAGTCTAAAAGGCATCAAAGTCCACGTATTTCACATATAACACGGGGTGGGCTTTTCTTTTGTGTGCGTGTGTGTGGAAAAAATATGTTTTAGTGTGAGAAAATGTAGTAAGGAATCCCCGTTTAGAATTTACAGGCAAACCCTCTTTTCTTGTTTTTCCTAATAGACAATAGGGTATGTGCAATACTACTAATAAAAAAGGATGGTTATTAATATGTGCGATCTAAATAAAATGTTAAAATAAGAATTAAGTGAACGCGAAAATAAGAGAAATTAAAGAGAGAATGAAAGATTTGGACCTTCTTTTGAAGCTTTAAAGTTGATCGTGATTGTTGAAAGGTTTTTCTTGCAAGTGGATGAAGGTGGTAGGAGGAGAGGGAAGGGAATTTGCCAAATCGGGAAAGGAAAAGATGGAAATGGAATGGGGGGGGGGGGGGGAGGTTTCAGTATGGAAACCACACTGATTTGAAGAGAATGTTTATGAGATAACCGAGAGGGATGTTTCCGAGGTGCCTCTCAAAGTGAGCTCATGCTCTCCTTTTATAGGGTCAAGGGGGTACCGACCGGCATTGTCTTTGACATGCCTAGGCAGAGAAATGGGTTTGCCATTCGGCAGTCTCAAGCATATTTTCTGTAAAAATGGTCGTAAAACTCAATTCGTATTTTCGAATCATGCACGAGATGAACCTTTGGAAAGGGTATTCAAAGACCTTTAAGAATCCATGGACCTGGGTTAGGGAATTAACTGTCAAACAAGGCTCGAAAGTGCTCAACGATGTTTTAAATAAGGGGAAATGGATCATTCATCCGAACCGTAAGGTCGATTCTTGCCCGGTAAGGACCATTAGAAAGGTTATGCAAGGACCTTAAATGTTCCAAAGAGTTTCATTCAGTTTGGGGAGTTGACTAAGGTCAAAGGGGCCCCGTAAGTGCCTAGTGATCCTTCGAAGTAAAATGGGTTGTTCATTCATATCGTAAGGATGATTCGCACACGGGGTGGACCGTTGGGATTTGCTCAGGTTGGAGAGTTGACCGGAGTCAAATGGAGCCCGAGAGGACCTAGTGGTATCCAAATCATTTTTTGGGGGAAAGAGGATCGTTTATCCAAACTGTAAGTTAGATTCACACACGGGATAAACCATTGGAAAGGGGATACAGAGCCCTTCAAAGATCCATTGAGCTTTTACTCAGGCGAGGAATTTGATTAGGGTCAAAACGAGGTTCGAGAGCCCCCGATGGCCTCTAGATCGGTTTTCAATAGTAAGATGGTCCATTTGTCCGAACTGTAAGGCCAATTCGTGCATGGGACAGACTGTTCGAAAGGGAATTCAGATCCCTTTGGAGATTCATTGAGCTTTCTCTTTGGTAAGAAAGTTAACCAGAGTCGAACGGGGCCCAGGAGTGCTTGGTGGACTCTATATTGGTAATTGGAGTATGATCTAGGGTTTACGGTGAAAGGGTGAGTGTTAGGGACATAATGAGATGATTAGGAGGGTCCTAGGATGGTGTGTCTATAGTGGTATTTGCCTTGGATTTTAGCCTGTGGGCTGAGTAAAATGGATAAAGTAACACAAAGGACAAAAGGGGTCACTTAATAAAATTAATTACAACGATGTAACAAGTAAAAAGATACTCAGAGTAACCGAGAATGTTTAATGAGGTCCCCAAGAGCTGTATGGTGCTGCTTTGTCTTAGACCTATTGGCCAAGGAATCATATTGCGACATTTGTGGTGGTCGGTGCAAGTCTATAAACCCAAATAGGGTTTGGTGAATTCTAAATTAAGAAACTGAAAAGAGAGTCTAGAGAATAACGCTCTTCAAAGGCTAAAACGAATAAAATAAGATTAATGACACATAATTTATGAAATTTCGAGGATGAAAAAAAAGTAAATAATAATATACGGACATGATAATTCAGGTTTAAATGATATGTAATCATATTATGTGAAATTTTGAAGCCGAGATAATTGATAAATTCACGGCATAACATATTATAGAGTAAATTAAGTTAATATAGTAATGTGTTGGTAAAGGATTAACGAAATAATTTTCGTAATGGAAAGGTAAAGTATTGAACATAAAGGTTATGGCTTTTAACCAAAGTTAAAGGAATTGTTTTTGAATAAAACATATTTATACATATATACTGTTTAGTTATTATATGTTCGATATTGCATCATTTCCTTCTACCGTTCATTTTTATACTGTATTTTTATTGGGAACCCTACTGGGAATTGTCTCACTCTATTCCCTTTGTTACGGGAGGTTAAGCGATATTCGATCTTTTGAGAGAGTTTTGTAGGTAAGTGATTCTTACTAATTACCTTAGCAACTCTTATTACCCAAACCATATTGCATTACCTAATGGGTTCCGCACTTGTTCTTATTTATTCATACACTTGGAAAATGGAATTACATGCCTCCGCGATTAAATTAATTAAATAAAATGGACTAGGAACATTGTTTAGGTTGTCTGGCATCACTCCACGCTTAACGCATACAAATCGGTTAGGGTTGACCCACGGGTAACCCTTAAATCTAGGTTGGGACGTTACATTATCACTTTCCTCAATGCCAACATCCTGAACAACAAGTGGTTATGACTATTCCTCAATAATTGTCTACTTAGCATAGGGCGCGTGTTTTTTTGCTAAGGGTAACGCGTTAGAGTTTGTGAGGAAAATAAATGTTTTGGTGGCACACCAGTTGAGGCAAGATATTCAGAGGCGCTTGAGGAAGCTAAAGTGGATAGAGGTTTATAGGCAGATGGTTGCCATCTTTAAGCTATTGGTTGAGGCGCTAGAGTGGTTGGAGTTTATCACCACTATTGAGGAGAGGAGAACTTTGGACATTGATGAGTTCCGAAAGAAGTTTGAGGACATGCATTTCCTATTGACAATTAGGGCCGTAAAGAAGATAGAATTTTTGGCTTTAGTTCATGGGAGCCTCACAATGGTCGAGTATGAGTAGGAGTTCACCCCCCCACAATCTCTCTCTTTATTTACATCAGATAAGGTGGATATTGAGAGAAACAGATGGAATGCTTCATTCAAGGATTGACCTTGAGGATTAAATAAGTATTTTCAGGGAACCCGACATACACCACATATACTCAGGTGGTAAATCTTGTACTTTTTCACTATTAGGATCCCTCAGACTTTCAAAAGTCCAGTAATATGAGGACAACAAATATGGGAACTAGGTCTACTCAAGAGAAGAGGAGTGGGGTCAATGGAGGAACATAATTTCATTGCCAAGAGAGAAAGTAGTCACATCATGAGGATCGATAGGGAGATTGTCGTGCCCCGACTTAATTAAGTTAAACTCATCCTTGTTAATTAGCAATAAATTTCCTTAAACCATAAACAATGCTTTAATTTAAATCTCTAAGGAAAAATAGCATGAGATTTTTTTTTCAAAGGTATGTGTAGATGAAAACATAACTACAATTACATGTAACCTATAAGTACTACACAACTTTACATAACAAAGATCTTTAGTTTAATAATTACACAACAAGATTCTTGATATTCAAACTATACTAGATATCCGTCACTCCCCCGTTTTAAGGTCCTAACTTGGCAGTGAACTCCAACTGATAGGCGTACCTGAAACATAACATTATAGGAGTGTAAGCAACACAAGCTTAGTGAATGACCATATTCCACACATATAACCAATTCAAATAACCATTTTTATTTTCTAATGTTATAACCCAATAGGAATTGTGTGACTCTCGCAAGCCTGGACCCGCTAGTCCAATTAACTCCCACTTGAACACCAAATCCCCTAATTAGGCTCGATACAACAAACCTTTAAATTGGGATAACGGGGCCGCTGCATCCCATAGGACCCACCAGTCCTTAACATTAGATAAAAGACTCACTAGTCCATATCATTATATATCATCGCTTAACATTTTTAATCATATGCATATGTTTCCTAAATACGACATCACTCCCATAAGCATTTTAACACATGTGTTTAACTACACATTTCCATATGAACATATAAGTATCTATATTTCATAGGATAGGTCCCTCACCTTGTATTTGGTGCTAATATTAATACCAAACTACTTCCTTGGTATGGTAGTATTAGCTCCTTCCCCACCTAACAAGTCATTGTCATTAGTATTTGAATACACCAATTAACATCAAACCCAGTAATACATCACACCATTTGGTCAATCAGAAATAACTAAATATGATACTTCACATTTCTATAACACACAATTAATTAGGGTTCTAACCCAATTTACGGAATTAATTTACAAATTCGCTAGAAAAAGTTATGCCCATTTTATTACAACCTTTTCCAAATCGTTTCTCAAGAAAAACAACAACACAACTTCAACTTCCTGGAATTTTCATAATTTTTATACAATTTAACTTTGCATGATATTCCACCCAATATCAGTAAACATATTGAATAATACAAAATTAATGTTTCATAATTTTTAGGGATCATTTTCTATGACGAGCAAAACGTCAAACACCTGGTATGCATTCTTGCTCCTTTAGGGCAGATTTTAAACCAAAATTTTAAACTATCACCAAGGGTTCATTCCTTGGTATTTTTACAAAATTTTCGGATATGTTATACATGTATGAGTATATGTTACTCTCCAGCTTGAATCACTCAATTCCAATAAGTATTCCATAATTTATGCCATTTTTAGTATAACTAGGTCAAAATACAACATTAAGGCATAACTTAACATTTTTAAGCATACATAACCTTGACCTTGAGTATAATTCATGGAAACATATGATAAACATATTTTAGCAGAAATATACATCATAATCATGAATTTTCTAAATCAAAATGATTTACGAAAAGATGATGTAAATTTAGGACTTTAAAGTATGCATTTACGATCCTAGCTCCAGTTTTAACTTATGTTCTTAACCCATCCTTGTTCCAACACAATTCAGCAATATGGGTATCATTAAAATATATATCCAAATCAAAAATAAAAACATGATAAGTATAGAACTCATCCATGTGACCAACTTTAATAAAGATGTAATTACCTTACGAGGATTCCTTGATTTATAGAAAATTTCCAAAGATTTATTCCTTAACTTTCCTCTCTTTCTCTCTCTTTAGGCAAAACTCATGTTCATGGCTGCATTTGCTGAACAAAGGTTTTTTTTTTATGAAGTTTAAGTCGGCCAAACCATCACCCACCCTTTAACCAATCGAAAAATAGCACATGGTGTGCTAATAAGGCAATTGTCACTTAAGGGATGGACATATTTACCCTTATTTCGTACTTTCGGTATAACTTCTTGTACGAGCCTCCGTTTAACCCACTGTTTGTTGTGTTATAATATTAATTCATATATATACAACTTTCATAATTTATGTTTTCCCAAAATCATAAACTAATACGCCTAATTTGGGCTTCGAACAACAAAGTAGCAATTTACCGAAAATCTCAAAACTTTCACATTTGGCAACCAAACATTGCCAATTTTGTATCAACACCCTTATTTACTTTTATAAACATAATCATTCATTAAAAACATAATTTATGATCCATTTAACCACATAACTAATCATATGTTCTACACATGGTATTCCCGATCATAAGCTCAATTAGCACCTAATGTAAACAACACATATATCACATGAGCATGCATCCCCTAAACATGATAATTAACTTGTTTAACACACATAACCAATTTATAACTTATAACTCCTAAGTTATAATTAATCATATAATTAACCTTCCTAATCATGTTTTAGGGCCTTATAGAGACTACCAGTCATGGAAGAAACAGAGAAAGGAAATACTGGGTTGATAGTCAGGGAGTCACTAAAGATGTTTTTAGAGGACAATGATATGGTAGTGGGAAAAGGGTCATTCAGATAAGAGATACCCGAAAGCCAACTTAAGGGAGTTTGATGAGAAGGGTAATATGATCATGCCACTTTAGATGATATTTCTAGTATTGCGGTTGCCAACAAAAAATGACATTTTACTAATTAAACTGATACACAAGGGGCCGGGGAGATAGCAACGGCAACACTAGGATTACAACTAGTATAATAACTTGTGAGAACGGGTACCATATCGAATGGATTGGGTATGTCCTTTTTACTTGTATTATTTATGTGCATTTTTTTCTTCCTTTATTTTTATGCGTGTAGAGGAATGAAGGTAGATACACTAGATGAGATAAGTGTAGCTATTAGGAAGTTTAGGTTTTGTGATGTGTCGTGACATGGGTTATTTGCTGGTTATTTTTGGTGTGTCAGTATGCCACAGTGTGAGTGAGTTGTTAGGTTGGATGACACTGATTAGTCTATCACATCGCGAGTGAGTAGGGAATCATGGGGCATTTACAGGTGTTTTGGCATACTAGCCCACCACAGTGTGGCTGAGCTATTAAGTTGGATAGTGCAATTGGATTTATCACAACGTGAGTTAGATGTTGATAAGAATGACATGGTTGACTCGTCATAGTGTGAGTGAGCTGTAGATTATTATCGACATTGTAGGATTGACATGACGTGATTTATTTTCCACAACATTAATGAATCCTGAGAATGTTGGCCTTAATTTAGACGTTTTGTTTAAGTAATTCCGTAGGCTATTGGGTCCAGTGCACAAAGGTTAGGTTACGAGTATATAAGGGGTTGTCCTTATTGGGATTATTTGTCCTACGTATGAGCTTCTACCAAGTGTTGAGATTTGTCTCCAGGTATTATTTTCCCGTCCCTATGTGTGGTGTGTTTTGTACATGTGGTATCAGGTGTATGGGTGCCCCAGTCATGGCACACTATGGTAAGTGTATGTGAGACTCATTTCTTTACCTCTTGCTGATATGTTCCTGAGCTATTTGTATACGAGCCTATGGTAATTACGCAGTTACGTTAGGATTTATGATTTGACGAATTCAAAGACGTAATTCCATTATTGGGGGGAAGAATATAATACTTTGCATTTTTGGGAATTAATGAAATGATTATTTAATTATTTAATTAAATTTACTCACGTGAATTAACGAGTAATTAATTGTGTTTAATTAATTTTAATTAATAACGAGAATTTAAAATGGGAGTTTTGAATATTATATGGATGACTCATAGTTTAAATTAACTTGGTTATATTAATTTGACATTTCGAGTTGCTATATATGGATGGGAATCAAGGGGTGTACGAAGGCCAATAATGATATAATGTTTAAAATTGGGTCTCGGGGTTGGTATACCTTTGAGCCAATTTTTAAGAGTCTCCGGTTAGTATTTTGGTCTTGGGGTCTAAAGGAGGGCCCATATGGGATCTGCAAATTTAGAGTTTTACGTAGGGTTATAACCCTCATTAAGTTTATATATCCCATCATAATCAAAATCTAGAGACAACAGGCAAGCTTTGGAAGAAGAGGAAACACATTCAAGAGGAACTAATCAAGATTTAGTCTTCATTCAAGACAAGTGAAGCCCTTATACTCTTGACTTACTTGAGTCTATATTGTATAAGTGCTCATCTAGTTTGGAAATTGTGACAAAATTATGTCCATCCTAGAAACCAAAGAACCTCAGAGCTTGCATTTCTATTTTATTTTTGATTAAAGGGATCTAGACCTAATTACCAACACTCACACACAGTAGAATGAATCATTTACATGTCATATTGCATATTAGTATGTGTACATATGTTGAGTGTGTTTAAATATCCAATATTGTTTTTTTTAAAAATATTTTTTGGGATTTTTTAAAACATTTAAAAAATAAGGTTTTATTAATAAAACTTGGTTTTAAAAGGTTATGGGGTAAATCTGCTATTTTAGAATGTTGGTTTAACTGTCTATAGTTGGTTTGGGTAGAAACCAAAAGCGGCAGAGACTTCAGGGTTTACATTGTAATTAATTTAGACGCGTGTTTTATCTCGCCTCATATGCCAACATGTGTTAGCTTCTGATTGGTGAGAAGTGTGTTTCCTTGCTAAGACAAATCGAGTGATCATTTTCATCCCTTGGATCGTTCTTATCAACGATCTGCATGTCTTCCATCATAATCCCCGTAATCCCCTTTGAACCTATCAGGAGAGCTTTAACCACCGCATATCGTATGCCCTTGGATCTAAGTCAATTGAACTTGACTAAATTTGGTCCCTTGATTTCAATCTTTATTCTCGAACCTTCCCAGCCTCTTATAAAAAGGCTTTAACTCTCAGCATTAGAAGACTTTTTCCATTTCGTCCTTTGAGAGAAAAGAAAGAGAGAGTAGAGAGAGAAGAAAGAGAGAAGAGAGAAACCATAAGAGAGAGAAAGAGTTAGAAACCCTAACCCTAACCCTAGATCGTCTAAACAGTTCAAACCAAATGTAAATCTTCAAACCTCTATACTTTACCAAACACAACCTTGAGTGTTTGAGTGTTTTGAAAGATGATTTGAGAGTTGGTTTGTTGCTGTAACCTCTTCTTCTTTGGATCTTGTTTCCAACTTAATCATTTTCTTAGATCTGTTGTTCTTGTATATAGATATTTTTAGAACTGAGTTTTTCATGATATATTACACTTAGTTTGCATGTTTGTTTCTCAGCTTGAGAAATTTTTTGCTGATTCATTTTCTGTAAATGTTTTTAACTTTGAAATCAATAATTTTTTTTTCTGTTTCTAGTTCCCTTAAAACTAAACCTTTGACCTAGTTTGGAATCACACTTGGAGGTTTTCAATCTCAAAAATCTTTTCAAAACTCTGAGATTGATTAAGATCTTGACTGTCTTCTAAGCAAGATATCCGTGGATTCTGGGATTGATTTAAAGGTCAAACAGGTTCAAAGTTTTGTGAGAAGAGAGAAAAAGAAAAATCACAACATATAGACTTATATGTAATTTGCTAGGACTGTTTGTACTTAATAAGTGTGAGTGTGTGCATGCATGTGTTAGAGAGCACCTCCACAAACACTTTCACTCTACTACACGAAAAGTGTTGGTAGTAAGATCTTGAGAAAAAGAGTCGACGTAAAGAGCTTGAACAAATTGGAGTTAACAAACTGAGAGGATAACATCAACAATCAGAACTGTAGAGAAGTTATAAGGACACCAGAGGGTAAATTCCTAAACTTATATAGGTCTGAGTTGTATGCATGTTTGTTATATAGTTTGTAACTGTTAAATTTGTTTATAGTGGATTTTTGTTTTACTCCGTAGAGGGAGTCGTGGATGTTTCCTCAATTGGTGAGGTTTTACCACGTAAAAATCTTGTACTTAATCTTCCTACATCTTCTCATCTCATTCTTGGTTGTTTTGGGTTTAAAAGCTTGTTTAAAACTGTTTAATAAATGTGTTATTCAAATCTTGAATAGATATCGTACATACTCTTATCAAACACATCTTGTGTTCAAATAGTTTTGGTTTTTTAAGAAAAGAGTTTCCTCAAAAAACAGCTCGGAGTTACTTAAATAGTTTATTTTTAATAAACAGCTTTAGTAACAGAAGTTCAATTGGTATTAGAGCTTTGTAAACTTCTTTTAAAGAGATCCTGCGTTTCTGAAATTGTTTTCTGAAAATCAAATATGGATGAGAAAAATGAAAGATTTGGTAACTTGACCAGACCTCCTATCTTTGATGGAACCAATTTTTCTTACTGGAAAGTTAGGGTGATTGCTTTCATTCAAGGAACTCTGGGAGATGATGTCTGGATATAATTGAAAATGGTTACATTTTTCTTACAAAACCAGCCACTGAAGGAAGTAATGAGAGGGTTAAGAAGGTTTTAAGTGAGTTCACACAAGAAGAGAAACAAGTTTCTCGCAACAATAACAAAGGAAAGAATGCTATATTTATGTCTATAAATGAACATGAGTTCAAAAGAATCTCATCCTGTACCACTTCTAAGGAAGCTTGGGACACTTTAGTTACTGCTCATGAAGGTGACACTAGAGTTAAGGCTGCTAAAACTCAAATGCTCATACAACAGTATAATTCTTTAATTATGTCTGAGACTGAGTCATTTGATGACTTCTATATGAACCTGACTGATATTGTGACAAAGCTACATGCTAATGGGATAACATATGACAGACAAGAAATTGTGTCTAAAATTCTAAGATCATTACCACAGAAATTTGATAACAAAAGATATGCTATTGAGGAAATGTGTGATATCAATCTCACTCCTGAACTACTCAGTAGTAAATTAAGAACTGTGGAAATGGAACTGGAATTTAAGAAACAATTAACCCAGTCCCATAGGAAACAGACTAGTTCCAATCTAAGCTTCTCTTCTAAATTGATTAAGCCCGAGTTTAATACTTCCAATGATGATTCTGATGAGGAATGCGATATAGAGAGTTTGGACAATCAGATTGCCTTAATGTCAAAACAGTTTAATAAAATCATTAAATTTAGAAACAACATGGCAAATAAACAAGGCAAGTCCAATTATCCAACTCCTTTCAATCACAGACCTCATGAGAAAAGCCATGATAAAAATCACAAGGACTCTCACACTAGACCTAACAGAGACCTTAAGAAGACTGAATGCTATAGATGTGGTAAACTAGGACACATTGCACAAGACTGTAGAGTTAACTTGAATACTCAAAACAAACACGCTAGAGCCAACATTTGCAAGACATGGGATGATTCAAGTGAATCTAAAAATGAGGAACCTGAGTCATCTGATGTTTTTGACCTTGGCATGTCTTTCTTTCCCAAGATTATCTATAATGATGATATGCCCGTGTTTGTTAATGAGGATGAATATAGTAATTCTACTTCTGATGTTTCGAATACTGCTGTTACTGGTTTAGATGCTTTGATTACTGAGAATATTGATATCTGTTCCTCGGGGTGTGTGAGTCAAAGGGAAAGCGATAATGATGATGTCAATAGGTGTGTGAGTACAAAGAATGAAGCCCTAGAGGTCACTTCACACACTACACTTAGTGACTCGGACAATGAAGACCTCCCAGATATTCACACTCTCTATGCTAAAACTCTCAAGAAAAGCACTAGAATAGATAAGATTATGAAAGATCTCACTAAGAAGTTAGAAGATCTAAGCCTAATGGTTAAACTGAACGCTGAAGAGATACTACCCAATGTTTGACTCATGAAAGCGAAATCAAAATGTTTGATCAAAAACTCAAAAATTTAAATGAAACAAATGAAACTCTGGAGAAAAAATACAAAGGACATTGTTAGAATTGGAACAAACTAAAGAAAAGACAGTTACCGTTTTCAAAAAATTTACAAAATTTGAAAATAATTCAAACTGTTTTGATGAATTTGTTGCTGAATCAAAAACCAATTTTGATGATCGAACTGGAATAGGGTTTTACCCCAATTTGAAGACACAAACAAAATCTTTTGAACCTATCAAGTTTGTGTCAGGAGGCAAAAGGCCTATTGAAACATGCCCAAACTTTCATTCTCTAAAAACTGATTTTGATTCAAAACATCAAAATTTTAACATTGGGGAATCAAGTTGCTCTAAATATGAAAGTTCACCTAAGGCTAAATACGTCTGCCCCTTTATTAGAAAGAGTGAATCTACATTCAAACCTTTTCTACCTAGGAATAGAGTTCAACCTCAAAATTCCTCAAAACCTTTGTTTAGAGACTTTCCTAAGGAGACCCCAATTTTGAGCAATCTTTACTGCTCTTATTGTGACATATACGATCATTCTTTTGACGGTTGCTATGCTAGGAGACTAGTTAAACCTGTCTATAATCCTCATATCTATCAGAACTTTGACTATTTCTAGAAGCAGCCATGACAATTATATACTTCCTAGACAACCAGATAAAAACTCTAATTATAGAAAGAGAAAAACCAAACCTAAAAGAACATTTCCTAGAAGGAATCCTAAGCACTTTCTTAAACCAAATGCTCAAGTCTTTCATAAAATTCAAAATCATGCGCAAAACATTTTTCAGCAAAAATCTAATGCTCGCAAATTTTATCAATTGAGAGCTAATAAGCGCAAAATGTAAACTAGAGAAATTTGGGTTAGAAAAGATGATATATTACCTCAGATGAAGTGTAACATAGTTGTTACTGCTCTAAAAGCTCAACACACATCATCCGGTTGGTATTTAGACTCTGGATGTTCTAAGCACATGACTGGGGATGAAACTAAACTTTTAAACAAAACCAGCTTTGCTAGAGGTAAAGTCATTTTTGGTGATGGAGTTTCATCTCAAATCATAGGCAAAGGAACTCTCTAAGAAGATGGACTTCCTGTTCTTGAAAATGTCCTTCTAGTTAAAGGTCTTAAGGCAAATCTACTTAGCATTTCGCAATTTTTTGACTCAGATCATACTGTTACCTTTTCAAAGAACAATTACAAAATTTTAAATGATAAAGGTGAATGCATAATTACAGGATTTAGAACTCCTGACAATTGCTATACTGTCATGAATAATTCTGAAATCTGTAATGTTGCCAGAATGGATAACAAAGAGATACGGCATAACAGAATGGGTCATATAAATTACGATAATCTGAGTAGACTGACCTCTCAGGAAATAGTTAGTGGTGTTCCTAAAATCAAACCCATTCCTAATATTGTCTGTGGTCCTTGTCAGGAAGGTAAAATTGTTAAGGCACCTCATAAGAAAGTTAAAGATGTTCTTACCTCTAATCCCTTAGAGATCATCCATATGGACCTAATGGGTCCCTCCCAAACTGTTAGTCTCTGTGGACACAATTATATTCTAGTTATGGTTGATGACTTCACCAGATTTACTTGGGTGGCTTTTTTAAAACAAAAGTCTAACACTTTTGAAACTTTCCTAAAAATTCTTCTTCGGATTGAAAATGAAAAGGACACTTAAGTAAATAGAATTCGTAGTGATAGAGGTGGTGTATTCAAAGACATTGGTATTATTGAATACTGTGACTATAATGGTTACAAACATGAATTCAGTGCTCCTAAGACTCCTCAACAAAATGGGATTGCCGAGAGAAAGAATCGTACTCTTCAAGAGATGGCACATGTTATGTTACATGCCAAGAATTTGCCTAAGTATTTTTTGGTAGAATCTATTCGTACTGCCTGTCACATCATAAATAGGGTCTATCTTAGAAAGAATTCCAAACAAACCCCTTACGAACTTTGGTACAAGAAAAATCCCAATCTTAAGTACCTTAGAACTTTTGGTAGTACTTGTTATGTATGCAAAGATAGGGAACACTTGTCCAAATTTGAGAGCCGAGGAGATAGAGCTATATTTTTAGGATACTCGCCTAACAGTAGAGCCTATCGAGTGTATAATCTTCGCACTAAAACCTAAAATGGAGTCCATAAATGTAATTGTGAGTGACACTACTGTAGAGAGTAAGACTGGTGAATCAACTATTGAGGAAGAGCCTACAAACATTTTAGAAAATAACTCTCCTGAAATAGATGATTCATTAACAATTGAGACACCTGAAGTACCTAACTGGGTTTCTAAAGATCATCCCATAAATAACGTAGTTGGTAACCCTAGTGAGCCAGTGCGTACAAGATCCCAACTAAGAAACTATGCACATTATGCATGTTTTATTTCCCTAGTGGAACCAAAGAATGTAAATGAGGCATTGAATTACTCTCACTGGATTTCTGCTATGCAGGAAGAACTTCTTCAATTTGTCATTCATAATATTTGGTATCTTGTTCCTCGTCCTGATCACAAAAAGGTTATTGGCACACGTTGGAATTTTAAAAATAGGTCTGATGAAAGTGGGATAATCATTAGAAATAAAGCTAGATTAGTTGCTCAAGGATACTCTCAAATTGAAGGAATAGATTTTAACGAGACTTTTGCTCCCGTTACTCGTTTAGAATCTGTTCGTCTGCTCTTTGTTATAGCTTGCCACATGAATTTTACACTTTACCAAATTGATTAATAGTACAAGTATAGCACCCTGCCGTGGCAGTACTTCTACAATCGCATTCAGACCACACAGGCCGCGGCAGGTATCTCACTCAAGGCGCGGCCAGAACTCCTATAGGGTGCAGACCTATCCATAAGAGGCCGCGACACCCCAGCTCAGGGTCCGCAAACCCCCTCCAACAGCTCAGCACTGCTACTCTGTGGGCCGCACGCCCTCATCCACATCTACTACAGGCTTGGTATAAGCCACGTGCTCAGGGCACGTGGCTCAACACACTTCCTCATAAATAAAGGATCACACCTGGGAGTGAGGGGATCGGGTCCAGACACACCCGAGGCACTACAACACAGACTCTCTCTACATCACCCCAACATAAGCTTTGGAGGCCTAGAATCTACATCACAGCCACCTCACGGGCTCACCGGAATCTCTAATACTATAATGTACTCTCTTTTATTCTCATACTTGTACGCCTCTATAGGCACGATTATATTGTACAATGCAATGCACATAATGAGGAGGGAGCAACACAGTGGACGTAAGCCCATTTTAGGGGCTGAACCACTCTATATCTTGTCTACTCTCTATTTGCTTGCTTTATCTATTTATTCTACACTTCATACTTGATCTGTTGACACGAGATCTACCTATGTACGATTTCTCGTATCATCAGTTTGGCACCGTCTGTGGGAACGAGATACTTCAATCTTATTTCTCTCCATATATGAGTTCTTCAAACACCTTATTCGATCCCTGAGGGTCCTTTGGATCATCTCCTCGCGGGTCGGTTACCGGTTATTGCACTCTGCACCACATTCGCCCCCTTTAATGGGAATTTCATATTTTTGGATCTATCTTTGGATCTTCACTTAATGGCTTTGGATCTATTTTACATACCCCTATGATATCATTCCATCTAGATAATGCTAAAAAGCATGACGGGCTTTTGCCTCAAAAAGATGAATGATTAGGGAGGGATTGTATCTACCCCATTTTTGTTGTCATCTACCTATGATCTAGGGTTTCCATTGAAGTTGTGCCATATTGCGCGCCGCAAGGAAATTCTCTCATCAATGGAACGTAGTAGGTTTTCTTCACGTGTTGGGGGAGAAAATATCCGCTCCTGTCTTGGGATCTCTCCCCTGCCCAGACAGGGGTGCGGCCTGTAAGGTTAGCAGTATCTCATGCCGCGACCCCTACTGGTGCGGACCTGCCACAACAGTTCAAAATCATCTTGGGTGGGATTTGAGTGGCCTTTGGATCGACCTTGGTGAATAACATTGAAAGGCTGCGGCAGTGCACTAATGTGCCATACTGGCCGCGACCTCAGCAGCATAATCATGGAGCAATTCAAACCCTCCTTCCTGATACTTCTGTGATCACTCACCTCTGTTAAGTTTTGTCTCAGATTCTATATACTTTATAAAGACTAACAAAAGCAGAGATGGAAGGAGAATCCAGCCGGAGTGCAGAAGTCAGGGATGAGATTGTGCAACTATACAATCACCTTAATCACCTCTATGACAGCCACGCCTCACTTCATACCCAGGTCAATTTTCTAACTCAGAGGGTGCTAATGCTGGAGGTTGCGACATCTAAAAACATAGGCGCGGAAGTGGAGGAAACAACAAAGCCAACCTTGCTTGCCACAGCAGTAAATGAGATCACGGGATCAACTGTTAGAGGCCAAAAAAGGCAGAAAAAGTTGGGTGTCTATACTCAGTTGAGCCTCCCGATTGAAGAGATCTTCGAGTTCATCAAAGGGGACAAGATTTTGAGGTGACCAGAAAAATTGAGAGCTCCACCCCACAAGAGGATCAAATCTACCTAGTGCAGATTCCATCAGGACCATGGCCACGACACAGAGCAATGCTATGCTCTGAAGGATGAAGTTGAAAGGCTAATCGGGCAAGGGATGCTGCAGCGATTCCTGAAGAATGCATAAGGGATTCAACCAGACCTAGCAGAGGCTGCCTACCGCATCTCATCCTTAGTCTTTCTAATTTTAACTATTTCTGTTTATGTTTTATGAAGCTCACTGTAGCCTTAATACTCGAGACTTTATGTTTTGTTAACAAAGTCATTAGCTGAAGCATACATATATAAATATATGAACTAGCAAGTTTAGCTATATCTGATATTTCTCTTGGTTTCATAACCTGCTACCTCACAAAAAGACTTGTTGTCTCAAACAGATTTCAGAGGAAATATAACAAAATTATCTCAAAGGATTATTCTACTTCGGGATGCACTTATGGATGGGATACGACCTTCATTAGCTCATAAGTTCCCCTCGTAATGTGCAAATACATCTTATCATATGATGACCATATTCGCAGAAGCATCCGAGGATTCAAGGAGCTTTTATCAGCCACCAGGGCCTACAACGCCAATTCTCTGCTCTCGGAGTGCGACATTAGCCACGGGGGCTTATAACGCCCATTCTTAGCTTTTGGGACTCGTCATCGAGCCAGGAGGCTTACAATATCTAGCTAGGGATGGCTTTATATATATATTATTAGCTGTGGGTGGCTTAATAACAAAACCCAGCCTGGAGAGGCTTGATAGTGTCTCGCATATTAGCTGTGGGTGGCTTAATAACATAACCCAGCCTAGAGAGGCTTGATAGTGTCTCGCATATTAGCTGTGGGTGTCTTAATAACATAACCCAGCCTGGAGAGTCTTGATAGTGTCTCGCATATTAGCTGTGGATGGCTTAATAACATAACCCAGCCTGGGGAGGCTTCATAGTGTCCCAAGATCGACTAAAGGAAAGCTATGAAAGACAATCGAAGCGGCTATAGGAGGCTCTGTTACTATGATCATGAAGCATGTCAAACCTACAGAAGGATGGCCTCGATTTTCCAAGGGCAAGGTACTACAACCTCATTATCTTGTCAGCAATCAAGTAGATGCCGCGACATCCTCATCCACCGCTGCCCTAGCACTAGATGGCAACCTGTCACAGCTGAATGGAAAAAGCAACTGAGAGTCGCTGAGGTGGACTTGAATTCAGAACATTTGCCCTCGTTCAAAATTACCACAGCATCGATCTATTCATTATTTCTACATAGCAAACGAGTAGATAACCAAAGGGTCCGGGCTTCTACAAAAAATTGAAGAAATTAAGCCTCAGCCCCAAAACCATACTTCATTGGCACCGCGGCTTGGGGGATCACAGCCCTACAGTGAGGTGTAGGGGCAAAACAAAAAAGGGCCAAAATGACAAGGACACCGCGGATGATTAATAAGAGCAAGATTGCATCGAATTATACTATGATGCCGCGGACCTAGCTACAAGTCCTACAAGTTCATCCAATACAGAAAGCAAGTCGCAAATATGAGGCAATAACGCGCAACCATTCATTATAGCAGGCAATGTAAAACATGCAATATTGAAGAGCAAGGAATATTAAGTAGGCAATCAGTGATAAAAATATGGCCGTAGCCTTTGTATTAATAGTCATAGATTACAAAATGGAGGCCACAGCCACAACGAAAATCTAAGATTACAAAAAGTTGATGCAACAGAAATTGAGAATTTAAGAGGCCGCGTCATCATCATCGTCAGCCTCTTCTCCACCCGCGGTAGTCTCTGTCTCCCCGTCCTCAGCCGCTGCCTCTGCCTCTGCTTGGGCTATCAGCCTTGCTCTTTCTTCAGCCGCGGCCTTCAGCTCAGCAATGCACTCTTGATGTTCTGCATCACTTAATTTCCAAGCGAGGACCGTCTCCTTGGCATCAGGGAAGCTCTTAATAATTCTCTGCCGCAGCTCCTGGTAGCCGCGGAGGTATGCCCTGTTATTAATGAGGAAGAAATCCTTGGAGCCTTTGAATGACTCCACGACATGATTTATGGCTAGCTGGAGGGTTTCGCCATGATCAACTTCCATCTTTTGTATGGCCGCGGCGTGGGCTTCATCCTTCTGAGCAGACTTGGCTTCTAGCTCTTGATATTTCTGCTGGAGGAGGGCGAGCTTGGTATTTGCAATCTCTGCAACACGGGCGGCTTCGGCTGTTTGGGCCTGTGATAATTTCAGAGATTCCGCGGCTTGATTGAAATTATCCTTCGCTTCCTCTCTGGCCTTGTTGGCCTTCTCCAAGTCCATATGGGATGCCTGGAGGGCCGCGACAGAGGATGCTTTCCCTGCCTCAAAAGAAGAAGTCCGTGCAGACTGCAGGTCCGCGGCATGAGAACTCTTCTCGGCCTTTTTCAGCCTGTACAAAGCCTCATACTTCCTCTTCTGGACCACAATGACATCGGCGGCCTGTATAAAATAAAAGACATTAGCAAAAGTACAGAAAAATATGAGATGCAAAGATTAAATGACTAGTACGTACCCTCAGAAGGCTGTGGAGGCCACAGTCCTCCAGATCTTCGTGATCCTCCCCAACCAGCCTGTCGAGGTCCGCGGCATCCAAGGCTCGCTTCATTCTCCGCGCAGCCTTTGCAGTAGTGTCCCAGGAGGAATTTGGGTTAGGCTGCCTTAATTGAGGCCTTGGCCTACCGTCTGGCCCGGACTCTCCGTGGAATTGGGGAGGTGGCAAATTTGCATTAACCGCCACTACAGTTGGCGGGGGAGGAGAGGACGATTGAAGGGAGACTTCCACTGACATCAGGCCAGCTGCAGCCAAATTTTCCCCTATGTCGTCATCAAAGTGTTCATGATGCGCAGGGTTTTCATCATTAACCACCTGATCCACGGCAGGATCAGTGGCCTTATCTCCAGTAGGGGCCGCGGCAGGTACCTTAGCTCTGGACCTCTTCTTCTTCCTGCTCTGCGTAGTGTTATTTAAGACGACTACGTCCTCGTCCATCTCTGCTAGCTGCGCCGCTAGCAACTCCCTGTCAACTTATTCACCTGAAAAGGAATAGCATGAGTTCAACAAGTTCAAGAAAATAAAATGACCGCGAAATAAAAATAATGGCACAGTTAATTACCTTCAGCGCCCATCTGTTGAGGAATTGATTTGTTTGGGAAGAATCCCGCCTCAAATATAGTTGCCGACGTTACAAGTATGCTGAACTTCTTATGCTCAGCAGGAACTTCGCGGCCTCAGCAACTCTTTTTTCCTGCCGCTTGTTCAAGTGCAGATTGTCAAGGGCTGCAGAAAGAAAAGACAATTCAAGTTAGTGGAAGTTACGTGAAATTAAAGGACGCGGCTATAATCTTATACCTAGTTTTGAGGGTGAACCCCACTGCCGCGGCATTTTATATGATCTCTCTCTTTCATTCTCCTCGGGGTGCATCTCCCAGCCTTCATCGGAGATGTAAAAATATTTCCCCTTCCAGTTTTTCACACTGGTCGGTCTCCTAGTGTAAAGGGTCTCGTCCCTGCTGCGGCTAGAGAAATAGTAGTAGGCCGCAAACTTTACTGAGTTCTCCTTTGGGCGGTAGAAATGAAAGAACTCCGCGGGAGTAGTGTCCTTTTTGAACAACTTCTCCCAAAGGACAACTGCAGTAAGAACAGCTCTCCAACTGTTGGGATCTAACTGAGCTGGGGCCAGTTTCATTGTCTAGAAAATGCGATCGATGGGAAGAGGAACAGGCAGCCGCAACCCATAGATGAAGGCATGCAAAGGGAAGCAAATTCCATCGTCGGACAGAACCGTGCACGGTCTTTGGTTCGCAGCAGGGGCTGAGCACGTCAAATTTTCTGAAAATTCGAAAGCCTCAGCAACCTGCTTAACCCAATCTTGGGTCATCGAGCCGCGGATATCAAGCACAGCCAATGGTCTCTCAGCCCTCCCAGATGTGCCTCCTGGGTTATTTCTAGCAGCCACGGCATTGTCTCCTACACCCATTGGATGTGTACTTGAGTTGGCTTCCTCTTCCATCGACTGATATTGGGAATCCTTCCCAGATGCAGAGTCCGCGGAGGCTGAGTCAATTATCACGCAGTTCGGGCAATCTTTCAGTTTGCAGGGCCCAACTGATCTCAGAGGGGGCAAGAAAGTAAGCTCGGGGGGAGAGGTCCCAAAATGCTTTGCCCAAAAGCCTCTCAGGAACTCGTCTAGGTCAAAGCTCATATGGCTGCAGCAGTACCTGAAAAGTAGAGTTCGCAGTTAGGCGCCGTAGCCAGTATGACTTGTAAGACTTCAAGAAGCCGTTGAAGGGTATTTTTAAGTATTAAAAGTTTGGAATTACATCCCTAACACAATTATTAATGGGAGAACTCTATTGCTTATGGGACCGTACGGTCCCAACTGGCCGCGGCCACATCCATATTTATAGAACATGCGCTGCCACGAAAATAAGATAGAATTGCTTTAAGGCATTCCCGATCGCGGCCATTCCTAATTCTTCAGACAATTCGATATGCTCTAGTAGCAACTACAGTTATTTTTCATGGATGTCTTGGGTTCATGAAAGTTTTAAGGCTGTTCCGAGATGACCAAGGGGGTGATTTGATGCTGCGGATGATGGCTTGAGGGACCGCGGCCATTTAGCACGATTTGACGCAGAATTGCAAGTTAAGACGATTATTATAATCCTATCATGCCGCGGCCTCTATCCTAAACAGTTGATTATCCAATTTTTAACCATTCTAAGATCAAATTCACAGAATGTAGAGGGTTCGACTATGAACATCAAGAACAGTGATATGTATTTCATATGCATCATATGTGGGAAAAAGCAAAACGGACAAATAAAACCCTAGATTTCTAGCAAATGAACCAGGAAAGGCATAAAAAGGGAAGAAAATTGTAAATAGTGGTTGAAAAATCACCTGGGAATGAAGAGAATCGTGAAGGTCAGCTACAGACCACCTTGAACTGCCACACACCGCCTCGGAGGGTCGCCGAAATATGCAAGAAGAAATGTGCAGAGTTTCGCTCTCGATTTTCTCTCAAAAGTTTTGGAAACGTAATGAAGTCCACGGCCAGAAACAATTTATATAAGGGAGCGCGGAAGACGAATCGTCACTTTGGGAGCACCGCGGCACCTAGGCTACTTAGCCGCAGTCCCAATATATCTCCCTTGGCACTACGACTTGGGGGCTTATTGATAGTACAAGTATAGCACCCTGCCGTGGCAGTACTTCTACAATCGCATTCAGGCCACATAGGCCGCGGCATGTATCTCACTCAAGGCGCGACCAGAACTCCTTTTGGGTGTGGCCCTATCCATAAGAGGCCGCGGCATCCCAGCTCAGGGTCCGCGGACCCCCTCCAACAGCTCAACACTACTACTCTGTGGGCCGCACGCCCTCATTCACATCTACTGCAGGCTTGGTATACGCCACGTGCTCAGGGAACGTGGCTCAACACACTTCCTCATAAATAAAGGATCACACCTGGGAGTGAGGGGATCGGGTCCAGACACACCCGAGGCACTACAACACAGACTCTCTCTACATCACCCCAACATAAGCTTTGGAGGCCTAGAATCTACATCACAGCCACCTCACGGGCCCACCGGAATCTCTAATACTATCATGTACTCTCTTTTATTCTCATACTTGTACGCCTCTATAGGCACGATTATATTGTACAATGTAATGCACATAATGAGGAGGGAGCAACACAGTGGACGTAGGCCCATTTTAGGGGCTGAACCACTCTATATCTTGTCTACTCTCTGTTTGCTTGCTTTATCTATTTATTCTACACTTCATACTTGATCTGTTGGCACGAGATCTACCTATGTACGATTTCTCGTATCATCATTGATGTCAAATCTTCATTCCTTAATGGAATATTGACTGAAGAGACCTATGTAGAACAACCTAAAGAGTTCATTGATCCGCAATATCCAAATCATATATTTCGTCTTAAAAAGGCTCTGTATGGCCTTAAACAAGCACCTAGATCTTGGTGTGAGCGTCTTTCCAGTTTCCTCTTAGATAAAGGTTTCAAAAGAGGTGGAAATGATCAAACTCTTTTTTTCAAACACATCATTATTGCTCAAGTTTATGTTGACGATATTATCTTTGGATCAACTTCTCCCTCGGAAGTAAAATCCTTCTCTGAAACTATGCATAAGGAATTTCAAATGTCCCTTATGGGGTAGTAACAATTCTTCTTAGGCCTTAAAGTCAAACAAATTCAGAAGGATTATTTGTATCGCAATCTAAGTACGCTTTAGAGATAGTAAATAAATTTGGCCTCCAGAGTGCTAAAGATTCTAGAACGCCCATGAGTACTACGTTAAAACTTTCTAAAGATGAAAATGGAAAATCCGTAGATCCTATTATATATCGTAGTTTGATAGGAACCTTACTATATCTTACTGCCTCGCATCCTGATATTATGTATGCTATGTGTGTATGTGCTCGTTATCAAAATAACCCTAAAGAGAGCCATTTGAATGCTGTTAAACGTATCATTAAATATGTAAAAGGCACTCTAAATCTAGGACTTTGGTACACTAATGACACACCAAGAACTATAATTGGGTACACTGATGCTGACTGGGCTGGGTGTACTGATGATAGTAAAAGCACATCAGGAGCATGTTATTATATATGTAATAACTTGGTAGGATGGAGTAGTAAGAAATAAAACTGCACATCACTCTCAACATCTGAATCATGAATACATAGCCGCTTGCAGCTGTTGTGCTCAATTACTATGTCTTAAACAAATGCTAAGTGATTATTGGTATTCAAGAAAACCAATTGCATCTCTATTGTGATAATCAAAGTGCGATTAATATTTCTAAAAACCCTGTTCAACACTCGCGAACAAAGCACATAAAAATTATACATCACTTTATACGCGAATTGGTTCAAACTAAGGAATTAGAAATCAAATATCTTCCTACTGATTTGCAACTCGAAGATATGTTCACCAAATCTCTAGATTATAATAGATTCATTTCCTTGCGTAAATCTATTGGTATGGTTTGTGCTGAGTAATACCTTTGATGATCATCCAAGTTTTTTGCCTTTGTCCATTTGAGACAAAATGGGGGAGAAATTTGAGTCGTTATGAATACTTGTATATATGCTAAACTGCTTGATCTTAGTGATTCATTTCCGGTTTTTGTACAGTTTTTCTCAACTGATGTAATAGGGTATTCAATTGCTAATAGTTGAGTTATGTACTTTTGTTTTCTAGGATTTGGGTAGATAGAATCTTTATAGGAATAGGTTTTTCTTATCTTTTTGTCGCCCTACGAGTCCTAGTTGACTCAAAGGAGATTTTGTCTCATATTTCCAAAGGGGGAGATTGAAGCCCTTATACTCTTGACTCACTTGAGTCTATATTGTATAAGTGCTCATCTAGTTTGGAAATTGTGACAAAATTATGTCCATCCTAGAAACCAAAGAACCTCAGAGCTTGCATTTCTATTTCATTTTTTATTGAAGGGATCTAGACCTAATTACCAACACTCACACACAGTAGAATTAATCATTTACATGTCATATTGCATATTAGTGTGTGTACATATGTTGAGTGTGTTTAAATCCCCAATATTGTTTTTTTTAAATATTTTTTGGAATTTTTTAAAACATTTTAAAAAGAAGGTTTTATTAATAAAACTTGGTTTTAAAAGGTTATGGGGTAAATCTGCTATTTTAGAATGTTGGTTTAACTGTCTATAGTTGGTTTGGGTAGAAACCAAAAGCGCCAGATACTTCAGGGTTTACATTGTAATTACTTTAGACGCGCGTTTTATCTCGCCTCATATGCCAACATGTGTTAGCTTCTGATTGGTGACAAGTGTGTTTCCTTGCTGAGACAAATCGAGTGATCATTTGCATCCCTTGGATCGTTCTTATCAACGATCTGCATGTCTTCCATCATAATCCCCGTAATCCACTTTGAACCTATCGGGAGAGCTTTAACCACCGCATATCGTATGCCCTTGGATCTAAGTCAATTGAACTTGAATAAATCTGGTCCCTTGATTTCAATTTTTATTCTCGAACCTTCCTAGCCTCTTATAAAAAGGCTCCTACTCTCAGCATTAGAAGACTTTTGCCATTTCGTCCTTTGAGAGAAAAGAAAGAGAGAGTAGAGAGAGAAGAGAGAGAGAAGAGAGAAACCAGAAGAGAGAGAAAGAGTTAGAAACCCTAACCCTAACCCTAGATCATCTAAACAGTTCAAACCAAATGTAAATCTTCAAACCTCTATACTTTACCAAACACAACCTTGAGTGTTTGAGTGTTTTGAAAGATGATTTGAGAGTTGGTTTGTTGTTGTAACCTCTTCGTCTTTGGATCTTGTTTCCAACTTAATTATTTTCTTAGATCTGTTGTTCTTGTATATAAAAATTTTCAGATCTGAGTTTTTCATGATATATTACACTTAGTTTGCATGTTTGTTTCTCAGCTTGAGAAATATTTTGCTGATTCGTTTTCTGTAAATGTTTTTAACTTTGAAATCAACAAAAATGTTTTCTATTTCTAGTTCTCTTAAAACTAAACCTTTGACCTAGTTTGGAATCACACTTGGAGGTTTTCAATCTCGAAAATCTTTTCAAAACTCTGAGATTGATTAAGATCTTGACTATCTTCTAAGCAAGATATCCGTGGATTCTGGGATTGATTTAAAGGTCAAACAGGTTCAAAGTTTTGTGAGAAGAGAGAAAAAGAAAAATCATAGCATATAGACTTATATGTAATTTTCTTGGACTGTTTGTACTTAATAAGTGTGAGTGTGTGCATGCATGTGTTAGAGAGCACCTCCACAAACACTTTCACTCTACTACACGAAAAGTGTTGGTAATAAGATCTTGAGAAAAAGAGTCGACGTAAAGAGCTTGAACAAATTGGAGTTAACAAACTGAGAGGATAACATCAACAATCAGAACTGCAGAGAAGTTATAAGGACACCAGAGGGTACATTCCTAAACTTATATAGGTCTGAGTTTTATGCATGTTTGTTATATAGTTTGTAACTGTTAAATTTGTTTAAAGTGGATTTTTGTTTTACTCCGTAGAGGGAGTCGTGGATGTTTCCTCAATTGGTGAGGTTTTACCACGTAAAAATCTTGTACTTAATCTTCCTACATCTTCTCATCTCATTCTTGGTTGTGCTGGGTTTAAAAGCTTGTTTAAAACTGTTTAATAAACGTGTTATTCAAATCTTGAATAGATCTCGTACATACTCTTATCAAACACATCTTGTGTTCAAATAGTTTTGGTTTTTTAAGAAAAGAGTTTCCTCAAATAATAGCTCGGAGTTACTTAAATAGTTTATTTTTAATAAACGGCTGTAGTAACAGAATTTCAACAAGTAATATCATCTTGCTTACTGCATTAGTGCTACGTTTTTGTGATTTCATCATTGCATATGATATGACTTTTGTGGAAGCATGTGATTAGGGTTTAAAATTCTAATTTTGAATTGTATAATCTTATTCCTAATTACAAAAAAATGTATATTCGAATGGGCTAATCGAATACACCCATGTCATGTTGAAACACATGATTAAGTTAATATTAAATTACATATATTATTGAAATCTTTAATTTAGATGTGTGAACCATCATATGTTAACAATTTGAATTTAATTTATGGTATAATAGATTAATTTATGGATAATTACTCATATAATTGTTGATGCTACTGTTAGTTGAATGTATCTGGGTTAAAGTTGAATAAATAGAAGAATATGCTATTTTAATGATTCTGCCCCAATTAATGGATTTAAACCTTATATTTCTAATTTAATAGGTTAGGTTTTGATTTAAAAGTGTTTAGATATCATAAAAAGTTGTTCTTTAAGTGTTAAAACCTTGGGTAGGGTCGTTCATGACAGACTAGGGTTTAATAAGTCATAACTTGGGGTTTGGGGTAGAAAAACCCCATTTTTTTAAGTTAGCACACTAGGCCTGATTTGCAGCACCATGTGTACAGTTAGTAGCCCATGCGCACGGTTTGGGGTAGTGAACCTAAAGGTTGGTTTTTGTGTACGGATGCTTGGTGAGGGTTTATGGGAAAATCCCAAGATGTTATTATGAAGGTTTAGTTATATTAAATGTATTATTATTTATATGATACGGTATAAGAACTCGGACAAGAATGGGTATGTTAGTGTATCTTATATCCTATGTATGTGATATGTGTGGGTTTATATTTATTATACATGATGGGTTTAGTTTCTTGGTGGGACCAAACGGTTATAGTACATCACCCTTGCATCACGCCTAATTCTAGGCCCTAAAAACTTTTTTTTTCAAATTATATATTTTTCCCTTGAAATTAACCTTCTAATCAACCCATATGCAAAAAATTAGGTCAAAATACATTTTGTAGCTATTTTTAAAAAATCCACAAAAACTGCTAAAAATACCTTATTTATAAGGGTCTGCGCCAGCAGTTTTTTGTGGATTTTTTAAAAATAGCCATAAAATGTATTTTGACCTAATTTTTTGCATATTGGTTGATTGGAAGGTTAATTTCAAGGTAAAAATATAAAATTTGAAAAAAGAGTTTTCTAGGGACTAGAATTAGATGTGATGTACGGTGTGATGTATAGTGCATGATGTAGGTGAGCCTTCCTCTCTCTCTCTCTCTCTCTCTATATATATATATATATATATATAATTCGATTGGATATTTAGTAGACTATGGGGTTAGTCTCAGTTACATATGATTGTAGTTATATATGTAGATATTTAGTAAGGGAGTGAGGACAATAGATGGATGTTAAATACCTCTGTGTTGGGTTGTGGGTAGTTCAACATTGAGTATCGTGGGCTATGGTGGTTATGGATATGTGATATATATTTTTGTATGCACGTATTGGTATACTTGGGAATTAATTATAGCTATGAGGCTAACTTGTAATTACACTAGATTATGTAAAATATGATTAATTAGCGAAATGTTAAAATACATTGGGATTGGGTTAATCATAATGAGTAATAAATTGTTAACGACGTGTGGCGATGGTATATCCTTAGCATTGGATTTTATTAGACTAGTAACAATTAGGATATTACTTGGTAATTAAATATTGTTATTTTGTATCTATCTCTGGGGGAATACTCTTGGTTATGGCCTATCGGTTTGAAAATAGACATTATGAGTTGGGCTATTTATTGTGGTCAATTCGGGTTGGTTGATTTGTTTGGCTGACTTGTTATATGTCTATTTATGGGAGTATACATATATTAGATTTTTAAGGTATTTGCCTAGGGAGTCTCCTAACATTATGTTAGACGAATGAGCCGGCTAGACATAAGTTCAGGAGATTCTTTTTTTGGATCTTGCTTATGAGACTTCCCATGCATGAAGTCTATTTTGATCGGGAGTTAAGAGACGTTGAGTGTGAGGTCCTTATGACTTACTTATTACAGTTGATTGATTTATATGGATTCTATTCGTGATTCTTGTCCTAATGCATCTTAGTGTCCATATAATCTAAGACTAAGTGTATTGGGGATTCCTTATTTGGATTTCGCTTGCGATACATCACATTCATTAATCTTAGTAAATTTGGGAGTTGGGAGATGGTGAGGAACTAGACTGTTAGTTAGCATTTTGTGGAATACTTATGAGGATTGTTAGCCTTAGTATTACGACATTGGACTTAGGCTGGGTACGGTCAATTAATATTGTATTAGGAAAGATGAGATGTGAGGTATGTATACATGAGTGCCAGTGGGTGAAGACATTAAATGGGTCGCATTTTAATATTGTTAAAGCAATTTAATATTTCTTACAACTTTAAGGTGTTGACCCAAATCCATAAAACTATTATCCCATGTATTATTATTATTATTATTATTATTATTATTATTATTATTATTATTATTATTATTATTATTATTATTATTATTATTATTATTATTATTATTATTATTATTATTATTATTATTATACAAGAGCAACAGGGATGAACAATTAGAGTTTGACTGAGCAGTCACAGTTGCAGATTATTTGAGATCCAGTTCATCATCCGTATTGTAGGGTTTACTTTCATTTTGGTTAATTATTCCAATAATATTTATATTCATATATCCATTTATATTTCAGTTGGACACTTTTGCACTTTGGGAACACGTGTTTTTGAAAAACTTGTTTACTAAGTTGATAGCTAAAAGTTATGCTTTAAGTAAAATCCGAATAAACTCGTTGATTGAAACTCTTTTCAAAAGAAATCACACAAGATGTGTATAAACAATTTGAGTATGGATGTCAAATCTGGTTGTTGGTTACCTTAGGTTTTAAAATAAAAACCCTATACTATGTCTTTAGTATGAAACCAAGCATAAACAATTAAGAATAATAAAGTTAATTGACACTAGATTTTAACGTGGTAAAACCCCAAATTAAGGAAACCTGCACGGTGACCTCTATACCCCAAATAAAAAATTCCACTAAAATAATCACAGTATACAAGTTACAGCACTAAGCATGTGTTATCAAGATCCTAAACTAAGTTAAGAGAATGTACCTGCACGAGTTACTGCACTCTCAAAGGCATTTGACCAGATTTGATCTCCCTCAGCGGCTTCCTTGATTTTTCCTTGTCCACTAATTATTGCTGCTTGACAAACTATATATCTCTCAAAGAACCACATAATCTAAGTGATCGTGTGAGAGTGATATAGTTAATGTGATGTGATTTACACTACATGCAAGAATGCAACTCACATCTCTCAGTAATTATACAAACAAATTCCTATGAATCACTGAAGTCTAAATGACATGCATAATTTTTGAACTTATGGTTGAAAATCAGACTTCAGTTTTATTAGATCTAAATCAAATCTATCTTTAAAACAAGATTTTTGTTTCAAACTTTATTTTCTTTACAAACTTATTTCACAAACCGTGAAATATATGATTTGAAACTTAAAACTTTTAGATCTGAAAATTTTATAAAGATATAAGTCTCTTTTTTCAAATAAATTAAAAAATAGAGAAAGGATATTTAAAAATAACAACAAATAAAGTAATATCCAATAGAACTAAGAACCTAAAATAACCGTGCAGTGTTCTCTTTAGAAAGCCCCAAAATTTCTACAAAGAAATTTGAGTTTTTCTTAGAGAGTGATCCTAAAAGAGATACACGTTTGAATAAGTCTTCAATAACGCATAAACCCAACACCTCAATACTCACAGAAACCCTAAGATCTAATACTCAAGTTTGGGTTTACTGGTATTTGGATAAAGGAGGTCGGTGTTTGGTACTTAGGAGAAAACACAATGAGTGTTTAATCTACTAAGATAAGGTTTTCTCACTTATCTCTCTTTTATCTCTTCTTTCTCTACTCTCTGGTTTTCTTCTCTCAAAATAAAAACCTTAACACTCTTTTTATACGGTCGTGGAAGAATCCAGAACATTGAACCAATTTTAAGGGTTAGGATTAATTCTGACAAAGTTTGACGAAGATCAATGGCTGTTAATGCACCGTTTCAAGGATGATTCTAATTGGTCATTAACAGACTCACATGGATTGAAGAAGAACACATGAAAAATGTAGATAACATTTGAATTAAAGGCTATGATTAACTCTCCAACATAAGACACAGAAGAAACAAAAATCGCACCGGTATGAGGCCAACACGGGCATGGCTATGATCAAACAGAAAATGCGTGTTTTGGGTGTTTATATAATATGAATTATATCCTAATAATTCTCTAGCGCTTTTGTTTTCTACCCTGAACAAATTTTTAGGAGAAATAATATTTCTATTTTAACCCCAAACATTTTAAATTCACATTTTAATTAATTTCAAACAATCATTTTAAATGATTTAAAAATGTTTTGAATTACTTAAAAATTTAGAAAAATTCCTAAAAATCATATAACCCTTGTGCACACATAATAACACATATATGAAGTGATTGTGTCCTATTTGTGGGTTCAGGAGAGTAATACTTCCCTTTATGGTAGATCATTGAGGTTCTTGGACCGTATCTTCATCTTGTATCTTGTAATATTTGATAGAGGGTAACTCTTAAAAGTCTAATCCTATTTTTGTCTCAATATCCAAACTAGTCAAAACTTCTATATGGCACAGACTCAAGTGAGTCAACCATAGAGTGTGTTCTCATTAGTGGATTCATTGTTTTATTGGAGATTCATTTTATTCAATTATGTTTTTCTATTGTTCTTAATTATTCTTATGTTGTGGATGGTTTTTATTTACTATATTTTTTTTATTTACATTGATGCTGAGAATAATATATATTGCATATCGCTCCCTGTGTTCGATGTACAACTTGATCTATTACCCATAAAAAATTGGGGGTATTACAATAACATACAAGTTAGTGTTGTGATAATTAAATTAATATTCTTCATTATATTCCCAAGAACGTTAATACCATCTTTAACGGATGTACTAATTGATCCTGGGCATTTGAGGACATACCTATAATGGTGTTGCAGTTGGATTTTTGGCCCTTGGAGCTGCTGTTACATTCAAGTCTTCATTTTTCTCATTTGGTCTCATTTTTTTGATCAGTTTCAACCATTGTTTGATCCGTAAAGGTGATATGTTAGCTAGTTGAACTATTTCACCAACATTCTTTATACCATCATCACTACCCCTTGTTATATCCATGATAAACACTTATATAGAACTATTATTCCACTTGGTGTGCCAAAGATATGTTTTGAAAGCTTGGTTAGTTTCCAGGCAAGGTTATGGTCTTGCCACAAAGTTTATTATCTTAGCCTTGCGATAATCAGGTGATTATGTTCCATTCGTTGCTCAAATTAAGAAGACTTATGATCCAATTATGGAGAATTTTTAGTGAGTACTAAATAAGTTTGTGAACTAAATTAATTAGAATCTATGGAAAATTAAACATTAAAGGAAAATAGTTTACATTAAGAAATGTAAAGCACGTGACACAAAGAAACGTAAAAGACAAATTATATAAAGGCAAATGAACTTTTCATATAATGAAAAGAGAATTACTTCAAATCTATCTTACAAGCCACTCTGAAGAAGAAGAAGAAGAAGAAAGACTATAAAGAAAAGAAAAACTAAAGAAAAGGGAAAAAAAGGTTTAAACGATTAACTATAGTATTTTGTTGAGGTATTCTTTCTTCCTTGAGTTACTTATCTATAGAATCCTTTACCATGCAACTGCTATTATAACTACTGGGTGGTTACCCATTTGAATGTTTCCACCTAGGTGCACTCACGCCTCTAAAACTGTCACATAAGTGGCTACCCCATGTACAAAGTCTTGACAAGTGTCAATTGTCTGTGAAACCAATTGTATTAATATAACTTGTAATAACTCTCGATTATAATAACAAGTTTGTTATTCCATGTGGCGTAATTTTTTGGCCGATAATAATATGATGTAAACACTCTTCAATTTAAAATTTAGAGTAATTTTAACTTTTGGGGTTTTAATGACATTAGTAATGTTTGCTTAAAGTATATTTTTAAAGTCATATTTGAGGAAATTTTATTGTTTTATTTATTTTTTAAATACATTTTGGAACCGATAATCGATCTAAACCATCACAAGAACTATTAGTTAAATTTGGTTTGCTTATTGATATAATCGGTTCCGATTATTATTCCAAAAATATGGAATTGATTAACCCATGTTCTGGTTCTGTATTGGGGGTGGAACCGAACCAATTGTAAGACCCCGTATTTTTACAGATTTTAAGTTATGGATTTAATTAAATTAAAATTGGAAAATTAATTGGCAATTAATTAGAATTTAAATACTAGCGAGACGAGAGTTAGTATGTGATTATGATAACTATTTAGGTAATTAAGTTGGAAGGCGCGTGTCAGTCGTGTCAGGACCCAATTTAAGGGATTTAAAAGTAAATTAATTTTATATCATCTGTATGATCATTTCGTGTGCGACAAAGTGTACGTAAGGGCCGAGATAGTCAACAAACAATAGTCGGAAGTTTAATTTGGGTCCCGGATAGTTTTAGGCCAAACCAGCAACCCGAGAGGGTATTTTATTCATTTTATTATTTGATGAATAGTGACCTACGAAAATTAGGTTGAATATGTCATTCAACCCTTAAAGAGATTAGAGACATTAACAATCAAAATCAATGGAGAGAAATGTGAGAGGAAAGGAGAAGTTCCAAGGGTTCCCAAGGCCAAAGAAACCACCGTAAACCACCAACACTGCCGAATTTGTAACCGAAAAGAGAGGGAGAATCAACCACCACCTTCATCAAAGGATCAGAAACCCTAATTCAAGGCAAGTTATTTAACTTGCAATAATTCAGCGTATATATGATTAATGATAGTTTAGAATTGGAGAAAAAATATGGAATAGGAAGAATCTATAAATTTGGAGATTAAATCTTAATCTGGATAGGTCTTGCATGTAGATTAACTTCTGGAAATATAGTATCCACGAAATCATGATCCATATGTAGAGAATTATGTAGTTATATTGAGATTATATAATGTTCTTGAAGATAATAGAGGAAATATGATTTTTATGAAAAATATGTGATTTAATCCAAGATAATGATGACCCATGATGATTTGATAATTCTGATACATTAGACCTTATGCAATTATGTTGGTATGTTGATCTATATACTTATTTGGGAGTTTGAGATGTTGTAATGGAGAATTAGAGGTGTAAAAATAAGAAAACCCATAACTGTTAAAAGATTTCTGGGCAAATATCTGATCGATCGACTCAAGAATGTCGATCGATCGACCCCTCTGGAAAATGTGATTTATTTCGCTTTAAATAATTGATTGACTCTCAACCTTTAGAATTCTTTAGTGATTATTGATTGAAAATAATGGGACTTAGGGGTGGTGAGTAGGATACACTTAGGACCTTAAAAGGGTTAGCACGTATGGGAATGAGTGGGAGAAAGTAAACATAATTAACCAAACGGATGTGATTCCAAATTTAGTATATAGGGAGTTTAAATTCGGATGAACGGTAATTTAAGGGTTGGAACAGTAGTAAGGGGACTTTAAGTTGCTGAGATAACCTTAGAGATATATGGGAGACCTAGTAGCCTCTTGGGGTATGTAGGGGTACTCAAATTCGTACGATGAGAGTTGTAGCGCTAAATTATTGATACGTGTAATATTGGGAAGCGAGTATAGTAATATATGATTTTGAATTTATTAAAATTGTCGTGAGTTGAAAATACGGCAGTTTTGGTAATTAAGTTGGGATGCGTGTGTCAGTCGTGTCAGGACCCAATTTAATGGATTTAAAAGTAAATTACTTTTACATCATTCGTATGGTCAATTAGAGCATGCCAAAGTGTTCGAAAGGGCAGAAAACACTAGCCGAGAGCTTAATTTGGATCCTGAGGTAGTTTTAGGCCAAATCGACAACTCGGGAGGGTATTTAAGTCATTTTATTATTTGATGAATAGTAACCTATGGAAATTAGGTTGAGTATATCTGCCAACCCTTAGAGACATTAGGTCCATTAACTTTTAAAATCAAGTGAGAGCAACGTGACAGGAAAGGAGAAGTTCCAAGAGTTCCCAAGGCCAAAGCAACCACCGTAAACCACCAACACCATCGAATTTGTGACCGAAAAGAGAGGGAGAATCAACCACCACCTTCATCAAAGGATCAAAAACCCTAATTCAAGGCAAGTGATTTAACTTGCAATATTTTAGCATATATATGGTTTATGATAGTTTAGAATTTTAGAAAAACAATGGAATAGGAAGAATCTATAAATTTGGAGATTAAATCTTAATCTGGATAGGTCTTGCATGTAGATTAACTTCTGGAAATATAGTAACCACGAAATCACGATCCATATGTATAGAATTATGAAGTTATGTTGAGATTATTTAATGTTCTTGAACATAATATAGGAAATAGGGTTTTTATGAAAAATATGTGATTTAATCCAAGATAATGATGACCCATGATGATTTGATAATTCTGAGACGTTAAAACTTATGCTATTATGTTGGTATGTTGATCTATATACTTATTTGGGAGTTTGAGATGTTTTAGTGGAGAATTAGATGTGTAAAAATAAGAAAACCCATAACTGTTAAAAGGTTTTGGGCAAATATCTGATCGATCGATCGACTCAAGAATGTCGATCGATCGACCAATTTATTCGATCGATCGACCCCTCTGGAAAATGTGATTTATTTCGCTTTAGATTGACTCTCAACCTTTAGAACTCTTTAGTGATTATTGATTGAACATAATGGGACTTAGGGGGGGTGAGTAGGATACACTTAGGACCCTAAAAGGGTTAGTATGTATGGGAATGAGTGGGAGAAAGTAAACGTAATTAACCGAACGAATGTGATTCAATATTTAGTATATAGGGAGTTTAAATTCGGATGAACGGTAATTTAAGGGTTGGAACAGTAGTAAGGGGAATTTAAGTTGCTGAGATAACCTTAGAGATGTATGGGAAACCTAATAGCCTCTTGGGGTAGGTAGGGGTACTCGAATTCGTACGACGAGAGTTGTAGCACCAAATTATTGATACGTGTAATATTCAGAACGTAACTAATGTGGGTGAAACTTAATATATATAAGAGATGGGATTACCTATAATGGATTCATATCTATACTAGTTGTGTGATTTCTTAGTATATGGATTGTTATGTGTATGACATACATACCACACCTTCTATCACGGGAGGTTGTTTAGGAAAGGGGAGAGTCGAGTCTTTATGTGCCTTCGGGGGGACTTTAGATTTGTACCTCAAGAACATAGGACCGTGAAGGCTTATTTGTGAGTTAATGATCCATCTGACTATAGGAGCGTAGGTATGTGCATAACCCATAGGCATGTGAACTATGTTCGATTCCAATATGTGTGATTTGTATTGATATAGTTCCCGAGTCATTCGGAACTCGTGATCCTCACGTACGTGATGTCCCGGGATTCGATAACAGAGTATGAGGGCCTCGTAGGTTATATTCCTATGGGGTGCCTAATTTTTATATGATATATTATAGTGGTGTGTATATATATATATATATATATATATATATATATATATATATATATATATATATATATATATATATATATATATATATATATATATACGTGTGATAGTTCTGTTGTGTTGCTTAGTAGATAAGTTAGATTGACATATCTAAATTAATGAAGTATGTGAGAACCAAATCAGAGTATTAAGCTATGTGAAATCGGTTAATAAAACAAGGAGTATGTTCGGATGTATTAAATGGGATTATTCGAGCAAACACATAAGGTAGTCCGATTGGGTAAAGAATTGACATAGGTTGGCTTGGTAAGGTAGTGTAACTAGTAGGGGAATTACATATGCGTTAGGCATGCACAATTAGTTGAGAGGTGAGGGCACGTAACTAACATGTATAATATATGTGTTGTTTAAGTTTGTAATATAAACACTTGCTGTTTTTAAAATATTTTTACCTGGGGCTCTGACCCTTTGCTTCCAAATCTATTTTTTTTGTAAAATCCTTTTAGGTGCCCAGCTACAGGGACGCCAAGCATAAGAGTTCCACTTTGTTGTCGTGCTGTAGCTGCTGTGGAAGTTAAGGACCTCGGTATTAGACGCCTCCACACTCTTCCTTTAATTCCATTCAGAGTTAGCTGCATCTGTTAGGGCATGTCGCCCATTTCTATTTAGAGATAGTAGTACAGTTATTCATTTCTTTTTAGTTGTTGGATTAATTATTTATTCAGACTTTGGTATTGGATTTATCTATTATTCGTACTATTTATGGGAGTGTTTCCCCAGACTCAGTTTATTTCTTTCCATTATTATTCTGATGAGGTTGATGATGTGAATATTGAATGGGTGGTTTATATTTAATTGGTTGAATGTTAATTAAATTAATAAAATATGACAACTCATTTTTTAAATATTAGGTGGCTAGTAATTATTAAATATGCTTTAGACAGTGATGCTAGAACTGATCCAACTTGATATTTTGTATTAATGTAGTAAAGGAGTAGCTACCCGGTAACACCAATCCGAACCGTGTTCACCCTAAGTTTTTTAAAGGGTTATTTTCAGTAGGGCACCCATTAGTTATTTTCGTTTGGGGTTTGCCTTCCCATTAAAAAATTAATTCAACGTTTACATGTTACTTAAATGGATTTTTCTTGTTGACTTATTTTTGACTGAAATATTAGTTAAGTTATGCAAATATCATAGGTAGCACAGTAAAAAAAGATAAACACAATCTAACCCCAATGTCCTCTCCCTCTCATCTCTATTTATCTACTATCTATCTATGTGCATTGAAAACTCTCTCTCTCTCTCTCTCTCTCTCTCCCCATCATTGTTCAATTTAGATGCGTATTTATGAATCTATAACTTTTGTTTTTTTTCTATAGAATTCATTTTTTCATTGTTTTAGCACTAGTCGAGTTGTAATTTTCTTAAGAAGAATTTCCCTATGTTTCTGGTATTTGTGTGTTTTGTCAAAAGATTTTAAGGTTTTTTTTTGTCTTTGAGATAATGCCAAATTTAGATTTTTTTAAGGGGATGAATGCATTTTCCTATTTTTTTTTGGCATTCTTAATTTGATGAAGAGCTTGAGATTGTACTAATGATTGCTTGATAGAAAAAAGACAAAAAGAAAGAGAGGGGTAAAGGTAATATTGGACTTCCATGAAAAAAATTGTTAACTGATGGTACGTTATTGACCTAGCACATTATGTCTTAAATTGGGTATTTATGTTGAATTAATATTTAGGGGGTTAGATTCCAAACGACCCTAGCTAATGGATGCCTAGGTCTAAAGAATCCTTTGTTAAAACTAGTAGGGTAAAAGGGTCACCTTAACCCTTTTTTTAACAGGGTCAACAAATTTAAATTAAAAGTTTCAGTAGCATGGTTGGTAGAAAAATTGGGTTTTTACTATTTAGTACCTCATTATACTTTTAGTAATTGCATGGTAAGCAATTATTTTACTTAACCATTAGGTTCATTCTGTTTAAAGCTTGGTCTACACTATTTGAAAATTAAGGTAATTTTTTCTTTATTTTCTCAAACATTAAAACTAAATATCTCTCAAAATATTAGTTCAATTCACACCAAATTTCATAATTATTGTGTGATCATAAATGACAGAATATATTGGTATTGTCCATAATGCTTGGAGAGGCAAACTAATCTATGACATCACGAATGATTTCATGGATTAGTGACATAAACAATGATTCTTAACCAACGTAATCTAAATCTTATGATGGAATATGTACTATTCTACTAATAGTACACGACCAAGTACAAATGACAATTGTACAAGTGATCTTTTCCTGTGCTCCAACCTACGTATGTGCCATGTCATAGTGGGGATCACTCCGAGTAGGATAAAAATAAACCCCAATATTTCGAGGTAAATTGGATATGCGAGTGCAATAAAATAATGTTTTGAATACGTTGGGCTTTTATGAAATTGAGTACCAAGTTGAATTTTACTCTTACCTATTGGACCAAATAGAATAAGATGCACCATTTTTGAAATTTAGGAGGAGAGACCCATAACTTTTAACCTTAGAACAATCTGCACCACAATGCCTTAGTGAATAAAATGTGCAATAGTTGTAATGAGGCCCACCTCCTTCCTAGTTTCATTCTTCCAAAGTCTAGAAAATTTTAAAATATCTAAGTCCTACCTAGACTTCGGGCCCAATATATCCACTTCATAAAACTCCCTATCCTCTTTCAATTCTAGGCCAAATGAATTTTAATAAAACAGGCCCAGAATGGGTGGGACATAATCGATTTTAACCCATAGCCTATTTCTTCAAAAAAAAACTTTGAAGCTTCAAAGACCTTATGGCCTATATACAACATGTCAATTATACCTCACCGAGCTCTCCAAAATTTAGTGTAATCGTGACCAATAGAGTCCATCATTAACATACATGTTTTAGAATGTAACCATATTTCCTTCAATTGATTCTTTTAATGAAAATACATGCATTTTCTATGAAATTATGGGATTTTTTAAAGTACATACAATTTTTACGCGCTCCTTTTCAGTAGAGAAATGTTTTGAGGTTGTAGGCTTGTTTGTAACAAAAAGAAAACATGCTTATTTTTAAAACATGACATGCATTTTTATGAAAATAGAAAAATTTTATTATTAAAGTACATGCATCTTTTATGGGTACCTTACAATAAAAACGGAAAAAGTACACCATGCACTTTTATGTGTACGTTATATAATTACATGCAATATTTGTGCGTAGTTTATAAAAATACAAGGATTTTTTATGTACTTTACCACAATGATGATGAATCCAACAACTACATTAACTCGGTTGGTATAAATTGGTATGGGGAGAAAACATCATTCAAACAAACCCATTCAAACAATTTTTCCATTCTCTCACATTGATTATATTATCTTTTATCAACCTTCTAAATTTGAAGCAACCGGTAGGACTATGCCTAATAGTTATCTAGAATAGCCATGCCTTTTAACATGATATGTGACCTCAAAGTATAATATCGATGACATGGTTTGACGATTCTAAAGGTGTAGTTTGCAAATTACTACTATATATTAATAAGTGGAAATGAAAAATCAACCTTGAGGGTTAGTTTCCATTTTCACTACAATAATTGGAAAAACCCAACCTATAGATCCTTGATTATCTAGAAGGTAACTTTGTAAATTATACCTTACTCTTTTAAATCCATCATAAAAGCTTCAGCATGCTTAATGTCATAATAAAAATCATAATATATACTTTTATTGATCATATAAACACGTTCTTCTTAATATGTTTAATTTGATCAGAATGTTTCCAAACCTTTATACCATTGCTCTGTTTTGACTATAAATCAATAGTTCTTTTTCATGATTTTTAAAATAAAAATTCCCCCCTAATCGTATTTCAATAATAGAAGAATAATGTATATCACAACATGAGCAATACCGTGACACCCCGTAAATACCATAATTAAGGTGATCATTCTTAAATACCCAATTTACAAGAGTCAAACAATTAATGACATTATTATCAGGTAGAATAAAATGATATTGCAATTGAATATTGATAATCTCAAATCAAATATATATGTCAATAAATAAAAACTTGAATATCCACATACATGAAATGTGAAACTGAATATGAATAGACTGATACATAACAAATATCAGTATAACTCTTCGAATATAACCTGAGCAACTAAATAATAAGTACAATTCTCTTAATGAACTGCAACAATACAACTTAGCATTAAAAGTAGTCTAACATTGTAAAACTGAAATTAAAAGAGCTTTACATTACACATATCATCAGCTATGACCCATGCAAAGGAATCAACTCTGCTGATAATAACCTCTGCTTCTCATAATAAAATCTGAATAAGTTAGTCAAGGAACACGAGTCAAAACCACTGTAAGAAATTTTCTACGTAACATTAACAAAGATAAGAATAATGTATATTAAAACAAAGTGATCCCCAAGATGCATAATATATGAGTATCCAAATACATAATCAATGACCTGTAGATAATATCTCTTAATTCTCTAAGTATTAAGAAATAACACTCTAATATACAATGTCTTGATCAACATGTAACATGCAACCAATCACTAAATAATAAGTACATTTAACCATAAGAAATTTTCTTCTCACATATGAGATACTAGGACTATCATAATCGATCTCATAATCAAACACTAACCACCAATAACCTATGCATCCTTAGACAACTATCTCAATCCAAAAGCTATAAATATTAATCCTAGACTTACGCATCACTGTGTCACATTATCTCCCAACTCACAAATAGAACGAGAATTCATAAGTGAGATGCAAAATCTAAACAAGGAACTTTCCCTATGCATTTCTATCTATACAAGTTGATCCTTAAGATCTAATGGTTATTGGACATTGATCACTAGCCTATTATTATTTCACTCAATGTTCCACCACATGTACAGCTGCCTACCTCAAGAGATACTATAATCATACACCCTTATACATCCTATGGATTCGAATCCTAACTCCTCATCATGATAATAACTAAGGTTCCCACACTCTCTATCAGTGAGATATCCCTCTAACTAAATACACCACAATACACCCCATTATAGGGTTCACCCATTCCCAATGTGATACCTCAACTTCCTCGACATATCCAATTTAAGAGAACCCGATATAAATTCAAAAACACTAACCACTAGGGCATAATTTCACCCATTCTATATTATAAGGACATATTTTTCGCAGTCCTCATTTTACATAGAGTATGACGTATACCGTTACAACCGTCGAGAAAAGATCACATTCATTGTTCAAGATAACGAATTCGAATTTCAAGTATATTCAACATATGCGTTCCATGAGGTACAATATCATATAAAATGTGTTTAAGTTTCATAAATGCTTACTTTAATATTGGGATATTTTTTGAAACTGTTTTTATCAAACAATTTTTTTTTCTAAGTCAAAAATAATTTTTAAAAACCTGTAGGCGAGCTTTTTAAAATAAAAATTTTCGTTTATGTCATGCAAATAACATAACAATGTTGTTCAAATGACATTGATAAGTCGTTCAAATGACAACTTCTAATAATATCACATGTCGTTTGATAGGTTGATCGAAGGGTCATTTCTTTGGTGCATCAAATGACCACATACTATTTTATGTTTTTAAAGGTCGTTTCTTAATGTCATTAAAAACCTAGTCTTTGATTCACTAAAACATCCTAATAATTTTGTGAATCATTTGTGGAACCCAAACATTTCTTGGAAGTTTATCTTTGTAGAGTGCCATCTCTACTGTTGGATTGGTAGTTCTTGTGGGAGCTGCTTGCTGAGGACTGCGGTCATTGAGGTTCACGAGGGGATTTTTTCTTGCTACTAGGTACGGTATGTGTGAGTTTTTTATGGAAAATTCATTATATATTTTCCTGTGTAATTATAAATTGCGATTTCCATTATATAGTGAAATAAAGGTTTTATCCGAAAGTTTTTTTTCCTGAACCTCGATTTATTATTGTTTGATTTGGACATTTGATTTATATCACATACTTTCATGATTAGGGTTTAATTAAATTGGATCAAAGATTGAATCTAATTAAATAAGTTTAAAATTGGAAATTTGTGAATTAAATAAATAATCGATATCACGCATCTACAAATTGGTATCAGAGCAGTTTGCTCCAAGTTATCGAGTGATCCTGGTTTTTTTATTTTTTTCGACTGATACCTTTAGACTACTCACGTTGTCAAATTTGTATCAGAGCAGGTTTCACCAAATTTCCGTGAGATCATTTTTCTGTAAACTTTTGTGATATCGATTTTTTTGAAAAATCTATTTTTGAAAAATTTCACAATTTTTTTCGATAGAGAACTTATATAATCGTTTTCCCGTCTTTCATGGAAAAAATTATGCCTATTGGAAAGCCCGCATGAAATCGAGTTTAGAGGCTATTTATGAACGTGTCTAGATTTTGGTGAAAGAGTGTGGACTCCTCCCACTATCATCGTTGAAAATGTCACTAATCCCAAACCTATGTCGAACTGGACTGAGGATGATTTGAAATTGAGTACTTGTAATTCTCAGGGCCTGAGAGCTATTTCTAAAGCCGTCACCCCTAACGAGTTCCGTCATATTATGATGTGCATCACGTCTAAAGAGGCATGTGATATCCTCCAATTGACACATGAGGGTACCAATGCAGCTCTAAGTTACAAAATTTGACCACCCAGTTTGAGACAATCACCATGTCAGAGTCTGAGTTTTTTGAAGAGTTTTATTCTAGGTTGTCGGACATAGTCAACACGAGTTTTAATTTGGTTGAGAAAATTGAAGAGACAAGAGTTGCCAAAAATATTTTGAGGTCACTTCCATCCCGTTTCATTTCTAAGGTCATTGTTTTAAATTCTTTGGGGATATTAGATACACTTAGGTTATAAGAACTCATAGGAGACCTTTAAACTTATGAGATTGACATGTTTCCCAAAACTGTTAAGCCTAAGGATAAAGGGATTGCACTTACGGCACAATCTAGAAAAGGTGAGGAACTGTTTAGGAAGAAAGATAAGAAGAAAAAAGAGAGATTTTGTGAGTCTGAGTCTAAAAGAGAGTTTACTTTTAATGATGTGGCCATGTTTGCTAAATTTTTTAAAAAGTTTCTCATATTTTCCAAAAGAAAATTCTACTAATAGAAATATGTTTTGGAAAAATAAAAAGAAAGAAGAGGCCAAAGAGAGCGGCGAGAAATAGGAAGATGCAAGATGTTTCGAGTGCGAGGGAAAATGGCACAAAGCATTTAAATGTCCTACTATGCTAAAGAGAAAGGGGAAGAAAATTTTAATGCCAGCCACCCTTAGCGATAGTGACGAGGAGGGGAATAATTTTGGGAACGAATCATTTAAATGTGTATTGCCTTTATGGAAAGTCACATGGGCACACCTAGTTTTTCCCACGACGATGAGGACACTTGTATATGTGAGAGCCACGATACTAACTTGAGTGCTTCGAGTGAGTGTGAAGTGAGATTGAAAGTGAGGGTGAAAGGGATCTCCAAAAAGCATTTAGAGATTTATCTGTCGAGATCTTAAAGACTAAGAAGTTGAATAAGGATTTAGGTATTAAAGTGTTAGATTTGGAGAGAGGGGTAGGAGTTTTGAGGGAATTTGAGGCATCGACGAGTTAACTCAAGAAGGTGAAGGTTTCTTTAAGCGAGTAGTTGATCGTCATAGGTCGGGAAAAGAGTGAACTTGAATCCCGTGTGTCCCAACTCAAGAGAGATCTCAAATGTGCTCGGGAGGTTAAGGTTACTATAGAGGACAATCTAAGAGGTTGTAAATACGCTCCTTGGTCCCGCTTTAGGTAATGTTGAGAGTATAGGAATAGGTTATGATAACAAGTCTACTTCCTATGTTGCACCTGATCTGATTTTTATGTTTGTGATAGATCCATATGGCTCTCAACCTAACCCACCTAGGAATCCATTACCCGATGGGAGAGTGCATCCTAGACGTTTTAAGATAGGTGAAGAGATGATGATAGAGATCATATTGAGAAATAGAAGAATTCCGTACAGGTACAACTCCTATTTGAACGAAGGTAAAAAATGTGATCTTTGTTATCTAATAGAACAAACACTGATACCTTAATTGAGTTGGTCAAAATCAAATCTGTTTATCAAAGTGCTTCTCCGATTGCTCAAGACATCTCTTTTCAACTGAGGAACAAACCAATATCATTTCGTTCCATTTTTAGAAAAATAGTGAAGGATATTCCATTAATAATGAAAAAAGGGGTGGAGGGGATCCGTATATTCCTAGACCCGTATATGTTTTCACCCATTATAAGAAGAGATGACACCTTAGGGAATTCCATTTTAAGTTGGGTAGTGTGTCACATAGATTTTTTCCACGTGTTCCCACACACGCACCCACACATGATACTTTGCATGATGTTGGGGGAAAAAGCCCCTAATTTTTAAAATCTTCTTTTAAATTCAATTTAAATTTCCTTTAAGTACGTAATAGGATGGTTCAACACAACACACACACAAACAACAAACATATTTTAGTTTCTTACAAATTAAAATTAAACTAAACTAAAAGTGAAATTAAATTAAACAACTGATAAATTTTTCACTCAAACCAAATTAATTCAATTCAAGACCTGAAATTTTCTTTCATAAAATAACTCATTTTTGCATGTTAGGCCAACCAAATATTACCAAATTAGCAATTAATGAATTAAATTAATGTAAATTTCACCCAAATTAATTTTAGCACCAAATAGAACTAGAGTAGTGAATTAAGCCATATATTATCTTTTAGTCCTAAGCATGCATTGTAGGTGATTTATAAGATAAAATAAATTCACAACACACTACGCCATGATGTACGAGGAAAACCCAAATGGGGAAAGCTATCAAAAACTGTTCCCGCTTGAAATCTCATTCGAACGAATTTTTCTTTCGAACGACATTTCTTTCGAACGACCTTTCTATCGAAAATTCAGTGTGCAAAAGGGAAACTCCTTGGCAAACTCGTTCGAATGGCATTTTCGTTCGAACAACAATTTTGAATGAAAAGTCAGAATATGCAATTTTCATTTTGAGTTCATAAAAAATTATTTTAAATAGAAATACACCCATTAAAAAATATTCCAAGTTTCTACAAATATATATAAAGCATTCATACCTTATTGGAGACTTGAATATGATGAAATGTTGAGGGCGCAAAATGAGGCACTTGAAATTCGGCAAGGATGATGTCTTCATGTTGAACTAGGCCGATACGTCTTCAACTCAAACTTGTCATAGGATTTAAGGATACACATGAACACTATCCTATGACTCAAATGCTTTTCTCCGGAATTGAGCCAACACTACATAAGACTCAATTAGAAATTTGTGTCCTTACAAATCTCTCCCCTTTGGCTATTCCGGGACAAAAACCAAACAAAAATCCTAAAGGTCCATCAAGCTCAACTAGACTCAAGAACATCCCTCCCAAAAATAAAAAGCATATGGTTTGAATCAAAACCTAAAGATGACTATCTTTGCTGATATAAAGTTGTCGCTAAAAAAATTCCTGGACACTTAAGAAAAACATTAAATGCATAGGGAATGTCAAAATATTAAATGCAATAAAAATAAATACTCCCCCCAAATTATGTCTCCCCTTTTTATCTAACAGTGACCTACTTAGAAAGACGTCTCCCCTAAGTTAAATCTCCTAAACTAAAGGATTAGATACCACTTCTTCCCCTTTTTTTTTTCAGGAATAGACAAAGGTTAAAGAATTAAAATAATACTAATTTCTCCCCCAATTAAAGCATATGCGATTCCCCCCCCCCCCCCCCCCCCTTAAAACTACTCAAGGGAATATCAAGTATGGGAAAAACAAGTAAACCATGAAGGTTCATAAAGAGATAAGAACAATAAAGCATAATGGCAATAATAAAAAGTAACTAAGACACAACTAAGATTAAATGATATCACCCATAATGCGATGATAGAAATTGATACCAACTAAAATGAATTCATCATAAGCATGGGATATCAACCAAAATTCGCAACAAGATAGATACCAATTATGAATTAAAGGCATAAATGGACTAGCAAGGAAGGCAAAGACACAAAAATAAAAAATACCATATATATGTATACATAATGAATATCACTAAGGCACACACACATATACATAGGTATAAACACCACATATGACACAAAATACATTAAGCATTCACACTCGTATGGCAAAAATGTGTCCAAATACGTGTGGTAAACGAAAGTGTAGGGGTGTGAACTAGTAATAATTAAATTTCGATGCAATCACTTCAAACATGTTCATGTAGTTCTCATTTGATTGCAAAATTTTATCACATTTAGATATAGCCTCGTGTGACAATATAAATTAAACTCAATGAACAAACATACACAATGCACATAAGCCTAGAATTGTAATGATTCTACAAATCAATAGAGTCATGACAATAAAATCTTAACTAGGATTCAAAGTCATTGTCCAAACCCGTTAATATATCAAGCCAAACTCCTCATAATTTTTCTATTATTTTGTTTTTGAACATATTAACTAAACTATATTTGACCTTGGCAAGTATTCTTTTTAATGCCACATTTTTAAGGCCTAAAATTCAATGGTGTTTTTTCACAGAAATTAATTTTGTCTTTCGCATCCCGATTCCATTGATAAACACCTACACCGAATAAACATATTTTTCTGATTTTTTGAATTCGAAAAATGGTTATTGCATGCACAAATCCTCCATAGTCATAGCAAAATGTAAATGACTAAATTGATGGGAGAACATCTCACTTAGCTCAAATATACACGTGATGTTTAAATTTCAAAATGCTCGTGCATGTGTGAATTGAGGCATACGAAAATAGAATCCATTAAGCAACACAAAATCCAACTACTTCATGCAAGCATGACGAAGAACATTTTAAGGATTGACAGTCTTAACTAAAAGTTCTAGCCACATGGAAGCGAAAAAGAAGGGATTCAAACACAAGTATATGACACATAAAGTGTGTCAAACTAAAATACACACACAAAAAAATCTTTTTGAGTTATTTTTGAAATTTTTAACCAAACATAAAAAAATATTTACTCAAAAGACAAACAAAATCATTTTGTAATTTTTTATTAAGCCTAAATTACTCATAAGGTAAAACACAAATGATAAACAAATTTTTTTTGTATTTTTCATTTAATGCAAGCTACAAAAAATATACAAAAGATATACACAAATCATAATTCTAGCATGAGATTAAGCATGGAGAATCTACTAGAACATGACAAATAAAACATACAACTAGCAATAGAATATATCAAGATGCACAAAAGCTAGAGTATGCAAAACTAAGCTAACACATTTAACATTTAGATTTTGCAATGGAGGAAGCATGTGAACGAAAATGAGAATAAAAAATCCTATTTTGTAAAGCTACCAAGTCGGATATCCTAACCCAAACTATTGAAGATTGACACTCTCGGGATTTTGGGATCTTAGCTACCTCGGTTACCTTACCTTTGGATTTCCTAGAAATTCTTGTAAGATCAAAACAAAATTTCCTTAGATGACCTTTTAGAACACAATGTGAGCAAGTAAAGACTCGTCGAAAAGTAGTATCTAAGGATTGACCTCTAGAAGTGTTCGTAGGCGATTTATTAGTGGAATCATTACAAGAATCGAAGCCTAAACCACAAGTGTCATTTTTGACTTGGACGGTTCCTAATATTTTATCTAATTTAGCGGACCTACATTCCTAATCAAATTTTACCTCACTAGAGTCTCTCAATTTTTCTTGCAACTCTAAAATTGTAGACTCTAGAAAAACATTCATCTCTTCAAACATAAGAAGCTCCTTTTTCATTGATTTTATTAAACATCAAAGGTATCTCTCTCCCCTTTTACATATTCAAGATTCTCACATGTCCTAAGGTCATCAACCAACACACTCTCATCAACGACCTTGGCACGCTCCCTTAAACTAGCTTCTAAATTTGAATTAGCTCCTTTAATTTAATTGATTCTTCAGATAATTCTCTAAAAGCTATTTGAAGTTCACTCTCTTCAACCTCCTCATCATTTTCATTCTCTCTCTTTTCTCCACTCTCACTTCCATCATCCTTTTGAGCTTCACAAACAAAGGCCTTAGAAATGTCATGTTTTAAGGTGTTATCGTCGGACAATATCTCACACTCACTAGCATGACTAGCCATGAACGCGATAAAGTTGTGATCAATGGAGGAATCAGTCCCCTCTTCCTTATCACTATCACTAAAGGTTTCATTGTAGGAAATTGGTTGCTTACATTATCTCCTTAGTTTAGTGGGGCACTCAAAAGATCGATGGCCATACCCTTCACAACCATAACATCTATTCGACTCATCCCTATTGAGTTCTTCATTATGATTTTTAGGGAATTTTTCGGCTTTGTCATACTTTGATTTATCAAATTTCTTAAAATCCTTTTTAATATTATCTTTATTAAATTTAAGAAATTTTCTAAATTTTCTAGTGAACATAGCCATCTTATCGAAATCGATGTCACTCTCATCATCCGAAACTACCTTTACCTCCTTTTGGGCTTTCAAAGCGACACCCTTATCAATTTTCTTTTCATTTTTGGAGGGAAACATGTCTAGTTCATAGATTTGTAAATCACCTACGAGTTCTTTTAGTTTCATCGAGGCTAAAGTTGGTAAATAAATTAACACGATCACTTTAGGGATAAACCTATCGGGTAGGGACCTTAAAATTTTCTTTGCAACTCGGTCGTCGGGTATTTTCTCTCCTAAAGTAAATGATGAATTTACTATATCAGAGTCTAGCATAAAATTCATCAAATATTTCTTTTTCGTGCGTTTTGATGGTTTCAAATTGAGTGGTGAGGTTTTGAATTTTAGAAGCCTTAACGACACTTGTTCCTTCATGAGTGAGTTGCAAAATATCCCAAGCCTCCTTAGTGGTTTCACACGTCATGATACGTCGGAATTCATCCGGTGTGACTACGCTAAACAAGTCATTTTAACCTCGGGAGTTAAAATTAGCAAGTTTAAGTTCATTCTCACTCCGACGCTCAACAGGTTTGGGTACAAGAACATTTTCTATAAAGTAAGAAGGTGGAGACCACCCGTTAACAACTGACATCCAAACCCTCTCGTCTATGAACGTTAGTGCCGATCGCATACGAAAATAGGAAATTTTAAAAATGGAAAAAATTCTATTTTTAAATAAAACTCAATAAAGGACCTTAACGCAATAAATTAGCGCTCCCACTCTGATACCACTAGTTGGGGCAAAAGCCCCCAATTTTTAAAATCTTCTTTTAAATTCAATTTAAATTTTCTTTAAGTGCGAAATATGATGGTTCAACACAACACACACACAAACAAGAAACAAATTTTAATTTCTTACAAATTAAAATTAAACTAAACTCAGTGTGAAATTAAATTAAATAACTAATAAAATTTTCAATTTAACCAAATTAACTCAATTCAAGTTCTAAAATTTATCTACGTAAAACAACTCATTTTTGCATATTAGGCCAAACCAAATATTATCAAATTAACAATTAATGAATTAAATTAAATTAATGTAAATTGCACCCAAATTAAATTTTGCACCAAATAAAACTTGAGTAGTGAATTAAATCATATTTTATCTTTTAGTCCTAAGCATGCGTTCTAGGTGATTTACAAGATAAAATAAATTCACGACACACTACGCCGTGATGTATGAGGAAAACCCAAATGAGAAAAACTGTCAAAAACTGTTCCCGTCTGAAATCTCGTTCGAACGATTTTTTAGTTCGAACGACATTTCGTTCGAACGATCTTTCTAAGGAATAGTCAGTGTTCAAAAGGGGAACTCATTGGCAAACTCATTCGAACGACATTATCGTTCGAACAAAAATTTTGAATGAAAAATCAGAATATGCCATTTTCATTTTAATCTCATAAAAAATTATTTTAAATCGAAATACACCCATTAAATAATATTCCAAGTCTATACAAATATATATAAAGCATTCACTCCTTATTGGAGGCTTGCAATATGATGAAATGTTAAGGGCGCAAAACGAGGCACTTAAAATTCGACAAGGAGGATGTCTTCACGTTGAACTAGGCCGATATGTCTTCAACTCAAACTTGTCATAGGCTTGAAGGATACACATGAACACTATCCTATGATTCAAATATTTTTGTCCAGAATTGATCCAACACTACATAAGACGCAATTGAAAATTTGCGTCCTTACACATGATCTTGCGCATCACATGATAGAGTTTGCACATACTCTAGTGCGAGTTAAGTTTTTAGTCAAGACTTCTCATGATTTGATGGACGTTTTTCATAGGATGTCACCACCTTCGAAAAACTCCTCTGCACCTAATGGTTGAGGTTTAGACTTGTTTGCTAGCATAAGATGATTTTCATGATGATATTTTATGCCTATTGCTATTGTGTACCACTTTTATATTTTCTTTTTCTTTTTGATATATTTTTTAAAAAATCCAAAAAGATTTTTGTTTTTGAATTTTTTTGAAAAAATACAAAAATATTTTCTAATTTTTTTAGAAAAATTTGAAAAAGCCAAAAAGATTTTATTTTAATAATTTTTTTGGAAAAAGATGAAAAGATTTTTGTATTCTGTTTTACACCGTTTATGGATGGACATTTAGGATGACCAAGTCACAATATCATTCCATATCCATGTGACTATTTGATAGTGTTTTGAGACGATACATCATTTCATCCACGTGCTTTATGATGTTTGGAGTCATTAAGATGAGATTTGTGATTACTTTCTACATGTTTGACTCTTAGTCTCCTTTAATGCACACATGCACATATTTATTTGATTAGTGTACTTGTCTATCACAGGTTGATCGAAGTGTTTTCATCTCAATCCAGTCTTTAACCAAATGCGATAAAACTTGACAATGAAAGTAGTGAATGTAAGAACCGTATCTCGTGAGGATTTATTTAAAATTTGAAAAAATTATGAGTGAACACGGGAAAAGGCTACGAAAGGAACAATCAACGTTTGCGTGGAAGCCACCATTTGAAAAGAGCCAAAAAAGTATGGCATTGTAAAAGGTAGTCAAGTCCAAATCTAGTTTGATTTGATATGATCATTCAAAAGAAAAGAATTGAATTGAAAAATATGATCATGATGACATCTGAGGGAGTTTGGTTGGAAATATATCAATTGGTTTGGACGTTCTGACAAAGTCTTGAAAAGGCATTACATAGTTTTAGACTTGATTGGTGTGGAAATAATGTTAGACTTTGATGTGTTGATTAGACTGAGTCGATGTTATTTGAATTCAACACTTTTACACCTAAGGATGATTTTGAGTTCATTCGTTATAAGTATCCATACGAATCATGCACATATGTTATATATGTTTGAGTTGATTTTCCTATTGAATATGTTCACAACCATTCATTACGTTATCACGATTTGATTATCTTAGTGTAAATTCAAGGTATGTGTTGTTTTTGTAAATTTTCTTTACGTAAAAAAATTGAAAAATCAAAAATAGATTGTGGAGCCTTTTGAGTTTATCCTTACATGATCGTAGTTGATTTATTCGTGATGATTTTCTATGCTTTTCGGGACACTCCATGCATATTTTTGTTTATTCTTTTCCTTGTCTATTTTGTAACGAATTATGAATGATGGGGGTGTGAGAGTTTGCATTATGAGGGAGATTTGAGATTTAATCTTTGATTGATTTCCTTGATTTGATATATGCTTATCTCATTTCAAACTCGATATATCGCGAAGGTATTTGTTTTATTTATCATGTCTAGCACTTTATTGATCATTTGGAAACCACACAAAAGAAGTGCAAGGAAAGCAAAGCGATTTGATTTGAAGATATTTCAAAGTTGAAGATTTTTGAAGAATTTGAACACTTACATTTTTAGTATCTTTCCGGATTTTGGGTTGCATGGGAGGGTATTAGATTTGTATAGGCATTTTAATGATAATTCAGATATTTTTATTTTGTACCATCATACACATAGGGGGAGATTTGTAACGACGTATTTTTCTTAGTCCTCATATTATATAGAGTATGTCGTATAGCGTCACAATCGTCGAGATAAGCTCACCTTCATTGTTAAAGACGACGAACCAGAATTTCAAGTATCTTCAACATATGCACAATATGAGGTACAATTTTATATATAATTGTTTAAGTTTCGTAAATGCTTTGCTTTAGTATTGGGATGTTTTTCAAAACTATTTTTATCAAACTGAGGCATTTTTTTAAGTCAAAAATAATTTTTAAAAACCTGTAGGCGAGATTTTTAAAATAAAAATTTTCATTTATATCGTTAAAATGACATTGATAAGTCGTTCTAACGACATCACATTTGGTTTGATAGGTCGTGTGGCCATCCTGGGTGCGACATTCGGGGGGGAGAGAATCCCTCAAGAAAGAACTGCGCCGCGGTCTCACACCCCTCTTCGAAAGGTGCTTCGACCATCTTCGGTGTGGGGCGAATGTAAAGAGATAGAGTCGCCAATCTATTTTGCACGAAACAGGTAAAAAAATATGTTACCACTTTGAGAGATCAGCATTAAGTAGAAATTGATGCATACAAAACTAATGGATCGGAGGTCTGGGGGCTAAGTTACAGAATGTGAAGATGTTAGGCACCCATCCCTCTTCACATTTATTCCCTTGATTTCGATATTTTTATGATCCCGTGCAGGGTAAATAGCTTGGATTTGTCTCAAATTTATGCTACTAACCTCTTTTGGCAAGTATTTCTTGTTTTGTGTATTTCTCATGTGCTTTATAGGTATTTCATGCAAGTTAGTGCGAAGGAGAACTCAAAACAGTGAAAGAAACCAAGAAATGGAGAGTTGAAGGGCATTTTCGTAATTTTACATATATATTCCGGTGGTGGGGAAAGATAGATAGTTGAAGAGCTCTAAGTTACAAGAACATTGGAAAAAATGGCACCCCAATCCGAGCTACGGTGAAGAAGTTATGCCCATTTAAAGTTGGAGAAAAAAAGTCTAAAGTAGAAATTAATTCTGGAAGCTGAAGAGACAACTCTTGAAATTTCCTGTTTAATTCATTTTATTAGTTGTAAAACGTGGAGAGTCATGGGAAAAGTCATTTTTGAGATCTATAAAAGTGCAATCCCTATGTCATTCCAAGGGGAGTTGTTCTTAGAGAAGTTTTAGAGTTAGTTTAGCCTTCTTTTCAGTTTTAAAGAGTTCTTGTAACCAAGAACTCTAGTTTGGAAATTTTGCTACTATTCAAGATTGAAGTTCAATTCAAGATTCAAGTTTTAGTTTCAAATTTCTTCATTCTCCAAGTAATTTTAAATTCTCTATTTTTACTTCTTTCGTAGTTAGTGTTATTAATTATTGCTTTCTCGTTTTCCATTCCCAAGTCTTGTTCTCAAATTTTTAGATCTAATTATGAATTCCTGCACTTTAATTTGGGAGTTTTCTTTTGTTTTCATCATGTTTAGCTAATTTGTAAGGGTTGGGACGCATGAACCCATCCCGATGTAATTTATCTATATAGGAAATAGAATTTAAATTAAATAATTGGACGAATCGTTTAAGATAATTCTACAACCATGGTAGATCTTTTAATCTCTCTTACCCTAGGTACCTGGGATGTTTAAGAATACGATGTGAGTATAATTTTCCTACACCGCTTTATATTTACCTTTGATTTCATATGATGCGGGCAAGTACCCTCATATATGTAATGCTTTGGATCTATAAAGATTGGATTCATTCCAATTTATAATTTATAATTCTAGCATTCTATCTGATAAATTACTAAGGTTTGGGGGATTGTTTCCTAACCTATATTTTTTCCATCTTTATATTCACTCTCTTTAATTTGTGTTCTTAAGCACTTAGTTTATTCATAGCGTCAATTATTGCTGTTAGTTTATAGTAGTTTCAAAGATCACCAACAAACATCTTTTCATTTCTTCTTGGATCACTTGAGGGTTAAATTAGCTATTCTTACTTATTGTCCTTTTCTCCCTGTGGATACGATCCCGACTTACCGGGTTTATTACTTGAGAGACAGGCTTGCACTTGAGCCTAGATAGCACGCACACTAGAACACATTTGTGGTCGCGTCAAGTTTTTAGCGTTGTTGCCGGGGAGACTGTGACATTTAGGAGAGTGAATTTGATCCTAATTTTATTCATTCAAAAAAAAAAAAATCTCATCTCATCTCATCTTTCATAAGCTGTTCATGCAAACTCCTCTGTTGTCTCCAACCTAATTTCATGAAAATCCCCTTGCTGAAGCTAACTCTGACAATTCTCATACTACCGACGTTCCACACTTTTGAGTCAAACACTGAGTGAGGGTTCTGAATCGTTGGGTAGCAATATGTCTGTGCACGGTAGTGTTGGTGTTGGTACTGGAGAGGAAGAGATACCATATCTTCCCATGCAAGATCTTTTATTTCCGGAGCGAACTGTTACCCCTGGTTGCATTTTACTCCTGTATAATGCCGGTCAGTTCCACTTTCAAAATGGGATGATTTAAATTCTTCCCACATTTCATGGTATGGATTCTGAAAAACCATATCTCTATATTCGAGAATTTGAAGATACATCTGACACATTTGGTGATCAAGCCTGCCCACAAGATGTTACTCGATTAAATATTTTCCCTTTTTCCTTAAAGGATAAAGCTAAGACCTGGCTATGGTCTCTACCCCCAAATTCTGTTCTGTCCTGGAGAGATATGCAGACTAAGTTTCTCTCAAAGTTCTTTCCGCAACACAAAACCAATTCTGTCAAGGATCAAATCCAAGCTTTTTGCCAAAATGACAATAAAGCCCTTGATAAGTGTTGGGAACGTTTTCAGGAGTTAGTTAGCACTTGCCCACATCATGGGTTTGAGAAAAATCATCTCATTTAGTTCTTTCATCAAGGGCTTACTTTGGCGTCTAAACAACTCGTGCAGACAATGTGCGAAAGACGATTTTGGGAATTAGACTCGAGCGATGCTGAGGCTCATTTGAAATACGTAGCAGAGACTACGCAATCATGGGATGTTTCTGACCCCAACATCCAAAACAGACATCGACAAGTGTCCAACACTCCTATTGCTTTCGGTATTTATCAATTGGACAAGGACACTTTGTTAGACCGTCGGCTTGATCAGTTTGAAAAGAGGATAAGAGACATCCTTGAGGTTCGGTTTTGAGAAGCTATTGGACATATCTCAGCTGAAAAAGAAGAGATGTATGCCATTTGTGCGGCGGGTCATTTTACCAAAGGATGTTCGGCAATACCCGATTACAAGGAAATATACACTGAGCAAGTGGAAGCTATAGGAGGGGTTATCGGACATTTTAGTACACCCCAGGGAAACGCATACAATTCATCTTGGAGGAATCATCCTGGTTTAACACATATGCATCCCCTCATGCAATCACCATCTCCTGGTTCATATGTTACCCCACCGAGGCGATCTCTTGAGGAAAACTTAAATCACCTCATCCAATCTCAAAAGGAGAACAGTGCTAAGTATGATCGAATGTTCAATGAAATACATACTAGCATCTCAAGGTTGCAAACTGCATCGAATGTCCAAGATAAGGGTAAATTTCCTGCTCAAAGCCAACGACCTCCCCAAGGACAAACCAGTATTGGCACTACATCCCACGACCATTGAGAGCAATGTAGCGCTATTACCACTCTACGTAGTGGGAAAGTAGTTGATTTGTCACCTCCCCCACGCACTGCATCTAAAGATAAAGAGGTTTCTCCCGGCACAAGAGAGGCCAAAGATGCCCCTTTAATTGAGAGTGAGGAGGAGGAAAACACTAGTGGACCCAAGGCCATCACCCCCACCGCTGCCCCATACCCTCAACGGTTGGTATCTCACTCCAAAACGACCTCCCATGATGAAGTTCTGGAAGTCCTTAAGCAAGTAAACATTAATTTACCTTTTCTCGAGACTATACAGAGAATTCCCGCGTATGGTAAGTTTATTAAGGACTTACTCACGGTGAAACGCAAGCTAAAGGTAAACTAGAACGTCTCTTTGGCCCAAAATGTCAGCGCAGTCTTGTCGAGTGACTTTCCATTAAAATATAAAGATCTGGATGCACCCACTATTTTGTGTATCATGGGGAAGAACCGAATCGAGAGAGTTCTAATAGATCTAGGGGCGAGTGTTAACATTATGACCTATTCCATCTATAGGCAACTAGAACTGGGGGCCCTTAAGCCCACAAATATGACTCTCCAGCTCGCGGATCGTTCTGTGAAGTTTCCTCGGGGAATTGTTGAGGATGTAATTGTACAAATAGACACTTTCTACTTCCCGATGGATTTTGTCATTTGGGACGACGAACCCTCCGTTCTCCCAAGTAATCATGTTCCCGTTATCCTTGGCCGCCCATTTTTAGCTACAGCTAATGCTCTTATCAATACCCGAAGTGGGCGTATGCAATTAACTTTCGGGAACATGACCCTCGAAACAAATATTTTTAATAATTCCAAGAGAGAGGGTGATGAAGGGGAACCGCGAGGGTTGGATCTTTTGGGGGAAGCACATAAGCAAGAAATAACTTACAAGGAAGAGCCATTAGGGGAAGGTTGTGTTACGCACAGTGAGAGGAGTGGTTGAAACATCGAGAGCAAGGTAGGGGATGTATGTTTAGTTAATGCATTTGAGAGCATGAGTGAGACCATGAACAAGAGTGAAAGAGGAGATTTAGAGTGTGTCGAGAGAGGCTCGTCGAAATACTTAGAGGAAAGCGAATGGCAGGACACTATCGATACATTTCTCCTCGATTACCACCCACCCACACCACCCTATAATTCGGCGAGTGAGCACGAAAGGCAGGTTGAGGACACCAAGCAAGAGAGAGAGCTCAAGGAGTTGAGCCTAGCAGATTTTGAGAGCGATTTCGGACAGGTGGATGCACACCTAAATGTTGAAGTCCAATCTTTCTGGGCCTCACTTCGTCATTTAGACGAAAGTGAGTGGGACAATAGAATTGATGCATTCCTCCTTACCAAGCATCCACCCATACCATTTGAGTCTTCGGAGGTACTTGAAGATATGACTCAAATCTCGTCCGACTTAGAGACCAACCCACGTGCTATGCAACAAGAGGATCCTTTTCCAGTTTATCATAATGCATCTCCCGGTCTTTCCTTTATCTATGGGCACGGGCCCAATTTGTTCCGGCTATTCACTTATGATGGTAAGACGGGAGAGACGAGGAGCGCATCGTACCCAGTGAAAGGGGTCGGGTGATTTGTGGAGAGAGATGAGAGGTCGTCGCACCCCCGACGCGTATGGGGTGATTTTTGTTGTATTTTTGAGTCATGTATAAGTGTTATATAGTGTCTTCTTGTATTTTAATAATTTGCTTGTTTTATTTGTTGCACTTATTCTTTTTTCTTCTTTAGATTTTAATCCTTTTGATTGAGGACAATGCAAAAGTCTAAGTTAGGGGGGTGATAAGTGCGTCTTTCTAAAACTTTACAAATTTTTAAAATGAAAAAAAAAATTGAAATTTTTTTTGAAAAGCAAAAAATATTTTTGTTCAAAATAAATAAAAATTGGAATTTAAATTTTTCAAAAATATCACCTTTATTCTGTTTGAAGTCTCAAATTGTTAAATCTCAATTGCACTAAGCCAAAATTGACCAAAGATGGAAATTAAAAGAAAGTTGATGACTTTACGAATAAGTGTGGAGATTAGTCCAACCCGGTGAGATTTCGAGCCTTTCAATTTTTTATGAGTTTTTAAATCAATCCGAGTTTATGATTAACTCAAAGTTCTTTTCAGCGTTTTAATAAGTCGTTGATGATCTCAATCCTTTGTTTTGATCGGTTATGGGAAATGTGTGAAATGTTATCTCGAAATTCATTCTAAATATATCTCTAAACTTAATTAATCTCGAGATGCATATGGTAAGGTGATTAGCAATTTGGACAATGAAGTAGGCCTTCATTTGTTTAACCCAAAAATATTAACCATAAAAAACTTTGTGAAAAAAAAATCATCCCTTTGCAACCCAATTTGAGCCTAATAAAATATTTTCCTTTCGTTTAATAACCCGAAAAACCCAAATAGTTTGGAATTGTGAAAATTGAATATTCATCAAATAAAGTCCAAATTGTGCTATAAAAAGGGGCAAGAAGAAAAAAATAGATATGCTTAACAAAAATAACAAGAAAAGAAAAAGAAAAGAAAAAATGAAAATTGAAAAAAAAAGAGAAAAATGAGCAAATTCCCGAAAAAGCACTAATGGACGTCATAAGGACATTTTCCAATTCCGAACAGCCCATCCATTCCCATTTTTACCCTTTACACCTTTTAACCCAAAAAGTCCTAACCGAGTCCGAATGGTGAAATTAATTATCGCATGGAGAGCTAAGACATGAAAAGATAATAAAAGAGATTAAAAGGGTGTGATTAAGAGATGATGTTTCCCATTTCCAAATAACTGTATTCCGATGATGAGATTTTTTCACCATATATTTCCTTCTTTTCAATTTTGTATGCCTGAATTTGTGTCCATTATATTTACTCTTTATATCATGTATACCGAGAGAAAACAACCACAATCCGAGTGATTCGTTTGTGAGTGCATCCGTAAGAATTTGAATCAAAATGAATTTTTGGAAAGTAACCTAATGCTCAATTGGTGGAAATTTGAGGTTTAATTTTTGGCTTTGCACACACACACACACACTATGGTTTGAGACATTTGAATATGAATTTATAGTGATTATTTTTTCGAAAAGTTTAAATTGTACAATTTTTAAGTATTTTGATATTTATTTGAGTCAATAAAGAATTTTGTGGGTGTATTCACTGCAAACCCTCACGAGACAAAACTCGTCCTACTAGGGTAACATAGGGGTATAAAGGATTGTTTCATACGCTAAATGCAATCGCTTGCCAGCGAAAAAAGGTATTCTATCCCAATAAAATGATTTTCAAGAGTTCAACCTTGATAGGATTCTTTTACATTGCTCGGAACGCGCAAAGTTCTAAGTTAGGGGGTGTGATTAGGCACATATTCTTCACATTTATTCCCTTAATTTCGGTATTTTTATGATCCCTTGCAGGATAAATAGCTTGAATTTGTCTCAAATTTATGCTACTAACCTCTTTTGGCAAGTATTTCGTGTTTTGTGTATTTCTCATGTGCTTTATAGGTATTTCATGCAAGTTAGTGCGAAGGAGAACTCAAAACAGTGAAAGAAACCAAGAAATAGAGAGTTGAAGGGCATTTTCGTAATTTTACATATATATTCCGGTGGTGGGGAAAGATAGAGAGTTGAAGATATCTAATTTACAAGAAAATTGCAAAAAACGGTACCCCAATCCGAGCTACGGTGAAGAAGTTATGCCCATTTAAAGTTAGAGACAGAAAGTCTAAAGTTGAAATTAATTCTGGAAGCTGAAGAGACAACTTTTGAAATTTCCTGTTTAATTCATTTTTATTAGTTGTAAAACGTGGAGAGGAATGGGAAAAGTCATTTTTGAGATCTATAAAAGGCCAATCCCTATGTCATTCCAAGGGGAGTTGTTCTTAGAGAAGTTTTAGAGTTAGTTTAGCCTTCTTTTCAGTTTTAAAGGGTTCTTGTAACCAAGAACTCTAGTTTGGAAATTTTGCTACTATTCAATATTGAAGTTCAATTCAAGATTCAAGTTTTAATTTCATATTTCTTCATTCTCCAATTAATTTTAAATTCTCTATTTTTACTGCTTTCGTAGTTAGTGTTATTAATTATTGCTTTCTCGTTTTCCATTCCCAAGTCTTGTTCTCAAATTTTTAGATCTAATTATGAATTCTTGCACTTTAATTTGGGAGTTTTCTTTTGTTTTCATCATGTTTAGCTAATTTGTAAGGGTTGGGATGTATGAACCCATCCCGTTGTAATTTATCTATATAGGAAATAAAATTTAAATTAAATAATTGGACGAATCGTTTAAGATAATTCTACAACCGTGGTAGATCTTTTAATCTCTCTTACCCTAGGTACCTGGGATGTTTAAGAATACGATGCGAGTATAATTGTCCTACACCGCTTTATATTTACCTTTGATTTCATATGATGCGGGCTAGTACCCTCATATATGTAATGCTTTGGATTTATAAAGATTGGATTCATTCCAATTTATAATTTATAATTCTAGCATTCTATCTGATAAATTACTAGGGTTTGGGGGATTGTTTCCTAACCTATATTTTTTCCATCTTTATATTCACTCTCTTTAATTTGTGTTCTTAAGCACTTAGTTTATTCATAGCGTCAATTATTGCTGTTAGATTATAATAGTTTCAAAGATCACCAATAAACATCTTTTCATTTCTTCTTGGATCACTTAAGGGTTAAATTAGCTATTCTTACTTATTGTCCTTTTCTCCCTGTGGATACGATCCCAACTTATCGGGTTTATTACTTGAGCGACAGGCTTGCACTTGAACCTAGATAGCATGCACACTAGAACACATTTGTGGTCGCGTCACCCTCCCCTTGATCTCTCATGGGAAAATGTTAATATTTTCCTTTATCCCCATGAAGTGTGTGTATGTGTTTATATAATGGATATTGGAATCGTTCAACCCATACCATGGACACGGTAGAGTGAAGTCATCCATAGGAATATTTTCAAAATACTAATATATATAGAAGATAGAATATGAGCGTTCCTTGCAATATTGATCGTTATTGGGAAACGATAATATGTGTTGGATGAAACGCAAAAAAGCAAGATATATGTATATGTATGATAATTATGAAAATGAGGGATTTTGAGTAATTTGGAAAATAAGAGAAATTAGAAAATTGGAAAATTGAACTCGAGTCTCGAATTTTAATCCGAGACGCCTACATAGCCTATAAATCCATCAGAGTTCATGTAGTTAGAATGTAGAATAGGGGTGGGGTTTATCCCATAGATTCGAACGAAATTTTATTATGTGTGTAAGTGTAGAGAATGTGTTTTTGGTTTTGAAAAAAGTGTGATGGATAATTCCGTTCAAAATTTACGAGTATAACCCTGTTTTATTTGTTTTTGTTTTTTTTATGGAAAATAACGTATGTGAAATATACTAATAAAAGTGTTGATGTTAATATGTATGAACTAAAGTGGAACTAGATTATGAATCTAATGTAACTTATGCAGAAATAAGAGATTAAAAGAGAGGTAGAAGGAATTAGACCTTCCTTAGAGCTTGAGCTTTGATCTTGGATGAACTCATTTGAATGTTGATGATAGAGCAGGATATTTGCCAAATTGGGTGTGAAAAGGATGGGTATTTAGGATTGAATGGAACTTCTCATATGGAACTTCAATGATTTCGAGCGAATGTTGTTGAGATCACTGATGCTGATGGATTTCTTCTCTGCCTTGGGAGTGAGGTCATGGACTCTATTTATAGGGTTAAGGGGGTGATGATCAACCTACCCCAGGGTGTGCCTATTGATAGGTAACCCTTAACACTGTGCCGATTGGAAGGGTTCAAGACCTGCCAATTGGCAGCCTCGTGTAGACTTTTTGGGAAAAATGATCGTAGTGCACAAACTGTTGATCCGAATCATGCACGGGCTATATCATTATAAAGGTAATTTAGAGACCTTAGATAGTCCTTTGGACTGCTCCCGGGTCTGGGAGTTGACTTTGGGTCAAATGTGGCTCAGAAGCGCACGTCGCTCTTTTGGACGGTAGATCATCAGATGGAAATAAATCGTTCGTTCGTATGGTAAGTCAGAATCATGCATGGGGTCGACCATTGGAAAGGTTAGGAGACGTAATTAGAAATTCCAAAGAGTTTCACTTAGTTCAGAAAGTTGACCTTGGTCAATTGGGGCACGAAAGCATCCGATGACCTCTCAGAGCAGAAAGCATTGTTCGTCCATAAACAGGAATTTTGGCCGATGCCCAACATCCGTGCCATATTAAAATCTCATGACAATGTGCTCATCAATAATATAATGATACCACATGAATCAAAATAATTTCATCATTATTGATTTCGCAAGGTCTGAGTGTAGTACAAGAGCGTAGTGGTATGGCTCCTGGATAGAGATGGGAGTTTAAAACACATTTGGTTGAAAGAGAATCGTGCACAAGGTGGGTCATTAGAAAGGGTAAACAATGACTTTAGGAGATTCTTTCAGTCTCATTCGAGATGAAGAGTTAACTTTGGTCAAACGGAGTCCGAGAGCACCCAATGGCCTCTGAATCAATTTTCAGTAGTGAAATGGTCCGTTCGTCCAAACCGTTATGCCGATTCATGCACAGGGAAAATTATTGGAAAGGGTATTCGGAGCCTTTCAAATATTCAAACATCTTTCACTCTAACTATAGAGTTGATCTGAGTCAAATGGGGATCGAGGGTGCCTGATGGCCTCTAGATCGGTACTCGAAGTGCGACCCAGGTTTATGGTGGATAGGGAAGTGCTAGGGGTCTAAAGAGAGACTTAGGGGGTCCTAAAATGTGATGTCTATAAATCCGCTTAATGGTTGAGCTTAGAACAAGTGATGGCCATCGAATAGACACCATATGATGGAGGGAGGTTAGTTATATGGATTTAAGGGATGTGGATGATCGATTCAGAGGGTCGGGATCAATTATGACCTAAAAGAGGCAATGATCGAGGATCGAGCTCAATTCTGAACTAACTGAGGTGACGATCTAAGACTGAGGTCAATTTTGACCTAAAAATAGGTGACGATTGAGGACCGAGGTCAATTCTGACCTAACTGAGGTGACAATTCAAGATCGAGGTCAATTTTGACCTAAAAAGAGGTGATTATCTAGGATCGAGGTTAATTCTAAGCTAATTGAGGTGACAATCCAAGACCGAGGTTAATTTTGACCGAAAAAGAGGTGATGATCAAGGACCGAGGTAATTTCTGACCTAACTGAGGTGACGATCCAAGACCGATGTTAATTTTAACCTAAAAGAGGTGACGACCGAGGACCGAGGCCAATTTTGACCTAACTGAGGTGACAATCCAAGACTGAGGTCAATTCTGACCTAAAAGAGGTGACGATCAAGGACTAAGGTCAATTCTGACCTAATTAAGGTGATGATCCAAGATTGAGGTCAATTCTGACCTAAAAGAGGTGACGATCGAGGATCGAGGTCAATTATGACCTAACTAAGGTGATGATCCAGGACCAAGGTCAATTATGACCTAAAAGAGGTGACGATCGAGGACAGAGGTCAATTTTGACCTATATGAGGTGACGATCTAAGATCGAGATCAATTCTGACCTAAAAGAGGTGATGATCGAGGACAGAGGTCAATATGACCTAACTGTGGTGACAATCTAAGATCGAGGTTAATTCTGACCTAAAAGAGGCGATGACTGAGAATTGAGATCAATTCTGACCTAACTGAGGTGACGATCCAAGACCAAGGTTAATTTTGACCTAAAAGAGCTGTACTTTTCCTTCGGGAGATTTAGGGAAGGTACTAGGGATGATTTGACTTCATTGAATATTGGGAAAGAGTTAATGATCCGAGGACTTGTAGCTGTGGAATTTTTGGAGTGTCTTTTGGAGACATTTTTGGTGAGAATGATTCTCTGAAATTCTACTAGGGGTGTAAAAAAATATTTTCCTTGGTGAACAAGGTGCTAGAATGGATTTGGCAATTATAGGAATGTTTCAAGAATTGTTCGGGATTTTTTGGTATTTTTTTAGACTTTTTGTACGAAATTTTATAGGGTGTGTTGATCGGCATAGATGGAGGTGTGCCAATCTACATTGGCATGGTATTTTGGGGTACCTCGAGCAGGTGAAGGGTTAGTGATGATCGGTGGGAGGAGGGGACTGCCGATCGGCATAACCCTTAGCCTCCTATAAAAAGGGGGTGGGTTCTCCTCATTTTGCACAACTTTCTAACTTCTTTCTTTCTGCTATAAACTTTTGCAAATTGTCCTAACGTCTGAAATGGCTAACTTCTCAAGCAGTGCAACCCATATGGCATGACTTTATGCCGAGGACTGGGCCAGGTTAGAGTGGAAGGCTAGGGTGCCCCTCATATTGGGTAGCGAGAACTCTTTCGACTTATTTGAGCCAGTAGCGGATGATCAGAATCTTCTGCGTGAGCCTTCACGTCATTACTCTTCTAGGGTGGTGAACTATGGTGGCTATGTAAGTATTACATGACTCTTGGTATTCCTTTCTTCTTTTCTTGACGAGATTGCTTCATTTCTTAAATCTGACAAGGGTTTTCTTCATTTCTTGACAGTCTGACGTCTCTATGTCGACTATTTATGCCCTTGGTACGACATGGCTTAAGGATGTTGTAATACCCCGTAATTTTATTGATTTTTATTTAAGGGATTAATTGAATTAATTGAGAATTAATTGGGAATTAATCCGGATATAAATACTAGCGAGATGTGAGTTAGTATTTGATTATGATGTTAAAATTGAATATTTCATGAGTATTGAAAATATTTAAATTGTCACGAGGCAGAAATGCGACAATTTGGAAAATTTAGTTGGGACGCGCGTGTCAGTCGCGTCAGAAATGAAATTATTTAAATTAAAAAGTGAATTATATTTTTATCAACCAAATGGTTATTTTGAGTGTGCCAACGTGTTCGCAAGGGTCGAAATAGTCAAAAAACACTAGTCGACAATGGTTATTTTTAGGCCAAACTGGCAACCTAGAAGGGTATTTTGGTAATTTTAAAAATAAGGGAATCAAAACCCAGGAATTTTTGAAGTAAATTAAAGATTATTAAAAGAGCCACTACGGCCATTATCAGCCAAAAGTGAGAGAGTGGGCTACGGAGGTTTTGAGAGAAGTTAGAAGGGAGACTAGAGGGTCTAAACCAAACCATCTCCCTATCACCAGAAATTGGAAAGGATTTGTGATCGGAAAGAGGAGAGAATCAACCTTGAATCATCGACAATGATCTAAAGAACGAATCTAAGGCAAGTGATTTGATATTTTTAAGTGCATTGAATATTTCTTCCATGTTTAGTGTAGGAACTGTTTTGTCTTGAAAGTTTTGAGGAAAACTAATGAAATTGTTATAGAAACTCCAAAGTTGGGTTAGGAATTGCATGTAGAATGGTTATGGACGAATTTGGTATTCGAAGACTTAACTTTGATGATGTAAAAACGAATTTATGATGAGTAATTAGGCATAATAAAATTTTGGGTTCATGTTCATAGGGTTTGAGAAAATTTGGGAATTTATGATACTTACCTGTTGATTAGGAGAATTTGACCCCAAAAATATGTTAAGAAATGACCTAAGAGGATTTAAAGAAGTTTAAGAACATTAAAATGCGATTGGGATGATATTAGGATGAATTTAGAGAAGAGAAAAATTGAGAAAAATGAATTGGGAATTTTCTGGGCGTATTCTGTCATCTCGTTAGAAGACCTGCCCAAGTCGTTCGAACGACCTCGTTCGAACGAGACTTCTAACGAGATGACAGTACCCCTTCCAAAGAGTTGGTAGTTCATTCGAAGCCATTCGTTTGAATGACCTCGTTCGAACGGGATTTCTAACGAGTTCACAGAATGGCCTTTTAGGCCTGATTTTATTTCGAACCTCCAGAAGATTTATATAATTGAGTGTAATCCTTCCCTTGCTGATTTGTGGATATAGTTGTGAGATTGGAAGTACATCGAGGATTAAAACTTAAAACTTTGTAGTAAATAAGATGATATTTATGGGTTAGGACATAAGTATCTAAAACTTCGACCTGAGGAGAGTTGATAACTTTAATGTATATAAATCGGGGACTTGTAAACGTGTAACATGAAATGACGGTATGGAGATAAGAAATATACCTCTATTAATATTATGGGATACCTAAGATGTGCGAATGCTTGGTATATGTAGTTATTTGTGTATAACATACCTACCATACTTGCTATCACGGGAGGTCGGCGTTTGATTAGGGCCATCAAATCTTTGTGTGCACACGGGAGGATTTAAATTGGTACCTCGAGGACATAGGTCAGAGAAGGACTTATTGAGAAGTTAGTAAGTCTGCTGATCATGGGAGCGTAGGTATGTATGTGACCCATGTGATGTGAGATATGTTCGCCTCCATTATATGTGATTGTTGTATATTGAAAACGATTCCTAAGAGATTCGAAATACGTGGTCCTTATGTACGTGATCTACCGGGATGGGATAGCAGAGTATGTGTGCACCGCAGCTTAGTCTCGGGGTGCCAGTATTGTATATTTATGATGAGAATAATATACTGCTAATTGAAATGAACTGTCATGAATAAATGTAAGTTTGAATAATAGCAACATTTTAGTAGAGTTAAAAATGGAAAATCTCTAGTGATTAAGCATGAATAATATGGGAACTAAGAAGGAAAGTAAAACTCTCTTTTTAAATTAAGATGTCAGGACTTAAATCGTGAATAGTATAAAAATGTTAGATTGTGTATTGGACTAGTTAGATATGGGAATAACTAGAACGAGTACGGGTACGATAGGAGTGCACAATTAGTTGAGAGGTGAGGAACTCATGTGAGTGCATGCACTATCATGTACTTTATATTCACTGTTTTATTATATTAAACCACTTGTTGTATTTTAAACTATTTTCACAATCGGGCTCTAACCCGTTTGCTTTCAAATCTATTTTTTTGTAGAAACCTTTTTAGGTGCCCAGCCACAAGGGCACCAAGCGTAGGAGTTCTATTCCCGCGACGTGATGTAGCTGTTGTGGAAGTTACAGGACCTCGATAGTAGACGCCTCCACTTTATATCTTGACTCTACTTCCGATTCATTCATCTCTAGGGAATGTTGCCCCTTTCCTTTCCGAGACATCTTATTTACTCAGTTTTTATTTTATATTTTGGGTTGTAATTAAATTAATGAGTCAGGCTTGTATTTGTTCATTTCAGTATTTGGATTGTTGTGAGGTGTATTCCTCCAGATTTAGTTTATTACATCGCTATTTAATTGCGACTGTGATGTGGTTGTGGTATCAGTATTTCATAAATTAAATGGATGTCATGTTAATCGGATTTAATTAAAATTGACAACACACTTTTTAAATATTAGGTGGATAGTAATTATTAAAATGTTTTCGACGGTGATGCTATGAATTGAACCAACTTGGCATTTTGTATTAATTTGAATAAAGGAGTAGCTACCCGGTATTTAATTAGTCGGGGTGTCATAGGTGGTATAGAGCATCAGGTTCTTGTGTCCTTAGGATCTGTACTGCTTGTTATGTTTTCGCATAGCTTTCTTAGATATAGAGCCCTATATTTTAGGATTATTGTACTCTATTGTGTATGTTTCGCTCTTCAGCTATTTTAAGATAATAACTACGAACTTATAAGACTTTACTCTCATTTCAAATGCCTCCACGACGTGCACAGCGAGTTCCTAGGAATTCTCAGCCCGAGCCACAGCCTCTACCATTCCAGGGCACCATGAATGCCGCAGAGGTTGCTGATATGGTAGCCCAAGCGATAAATGCTGCCCTCGCAGTTGTGCAGCAGGCACCAGTAGTAGCGCCAGTTCAGGCTCAAGCATTCCCGTCTGCTTGGGAACGTGTCCGTGATGCTTTTGAGAAAGCACACCCTCCAGAGTTTGCAGGTAGCTCCGATGTTGTTGTGTCCAGCCAGTGGAAGAAGGAAATTCAAAGACATTTGAGGATGTATGAGTGCACGGAGGTACAGAAATAGATATTGGCTACTTTTAAGCTAGTAGGATTAGCGTTGTAGTGGTGGGAGTCCATTACCACCCCGGAGGAGAGAGATTGCCTTTCTATACAGGATTTCTGGGTGCGGTTCGACTGCAAGTATTTTCCATCAGCCGTTCACACTGAAATGAGGAGGAAGTTAATGAACCTTAAGCAGGAGGGGAGGACCGTGGTCGAGTATGAGGCTGAGTTCACTAATCTCTTGAACATCGTTGCTGATGAGATTCCAATCGAGGAGAAGAAGATTCAGAAGTTCATGGATGGATTGACTTGGAGGATCCGTCAGCAGTTGTTGGGAAATCTCTCGTTGGCCACTTATTCTGATGTGGTTAACGCAACACTGCTTCACTGTCAGGACCACCGCTTTCACATGTCATAGAGTAAGCGATCAGGAGAGTCCAACCATCAGGGTAGGACATGGGGAAATGGTGCCAGTGTGGCACAATCTTCTCAAGGTCAGCATAGGCAGGGAGATCAGGGTTCCCAGCAGGGAGATTTTAAGAGGTTCAGATCTGGGGGTTTCAGAAATGGTCAGGGAGATTTTCGTCAAGGCCAGCAGGGTCAGCACGGCCCACAGGGATAGCACGGTCAGTAGGGCCAACATCAGCACTTTCATCAGGGCCAGCATGGCCAGGGGAGGAATGGAAATGGCCACCAGGGCCGTGGGCATCAGTGTCAGAGAGGGGGGAACTTTCAGGGGAAATGTTTCATTTGTGGCAAGATTGGCCACAAGCGCCAGGAGTGTCCTGATAGGGCCAGGTCCCCACATCAGAAGCAACAAGGTGCTCGACAGGAGCCCCAAATACCTATGTTTCCCGTCGCCCTCCCATCATCGCCACAGATGATAGCTTTGCCACCCATCCTAGTAGTCCTAGTACAACAGGGAAAACTTCAGTATGGGCGAGTTTATCAACTCCAGCATGCCGCAGTCCCACAGGATCCACCTGCTATTGAGGGTATGTTCTCTATTCTGGGGACTATCGGGCGTATTTTATTTGATACGGGGGCCACACATTATTTCATTGCCACGAGATTTGCACGCATTGTTAGACACTGCAGAGAGCACGGTTACTTGCGTAGATTCACCTTTGAGTAGGGGTTCCATGATTTCCCCTCTATGTAAAGGTGTGGGTATAGAGATCGGGAGATTTACTTTACCCGCTGATATGTTAGTATTAGAGATGACTGAGTACGATGAGATTGTTGGTATGGATTAGCTAGTTGCGTACCGAGCCATAATTTATTATTTCAGTAGGAGTATTATTTTTGCCATTCCCGGGTAGGATATGTTTTTAGTGGCGATGCCTCGCCCCGAGGGAGGATCGTCCACACACTTGTATTACATAGAGGAGGAGACCTCTAAGGAAGTGGTAATACCACTTGATTCGATTTCTGTTGTTAGTGAGTTCGCTGATGTATTTAAGGAGATACTTGGATTACCTCCTAGTAGAGAGATATGTTTTGTTATTAATTTGACACCGGGCACTCGGCCCATTGCCCGCGCACCTTACCGTATGGCTCCAACGGAGATAAGAGAGTTGAGGGATCAGGTAGAGTAGTTTTTGGGTCAGGGGTTTATCCAAAGGAGTACTTCGTCGTGGGGTGCATTTGTGTTATTCGTAAAGAAGAGGGATGGATCGTTGAGGTTGTGTGTAGATTACTGGGAGTTGAATAAAGTCACGATATGGAATAAGTATTTGTTGCCCCGAATCGATGATTTATTCGACCAGTTGAGAGGAGCTTCCTTCTTCTCAAAGATTGACTTGCGATCGGGATACCATCAGTTGCGTATCAGGGAACAGGACGTCTCGAAGACTGCTTTCTTAACGAGATATGGTTCCTATGAATTTCGGGTTATTCATTTTGGTTTGACCAACGCTCCAGCCGTGTTTATGGACTTGATGAATAGGGTATTCAGAGAGTTCCTAGACCAGTTCGTCATTGTCTTTATTAATGACATTCTGGTTTACTCCCAGACAGAAGAGGAGCACGCCGAGCATTTGAGGCAGGTTTTGCAGACGTTGCGTCAGAACGAGCTTTATGTAAAGTATGAAAAATGTGAATTTTAGCTGAAGGAGGTTCAGTTTTTGGGGCATATCATTTCAGACGGGGGGATATCTGTTAATTCGGGGAAGGTATCCGCGGGGGAGGGAGTGGGGACAGCCCACGACACCGACTGAGATTCGTAGTTTCTTGGGCATAGCAGGATACTACAGGAGGTTTATTCGGGATTTCTCAAATATAGCGAGTCCTTTGACACATCTGACTCGCAAAGGTGTGCCATTCATCTGGAGCAATGCATGTCAGTTGGCATTTGATGAGTTGAATGACAAGTTGACCTCAGTGCTTGTGTTAGCATTGCCCAGACCGGGAGTCGAGTATCTAGTCTACACCGATGCATCCTTATAAGGACTTGGAGGTGTGCTGCAACAGGAGAGTTAGGCCATAGCTTATGCTTTCCGTAAGCTTAAGCCTCATGAGAAGAATTACCCCACCCACGACTTGGAGTTAGCGGCAGTCATATTCGCACTTTAGATTTGGAGACACTATCTCCTGGGGGAGAAATTTCGGTTGTTCACAGACCACAAGTCTCTATAATACCTCTTCACGCAGAAGGAACTGAATATGCGTCAATGTCGGTGGCTTGAGTTTATGAAGGATTATCAGTTTGATATCCAATATCGCCCAGGGAAGGCTAACGTGGTAGCAGACACGTTGAGCCGTAGGCCAGTAGATGAAGTGGCCGAGGTGTGGAAAGCTAAGTGGAAGGAGTTGGGACACCAGGATGCAGTGGCCCGATCGTTCATGTCTGTGATGAATGTTACACCTCAGATTGTTATGAGAGTGATAAAGGCACAGGAAAATGACTCGTTCTGTCAGGAACAGATGCAGAGGGAGCCGAGTCGTATACCATTAGCTCAGACGGGGGATTACGCTTCAATGGGAGACTGGTCGTTTCGGAAGGGGAAGACTTGCGACACGAGGTAATGACAGAGTCATACGGCTCCGATTCGCGGTACACCCTGGTGGGGATAAGATGTACCAAGACATGAGACGACAGTATTGGTGGAGTTGGATGAAGAGAGATATTGCCGTGTTTGTTTTTAAATGCGCCACTTGTCAGCTAGTAAAGGTGGACCATCAGAAATCGGCAGGACTTCTACAGCCGTTAGAGGTTCCAATGTGGATATGGGAGATCATATCCATGGACTTTATCACGGGGTTACCTACGTCATAGAGGGGTCACTAATCCATATGGGTAATTATGGATAGATTGACCAAAGATGCTCATTTTCTACCCGTAAGGACAGATTACACTACGGGATAGTATGCCCAGATTTTCATTGCAGAAATAGTGAGACTTCACGGTGTGCCTCTAAATATCGTGTCTGACCGAGATAAGATATTTGTTTCACGATTTTGGGAGAGTTTCCAAGAGGCCATGGGTACAGAGTTGCGGCTGAGTACGGCATATCGCCCGCCGACTGATGGGCAAACAGAGCGGACAAATCAGATGTTGGAGGACATGTTGCGTATGTGCATTCTAGATTTTGGAGGTGGTTGGGAGCAGTACCTTCCACTGGTGGAGTTTTCTTATAATAACTCCTACCAGTTCACCATTGGCATGGCTCCATTTGAGGCGTTGTATGGTAGACCTTGTCATTCCCCAACATGTTGGTTAGAGGTGGGGGATAAGAAACTCCTTGGGCCAGAAGTGATTCAGGACACTTCGGCAAGGATAGAGATGATACAGAGCCATATTCGGGTAGCTCAGGATCAGCAGAAGAGCTATGATGATGCCAAGAGGTTCTTCAGATAATTCAAGGTGGGGGACTAGGTGTTACTCAGAGTATCTCCTATGAAGGGGATTATGTGTTTTGGGAAGAAGGTGAAACTGGCACCAAGATACATGGGGCCATTTCCAATCTTCGAGCGGATTGGACCAGTTGCGTATAGACATGGGTTACCGGAGCACTTGCATAGGATTCATGATATGTTCCATATTTCCTCACTAAGGAAACATCTTAGACACGATTTGGCCCATACACACATTGCTCTAGAGGACATCGATCTTCAGCCTGATAGTTCCTACGAGGAGGGGCCGATTGCTATTTTGGACCAAAGCGAGCGAAAACTGAGGTCAAATATAGTACCATTAGTACGTGTTCAGTGGCGGCACCATAATGCTGAGGAGTCCACATGGGAGCGTGAGGATGAGATGCACGAACGTTATCCAGAGCTATTTTTACCAGGTATTCTTTAGTTTCGAATTTCGGGACGAAATTCTGTTATTAGGGGGGAAGTATGTAATACCCGGTAATTTAATTGATTTTTATGTAAGGGATTAATTAAATTAAATGAGAATTAATCCGGATATAAATACTAGCGAGATGTGAGTTGGTATTTGAATATGATGTTAAAATTGAATATTTCATGAGTATTGAAAATATTTAAATTGTCACGAGGCAGAAATGCGACAATTTGGAAAATTTAGTTGGGACGCGCGTGTCAGTCGCGTCAGAAATGAAATTATTTAAATTAAAAAGTGAATTATATTTTTATCAACCAAATGGTTATTTTGAGTGTGCCAACGTGTTCGCAAGGGTCGAAATAGTCAAAAAACACTAGTCGGGGGTTTAGTTTGGGTCCCGGGGCATTTTTAGGCCAAACCGGCAACCTAGAAGGGTATTTTGGTAATTTTAAAAATAAGGGAATTAAAACCCTGGAATTTTTGAAGTAAATTAAAGATTATTAAAAGAGCCACTAAGGCCATTATCAGCCAAAAGTGAGAGAGTGGGCTACGGAGGTTTTGAGAGAAGTTAGAAGAGAGGCCAGAGTGTCTAAACCAAACCATCTCCCCATCACCATAAATTGGAAAGGATTTGTGATCGGAAAGAGTAGAGAATCAACCTTGAATCATCGACAACAATATGAAGAACGAATCTAAGGCAAGTGATTTGATATTTTTAAGTGCATTGAATATTTCTTCCATGTTTAGTGTAGGAACTGTTTTGTCTTGAAAGTTTTGAGGAAAACTAATGAAATTGTTGTAGAAACTCTAAAGTTGGGTTAGGAATTGCATGTAGAATGGTTATGGACGAATTTGTTATTCGAAGACTTAACTTTGATGATGTAAAAATGGATTTATGATGAGTAATTAGGCATAATAAAATTATGGGTTCATGTTCATAGGGTTTGGGAAAATTTGAGGATTTATGATAATTACATGTTGATTAGGAGGATTTGACCCCAAAAATATGTTAAGAAACGACCTAAGAGGATTTAAAGAAGTTTAAGAACATTAAAATGCGATTGGGATGATATTAGGATGAATTTAGAGAAGAGAAAAATTGAGAAAAATGAATTGGGAATTTTCTGGGCGCATTCTGCCATCTCGTTAGAAGACCTGCCCTGGTCGTTCGAACGAGACTTCTAACGAGATGACAGTACCCCTTACAATGAGTTGGTAGTTCATTCGAAGCCATTCGTTCGAACGACACTCGTTCGAACGACCTCGTTCGAACGAGATTTCTAACGATTTCACAGAATGGCCTTTTAGGCCTGATTTTATTTCGAACCTCCAGAAGACTTATATAATTGAGTGTAATCCTTCCCTTGTTGATTTGTGGATATAGTTATGAGATTGGAAGTACGTCGAGGATCAAAACTTAAAACTTTGTAGTAAACCGGATGATATTTATGGGTTAGGATATAAGTATCTAAAACTTCGACATGAGGAGAGTTGATAACTTTAATGTATATAAATCGGGGACTTGTAAATGTGTAACATGAAATGACGGTATGAAGATAAGAAATATACCTCTATTAATATTATGGGATACTTAAGATGTGCGAATGCTTGGTATATGTAGTTATTTGTGTATAACATACCTACCATACTTGTTATCACGGGAGGTCGGCGTTCGATCAGGGCCATCAAATCTTTGTGTGCCTATGGGAGGATTTAAATTGGTACCTCGAGGACATAGGTCAGAGAAGGACTTATTGAGAAGTTAATAAGTCTGCTTATCATGGGAGCGTAGGTATGTATGTGACCCATGTGATGTGAATTATGTTCGCCTCCATTATATGTGATTGTTGTATATTGAAAACGATTCCTAAGAGATTCGAAATACGTGGTCCTTATGTACGTGATGTACCGGGATGGGATAGCAGAGTATGTGTGCACCACAGCTTAGTCTCGGGGTGCCAGTATTGTATATTTATGATGAGAATAATATACTGCTAATTGAAATCAGCTGTCATGAATAAATGTAAGTTTGAATAATAGCAACATTTTAGTAGAGTTAAAAATGGAAAATCTCTAGGGATTAAGCATGAATAATATGGGAACTAAGAAGGAAAGTAAAGCTCTCTTTTTAAATTAAGATGTCGGGACTTAAATTGTGAATCGTATAGAAATGTTAGATTGTGTATTGGACTAGTTAGATATGGAAATAACTAGAACGGGTACGGGTACGATAGGAGTGCACAATTAGTTGAGAGGTGAGGAACTCATGTGAGTGCACGCACTATCATGTACTTTATATTCACTGTTTAATTATATTAAACCACTTGTTGTATTTTAAACTATTTTCACAATCGGGCTCTGACCCGTTTCCTTTCAAATCTATTTTTTTGTAAAAACCTTTTTAGGTGCCCAGCGACAAGGACACCAAGCGTAGGAGTTCTATTCCCGCGACGTGATGTAGCTGCTATGGAAGTTACAGGACCTCCATAGTAGATGCCTCCACTTTATATCTTGACTCTACTTCAGATTCATTCATCTGTAGGGCATGTCGCCCCTTTCCTTTCAGAGACATCTTATTTACTCAGTTTTTATTTTATATTTTGGGTTGTAATTAAATTAATGATTCAGGCTAGTATTTGTTCATTTCAGTATTTGGATTGTTATGAGGTGTATTCCTCCATATTTAGTTTATTAAATCATTATTTAATTGCGACTGTGATGTGGTTGTGGTATCAGTATTTCATAAATTAAATGGATGTCATGTTAATCGGATTTAATTAAAATTGACAACGCACTTTTTAAATATTAGGTGGCTAGTAATTATTAAAATGTTTTCGACAGTGATGTTATGAACTGAACCAACTTGGTATTTTGTATTAATTTTAATAAAGGAGTAGCTACCCGGTATTTAATTAGTCAGGGTGTCACAGATGTTTGGGAGCACCTTCCTCCTGTGGTACGCTGGATGGTATTCTCTGCTGGTGTGGCCATCCCCTCCAGGAGCCCGATCCTCGCGGTGGGCGGGCCGCACGAGAATGAGGATCCTCGGGTCCTACGCGTCCCTCTCGGGAGCGCTTCGGCGAGCGTCATTTGAGGTGAGGTAAAAATGTAGAGATATTAGAGTCTCCGGTCTATTTGACTCAAAACAGATAAAAGAAAAAGGGAAGCCATCCCGAAGGACAACATCCAAAGACATACTGGTGCATATGAAACCAAAGTGATTTGAAAAGGGTCCGGAGGATAAGTTATGAAATGGAAAGGTGTTAGGCACCCATTCCGCCCTTTCGATCTCTCATGGGTTTTTGCTATTTTCCCCGTGATATGTTTGCATGTGTATATATAGTGGAGATAGGAATCATTGACTTTTACCATGGAAGAGGTAAAGCGAGTCATCCGTAGGAAGGCATAAAAGTATTAGAAAATGGGATTTAAGCGATTATCACTACGTTAATCGTTATGAGGGAATGATAACCTATACCGAATAATACGCTCTTAAGAACAAATATATGTATATATATAGTATAAGAGAATGGAGTTTAGAGAAAATGGAAAATGAGAGGAAAAGTAAAAATAGGACTCGAATCTCGGGTTTTACCCCGAGACGCCTATGTAGCTTATAGAGGCATCAAAGTCCACGTAGTTCGCATGCAAAATGAGGGGTGGGGTTTATCCCATAAATCCAATCGGGGATTCTCTTATTTGTGTGTATGTGTAGAAAAAGTTCTTTAGTTGTGAGAAAGTGTAAGAAAAGTGTGAGAATTCCCGTTTAGAATTTACGAGCAACCCCTCTTTTTTCTTTTTTCTTGTTTTTTGGTTTTTTATTTATATGAAGTTAAGAGATGTGCAATAATACTAAATAAAAAGTATATTAGGATGTCTGAGATGAGATAATGAAAGTGCTAAGTAATAAAATAAGTTATTACGAATTTAAGGAGAGAGTTGAGAAAATTGGACCTTGTTGGAGATCTTGAGCTTGATCTTGAATGTTGGAGAGCAACCCTTAGACTTGGATGATGATGGAGGGTAGTGAATTATCCAAGTTCGGTGAAAAGGATGATGAAAAGTGGAGGTTGAAAAGGGATTTGGGTGTGGAAATCACGCTGACTTCGAGAGTGGTTTTCAGGGTTTGCTGAGAGTGATATCTATCAGATCCGGGATCTTTTTGCAAGTGAGGTCAGGCCTCCTTTTTATGGGCCCAGGGCATTGACGATGGGTATAGCCCTATTCCTGCCATTCGGCATGTGAGTTAGGCACACTGCCGATAGGCAGGGTCTAGGACCTGCCGTTTGGCAGTATCTTTTAGGCCTTTTTTGAAAATCGACCGCAGAATGCAAACTGTTGATCAAAATCGTGAACGGGGTGGACCGTTGGAAAAGTAATTCAGATACCTTTGAAATTCCTTGGGACTTCTCCCGGGTTGAGAGTTGACTCTAGGTCAAATATGGATCAGAAGCATTTGTCAATCCATTAGACGGGGAATCCTCGAACTCAAACGGATCGTTTGTCTGCATGGTAAGTCTGAATCGCGCACAGGGCGGACTGTTGGAAAGGTTAGGAGATGTATTTAGACATTCCAAAGAGTTTGATCCAGTTAAGGGAATTGACTTTAATGAAACGGGCCCTGGAAGCATTCGATGACCTTTCAGAGTCTAACGGATCGTTCGTCCGTACCGTAAGTCAGAATCGCTCATGAAAAGAACCGTTGGAAAGGGGTTTCAGTGCCCTTCCATGTTTCATTTAGTCTCGGTCGAGCTGAAGAGCTTGAATTTAGGTGAAACGAAGTCTGGGAGTGCCCGATGGCTTCTAGGTCAGTACTAGGGGTATGACCTAGATATATGGTGATGAAGAGAGGTTCTAGGGACCTAAGGAGAGTTTAGGGGGTAACAAAATGGGGTGTCTACAGAGCCCCTCGATGGGTGAGTTTGGAACGAATGATAGTCATTGAATAGACACCGCATGATGTTTTTGAGTGAGGATGACCAATTTAGAGGGTCGAGGCCGATTCTGAGGACCTAAATGATGGTTTAGGGGAAAGGTCTAGGCCAATTCCTAAGGAGGCACGGGGGATGACCGATTCTGTGGGTCGAAAACAATTCCGAGGGCTTGAAGATGAGGGTAACCGATTCGGCGGGTCGAAGCCAATTCTGAGGGCTTAAGTAGAGATGACCAATTCTACGTCTCGAAGCCAATTCTGAGGGATTAAGGTGATGATCCAAGACTGAGGTCAATTATGACCTAACAAAGGTGACGACCGAGGACCGATGTTAATTCTGACCTAACTAAAGTGACGATCAAAGATCGAGGTCAATTATGACCTAAGAGAGGTGATGACCGAGGATCGAGGTCAATTCTGACCTAACTAAGGTGACGATCTAAAATCGAGGTCAATTATGACCTAAGAGTGGTGACGACCGAGGATTGAGGTCAATTCTGACCTAACTAAGGTGACAATCCAAGACCGAGGTCAATTCTGACCTAAGAGTTGTGACGACCGAGGACCGAGGTCAATTTTGACCTAACTAAGGTGATGATCCAAGATCGAGGTCAATTCTGACCTAAGAGAGGTGACGACCGAGGATCGAGGTTAATTCTGACCTAACTAATGTGACGATCAATACCTAGGTCAATTTTGACCTAAGAGAGGTGACGACTGAGGACTGAGGTCAATTCTAACCTAACTATGGTGACGATCCAAGACCGAGGTCAATTCTAACCTAACTAAGGTGATGATCCAAGACTGAGGTCAATTCTGACCTAAAAGAGGTGACGACCGAGGACTGAGGTCAATTCTAACTTAAAAGAGGTGATGATCCAGGATCGAGGTCAATTCTGACCTAAAAGAGGTGATGATCGAGGATCGAGGTCAATTCTGACCTAACTAATGTGACAATCCAAGATCGAGGTCAATTCTGACCTAAGAGAGGATAAAGATTGGATTTTAGGTTCCGCTGGGGAATGAGCTGGGGAAAATGACTTTCCGGAGTTCCGCTGGGGAAATTACCTCGTGATGTTATGTTGATCTGCGGAGCTGATTGCTGGGGAAGCATTTGTGATTTCAGGGATTTCGTGGAGGAAAGGCAAGTTTGATGCCGTAAACTTCACTGATGAAGTGATTAGGTGGTCCAGGGATTGGACGTATTTTAAGACCTTTGGGGGATAGGAGGTGATCCTTAGAGATCCTCCTGGGACGTTGTCGGGAGGATTTTCACTTGGTTTTTGAGAGTTCCATTGGGGAAATGGGGGTTTCGCTTGAGGGAGTGTGAAATTTTCTTGGTGAAAATGTTTTAAATCCTTCCTGGGATTTTTGTACGAAATTTTAATGGGGTGCCGGTTGGCATAGTTCAGAGGGTTCCATTCGACAGTGGCACGAACTTTTGGACTACCTCGGGAAGGTAAGGAAACGGTGCCGATCGGTGGGTGGGTGGTCAATACCGATCGTCATGATGCTTAGCATCGTATATAAAGGGGGCGAATTCCACTCATTTTTCACAGCTTCTTTCTTTATTTCTTTTTGCGATTTTCCTCTGCAAATCATTCTAGCATTCCGATCTCTAAGAAATGGCCGCATTTGTGAGCACTGCAGTGCATAGGGAATGGTTGATTGTTGATGACTGGGCGAACGTGGAGTGGAGGGCTAGGGCGCCTCTTGCTTTGGGGAGTGAGAACTCCTTTGACTCATTCGAGCCGGTTGCGGATGAGAGGACCTTGCTACGGTAGCCATCGCGTCATCACTCCTTGAGGGTGGTGAACCCTGTCGGTTATGTAAGTAACCTGACTTTTGGCATTCTTCTCTTTTTGGTGATTTTTTCTTTCTTCCATGAATTTTGACATGGTTTCTTCTTTTGACAGTCTGATATCTCTTTGAAGAACATGCATGCCCGCGGGACGACGGGGCTTAAGGATGTCTGGGAGCATCTTCCACCTGTGGTGCGTTGGGTGGTATCATCAGTAAGTTTGGGGAGGTTAAAGTCTGCGCTAGAGGAGATGCCTCGATCGACAGCGGTCTTGTGTGTTTTGGAGGAGAGATGGTGGGATACTACCCTCACCTTCCAATTCAAGTTTGGGGAGATGACCATGACTCCCATAGACATGCAACAACTGCTGGGGCTGGATTACGATGGGGAGCAAATAGAGGTGTATCACTCTTTGCGGGTGAGGCCGGCGGCGGTGAGGGCGGCACTCGGTGACGTAGGAAGATAGTTTCTGGGGATTCCATCTGATTGTCCTTACTGATGGATGTTCTACTGAGGAGGGTTGTTAATGTGGAGGACGGGCTACAGGTGAGGCAGATGGCCCGATTATTTAATTTGCTAGTGCTGGGACGCTTTATGGTGGCATCGAGTGGAAACGTCATCCATTTTTGAATCTTGCCGTTCTTGAGGATGTTTTCGAACATCCCTCTCTATGATTGGGGAAGCCTGACTTTGGTGACCATCTATTTTTCTTTGGATGCATTCAGCCAGTGCTTCCAGCAAACTTTTACTGGAGCCATGTATCTCCTCGAGGTATCCTTTAATTTTGCGCATTTTCTTTTCATGCATTCGCATTTTCCTTATGCGTATCTTTTTTATTATGAATTCCTATCTTTTGCAGACGTGATTTTATGAGGTGATTGGGTGCAATACCCCGCTGATCGCTCTGAAGGATGATACTATTGGGGACTTTTGTCGATTGCATCGATGTCGGAAGGCTAATCGGCAGTCGAAAGGATCTTTCTCTCTGGAGGCGGTGTGTCAGGTCTTGAATGGCATGACCAGTGGTACGGTAAGACTCTTTCCCTTTTATCCTTGGTTTTGGCGTGTTCTCTTTTTGTATTGACTTATTGTTGCTTGGGATTTTCAGGTGACTTTTTACCCTTGGGGGACAACCATTCAGGATACGGGGGCGATCGGGGTGAACGCGCAGATGAGGCGTTTACTGGCGCATGAGTTCGGCCATTCCTAGTATCTGGGGGAGCGAGTGGTTCGACAGATTACTGAGGAGGAGGTGGTGGTGACACCCGCCAACCTCCTATGTCTATGAGGTGGGAGAGGCTACTGCAGTAGTATGCGAGGATTGCGGCGATGATCGATGAGTTGTACCTGTTGTATACTGATATGGCCGCGTCGTATGAATATATGGACTTTTTGATGAGCTGGTTGATGGTGCCCAACATATATGATGCCTTGCCTTTCCCTCCTACAGGTTCAAGTCGGGCAGTGGGATCCTCCCACAGCGGTGGTGGTCCGACGGCGGCGACTTCAGAGGTTCCTTTCGTGCGATTGCACACTCCTTCGTACAACATTCGACGAGATGATGGAGGGATGGTGCCTATGTTACACCGTCTATATGCAATGGATCTTGAGGAGTTGGGTTTGACAGAGGAGGTTCTTTGACTTGAGGTATACCTTTATGTTCTTTTCCTATTTTTGGTTTCTTTTCTGTTTTGATCCCTCTTGATATTGATTTTTTTTGCAGCAAGTTCGGGAGTCGACCACTTGGCTGAGGGACATTAGAGATTGGATCTCTTCGGCGACTTCCCATATTCGGGATGCATTCCCAGTTCCTTCTTATTTGGTGCCTTCTGCTTCATCCGGGGAGGATTCTGGCTCGGGTAGTGGTGGTGCGTTATCTCGTCATAGGGGAAGAGAGCACGTCGCAGGGGTGGAAGTTCTTAGAGAGAGGGTTGAAGGGTAGGTGAGAGAGAGAGAATGAGAATGTGGGTTCGGGCTGAGTCCTGTTATTTTTTTTCTTTTTTTTTATGTCCTGCAAGATTTGATGTAACACAGAAGAATATATATATGCAATGCAAATGGATATTTTTATTATCTTTTGTTAATGATTAATGAGTGAATTCATGTTCATACGCTTTTTACTTTGTTGTTGAGACTGTAAAAAGAGATTTTTTTGGGATTTTGAAGGAAGTTTTTTTTTAAAATGAGAAATTATATAGGGGTGAAAGAGGATTTTTGAAATTCTGTTGAGAATATCAATTTTATTTTTATTGGGTTTCTGATTTTGATAAAAAAGGAAAAAGGAAAATTTGCAAAAATAGGGGGGTGCCGATCGGCAAGACCCTTGTCTTGCCTATCGGCAGTCAAGTCCAGTCCCATCAATTCAAAGCTTTTGATTTGTGCCCTTTTCAGCCTTTTGTACCTTGTGGGGGTAGGATTCCCTTCGATCTCTGCAGGGATTGTGTCTCTTGTGAGGGTTCTCAAGTATAAAAAGGGTAAGGGTGGAGTGTTTCCATCACACCTTCAATTGTCTACTGTTTCTTAGTCTTGCAAGATGGCTCTCCCTGGTAGCATTGAAATTGCTAATTACCTCGAAGACTTGGAAGCAATGTGATCTTATAATATCGACTATGATGCTTTCAACATGCATCAAGTTTCTTTGTGGCACAATCGATCCATTGAGTGGAACATGCTGATGGCGGCGGTACAATTTTGGTACCCCGAAGACCATGTATTCTGTTTTGGGTTAGATGAAGTTTGTCCTACCTACGAGGAATTTTCTGCCATGCTGGGGATTAATCCTAGTGTTGCTGCGGATTTACCTGAATTTTCCCGTTCTCCTAGGGATTTGCTGACTGGGCTTCTTCACATTTCGCCTTCGGCAACTAGATCACTGGTTACTGGAGGAATTTTTTCCCTCCCGACGATGTTACAATCCGTGCATTTGTGGGAAGTAGGCGATGCTGGTTATGTTAGAGTCGTTGCTCTGGGCTTAGTATCAAAATTGCTGCTGGTGTCTATGGAACTGCGGGCGGATCTGTAACTTGCTTCCATTACTTCGTGGATGTCATACCATCGCAATTCTGTGGCGGTGATACTGGCGAAGACCCTGAACGGTCTGGATGCCTGGAGAGAAGTTTATCCTGTGGGGTAGCCCCTGATGCTGTTCATGTGGTTGTCTAAAGACTTCGCGTGGTGACTCTTCTAGAATATCCTTTGTCGGCTGTACCCAACTTCTTTTTGCGTCACTTCTTCTACGTCAGCCTGGATATTACGAGCTGGGAGAATTAGCTTATGGAGCATGGGGCTCAGAATCTGTACTGGTCAGTGCCTTGGTGGGGATAGTTGCTACCTGTTCTGGAGCTAGGAGAATACTCATATGTGTGGCTGGTTGGTCTCAAACAGACCTCTTTTTATTTCCCTTGGCGGCTTCTGCGCAAATTTGGCTGGCCAAAGGTCCACCTCGGACACTAAATTTCTTTTCGATAGAGGATTTGACCGAGCATCTGTGCATGCGGCTTGGCTCTATGTGGTATAATCGACATCCGTTGGCCCGTCCTTCTCAGTCTGTTGGGAGAGTTTGGCATATCCCTGGGGATTATATGAAGTGGATGTGGAGGAAAGTAGTTAGCAAGATGTTGGCAGTGGAGGTTGCACAACGGTGGTTTATTTCTTTTGACACCATGGAGGGAGGTGTTGTGGTTTATTCGAAGCTGGTTCGAGCTTATCGGTCCATGGAGTGTCTGAGATACTCTGTTCAGGCAGGGAAAACTTGGGGACCCCCAGATGCAGATGATGATGGAGGAGCAGGATCCTCTGGTAGCTGTGGATAGGACTCTTAGAGAGTTTATTGTGGGGATTTTATTTGGCTTTTTAGGAGGGTAGGTGGGAAGGGAGTTATTCATTCCTTTTCTTATGTAATCTGTACCGTAATTTCTTATTAGTGAAATAAACAAGTTTCTAATCATCCAGCTGTGCCTTTGATGAGTTTTGTATTGGTTTTAATTATCTATACCGATCGCTAAGGCATATATAAACCTTTTGTTTAAGTATATGTTGGAATTGACTGTCGTTCTCGGAGATAAGAAAAGAAATAGTATTTTGTGAAAAAGAATGGGTTGTGCTCATGTAAGGTGTATGAGATGCCTACGTACCTCTGGGGTTTTGAAAATTTTATACTTTGTTTGAAAATGGTTATTTGCAGAGGATCAAGCCCACGTAGTTCTGGGTAGGGGAAATAAAGAGATTTTTTTTAGAATAGAAGGGAGATGAGAAGAGTCGTAGGGCGCCGAGATTTCGAACTAGGGGTATAACTTCTTGAGACGGTCCGGGTTGACTAGACGAGCCATCTCTTCCCCATCTAAGTCGGTGTGCATGGAGGCACCGCAGAAAAACATCTTCCTGACAATGTAGGGGCCGCTCCAATTGGGCTTGAATTTCCCTTTGGGGTCGCAGATGGGTTCTATAATTTCTTTGAGGGATAGGTCCCCTTCTCGGACACCGCAGTCCTTGACTCTCTTGTTGAATGATCGTGCTATTAGGCGATGGTACCCTTATATGTGGTCAAGTGCCTTCAATATCCTTTCATCTAGGAGGGTCAGCTCATCAAGACCGCTTTGGCACCAGTCTTCTTCACTGACAATGCTTTCAAGCATGACGCGTAGCGAGGGTATTTCTAACTCCAGGGTAAGACAGCTTCCATGCCGTAGACTAGAGAGTAAGGGGTAGCCCCAGTAGAGGTTCTAATTGAGGCTCGTTAGCCCCAGAGGGCGTACATGATCCGGTCTGCCCAATCCCGACAGCTTTCGGTCATCTTGCTGAAGATGGCTTTGAGGTTCTTATTGGTGGCTTCAACTGCACCATTGGTTTGAGGTCGGTAGGGAGAATATTTGTGTCTCTGAATCCCATATTCGTTGACCACTTCTGTGACTTCTGCCTCGAAATGCAACTCGTTATCTGATACTAGCTCGTATGGGACCCCATATCGGCAGATGATATTTTTCTTGATGAATTTGGCCACTTTCTTAGCGTTTAGCACTGCGTATGACTCAGCTTCAATGGCAACTAGGATAAACTCATGACCATTGGAAGCATTCGGTGTAACCTTCCCTATAATGTCGATGCCCCAGGTGGAGAACGTCCAGGGAGAGGTCATGTTGTGTAATTTGCGCAGAGGTAGATGCTGAAGGTTGGAGAATTATAGGCATTTGAGGCACCTCCGGACATAGGTGGTGCAATCCTGGGTCGTGGTGGTCAAGTAGTAACCTTGTCGAATGATCTTTTTGGCAAGAATGTGATCGTTCATGTGGGGTTCTCATTCCCCGCTATAGATATTTTGCATTATATTTTCAATGTCATCCCCTGCGATGCAATGCGGATGAGTTCCATCGAAGTTTCTTTTGAGCTGTGCTTTGTGACAGATGATTTCAGAGTGTTGCTCGATCTTTATTATTGGAACCCTCGGGATACCTACCATGCTTGAGGAGGTGCCAGATATCATAGTACCAGCAATTGGCTATCTCTGGATCTTCTGTGGTGACGAGCTCAACGTGGTAAGAGTGGGTTGGTTTGTCTTGCTTTTGAACAAGGAACGGGGTCATTGTAATTCCTTCGGGCATGTCGACCATGGAGGCCAAGGTAGCGAGAGCATCGTCAAGATTATTCTTTGCTCGAGGTAGGTAATGGAAGGTGATATCTTGGAATTGGGAGGCTAATTCTTCTAAGTGGGCATGGAAGGGTTGGAGTTTCACGTCCTTGATTCTCCATTTTCTGAGCACTTGACCGATGATGAGGGTGGAATCCCCGTAGATATCTAGGCATTGAATACCTTTCTTGAGAGAAACTTTGAGGCGTACTGTTCATGCCTCGTATTCAATCATGTTATTGGTGTAAGGGAAATCCAACTTGATGGCGATGGGAGTGTGGGAGTCATCTGGGCGATCAGAAGTATCCCAATACCTTATCCTTTTTTATTGGCAGTGCCATCAAAGAACATTTGCCATCGTCGGGTGTCTTAAGCGGTGCAAAGGATGTTTCCATCTAGGAATTCAGAGACCTAGACATCGACTTCTTCTACGGGGTAATTAGCGAGGTAGTCAGAGATGTCTCTTCCTTTTATGGCTTTCTGCGTGACGTACACAATGTCGAACTCGGCTAGGAGCATTAACCATCGAACCATTCGGCTAGACAAGGCGAGTTTCTCAAGCAAATATTTGATGGGGTCTATTTGGGATACACGTTTGATGGGGAAGGCGAGCATGTAGTGCCGCAACTTTTGTGTGGCCCGGATAAGTGTGACACATGCATTTTCCAAAGAAGTGTAGTTAACCTCATACCTAGCCAATTTGCGACTGGCATAATAAATGGCTTTTTCTTTGCGGGAATCTTCAGGGTATTGGGCTAGCATAGCCCCAGCTGTAGTGTCGGTTATGTTTAGGTATACGAGCAAGGGGAGACCAGGATGTGGTGGCATGAGTACCGGGGGTTGGGTAAAATATTATTTGATTTGGTCAAAGGCTTCTTGGCATGCCTCATTCCAAGCTTTAGTCGAATCCTTTCGTAGGAGTTTGAAGATAGGTTCACAAATAGAGGTTAGCTGGCTGATGAACCGGCTCTGATGCATTGTAATTTCTTGAGGAAGTCTCGGACTTCATTCTCTATTCGGGGAGGTGGCATCTCAAGTATGGCTTTCATCTTGGCAGGATCTCCTTCTACCCCCTTCTCACTGACCATGAATCCCAAGAGTTTTCCCTTTGTAGTCCCCTTCTGCGGATTGAGTCTCATCTGATACTGTCGGAGTCGTTCAAAGAACTTTCGGAGAGAGGGAACATGACCCTATCTAGTCTTGGATTTGATAATCATATAATCCACATAGACCTCAAGTTCTTTGTGAATCAAATCGTGCCAGATGGTTGTGGCAGCCCTCCGGTAGGTAGCCCCAGCGTTCTTGAGACCAAATGGCATAACAGTGTAACAAAAGGTTCCCCATGGGGTGATGAATGCGGTTTTTTCTTAGTGGTCTGGGTGCATTTTGATTTGGTTATATCCGATAAACCCATCGACGAATGACTTGAGAGCATGACAAGCTGTGTTGTCCACGATCATGTCGATATTGGGTAGCGGATAATCATCCTTTGGAGAGGCTTTGTTCAAGTCTCGATAGTATACACACATCCGAACTTTCCCTCCTGATTTTAGCACGGTCACTATGTTGGCTAGCCATGTGGGATATTCGATCACACGAATGAAGCCTATGTTTAACAGTTTGACCACCTCTTCTTTGACCTTGAGCGACCATTCGTTGCGAATTTTTCTCAACTTTTGCTTGACCTACTTGTAATCTGGGAGAGTGGGGATCTCGTGCTGAGCTATTTTAGGATCTTTATCGGGCATATCGTTGTAAGACCATGCGAAGACATCCACAAATTCCTTTAGCAATTCTTCGAGTTGTGCACACTCATGCTCGTCAAGGGTAGTCCCTATCCTAATCTCACGCAGTTCGCTACTAAAACTGAGGTTTATAACAATAGACTCTTCCTCATTAACTTGAACGCGGTTATGTTGTTTATTATTAACCTTATTTAGATCAGTTAAGAATGATTCATTTGTAAAATCATCATCATCAAAAGTTTGATTAGAATCCAAACAGTTAATGTAAGGCACAACAAGATACTCAAAATCTTCGTTTATTTTATTGATAGGAAAAACAACATTGAGAACCTCGTCAAAAGAGGACTCGATTACATTTGAACAAGGATAGACAATAGAAGAAGAAAAGGGGTAATCATTAGGATTAAGGGATATTTTAGCAGGTATAACTGGCATAGCATGCCAGGTGAGGAGAGGTGTATCAGAGCTTTAATCAGTTGGGATGGATCCAGTGATGTAGTGCCTGAATGAACTATGCAGAGTGTCAGCCCCAGTATCTGTAAGTTGAAGGAATCTTTGGAGTAACTTTCATCGATCTCTTCGGCATCTTTGATGAGCGGTTGTACATAGTGTTGGGAACTCTCGGCCCATGGGTAGCTATTTTGGAAAAAGATCTCCATTCCATGCTTCATCTTCTTATTTGTATGGTCATACCATGGTTCAGGAAATACGCAAAAGGGGAAGTCTTCTCCCTCTTTGATGCATCATCCATTTAAGGAATCACCTGGGATAGTCTGGATGCAGTCTAGTCCTCTCTTTGGTTGAGACAGGAGAATTATTCTGAGCTCTTGTTCTGACAGTTGATGACCCAAACCACAAGGAGGGAAGGCCTTATCCAGTTCAATCGGCTCGAGTATACCTTGATGTCTTTGTCCTAGCCCCAGTCCGGGCATGAAGTACATGTTTCTGAACATCTGAATCACATTGATGTTGCCATGAGGGTCGTATTTTGGACAAACCCTTTCTTTGAAGTCGTCCCCTGTCGGGAGTAGAAGTGGTTCAATTCAGAATCCTGATAGGAGCATATCATTTGACCCGTGCTGTATCTCAAGGATTGGGCTACTTGTACTTGCACCATCGGTATTATCGTTGTCACCCAAGATGGTAATTACCCGTCCGTCGACGAAGAACTTTAATTTTTGATGGAATGAGGAGGACACACCCTTGATACTGTGGAACCTAGGTCGTCCTAGCAATAGATTGAAATAAGATGGGATGTCAATAACTTGGAATTCAATGACAGGGTTTATAGGGCCAACCCCTATTCCAAGATTTATGGATCGCATCACCTCCCGATGGGTATTATCATAGGCACGTAGTGCGGTGGAGGTTGGAGCAAGGTCTCCTTCTTTCAGTCCTAAACATTTGAAGGTTCTCAGTGGGCAGACATTCAGGGCGGATCCATTATCGACAAAAGAGAGTGGTACAACCTTCCCCATAACTTCGATGGAGATGTTGAGTGCATGATTGTGGTTTGGTCCAATCTTGGGGATTTCCTCTTCAGAAAAGGAAAGCATTCAGGTAGAGGTCAAGGATCCAACCAAATTTATCGCTTCTTCTGGTGTGGTAGAAGGATGAACTGTGGGTCCAGTGAGTAACTTGATCAAAGCATTTCTGTGCATCTAAAAAGATATAAAAATCCCTCATAGAGTGATGTTAGCTTGAGTTATTTTTAGTTGATGGAGGATCTTTCTTTCCTCGAGGGTTATCTCTGGCATAAGAAGGTTTTCAATGCCCTTCCCTTTGTCATTAGCTGGTAGTGAGTTTGAGATCAGGTAATGCTTCCCTGATCTGGTCATATGATTTACTGAAGAAGGAAAAAACATGAATCCCGTTTCCTTGTCGATATCGAGTTGTTCTGCCAACTTATTTATTTCTCCGAGGAGTTCTTCAAATGATATCATTCCATATATGTCGTCTACCGGGCCAGTTTTCTCTGAAGCTTGCTCTTCATTCAAAATTTTGAATTCTTCCCCCCCTCCAGTGGAAACAATTCTGTCTTTCCATACAAAGTCGATGCATTCCATAACTTCAACGGCTTTTTCATACAGGTCATCCCATTATATGGGGACGTGTAAGGGTGAAGGGACCAGGCACCCTGTAGCTTCAAAGCATCGAATAACTCGGTGATACTGCAAATATTATTGGTCTGCCAGAAGAATTCTGCTATAATCTGGACGATATCATCCAGACTGACTTCATCGGTCGGTACTACCCAATTTTCTGACTCTCGGGCCCATTTCTGTGCTTCCAAGAATAACGTACTAAATCTTTGGCAATCAATGATCATCTATGAGGGTAATTTCAGCCCAAACTCTAGGAGTTGGTTTAAGACTTCTGATAATTCCATACATCCATTTTCAGAATGAGTACGAATAGTAATGCATGCTCTGGTAAGGAGTGACAGTGCCTAATTAGTGAGGCTAGCAGGGTGTCGGAGGAAATATGGGAAAATTTGGAGAGGTTTAGGAGAGTATATGGGTGTGATTTGAGTTGAGGTATCAAATTCTGGGTTCTCTTCTAAGAAGATGGCATTGGTATGATTTGAAAGTGGGTTGTGAGTAGTGTTTGGCTTAGGATTGGCTGGTGGAGCAATGGTACCCCGGTCAATTAGACCTTGGATCATATTTTGGAGGTGAAAGCATTGGTCGGTGGTATGGCCAGGTGTTTGGTGATAGGCGTAATGGGCATATACCTTGAAGTTTCATGGGAGTGGATCTTGCAATGGACGGGGATCTAAGGGTTTGATGAGGTTTCGAATTAACAAGGCTTGATAGACTTTGGAGAGGGAATCATGGATCTCGGTGTATTCCTTTCGGACAGGGACATGTTGGATTTCTGGTGCCCATGATGTGGTTGGTTGAGAGATGTTGTTGATGGTTGAGACTGTAGCACTGACAGGCTTGTCATATTTTCTAGGGGTGAACTGTCTGGACACCTTCTTCGGTTCAACATCTGTCTTGGCAAGACCTTCCTCGATTTCTACTCTTGCTTCTCTGAGAGCTCAAAAATGGGGATAGTTTTGTCCTCTCGTCATTGTTCAGACATGGGGGTAAGAAGTTCTTTTTTACTATGCTGACTTGTTCTTCCTCGAAAGGTTGATTGGTCATAGTTGCTGCTTTTTCCCTCCATCGGGCGATGAAGTTACTGACTGATTCTCCAGGGTTCTGCTTGAGCAGCTCTAAATCACGGTGGGTAACCTTAACCTCTTCATTGTATTTGTACTGTGACATGAATTCTCGGGCTACATCCTCCCAACTACGAATTTTAGATTCTTCGAGAGACAAAAACCATCGGAGGGCGCTATCCTTTAGAGTTTGTTGAAACAATTGGGCCATCACTTCTTCAAAAGCCCCTAGTAGAGTCATGGAATGGTGATAACTGTGGAGATGAACAATCAGGGGTCCACTTCCTCCGAATTTCTCGATATTTGGCATCATGAACTTCTCGGGTAACCTCGCTTTAGGATAAGGAGACATGTGGGTGTAGTCCATGTAATTTCTCGAGATTCTGACTTGGTTAAACTTCTTGGTGAGCATCTTGAGGTCCTCTTTGACTTTTTTCAGCTCTTCTCCCTTTGGATCAATGATCATAGGAAAGTTAGCCCCATGATGGGCAAGGTTAGACATAGGAAGATGGGCAGGCGGCGGCCTAATAGCAGGAGTGGCATGTGGAGCGTGATGATAGGAACCCAGATAGGCACGGGCGGATCCATGGCACGAGGAAATAGGGCCTCGGGCTCTTGGGAACGGGAACTTAGTTTTGTTGTATCTCTCAGACCTCGATTTGGAGGTTGTCAATCTTGGACACAGGCTGAGCTAGAAATACCGTCAGATCCAGCTTCACAATGAGTACTTGATATGTGTTCTCCATGGAAAGCAGATGGATTACGGACTCGAAAGAAGTAATAGGGGAACATACGGAACTCCGGGGTGACTTGATTGAGGACCAAAGCCAATAAGGAGCCAGGCCAAGGGTTTGCGATCGACCTGAGAAGGCGTAAATTGGGATTTATTTTTGATAAAAGGGGAAGAAGTTTTTTTTGACATTTTTTTTAGATTGAAAGACAAAATTTTTTTGGATTTTTGATAAAGAGACGAGAAATGTTTTTGGCTTTTTGATAAATAAGGGAGAAATGTTTTTGGATTTTTGATAAGTAAGGGAGAAATGTTTTTGGATTTTTTTTTCGGGAGACGGATCTCAGCATGATTATTATAATTATTATGTTCTCACTTATATTAAATTCTCCTACATGAAAAATGAAATACCGGACGGGACCCGAGCCTGGAAAAATTGGGTTTGTAATATATGCAAAGCTATGGCTAGACTTGTGACCAAGCTCACGGACAGAGTCCCGTTTTAAAAATGCACGAGAATTTTGGGCGGCAGGCCTACCCAAAATTTTGACAGAGTTTCAGGTTAAAATCTGCAATCTTACATGTGTGTCCTAGGGTTGACACCTATATCCGGGTATGCAGTTGGTTGGGTGAATCGTAAAGGGTTCCCGCCTTTGGCGTGACTTACACGATATACGTATTGCTCTTGCGGGCAATCGGTACGTGTGGACAAGCCATTTGATATACCTGAGCGTACGTGAATTACCTCACCATATACCTCATGGGGACGGTACGCGTGAGAGCGAATTCGATATACTCAGTGTACGTTAACAAGTTCCCTGCGATATACCTCCCGTCATGACTTCGATCAAGTGGTACGATGCGGGGGAACCGTTCGATATACCTTGAAGGTACTGGGAAAATGGAAGGTGAGAGTCATATCGTTTAGGCTAACTGCGCCCTGCCGGACCAGCGCCCATCATGAAGTGACCCTCCAGTTACTGGGTAAAATTTGGTCAATAACAATGCTCTTTGGTGATTTCGTGTGAATCATGCGTTATTCTCTTATTAGTATCTTATGATGAGAGTATATTTCTTGATTATGCGAAACAAGGAGCAAAGTGCAAGTACCAACAGTACACCAAGTATGAATCATGCGGGCAACATGTGGATATATGTAACTCTAGGTGGACGTGGTGTGAAGTGTACATGGAGAATTTTCTACAAGTGTGTGAATAGAAGCATAAGCATGGGGTTATACATGAGTAATAAAGGGGGAACATGCAAAATGGGGGAGAATATAAGCAAACATAACACCCACGTAAATAGAGTCTAGCCCTAAAAAAAATCCCCAGCAGATTCGCAACTATGTCCATCCCCTCCTGGATCCCGATCCTCACGATGGGCAGGCCGTGTGAGAGTGAGGACCCTCGGGTCCCGCGCGTCCCTCTCGCTAGCGCTTCGGCCTGCGTCATTTGAGGTGAGGTGAAAAATGTAGAGAGATTAGAGTCGCCAGCTTATTTTACTCAGAACAGACAAAAGAAAAAAGGAATCCATCCCGAAGGACAACATCCAAAGACCTACTGGTGCATACGAAACCATAGTGATTCGAAAAGGGTTGGAGGATAAGTTACGAAATAGGAAGGTGTTAGGCACCCATTCCGCCCTTTCGGTCTCTCATGGGTTTTTACTATTTTCCTTTATTTTCCCCGTTATATGTGTGCATGTGTATATATAGTGGTGATAGGAATCATCGGCTTGTACCATGGAAGAGGTAAAGTGAGTCGTCCGTAGGAAGGTATAAAAGTGTTAGAAAATAGGATTTAGGCGATCATCACTACGTTAATCGTTATGAGGGAACGATAACGTATACGTAATAATACACCCTTAAGAACACATATATGTATATATATAGTATAAGATAATGGAGTTTAGAGAAAATAGAAAATTAGAGGAAAAGTAAAAATAGGACTCGAGTCTCGAGTTTTACCCCGAGACGTCTACGTAGCCTATAGAGGCATCAAAGTCCACGTAGTTCGCATACAAAACGAGGGGTGGGGTTTATCCCATAAATCCAACCGGGGATTCTCTTATTTGTGTGTATGTGTAGAAAAAGTGTTTTAGTTGTGAGAGAAGTGTAAGAATTCTCATTTGGAATTTATGAGCAAACCCTATTTTTTCTTGTTTTTTGGGTTTTTATTTATATGAAAATAAGAGATGTGAAATAATACTAAATAAAAAGTATATTAGGATTTTTGAGATGAGACAATAAAAGTGCTAAGTAATAAAATAAGTTATTGCAAATTTAAGGAGAGAGTTGAATAAATTGGACCTTCTTCGAGATCTTGAGCTTGATCTTGAATGTTGGAGAGCAACCCTTAGACTTGGATGATGATGGAGGGTAGTGAATTCTCTAAGTTTGGTGAAAAGGATGATGAAAAGTGAAGGTTGAAAAGGGATTTGGGTGTGGAAATCACGCTGACTTTGAGAGAGGTTTTCGAGGTTTGCTGAGAGTGATATCTATCAGATCTGGGCACTCCTTGCAAGTTAGGTCATGCCTTCTTTTTATAAGCCCAGGGCATTACCGATTGGCATAGCCCTGTTCCTGCTGTTTGGCAGGTGCGTTAGGCACACTGCCGATAGGCAGGGTCTGGGACCTGCCGTTTGGCAGTATCTTTCAGGCCTTTTTGGAAAATTGGCCGCAGAATGCAAATCGTTGATCAGAATCGTGCATAGGGTGGACCATTGGAAAGGTAATTCAGAGACCTTTAAAAGTCCTTTGGACTGCTCCCGGGTTCGAGAGTTGACTCTGGGTCAAATATGGCTTGGAAGCATTTGTCAGTCAATTGGACGGGGAATCGTCGGACGCAAACAGATCGTTCGTCCGCATGGTAAGTCTGAATCCCACACAGGGCAGATCGTTGGAAAGGTTATGGGATGTAATTAGAAATTACAAAGAGTTTGATCCGGTTCGAGGAGTTGACTTTGGTAAACCGGTCCCTGAAAGCATTCGGTGACCTTTTAGAGTCAAACGGATTGTTCGTCCGTACCATAAGTCAGAATCGCGCACAAAGCAGACCGTTAGAAAGGGGATTCAGTGAACTTCGAAGTTTCATTTAGTCTCAGTTCATATGAAGAGCTAACCTTGGTTGAATAGAGCCTGGGAGCGCCCGGTGGCCTCCTAATTGAGTTTCGTGGAAATCGGGTCATTCATCCGCATGGTAGGTAAGAATCGCACACGGTATGGACTGTTGGAAAGGGGTTTTAGTGCCCTTCAAAGATTCATTCAGTCTCGATTGAGCTGAAGAGTTTGGCTTTTGGTCAAACGGAGCCTAGGAGTTCCCGATGACTTCGAGGTCAGTACTCAGGGTATGACCTGGATCTGTAGTGATGAGGGGAGGTTCTAGGGACCTAAGGAGAGTTTAGCGGGTAACAGAATGGGGTGTCTACAACTGGTTTTGGGAGGCTAGTGTCTGATTTAGATGAGACACCTCGCTCCACTGCGAATCTATGTGCTTTGGGAGATAGGTGGTGGGAAAATACCCACACCTTCCATTTTGTCTTCGTGGAGATGATGGTGACTCCCATTGATGTGCAATAGTTGCTGAGGCTGGACTGCGAGGGTGACCAGATTGAGGTGGACAGGATGTTGAGGGTGATGCCGAAGGCGGTGATGACGACTTTAGGTGATGTGGAGAGAGTGGTTTTCGGAGGCTCTCTCCACTTGTCTTATTTGAGGGAGCGTTTTTTTTTTTTTTTTTTTTTTTGGGGGGGGGGGGGGGGGGGGGATTAAGGAGGACAATGGGCAGTAGGTGATTCGGATGTCCCACTTATTTATTTTGTTGGTCTTAGGATATTTTTTGGTGGCTACGAGTGGCGACGTCGTCCACTTATGGTTTTTACCATTTCTGAGGGTGTTTTCGAGCATCCGCTTATATGATTGGGGGAGTCTGAATTTGGCGACCCTTTATTATTCCTTAGATTCATTCAACCGGTGCTTCCGGCTGACTTTTACTAGGGCCACGTATCTTCTGGAAGTATTCTTTATTTTGCACATTTTCCTTTATGCATTCGCATTTTCGATTTACGCACTTCTTTTTGATTTCTTGAATGTTGATCCTCGTCCTTTGCAGACGTGGTTCTATGAGGTAATTGGGTTAAACACCCAACTGATTTCTTTGAAGGATGACTTTGTGGGGGACTTCTTTCGGATGTTCCGATGGAACTAGCAGTCGAAGAAGACCCTTTCTCTAGGGACAATGCGTCAGGTCCTGAATGGCCTGACGAGAGAGAGGGTAGTCATTCTTTTATCTTGAGACTATTCTTTTCCTTTGATGATATTTTATTGATAATGATCCTTCACTTTTGCTGGGGATTTTCAGGTGACCTTTTATCTTTGGGGGATGGCCATTCATCACACCGGGATGACTGAGGGACGTGCGGAAATGCGGCATCTACTAGCACATTAGTTTGGCTACTCCTGGTATCTTTGGGAGAGGCTATCCTGATAGATCTTAGAGGATGAGGTTGTGGTGCCACCGACGAAGCCCCCTATATTTATGAGGCGCGTGCGGGAGATGTCTGAGGATGCCCGGGTGGTTGCGGTGATGGGAGAGACATACTCTCTGTACACCGATATAACTGTGTTGTATGACTATATGGACTTTATCTCGAGTTAGATGATGCCTCCTAGTATATATAATGTGATGCCTCTCCCTAGGGCAGGTTCGAGTCAGTAGGTGGGGTCCTCTCATAGCGCAGGTGGTACAGCCACGTTCGCGGCAGCAGCGACAACGTCAGGGCCTTCTTTTGTGCGGCTGCATTCCCCTAGTTACAACCTTTGGCGAGATGATTGGGGGTCGATGCATTTACAACATCATCCTCATGCGATGGAACCGAGGGGTTGGGCCTGACAGAGGAGGTCCTTCAGCCTGCGGTATGTATTTTTTGATTTCCGTAATTTCTTTCTTTTTCCTTATGCTTGACTGATTTGATCTTTTCCATTATTCCCCGCAGCATATCAGTGTTTCGACCACTTGGCTGAAAGACATCAGGGACTAGATATCTATGGCGACTGCTCATATTCGTGAGGTGGTTCCAGTCCCTTCTTTCTTGGTGTTGTCTGCCTCACCCGAGGAAGGGTTTGGCTCTGGAAGTGAGGGCACGTTGTCTCGCCGTAGGGGGAAAAGGGTGCACCGCAGGGATGGGGGCTCTTAGATAGAGAGAGAGAGAGAGAAAGAGAATTGGGTTCGGGTTGAGTCCCCCCCTTTTTTTCTTCTGTTTTTATTGCTTTTCCTGCAAAATGCCAACGTAACATAGAAAAATATGTGCAAATGAAAAATGAGTTTTATTTAATTTTCTTTGCTTTAGTGATTAATGCACTTGCTCTTTTTACTTTTCCGCTGAGACTGTAACAAGGATTTGAAAATTGACTTTATTAAAAATGAGATGAGTAAAAACATTAGTATAAGTATAAAAGGAATCCGAAATTTCCTTAAGATAAGAAATTATTTTTGTTTTTTTTGACAAAAAAGGAAAAAGGGAATTTCCCCAAAATTGGGAGTTGCCAATCGACATGACCCCTGTCCTGCCTATCGACATATAATTTTAGTCCAATCAACCCAAAGCTTTGATTGCACTTGTTTGGTACTTGGTAGGGCAAGCACCCCTTCGATTTTTACAGGCTTATTTATCTTGGTTTGCTGATTTCTTGGGTATAAATAGGGGTGTAAATGGGGCTTTTCTCCTCACACCTTCCTTTTCTTTCTTCATACATTCTTATTTGCTTGTTATGTCTTAGTCTTGCAAGATGACTCTCCCTGGTAGCATTGAGTTTGCCAACTACCTCGAAGCCTTTGAGGTGATGTGTTCTTACAATGTTGATTATGATGCTTTCCACATGCACCGAGTCTCTTGTGGCATAACCGACCTATAGAATGGAACATGATGATGGCGGAAATAGAGTTCCGGTATCCTAAAGATCATGCCTTTCACTTCAGATTGGATGAGATTTGTCCTACCTACGAGGAATTTTCTTCCATGATGGGGCTAAATCCCAGCGTTGCTGATAAGCACGCAAAAGTGTACATTTTATACCCGAATAGACGTATTTTAGTTGCTAATTCTCGACAATTTGGGTCTTATGCGCTTTATTGTCTATTTTGTAGGTCAAATGCACGTTGCCGTGTCCAAATGGGTATTTAAGGGCAATTGTGCAAATTATGGAGCTAATTACCAATCCCGTAATGCTAGACTACCCTAACCTTGTCTAAACTATGTCCCAATCCATGTGAGTTTGATTTGTTCCCTTTCGTATTTTTTATATTTTTAATTTTCAGTTTGAACCTTTTTTATTTCTTTTTATTTAATGTTGTTTTATTTTTATTTTTAGTTTTTAGTTTTTATTTGATTTTATTATGATTAGTTTTTTTAGGAATTCATTTATTTTTTAGTTTTATTTGGATTTACATTTTTTGTAGGTCTTTAGTTTTTATTTTTAAGTTTTAGGAATTTATTTTTTTACTTTTATTAGTTTATTTTTTTAGAACTTGAGTTTTTATTTTATTTAAGTTTTTATTTTTATTTTTTAGTATTTATTTTTTAGTTTTAGTTTATTTTTTTAGGGGTCATAAGTTAAACACACACACAACCCCTCACACCCAATTACTACACACTCACACACACCTAAACTAACCCTCATCTCACCCAGATCCTAACACCCTACACCTCACACACACACACACTAAACCCCATCTTCAACCTCTCACCCTCTCTCTCCTCTCTCCTCTAAACCCACTAACCTCCATTTCCCACCTTAAACCAATACCCTCTCTCTCTCCTTACTCACTCCCCATGCCAAACCCACCAACTCGAGCCATTCCCGATCGCGACCGCCGGTAATCAGTCCTGTCATACCCTCTAAACCACCTCCGTTAGCCGCTACCTCCAGCCATGAATTCATCCCTTATGAGAGGTAAATTCTAATCCATTCCTTTATGTTGATATTTTGCATTTTTAGCAATTATCTCAATATAAAGTAATGATCTAGAATTTATTTCGTTGGATGAGTTCTACTGTACAATTCTATAATGTTAGGATTTGCATTTTTAGCAAATGTCTTTTATTATTTAATTGTCCATTATGAATTCATCCATTATCTTTTATTTTTATTTTTATTTTGTAGTTTTTATTTTAGATTCAATAAATACATTTATGAGGTATTGTGATTGAGATAATTTTGATGTATAATTTAGATAGTGTTGATGTAATTGAAGAATCCATTCCAATTCTAGGCTTAAATGGGTTTGATCTATTCCTCTCTTATTACTTTTATTTTAATCCTCACATGCTTTCATTTGTTTATCTTATATTTTTGGATGATGATTATTGAGGGCTAATCTCCCATTCATGGGATGTATTTTGAAGCCTTCATGAGTCCAATTTAGTTAGTTTACTTTTTAGCACAATTTGTTTACCTCATTTTTTTATTAGCTTTTACATCTTAGTTAGTACTCTAAAAATTAGTATATAGTTAGTTAATTAATAATCCCTTAAAAAGTCCATAAAAATATAAAAAAGAAAAAAAAGAAAAGAAAAATATAATAAAATGCAAATGAATCTATATATGTCGTCTCCAATTTTGTGTTTCATCCTTAGATATGGATTGATACCTCGCTTACTGCTATATTCTAGTTTTGTTCTACTTTTGTAGGTTTACGAAGATTTTTTTTGGAAAGAGGAATTTCACGACGACAAATACAATAGAGACACAATTTTTTTATTTATCAGTTGCCGCGTCTTTACCTGAATTTTCCCATTTTCCTAGGGAATTGCTGGATGGACTTCTTCATATTTCGCCTTTGGCAGCTAGGCTGTTGGTTACGGGAGGGATGATTTCCCTTCCGAAAATTTTATGATCCGTGCATTCGTAAAATATGGGTGATGCTGGATATGTCGGGGTCGTCATTCTGGGCCCTATTTTAAAATTTCTATTAGTGACTGGGGAGACGCTAGTGGACCCCCAACTGGCGGCTATTATTTCCTGGATGTCTTATCGTCGCAATCTTGCGACGGTGATACTGGCGGAGACCTTAAATGGTCTGGATGCCTGGAGGGAGGGTCGTTCTGAGTTTCTAAGAGGGAGCCCCGTGATGTTGTTTATGTGGTTGTCTGTGAGGTTCCGTATGGTGGTGCCACCTGAGTACCCCTTGCCGTCGGTTCCAAAATTCTTCTTTTGCTATTTCATTAGCACATGCTTGGATATTAAGAGTTGGGGGAACTGGTTTGTAGAGCACAGATATCTAGGCTTGCGCTGGTCTCTGCCATAGTGGGGAGAATTGTTGCCCATTCTGGAGCTCGGAGAGTATCAGTACGTCCGACTGGTTGGCCTCAGACATACCTCTTTCTACTTTCCTTGGAGGCTTCTGTGTCAATATGGTTAGGAGCAAATTGTTCCACTGCGGACACTGGATTTATATTTGGTGGAGGACCTAACGGAGCATATACGCATGTGGCTGGGCTTTTTGTGGGAGAACCGCTACCCGTCGACTCGTCCTTCTCAATCTATTGGGCGAGTTTGGCATATCTCAGGGGACTATATGAAATGGATGTGGACGAGAATGGTCGCCAAGATAATTATTGTGGAGACCGGTGAAAGGTGGCTTTCTTTCTTTGATACTATGGAGGGAGTTATTGTGGTGTCTTCGATGCTAGTCAGGGCTTATCGCTCAATTGAGCGTCAACGGCATTCCCTCCAGTCAGGGGAGGTTTGAGGACCCCAAGATGTGAGAGATGGAGGCAGTTCTTATGGAAGCTATTGGTAGACTTTATGAAGCTTCTGTATGGCGTTTGGTTTTGTTTGTGGCTATTTTGGCTGTTTAGTAGTAGTGGGGGTTTGTTTTTGGGAAAGTAGGTGTAGGATGGCGATGGAAGTCATTTGACTCCTTACGCCGATGTAATTGTACCGAAATTTCAAAGAATGAAATAAATAAGTTTTTGATTATCTAATTGTGACTCTTGATGACTTTTTCATTTTGAACTATCTATACTCATCATTAAGTCATACATAATCCTTTTGTTCACGTATATGTTAAAATGAACTGTCGTGCTCGGGGAGAAGAAAAGGATAGTATTTTGTAAAAAGAAGGGGGTCGCGCTCGTGTGAAGGGATGAGCTGCCTACTTACCTCCGAGGGTCTTGAAAATTTTAAAATTCATTTTTGAAAATGTTTTTAGATTATGAGGCCCACATAGTTTTGGGCAGGGAGAAATGAAGAATTTTTTTTAAGTATAGAAGAGAGATGAGAAGAGTCCTAGCGCACCGAGATTTTAGACTAGGGGTAGAATTTCTTGAGACGATCCAGATTGACTGAACGCACCATTTCTTCTCCATAAAGGTAGGTAACCATAGCGGCGTCGCCTAACAGGACCTTCTTTACTGTGTACGGTCCACTCCAATTGGGCTTAAATTTCCCTCCGGGGTCCCAAATGGGCTCTATTATTTCTTTGAGGGATAAGTCCCCTTCTTGGATACCGCGGTCCTTGACTCTCTTGTTGAATGATTGCGCTATACGATGATGGTACCCTTGTATGTGATATAAAGCTTTTAGTCTCCTTTCATCCAAGAGGAACAACCCGTTAAGATGACTTTGGTGCCAGTCTTCCTCGTTGACTTTGCTTTCAAGCATGATGCGCAGCGAAGGTATTTCTATCTCCACGGGTAGGACTTTTTCCATGCCATAGATTATAGAGTAAGGGGTAGCCCCAGTATAGGTTCGAACTGAAGTACGGTAGCCCCAGAGGGCATAAGGGATCCTTTCAACCCAATCTCGATAACTCTCGATCATCTTGCTAATGATGGCTTTGAGATTCTTATTGGCTGCCTCGACCGCCCCATTGGCTTGAGGTCAGTATAGAGAGGCTTTGTGTCTTTGAATTCTATAGTCGTTGACCACTTTCGTCATTTATGCTTCAAAATGTAAACCCATTGTCTGATACTAGTTCGTGTGAGACCCCATATCGGTAGATGATGTTTTTCTTGATGAATTTGGACACTTTCTTGGCATTCAAAACTGCGTATGACTCAGCTTTGACTCATTTGGTGAAGTAGTCAATAGCGCATAGGATGAACTCATGCCCATTAGATCTTTTCGGTGTAACTTTCCCTATAATGTCGATCACCTATGTGGAAAACGTCCAGGGAGAGGTCATGTTGTACAATTCTCGCGGAGGCAAGTGTTGTAGGTTAGAAAACTGTTGGCATTTGAGACATCTTCGAACGTAGGTTGTGCAGTCCTGAACCATGATAGTCCAGTAGTAATCTTACCGGATGATCTTTTAGGCTAGCATATGGTTGTACATGAGGGGTCCGCATTCCTTGCTGTGGATTTTCTGCATCATTTCTTCAATGTCAGCCCCCATGATGCAGTGTAAATGGGTTCCATCAAAGTTTCTCTTAAATAGTGCTTTATCACAGATAATGTATTGGGCGACCAGTCTCTGGAGAGTTGCTTGGTCTTTCTTGTCAGATCTTTGGGATACCTACTGTGTTTGAGGAGGTGACAAATATTGTAGTACCAACAGTCGGCTATTTTGGGTTCCTCCTCTGTGCTAAGCTTTTGGACAAGGAAAGGGGCCATGGTTATTCCTTCGGGCATGTCAATCATGGAGGCTAAGGTGGAAGGGCATCGGCTAGTTATTTTTTGCTCAGGGCAGGTTGTGGAAGGTGATTTCTTGGAATTGAGAAGATAGTTCTTCAAGGTGGGCATGGAAGGGTAAGAGTTTCTCGTACTTGACTTTCTATTTCCTGAGTACTTGACTAATGATAAGGGTTGAATCCCCATAGACATTGAGGTATTAAATTCTTTTCTTGAGGGAAACTTTAAGGCCTACTGTGCATGCCTCATATTCAGTCATATTTTCAGTGGAGGGGAAATCTAATTTTATGGCAATGGGAGTGTGGGAGTTATCAGGCGAAATTAGAAGGATTCCAATGCCATATCCTTTTTTGTTGGCAGTGCTGTCAAAGAACATTTGCCATCAAAGATCTTCTTGGGAGGCATAAAGGATATTCTCGTTTGGGAATTCAAAAATCCAGACATCGACTTCTTCCATAGGGTAGTCAACAAGGTATTCAGAGATGGCTCTTCCTTTCATGGCTTTTTGTGTGACATATGTGATATCAAACTTAGTTAGAAGCATAAACTAATTGGCCATTTAGCTTGATAGGGAGGATTTCTCGAGTAGGTACTTGATGGGATTCATTCGGGATACGAGTCTAATAGGGAAGGTGAGCATGTAGTTTCGTAACTTTTGGGTAACCCAGACAAAAGTGACACATGCTTTTTTCAAGGTTGTGGAGTTAACTTCGTAAGCAACATATTTTCGACTAGCATAATAAATGGCTTTCTCCTTGTGAGTTTCTTCAAGGTATTAGGCTAACAAATCCCTAGCTACAGTATCGACCACGGTTAGGTATAGGAGTAAGGGAAGACCAGACTGCGGTGGCATGAGCACCAGAGGTCTTGTTAGATATTACTTAATTCGATCGAAGGATTCTTGGTAAGCTTCGTTCCAAACTTTGGTTGAATCCTTTCGGAGGAGTTTGAAGATGGGTTCACAGATGGAAGTCAATTGGCTGATGAATCGATTGATGTACTGTAATTTCCCAAGGAATCCTCGGACTTCTTTCTCCATTCGGAGTGGTGGCATCTCAAGTATGGCTTTCAGCTTAGCAGGATCTCCTTCTATCCTTTTCTCACTGATCATAAATCCGAAGAGTTTTCCTCTGGTAAAGCTGAAGACATATTTTCTGTGGGTTAAGTTGCCTTTGGTACTGTCGCAGTCGTTCAAAGAATTTTTGGAGAACGAGAACATGAACTTACTTAGTCTTGGACTTGATAATCATGTCATCTACATAAAACTCAACTTCCTTATGTATCCGATCATGCAGAATGGTTATGGCAGCATTTTGATAGGTAGCCCTTGCGTTTTTGAGACCAAATGGCATGACAATATAGAAAAAGGTTCCCCAAGGGGTGATGAATGCGGTTTTCTTTTGATGATCAGGGTGCATCTTGATCTGGTTATATCCGGCAAATCCGTCAATGAATGACTTGAGAGTGTGAATGGTTGTATTGTCCACAATCATATCGATATTGGGTAGCGGGTAATCATCCTTCAAAGAGGCCTTGTTAAAGTATTGATAGTCGACGCACATGCGGACGGTATGGGTACGATATTGACTAGCCATGTGGGATATTCAATTACTCGAATGAAGCACACTTTCAATTGCTTGACTACTTCTTCTTTTACTTTGAGTGACCATTCGGTGTAAAGCTTTCACAGCTTCTGTTTGATTGGTTTATATTTTGGGAGAGTTGTAATCTCATGCTATGCTATCTTAGGGTCAATGCCGGGCTTATCATCGTAGGACCATGCTAAGACATCCATGAATTCCTTCAGTAGTTCCTCGAGTTGCGAGTGCTTATGCTCATCAAGGGTATCCCCTATCCTAGTCTCGCACATTTGGCTACTAGAATCGAGGTTAATAACAACAGTTTTATCTTTATTAACTTAAACGCGGTTATGTTATTTGTTATTAACCTTATTTAGATAAGTTAAGAATTGTTCATTTGCAAAGTCATCATCATTATCAAGAGTTTGACTGGAATCAAGGCAATTAATGTAAGGCACAACAAGGTACTTAAATCTTTGTTTATTTCATTGATAGGAAAAACAATATTGAGAACCTCATTATAGGAGGTCTCTATTACCTCAAAGTTAGGTGAAATAACAAAAGGGGAAATGGGATAAACATTGGGGTTAGGTTGAACATTAGCAGGTGGCACATGTGTAGCATGCCAATTGAGAAGAGGTGCATCAGCATCTATGATGAGGTAGGATGGATCTGATGATATAGTCCCTGAGTGGATCATGTAGAGTGCCAACCCCAGTGTCTGCAAGTTGAAATAATCCTCGGAGTCACTAACCTCAGAATCCCTGGTATACACCATGGTCTCTTTAATACGAGTGGTTGTACATAGTGATAGGAATTTTTGGCCCACGAGTAACTGCCTTGAAAAATGATCTTTATTCATGGTTTCATTCTCTTGTCTACATGGTCATACCAAGGTTCAGGGAAGCCGTAGAAGGGGAAATCTTCACCCTCTATGATAAATCTTCCATTTAGATAATCTTTCGAGATAGTTCTGGGGCATTCTAACTTTCTTTTCAGTCGAGGATGATGAATCAATCTGACTTCTTCTTCTGACGGATGATAGCCTAAACCATAGGGATGAAAGGCCTTTTTCAACATAATAGGTTCAGTTATCCCTTGTTGTCTTTGCCTTAGCCCCATTCCGATCATGGAGTGTATATTCTTGAATATTTAGATTATATTGACGTTTCCATGGGGGTCATATTCTGGACGAACACTGTCTTTAAAGTCATCCATTGCTGGGAGTAGGAGTGGTTCGACTTGGAAGCCTGATAGTAGTATATTGTTCACCCCCATGTTATATCTCAAGTATCGGATTACTAGTGCTTGTATTCTCGGTGTTGTCACTATCTCCTAATATGGTGATAACTTGTCCATTGGTAAAAAATTTCAATTTCGATGAAGGGAAGATGACACCCCTTTGATGCTGTGGAGCCATGGTCGTCCAAGTGGTAGATTGAAGCAGGCTGGGCTGTCAATGACTTGGAGTTCCAAAATGGGGTTTACAGGAACAACCCTCATTAAAAGCTTGATATATCCCATTACTTTGTGGTGGGTGTTGTCATAGGCACGTACGACAGCAGGAGTTGGAGCGAGATCGCTTACCTTCAATCCCAAATAGTTTAGAGTTCTTAATGGGCATATATTCAGAGTTGATCCATTATCGATGTGAGAGAGGGGAACGATTTTTCCCATGGCTTCGACAGAGATATTAAGAGCATGATTGTGGTTGGGACCAATCTTGGGGATTTCTTCTTTGGAAAAGGAGTGCATTTGAGTAGAGGACAGGGATCCAACTAGGTTCACTGCTTCTTCTAGTGTGTTTGAGGGAAGAACTGTGGGTCGTATGAGTAGCTTGATTAGCGCATTTTGATGTAGTTGGTAAGACATAAAAAGTCCCCATAGAGTGACTTTAGCTTGAATTTTTTTCAGTTGATCAAAGACCTTACTTTCTTCAAGAGTCATTTCTGACATAGGGAGATTCTCAACACTTTTCCCTTTATCGTTTGCTGATGGTTGTAAGTTTGGGTTCTGGTAATGTCTCCCCGACCTCATCACGTGGTTCACAATAGAGGGAAAAAATATAAACCCTGTTTCTTCATTGATATCGAGTTTCTCAGCTACCTAGTTGATCTCTCATAGAAGCTCCTCGAATGATATCATTCCGCATAGGTTAGCTATCAGACTAGTCTTTCCTGAATCTGGCTCTTCATCTGAATTTTTAGAATCGCCCCGATCCGGTGGCAACGATGTTTTCTTTCCATGCAAAGTCAATACACTTTATAACTTTTATGGCCTCTTCTTATAATTCTTCCCATTCGATAGAGAAATATAGAACTGAAGGGACCAGACGCCCTTGTAATTTCAAAGCATCGAGCAATTCGGATATACTACAAATATCACCAGTTTACTGAAACAAATCTTCCATGATATGGACCATGTCATCTTGACTGACTTTGTAGGCTAGCACTACCCAGCTGTATGACTCTTGAGCCCATTTTTAAGATTCTAAGAATAACCCACTATCTTTGACAGTCGATGGTCATCTGGGAGGGAAATTTTAGCCCAAACTCTTGGAGTTGGTTCAGTACTTCTGATTATTCCATATCTTTACCTATGGACAATGATGCATGCTCTGGTGAGGAGTGATAAGGTTTGATCCGCAAAGCTTCAAGGGTGTAAGAGGAAATATGGGCATGTTTGGAGAGGTTTAGGAGAGTATATGGGTATGACTAGTGATTTACTTGGCATGATTTGGGTGGATGGGTTGAGTTCCGAGTCTTATTCTAGGAAGATAGCATTTGCATGATTTGGGAACGGATTATGGGTAGTGTTTGGTTCAGTATTAGCTCGTGGGGTGATGATACCCCGGTTTATTAGGCTTTAGATTGTGTTTAGAAGATGTAAACATTGGTCGGTGGTATGGCCAATAGTTTGGTGAAAGTCACAATGGGCATCAGGTTTGAAGTTTTTCAAAAGTGGATTTGGTAACGGACGAGGGTCCAAGGGTTTGACCGAGTTTCGATTCAAGAGATCCTGGTAGACTTTAAGAAAGAGGATCATCAAGCTTGGTATATTCCTTCCGGATTGGGTTTGGGCGATTTTTCGATGCCTATAAAGCGACAGGCTGAGAGGTGTTATTGATAGTAGAAAATGTGGTACTAGCAGGCTTTTCAAACTTTCTATGATCAAACTATCCAGAGGTTTTCTTTGGTTAAGTTTTTAACTTGCCAAGACCTTCTTCAATTTCTACTCTTACTTCTTGGAGGGCTCGAAAGTGAGGGTAGTACTGTCCTCCCATTGTTGCTCGGACATGGGGTAGGAAGTCCTTCTTCATAATATTGACTTGTTCTTCTTCGGAAGGGCGATTGGTCATGGTATATGCTTTTTCTCTCCATCTTGCTATGAAGTTTCTGATTGATTCCCCAAGGTTCTCTTTAAGTAGATCTAAGTCACGGCGAGTAACTTCTAGCTCCTCGTTGTACTTATACTGTGACATGAACTCATGGGCAACGTCTTCCCAACTGTGGATTCTGGATTCCTCAAGGGATATGAACCAATGGAGGGTGCTATCTTTTAAAGTTTGCTGGAACATCTGAGCCAATATTTCTTTAAAAGCCCCTAGGAGAGTCATGTCTCGGTGATAGCTACGGAGATGAATGATTAGGGGTCCACTTCCTCCAAACTTCTCAATATTGGGCATCTTGAATTTTTTTGGTAAATTGGCTTTAGGATAGGGAGACATGTGGGTGTAGTCCACCTAGTTACCAGAGATTTTGACCTAGTTAAATTTCTTAGTCAGCTACATGAGGTCTTCCTTGACCTTGTTTAGTTCTTCCTCTTTCGGATCAATAGTTATGGGTAAATTATCCTCGGCCTGAGCAAGATTTAGCATAAGAAACTGGGCTAGTAGCGGCCTATTAGCAGGAGGAGAATGTTGAGCATGCTGGTATTCTTCAGGAACCCAAATAGGCTTGGGTGTAGGCAAACCCATGGTGCGAGGGACAATGACCTCAGGATCTTCGGGGACAGGTACTCGATTGCTTTGCATCTCATGAACCTCGATTTGAAGGTTGTGAATTTCAGTAGTAAGCTGAGATAGAACCGTTAACAAGTCTGGCTGTACATTTGGCACTTGATCCGTGTTCTCCATGGAAGGCGGGTGAGTCTTGGACTCGAAGGAAGTAAGGGGACCGATAGAACTTTGAGGTGGTTTGACTGAAGTCCGAAGGCAATAGGGATCCAGGACAAGGGTATGTGATCGACCTAAGAAGGAGAAAAATTGGAATTTATTTAAGGAAAAGAAAAAGAGAAATTTGTTATTTTTGGAAAAGGAGGAAAATATTTTTGACATTTTTTGGAAAAGTTGAGGATAAAAATGTTTTTTTAGGGAAAAAGAGGAAAAATATTTAGGGCATATACCAAATAGTCCCTTGAACTTCTTTTAATACATGTATAGTCCAAGCCTTTTTATTTTGTACCAAAAAGTTCTTCACCATGACAAAAAGGCTTTACCATGCTACTGGCGCAGACCTTTAAAGATAAGAGAATAAGGGACTTTTTTGGTATAAATTAAAAGGCTTGGACTAAATGTGTATTAAAAAATGTTTAAGGGACTTTTTGGTATTTGATCCAAAATATTTTTGGTATTTTTGATAAAAAGAGAAAGGATATTTTTGGACACTTTTTGGAGAAAGAGAGAGGAAAAGACGAGAGACGGGTCTCAGCATGATTATTATGTTCATTAGGTTCTCACTTATATCATGTTTACCTAAATGCAAAATGAAATGTCGGACGAGACCCTTGCCTGGAAAAAATGGGTTTTCAACATATGTAAAGCCATAGTTGGACTTGTAACCAGGCTCACAGGCATGGTCCCATTTTAAAAATTGCGTAAAAATTTGGGATGCATGCCGACTCATCATTTCGGCATAGTTTCGGGTAGAAATCGACAATCTAATATGTGTGTCCTAGGCTTGACAACTATATGCGGGTATGCATTGGTTGGGTTAATTAGAAGGTGTTCCCCCCTTTGACGAGACTTCCATGATATATGTCTTGCTTTTGAGGGCGATCAGTATGTGTGGACAAGCCATTTGATATACCTGAGTGTGCATGAATTGCCTCATTATATACCTCATGGGGACGGTACGTGAGAGAGCGAATTCGATATACTCGACGTACATGAACGAGTTCCTTGCGATATACCTCCCGTCATGACTTCGATCAAGTGGTACGATGCGGGGGGAACCGTTCGATATACGTCGAAGGTACTTGGCTAATGTAAGGTGAGAATCATATCGCTTAGGCTAACTGCCACCTGCCGGACCAGCTCCCATCACAAAGTGACTCCCCAATTACGAGACAAAATTTTGGTCAATAGCAATGCTTTTTGGTGATGTTATGTGAATCATGCATGATTCTTTTATTAGTATCTTATGGAAAGAGTATCTTTTTTTATTATGCCAAACAGGGAGCAAGGTACAAGTACAAATAGTAAAGTTATCTTAAGCATGGCTAAGTGATGTGTAATTATCTACAAATGAGTGTGTGATAAGTGAGCATGGATATATACAAGTGGATGTGTGTGCTAGTGATACCTAAGCATGGATTTGTAAGTGATGTGTGCAACATGTGGATATACGTGATCCTAGGTGCACGTGGTGTGAAGTGTACATGGAGAGTCTTCTACAAGTGTATGAATAGTAGCATAAATATGAGGTACATATGAATAATAAAGGGGAACATGAAAATATGGGGATATATAAGAAAATAAAACACCCATGTAAACAGAGTCTAGCCCTCTTAAAAAATAGTCCCCAGCAGAGTCGCCACTATGACCATCCCGGGAGCGACATTCGGGGAGTGGGGAGGATCCCTCGAGAAAGAACTATGTCGTTGTCTCACACCCCTCTTGGTAAGGTTCTTCGTCCTTCGTCGGTGTGGGGTGAATGTAAAGAGATGGAGTCGTCAACCCATTTTTCACAAAACAGGCAAGAGAATATGTTTCCACTTTGAGAGAGAGGCATCAAGTACAAACTGATGCATACAAAGCTAATGGATCGGAGGTCCGGGGGCTAAGTTACGGAATGGGAAGGTGTTAGGCACCCATCCCGCCCTTTCGGTCTCTCATGGGCAAATGTTAATATTTTCCTTTATCCTCGTGAAGTGTGTGTTTGTGTTTATATAATGGAGATTGGGATCGTTCGACCCATACCATGAACACGGTAGAGTGAAGTCATCCATAGGAATATTTTCAAAATACTAATATATATAAAAGGCATAATATGAGTGTTCCACACGATATTGATCATTATTGGGAAACAATAATATGTGTTGGATGAAACGCAAATAAGCATGATATATGTATATGTATTATAATTATGAAAATGAGGGATTTTAAGAATTTTGGAAAATAAGAGAAATTAAAAAATTGGAAAATTAGGCTCCAGTCTCGAATTTTAATCCGAGACACCTACGTAGCCTATAAAGGCATCAAAGTCCACATAGTTCGAATGTAGAATAGGGGCGGGATTTATCTCATAGATTCGAACATAATTTTATTATGTGTGTACGTGTAGAGAATGTGTTTTTGGTTTTGAAAAAAGAGTGATGGATAATTCCGTTCGAAATTTACGAGTAAAGCCCTCTTTTATTTTTATGTTTTTATGGAAAATAAAGTATGTGAAATATACTAATAAAAGCGTAGATGTAAATATGTATGAACTAAAGTGAAACTAGATTATGAATCTAATGTAACTTATGCAAAAACAAGAGATTAAAAGAGAGAGGAAGGAATTGGGCCTTCCTTAGATCTTGAGATTTGATCATGGATGAAATCCTTTGAATGTTGATGAATGTTGATGAGAGAGAAGGATATTTGCCAAATTGGGAAAAGGATGGGTATTTAGGCTTGAATGGAACTTCTCATATGGAACTTCGCCGATTTTGAGAGAATGTTACTGAGATCACTGATGCTGATGGATATCTTCTCTGCCTTAGGAGTGAGTTCATGGACTCTATTTATTGGTCAAAGGAGGGTGTCGATTGGACTACCCTAGTGTGTGCCTATTGGTAGGTAACCCTTGATCCTGTGCCGATTGACAGTCTCGTGCAAAGTTTTTGGGAAAAATGATCGTAGCGCACAAACCGTTGATTCGAATCGCGAACATGACATACCATTAGAAAGGTACTTCAGTGACCTTCGAGAGTCCTTTGGACCACTCTCGGGTCCCAGAGTTGACTTTAGGTCAAATGTGTCTCGAAAGAACACACCGATTTTTTGGATGGGAAATTGTCGGATGGAAATAGATCGTTCATCCGTATAGTAAGTCAGAATCGCGCTTGGAACGGACCGTTAGAAAGGTTAGGAGATTTAATTATACATTTGAAAGAGTTTTGATCATTTTGAAAAGTAAACCTTGGTCAACCGGGGCCCAAAAATGCCCGGTGACCTCTCGGAGTAAAACGGATCGTTCATCCATACCTTAGGTCAGAATCGTGCTCGAGGTGGAACGTTAGAAAGGGTAAATAATGACCTTCAGAGATTCATTCAGTCTTGTTCGAGCTAAAGATTTGACTTTTGTCAAATGGAGTTCAGGAGCACCCGATGGCCTCTGAATCAATTTTTGGTAGTGAAATGGTCTGTTGGTCCGAACCGTTATGCCAATTCGCACATGACATGGATTATTTGAAAGAGTATTTGGAGCCCTTCAAAGATTTAAATTGATTTTTCTCTAACTATAGAGTTGATCGGAGTAAAATGGGGCCCGAAGGTGCGCGATGGCCTCTAGATTGGTACTCGGAGTGCGACCTAGGTTTACGGTGGAAATGGGAAGTGCTAGGGGCCTAAGGAGAGACTCACGGGTCCTAGAATGTGGTGTCTATAGGTCGCTCGAAGGGTCGTTTCTTTCGTGCTTCAAACGACCATGGTTTAAAGGTTGTTTCTTAATTATTAATAACGACATCTATTGTCATTCAAATGACATGACAATGTCGTTCGAATGACTTCTAATGACATGCGTCGTCTAAAGATTTTATTGAGCTATAAATACCTAGTTTGGAGATCTTTTCCATTAAGACTTTTGATACACGAAAATTGCAAATTTGCAGACATTGTCTTCCTCTTTTAGGGTTAAAAACCTAATGTTTGATTCAACAAAACATCCTAATTCTTTTGTAAATCATTTGTGGAACTCAAACACTTCTTGGAAGTTTATCTTTGTGGAGTGCCATCTCTATTGTTGTATTGGTAGTTCTTGCGAGAGCTGCTTACTGATGACTGTGGTCATAGAGATTCTTGAGTGGATTTTTTCTTGTAACTAGGCTACGATCTATGTGAGTTTTATGCGGAAAATTCATTGCAAATTTTGCTATGTAATTGTAAGTTGCGATTTTCATTATATAGTGAAATAAAGGTTTTACCCGAAAGATTTTTTTCCTCGATTTGTGATTGTTTGACTTTCATATTTGATTTATATCACATAGGTGCATGATTAGGGTTTAATTAAATTGGATCACAGATTGACTCTAATTAAATTAGTTTAAAATTGGAAATTTTTGAATTAAATAAATAATCAATATCACGCATCTACATATATCCTAAGAGAGCGTCCTAACAACTCTTCAATCATCATAAAGCATTCACACCAGCCCTTTACAATTTAATATAGGGTATACATATTGTCCTTCAATTCTGAACATCCCATTAGCACCTGCTCATGTAATCTACATAATATAAGAGAATACTTTCCCTAATTACCCAATCTATAAAGCTACCCAATGACCATACTATAAGTATTTGTTACTTTATATAATCTCATAAACTAAGATAATTTGTAAAACTAGCTATTTAAAGCACTTAACTGCACAATTTATCTTCTAAAAATACTCCCTACTACACATAGTCCTATACTTTAAGGGAGGCGACCACTAACTATCCACATTATGCTATAAAATAGTTGATTATACTATAAATTTGAAACTACCAGCATATTAACACCATGAGTACACCCAACCTATGGCCAAAATTGATTGGCACCCACACTACCCACAAGTAAATATAGACTACTATCATAACAATGACAAGATTCCACTCAACCCATGGCCACAAAACATAGAGCATATACACAGGCCAACAATTGGCACCGCACCCACAAGGCCTATAAATAACTATCAACTACCATCATAACCACAACATGAGTCCACTCATCCCATGTCCAAAGAAGATAGAGAACACATAAACCAACAACAAACTAGTAGCATGAGTCCACTTAAACCATGGCCGCAAAGGGACACAAGGATGTCACAACATTTAAAGTCATAAAATAAAGGATGTCACAACATTTAAAGTCATAAAATACAAATAAATAGGAAATTACTATACCATCACACCAACTGCATAACCACATACCAATGTTTATATGAAAGAATCAACCCCGTATTGTCCCTTATAAGTAATGACATAAGATTGGGATAATAATATGGACCTAGGCATAACATGCATCATAAACCAAGTGCCATCCTCACCCACTCTACTCGTTCCTAACACACACCCATGATATGTTCATCCCAAAAAATAATATAATATGATACACAACCTAAAGGTGTCCATCACCTAACTTATTATTATATAGGCCCACCATTACACTCTCATTCCCCACCAATACTTTAACTTCCAAAGATATCCCCCTAGCCTAGCATGGAATGGTCCTCACTAACTTTATTAAAACATCCCTACACCAATAATTCACTATGTCCCCAAATGTAACACCCCTATTTTCCAACGTATAAGGTGGCCAACCTTATATGCCGAAGACAGGGAATGTAAAAAAATTCGTATCATTATATACATCAAAGATAATAATAAAACTAAATTTATCCATTATATTAAATAAAATGCTACTAATAAATGAGATAATATATATAAGTCTAAGATAACTGAATCAATTAACTGGACAATCTCCATGGGATAAAAAAATCAATCGATCCAAAACGAAAACGAAAAATATAAACAATTTATAACCCCCTAAGGGCCCATAATAAAGAATCTCTAAATCACTACATGGAAAAAAATGTTGAAATAGATTAATTCCTAAATCTAATTGATAAGTGGAAGGATCCAAATATTACAAGTGTGATTTCTTAAACCATTCGCTCCAGTTTTAAAAACTAGAAAATATTTTTAAGAAAACCACTTGGGATCCCCCACATTTGCCATAAATGATTAACTTTACTTGGACAATATGAAATGATACTCCTTTACATCCCATTCCGTACTCGCAGACACTCACTACCCAAATACCTCACCTCACCTCTAATTAAGGTATATCCTATATATATGTATAAAAATTACACCAAGCAATGTAAGTACTCAAGTCACAAGACTAATCGACTACGCTATGTAAATCCAACCTCGAACTACAAGTAATATCACCATCGATAAACATATGAAAAATCCAATAAATTTTTTGTAATATTCCTATACTACACATTATCCATCTAGGTTAAGTAACTCTATAAAGTCTAAGTACCACCCTACATGTTACAAAACATAAGCTTTACTCACTGGTAGTTACCAATAGTCCTACCTAATACCTTGGTTAATCATACCCATATATATTTTAGCTGCTATAATATACAATACTCATACATACTAAAACCCTATTGGTCTAATTATAATACTCATAAATCCCTAGTAGGCTATGCCCCATCATTGGTTGGTTACTATACCCATCATCCTCAAAGTAGTTTATGCCCTCACTAGCTAGCTATCCTACTATACACTACACAAATATACATTAAGTTTCACTGAAGTAGCTACATTACACCAAAAATCAATAATATCACGAATTTTGGTCATTACTATGACTTCGGGTAGACTTCGGGTCATGGCCGAGGTTCATGACCATTTTAGGCATGAGCAAAATTAGTAGTCACGGGCTTTATTCGTGACCCAAAATGAGGGTCACGTCCTGGAGTGTTGGGAAGTATATGGCTCCATGATCATGGGCTTGGGCTGTGACCATGGGATCACTAACTTGAGCCTTGATCCGTGGTGGATGTCCGTGACCAGATGGGGGCACTATTGAAAAATGGTCACGACTTTGGTCCATGACCATATCCATTTAATAAAAATAAATGAAAATTATTTTTGGGCAGCCCCAAAGAAAAAACTTGTATTCAGCAACCAAATCATACAAAATATTTTCAAATGCTAGTCCTATTCTCAAACTGAGTATCCAGTGACTACGCACTTAGTTCCTATGAGTTACACCATTCCCGTGCAAGGTGTTCATGCCCCTTAAAGGGCCGTTTGGGGTTTTCCCCTGTAGAGACATGTTTTCAAGTCTAAGTGCGGTTATTTACAAATTTAAGTCCTATTCTCAAACCGAGCATCCCATTACTATGTGGTCAGTTCCTACGAGTTATATTGGTCCCGTGCGAGGTGTTCGTGTCCCTTAGGGGGTCGTTTCGGGGCTATTTTAGGTTTTCCCCTCTAGCGGCAACCATAGGTTGGTGGTTTTGATGGTAATTCAACATCAACTTGTTCATTGATTTGGTCATAATGCGCATTATTTGTATACACTACGTGTAAACCCGTGCTATGAGCAGGTTAGACATTTTGCACGTTGACCAATAAATATAAGAAAAAATTTAAGAACGGGTTTGGCTATTCCTGATAGAATACACATCCACCCAACATTCTTATTTCAATAACAAACCTTGTACCCCTTTTGTGACTTATCCAACAAAAATGGTGGAACAAATACTACATTTATACTCTTTAGCAAAAATGAATATAACATTGTCAAACAAAAACAAGAATAATGTGTATTAATGACACAAAATTTTCACCTGAAAATAATAATACTTGGCCTCATATTATCAATTCATGACTTTAGTTAACAGTCCAAACAAATAAGAAGAATCAATATTATCACTTATAAAATGAAATTTCAAACCTTCTTGCATGCAGTACAAAATATAAATATTGAAAAAATTGTAATCAACATTGTGAAGAATTGTGTAAAAAATTGGCATAAAAAGACTTACTGAAAGTATGATTTTGTAAAACAAATGTGTTGTAAAACAAATGAGTGCAAGGTAGGGAGTGATTACTCACTTACTATGTAATAGTTTTATCTTCATATCTACATTTGACTGAATGGGTAGTGGGCACCATACACACATTATCTATCAGCTCAAGATTGGTAGGTGGAGTCACATCTAAAAATATATAAGCACTCAAGAGTAAAATACACAACTACATGCAAATATTTACGTGAAATTAAACCTTTTGTTTAGTAACTGAAAGAGAAAAATCTGGACTTTTAAGCATGAAAACTATAACACAAAATCATAGAAATTTACAGGTAGGGTGTCTACTTCATTTAGTCACAAAACCAACATAAATTCAATGCTTGCAAGATATTGTCTCAAGTATAAAGCAGTGGTACAGTAGTTAGATGCCTCAAATTATTGAACATGTGTTGATCTTCAATGGTAATTTTATGTGTGGAATTAACTTCCTGTCAACTCAAATGAGGCTTTGACTCCTCTTTGTAGTTCCATTCATCTAAATCTTCCTTCTTAGGAACCATATTTTCTTTCAAACTTGTTTGAGTATTAAATTTTTTATCCTTATGTCGATCATTAAGACTATCCTGAGAGATTAGTCTCCAATTTCTCGCTGGACACTAAATTGGTATTCTCATTTTAAAAAGTTACCCTTGTTTTATCTAATAGTTCAACATTGGATGGTAAAAAATGATTCTCCTGATCTACATGGTCGTTTAATTGAGAATTGGACCATTCCGTGACTTGGCAAAGATGATTCCTGGAGAATACCTTGTACTGATGAAGTCTTATTGCAGAAGCTGCCGAACCCCTGAATACCTCTACTTAGCTTTCGATCTTGATCTCTATCTTCTTTCAGAATGGGTCCTTCATCGAGTAGTTTGAGTATTTTCTCAGACTTCATTCCAACCTGAAGGCCCCGGTTGAATCCTTTTTCATCAATATATTGAAAACTTCCTATCTCCTTGAGAACATCCTTGTCTGTTTGAAATTCCTCGATAACACTCTCAAGTGTGTGGGCCAATAAGTGTTTTAGTACAATCACAGACTTGTATGCACCCTCCAATTTTTTATGTCAAAACTCACCAATCTATTGTGCAGAATCTCCACGATTCTATTGTAATCATCAACTTCAAAAGCAGCTTGTGATATCATCTTCATGGCACGTGCATCTGGTGCCCATGGATTTCCATTTGTGGCCTCTTATATCAATAATTTAGCTGGTGTGACATCTTTACAAGCTAATCGGGTAGTCTTGATCTTCTCCTTAAAAAAGAAGGAAGCTTATTTTTTGAATTTATGGAAAGACGGAGAACCCATTTTGTGAGTGTTGACGTTGCTGCCTAAGATTGACATGTGTGGTTTGGAAGAAAAAAATGAGATCCGAAAGAAAGAAAACAAAATACATGTCAACTACTCCATTGAAATTAAACCTTAAGAAACTTATTAATCACTAAATATGCTAGAGTAAAAATCCTTGATAGGCTTAAAACATGTAGATTTATAGATTAAAAATATAATTAATCCCTAAATATAAAAAAATAATCCCCAATTCAGTATTCCAACAAATACTACCAAACTATTTATTTACCATAATACAATAGCCAAAGAATATATTTATTAGTGTGGAATGAAATAAGATGAGTATTATGTTTGAACTCATCAAATGAGTCTCCATCTTAACTATACTGTGCATTAAGCTCAAATGGAAAGAACATACAAAACTATTGACAAATAATCAAATCAACTTATAAAATTTAGTATTTGTAAGACATATTAAAAAAATAATGGACAAAATAAAAACATTCGAACCTCAATATAATGTTATTGCTACTGAATGGAACCAAATCTTAGTAATTTGTTTCGTTAAATTACAAAGAAACTACCTAGTTTTACCAACATCAAACAAAATGTTCTTATTTTCAACTTCGTAGGTTTAACATAATTAAAGGGGAACTTGAGATGCACCCTCGGTTGGTAGCACATGTTATGAGAACAACTTTGATGTACACATTACATCAAACATAGGGTAGGCAGAATATTGTAGAAAGATATAAATATTTTTATATATGTGTATCACTTACCTTCATCAATTAACAAACCCAAACTTTTGAATTTTCACATTTTTCAGCAAAGAATTTGCAGAGAAAAACTGGAGCAAAAATCATGAACTTCAAATAAAACTTACAATTCTTGAATAACAATATTCAATCAAACTACAAATACAATGAAATTTAGTCACTTATTTTCATCGAGGTCATATCAAATTATCAATTTGAAACTTTCTTTTCTCGTACTTGAACTTACCTCTTGCCATATTCGGTTTCCAACATTGACTCCTCCAAAATCATATATGGTGTTATCAGTGAGTCAAAACGATCGAGGCATACTGCTGTTAGAGAGAGAGTCATGATTGTGTGTGTGTGTGTGATGGAGGGATGGGGAGAGATATGAGAGGGGATAGAACATTCTGCCTGTTAGTTTTCTGCATTTGTGTCTCTTAGTTTCCAATTAGAATGGTGTATCTTAGTTTCCAGTTAAAATTCTTCTAACTAAGTGTCATTAAACTGGAAACAACTTATAAGAGAGAGAAAGGAGATGCCATGTGGACAACCCAATTGAAGAGAAAATAAAACTCTCTTGTATAGCCTTCTAGAGTATATATAGATTTGAGATTCGCACAGATCAGATAAATGAAATGTAAACTCATATGCATGTGTATCAGATTGTAGCGGCCATTAATAGTACTCGTGCATTTATTGACATAAATGTAAAGTTTAGATGTAAATAAGTGCAAATTACTCGATTTTGGTTGGAAATAAGATGTAATAGGAATACCCATTAGTCGTTATATTTGGGAAGATATTCATTTTATGCAATGTCCTCATCCTTTTCTTTGTATTGGAAGGAGTTTATGAGTATAGAAGAATGGATATTCGTAATCACATTTCTTGTTAAGAATTTAATAGCTTCATTGAGGGTATTTTTTTTTGTAAAATTGGCATCTATTAGAATATTCTTTACTTAGTCTATGGGAAAAATATGTCCAATATTGTCCAATTTTCTCTTTGCTCATATTGTTGGATGGATTACTAGGATAGTGTGTTACTTTCAACTCTTCATAGAACTGGTTCAGATCATGATCCTCTATTATTAAATGATACTTCCACTGTTAATAGAGGCCCAAAGCCGTTAGAATTCCTATTATCATGGATTGATCATCCATTGTTTATGGAGGTAGTTAAAGACACTTTGAAAGATAATGAAGAGAAATGTGTTGCTGTGTTCACTTTCAAAGGTGAACTTAAGAGGGTGAAATCGGTTTTGAAGAAGTGTAATATTAACATATTTGGAAATATCCCTCTAAGAGGAGTAAATGAAAATGAGAAACTTTCTAACATTCAACAAAGCAGTGATTCAAATATTTTTGATGTGCAGCTGGAAGATTTAGAGGTCTAATCACAAGATGAAATGTTAAAATCTCTTAACACTGAAGAAGAATTTTGGAGAGATAAACGAAGAATTAAAAGATAATTATCGTAGATAGAATCACCATTGAAGCATTCCAAATACAAAGGAAGGAAAATGCTCTCAAATCTTAGAATTAACCACCATTTATAAGAGGATCCAATCATTATAACTAAATACCAAGGTTCTAAAAAATGCGGGGCGTGATTGAGGCGCGGATGCCAAGCCTTAAGCCTTAGAAGCTTAGGCGGGCCTACGCGTAAAAAGGTGTGAAAAGGCGTTTAGACCTTCTTAATATATTTTAATATTTTTTTAACCATAACAAGGTTATTAAAATACAAAAATTGCACATATCATAAAAATATGTCTGAATATATGCAAATTAAAATACTATTTGATTATTTTGGATGAGATAATGGTCCGGTTTGTAAACAAATTCCTTAAAAGGCAACATCGTTTCACTAAAGCATTGTTGTTTTTAGAAAAAAGTACGCCTTAAGGGTTTTACCAAGAATAAGGCGTGAAAAGAGTAAGGCGAGGCGTTTCTCCCAAGCCTTAAGATTACGCCTAGGCGGGTTTTTTAGAACAGGGCTAAATACATACCTAAACAAGTGATTCAGGCAGATAATGGCTTATTTACAGCCATGCCTACTTAGTAAAAAATAAGGACTGTTATGTTTAAAGTTAGAATCATGTTATAAGTACATACTTACCTAGACATGTGACTGAAGAAGATAGTGCCTTATATACAACCATGCCTATTCATTAAGAAATCAAGACTACTTTGTTTAATATGAATCACCAATATACTCTTTGATTGGTTGGTTTTATTGGATCATTCTATAAATCATGCAGTGATATTGTAGATGTTGATGCATGCAATGCAATCAGATATTTGGTAACAATAAAAGGATTCTTTCAGGATTTAATGTTACATTTATTGTCCTCATCCCCAAAAAAGAGAACTTCGCATCCATAACCGACTTCAGACCTATTGTGATGGATAATTTTTTTTTAAATTAATTCCAAAGATTATAGCTAACAACATGTCTTTGCTTATTAGAAATATTGTTTACCCTAGTAAAAAAACTTTCATCATAGGTAGAAGAATAGGATCCTATATCTCTCTGCTTAATTTGTTTAGTATGATCTAGATATCATGACTTAATAGAATCTTTCTTCACCAAGATATTCATTGATAAACATTATGGCTCTTACATAGACTTCAATATCTAGTTAATATCTTCTTAGACTAAAATTAATATTAGATTAATAAATTTATATAAATCATAAAACCTTCTTCATACAACAGTATACTTAATTGCTCGAATTTCTGCAACAGATAGTGATATTTCAAGAAGCATTTCATTATCAAAATTTTGATAATCCAAATAAATGAAAACCTTTATCCATTATATGAATGTTAAACATCACATAAATGGTAAAAAAAATAAGAAATAAATTAAGAAATCATATACTTACTTGCTTAAATTCTCCAATAGATGTTTCTGCAACGGATTGAGATAATACAAGCAAAATTTCGTTCACAAAATTGTTAGAATACAAATTATTTCAACAAATATATATATATATATATATACCTTAGCCTTACATATTCACTTACCACATACATGCCTGGAAACTCATTATTGCATCACATTGGCGCGATAGGTAAGGGAAGAGTCTGGGGTAACTGAAGTGTCTCCACAATTTGCTCAAACAACTCATGTGCACATTAGTATTCACTGCTAGAGATTAAACATCACTTGGATACTAAATACTCGTAACACAAAATTTCAAGAGCAGATGAATGGCTTCGTTTTTACACACTGAATGAATGGCCACATCAATGACACGTTATGTGGAGGCTTCAATGACGTGGATTTTGCTAAGTTTTCAGAAGAAAAAATTAGTTGAGTTCATTGGATATTAATATAAAAATAAATAAGGAAAAAAATGAGAGAAGTGAACCTTGATTTTTACACTATATTCACCATCAGTACCAAACCAACACATACTTTGGGAATCGGGTTCTAGTCTCAGCAACCAATATGTGCTTAGTGGAACAATTTTACTGTCTACTTTGTTTTTTAAAAGAAAAAACAAAGTAATTAATTTTAAAAAAATTACTGCCCATTTCTTGAACATTGGTCAAGAATCCTAGATGCAAACAATTAGATGAGAAACATCACAAGAGCTTCAAAGGTCCGAATTAAGAAATATGGTTCCCTAGATAAAGGATGTTTTAATATCTTCCCATAATTGCAACTCAACTACAAGGTTGTGCCTCTACTTTGGACTTGACAGATGCGGCAACGCTAGGAGAAACACCTTTTCAGATGCTAGGTTTTGACAAATGGAGAAGCAGAGCAAGATATTCCCAACTGCCTGAAAATATCAACTTAGTTTAACATTATTATTGACTCCATAGTCTCTAGTTATATAAGAACCTAAAACTGATAGGGGAGGTAATCTAGTATCATCACATAGAGCTATTAAATTGAGCCATTTACATTACCTTCAATTTATGAGCAACACCTAAATTACTAACCTAGTTTCAATTTGATCCTTAAAATAAGAATTGTACCTATTAAACTTGATAACGAGACTTTTGGGTGTATTGTCGTTGTTGTTGAAAGCCAAGTTAGTCAAAACCTCACATACCTACAAATATAATAAACTCAAGTGTAGTGGTAAGTAAGGGTATCAATCCACTTTCTAAGGAGTAAAGCACATGGAACAAATTCAATTGTAATTCACCTTTTATTTTCTTTTTGTGCTTTTTCACTTTTCTATTTTTTTTTTAGCTTTTTCAATATTAAAACAAAAGGGTGAGGTGAGATCTAAACTAAACTAAACTAGATGAAAATAACTAACTAAAAATTTACTAAAATGAAAAATTAAGTCTAACACTAAAAATAAGAGATAAAGTGAGGAAAATAATTGTGAGAACAATCAAGGAGTGAGATTACACCACAAATTTTAGTTATTCTAATTAATTAATTTAATTATTTGAATTCTCCCAAATTAATATCAAAATTACAAATCAACTCTCGTTGCAAGTGTAATTAGAATAGTAATCTTTTAGAAAATTAAAATTAACACCTCACAACTCTAGAAAATTAGATCAACACTCCTTTTAATTAATCACCCGCTAGGATCGATCAATTAGAATTTATGTCAATCTTAGAAATTAAATTTAGAGTTGAAATTCAAATGATAATACCCCACTTAAGAAACCCCTATCTCTAGTTCGAATCTAAAATGGGTATTATCACTAGAATTTCGATTTTCTCTCAAAAATCATTTACCCTCTCTCGAGGCGTAAATCTAAGGGTGGGGGATCAAAATTAACATTCAAAGGGATATTTCAAGTAAGCAAACTAATTAAACTAAAATAATATCAAATAAGGGTTTCACCCCACCCCTTGAAAGGGGTTTTAGCCTAACATGGTATAAAATATGACAAATTAATATTCAAAGGCATAAAATAATAAAAGAAAGGAAGAGAACAAGCAAACCAAATCTCTTTGAGAAAGTTGAACTCTAGTCTTCCAATTTGAAGCATACACCTCTCAATTTGAATGATCAACAAATACGCATGAAGCACTAACACACAAATTGATTCTCACTAGAATTACTTTCACTCAATTTAAATTGAAAATAAGAAAATAAAAAAAACTAATTCTAATCTACTATTTATTTCTAACCCTAAAATTTCTCTCTACAATTTCCTCTCTCTAATCTAGAATTCTCCTCTTTACAAATGAGGTCTTCATCTTCTTTTTATATGCAATGGAGCAAAGGGGTATAATGGTAAAAAGGTAGGGAGAGCATGTGTTTTGGGTGAGGTCACATGTGCATGGGGGTGTGAGGATATTTGGAAAAAATCTGTTTTGGGTTGAGGGGTAATTTGGGGAAATGGGTGTGAAAGAGTTAGTTAGGGATTTTTAAGGGTATATTGGGGAAAAGGTGTAAAAGGAATAAATTGGTTTTATGGCATGTGGGTATTAGTTTGGCTTTTGGTTATTAGAAGCAGGTCACGAAAATGTGAGATGGGAATTGGGTAATGGGTTTTGAAAATGGGTAAGGATTAAAGGGGTTGCACCGGAGCAGGAGGTCGCGATCGCGATCGCCGGAGTCTGCGTCGCCGCTGGGAAGGGGCTGCCGCCGGTCGGTGGCAAGGAGGGGCAGCGCCGGAGTTGGAGGTCGTGGGTAGGTACCGGAGGTGTCTAGCTGCCCGGAGTCGCAGTCGCGAACAGGGAGAGAGAGGGGTCTAGCAGCCGGCGGCGCTGGGACGAGAGAGAGAGAGAGAGAGAGGGAGAGTGGTCGCCGGGGTGTTGCTGCCGGACGGGGGAGTAGGTGGCGGTGCAGGGTCGGATTAGATTCCGGCGGGGTGGCTCGGCTAGGGGAGCGTCGCCGGCAGGGCAGAGGAGCGTCGCCGGCAGTAGGTTGGGCGGAGGGGGACGCTCCGGTGAGCTCGCGGCTGGGCGACGGTAGGGGTTGGTTGTAGGAAGGTTGATTTTGGGTTTAGTGGAGGTAGAGAGATGGGTTTCGCCGGAGGTGGTGGAGTGTTGGGTTTTGGAGTTGGCGCCGGAGTAGGCTAAGAGAGAGAGAGGGTCTTGTTTGGTGTAGTGGAGATTTTGGTTATGGAGTTTTTATTTTGGTAATGGTGGATGTGGGTTTTGATGATGGGTGAGAGAGAAGGTTTGAGGTTGAAGATGAAGTGGAGGGAATTTGGTGTGGTGAGGGTGTAGGGAATATGGGTGAGGATGAGGGTGTGTAGGATAGTGTGTAGGTGGGGTTATGTGTGTGTGTGTCATTTGGACCCTTAATAAAAACTAAGACCTAAAATAAAATTAAAACTAAAAAAATCAAATCTAACTAAAAATAAAATAAACTAAAAACAATAAAAATAAAAATAATAAAACTAAAAAAAATAAAATCCTAAGCTATATAAAAAAAAGAAACTAAAATAAAATAAAATAAAAGAAATAAAAATATAAAATGAAATGAAAACTAAAGTCCTAAAATATAAAATGTAATAAAATGAACTCCTAAAACTAATCCTAAAAAAAATAAAATAAGATAAAAACTAAAACTAAAAACTTAATAAAATAAAATTATATTAATAAAAATAGAAATAAAATATAAAAATAGAAAATAAAACCTAAAAATTCTAAAATAATCCTAAAATTAAAAAAGACTCAAACTAAAAATCTAAAAAAAATAATAAAATAAAAAGGGAACAAACCAACACACACGGGTCTTGGGTGACGGTTTAGGGATAAGTTTAGGTTAGGATGGGTTAGGTTAAGGTAAGGGAATTTGGTATTTAGCTCCGTAAAATGCACAATTGCCTTTAAATACGCGTTTGAACACCGCAACGTACATTAAACCTGCATATTAAACATTTAAGCGCATAAGACCCATATTGTCGAGAAATAGCAACTAAAATACAACTATTCGGGGGTATAAATTGTACAGTTTTGGGTGCTTATCACACCACCCCCAAACAGAGCATTGCTAGTCCTCGAGGAATAAGATAGAGAGAAAGAGAAAGATAAGTAACCAAAAGTGTACCACTTTCGCGGGCACTTGCGATTGCACTTAGCATGTGCAACAAGCCTTTAAACCTATAGGTTGCCCTACAGGACGAGTTGTGTCTCGTGAGGGTTTGCAGGGAATATACCCACAAAATTCTTATTTTGCAAAATTTTATTGAAGGGCAGTCAATCTCTTATTAGACATAGAATAATCGCACAATCCATCACAAGAAATATTTTCAGAAATACAACCTAGAATTTGTAAAAAATTTAAGCTAAGTAAATACTCAAGGCACATCCTTCCTAGAACTCAACGTGTGTAGTGTGAATCAGTCAAAACGGGTCGAGTATCATCAAAGTAATTCCTAGATTGCCTTGTCGGAATCAACGCTTCAACTTCAAATCTCACGGATATATCTCTCTCAAACGAATTCTCGAGATATGGGTCAGTGTATCGCTCTTGTGTGTGAGGAAGTGAGTAAATGTAAGCAAGTTCAAACGTCTCACACACGTATAAGAAAGAACGAACAATAAGAAAGAAAATTGATCTCATGAAAGAATGTTAATCACTATAGTGAGAACGTCGAGTTATTCACCACGTTGACTATCATTTGCCCGAACACCTTGGGGAACATGGATGTATATGAGTGAGGGTAAATGAAAGTGGGATGGATGGTATGAGGTGTGATGTTTGGATTTGGTATGTAGGTAGGATGGTGATGTATGGATGAATATGGATGGATAATGGATGAAAGATGGATAAGATATGCGATAGAAGAGTGTATACACTTTAGGCACAAATGTATTTATTTCAACAAAAAATTACTACAACTCTCTTTCTTTTCTTTTCTCTCTTTTTTCGATTTTTCTTTTCTTTTTCTTTTTCTTTTTTTTTTTCACTTTTCAAACTAACACTTAAGACATTTACATTTTGAAATCACACTCTTTTATTTTGAAAATGATGATGGATGATATAAATGGAATGATAAATGGATGGTGTGGGGAATGTATGGGTAGTGAGGGGAATATATATGGATGGGGAAATATAATGGGTGAAGTGAATGGAAATGTGATATGGGGGAAAGTGGTAGGTGTATGGATGGATACCTAGTGATCGGGACAAATTTCAAGACACGCGTTTCTTACAACTCGAAAGTGATGTCGTTCTCAGTGATCAACCAAAGTTTTATGAAAGATAGTGAGATCATACAACAATTTAAAGTGCGGACCCAAACGAAGTTGAATCAACTTGTGACTCGGAGATTGCGTAAGACACTCAAAAAGGGTGAAAGGCACAAATCTCACAAGCTAAAGTCTTTACTAGTGATCCTTAAGGTTCTCTTTAGAATTGTAGTACTCCTCAACTCTAACCATAGTGACGTGATACGTGCGCAAATTTTATTGAGTCTAGAAATTCATGGTGCAAAATGCCTTGTTATGTATTACATAAGCTATTAGAAAAAATATTCTCTAGCTTGATTCCTAGACTTTTGAAAGATGGATGATTGAAAATTCACATCAATGAGTGAGATGAAAGAAACTGCACGAAATTTTAAAAATCAGGTTCAAAAATCAAAATTTTTCAAAACAGGTACGATTTTGATAAAATTCCCCACCCCAAACAAAAAGGAACATCGTCCTCGATGTTAAGTAAAATGATTTTTAAAATTGAGAGCATAAGGTAGGAAAGAGATTACCAGAATGAACCGCTAATGAAGTGGACAGATGTAGCCAAGAATAAACCTGAGTAAAAGATGTACAAGTCTATAAGCATGGGAAAGCATAGGGTGATGTGAAACACCACCCCCAAACAGGATGAGACTAGTACAAGAAACGCGGGCTGCCTCCCGGTAGCGCTAAGTTTAACGTCTTCAGCCAGACCGATGAAATCTCACCCTAAGGATAGGATCTATGATAGTGCGGGGTGGCAGAAAAATTGGGTGATGAGAATCACCCCCAAACAAGACTGAAGCGTCAGTCTTGCTGGATAGAGGCTAAAATGGTCAATGCACCTGTATGGCAAAGTGCATCACACGATGCAAAGCATCGGTGGACCAAGGGCGGGTGGGTATTAGGGTAAGGGTGAGGGTGAATAGGTATCGGTCTCGGGCCTTGTTGAGCCTAAAGGTGAGGGCGACTAGGGCCTTATAAGCATAGTGCTCCAATTGGTGAGGGAGGCAAAATGGTTTGGCAATAGTGATGGGGTGGGCCTCATAAAAATCACACGACCATTCTATGAATGGACGATGATAATGGTCGCGCCGTGACACGCCAGGGAGTTGTTGAGAAAAATCAACACCACAAGGAAGTTGTGTGCATGGAGGAACAAACTCGGTGTCACGGAAGTGGAGAGTATCACCATAACTCTCGTGGAAGGTGGATGGTTTTAGGGTAGGATCTAAAAATGTAGATGGAAATATGAAATGTGCAAAATCATGATCCAAACCAGGTGGTGGGGTGGAAGGTACAATGGGTGGGTCGGGTGGGATAAACGGTGGAGGAAGATGATCCAACTCAAGCGTGGGAGACACACACTCATTGGGAGGAGTAAAGGAATACTCACAAGGGAGTGTGGTTTCTAAAGATGGAGTGATCAACTTCTCCACAAGAGTAGCATCGGTAAATGGGATGGGTGGGTAAAACGAGGCACCAAGATCGAAGATAGAGGAATCACTAAAAATATCGGGCTCAACGGGAGCCATGCATGGTGGGACATCATCTATATCCGGATAGTTAGGAACTATCAAGGATTCTATCTCGGGAAAATGGTGAGAACTCGTAGCCGGAGCTAACGTAGGATGAAGTGGTTCCTCGGGAACACAAGGGTGAAGCTCAATAGGTATAGACTCGGGCATTGTTTTGGATATGACGGGAGTGGGAAGGTGAATGGGAACCGCAAGGTGGGGTTCATAAGGACAGGGTGGGGTTTGATCAGGCTCACTATCGAAAGGTAAGTCAACACAATTGTCGACTTGGGGCCCGGACCATGGGATGGTCTCAACTTCAAGATTCTCGGGGTGGTAGGGTTGGTCACACTCAAATTCTGTGTCACAAGGGGACACAGCATCGTCACACTCTATGGCAACGATGGGTGGTGGCATGGGAATATCCGACTCTTGCGCACACACCAATTCATTTAACCTTTGTTCAAGCCTTTGGAGAGCTTGAGTTTGAATTGCTTGCTCTTGCTCAAGTATGAACTTTTGCAAGAGGGTTTCGAGAGTGGAGGTGGATGAAGGTGGCGGTGGAATGATGGGTGGTGGCGGTGGGTGAGGTGGACACAACTCGCTATAATCGTGAGTGTATGGAGAATAATCATATGAAGTGTGTGGGGTGGGGTCAAGTACATCATACACGAAAGGACCGCTTTCGTGATGGACAAATGGTTGATGCGCATGGGGTGCGTAGTGAGGAAACTGATCGTGACTAGGTGCACAAGGTTGGCATGACGATTGTTGGAAAGTGTGAGGATCCACAACATCGGGTTGGGATACGTATTGCATGGAAGGGTGATCAGGCCTCCACGAATAACTGGGGTACTCACACAACTCGGGATTAGGTATAGCAGGGTAGTAGGCCGAGGTGGGTTCCGAAACAGTGTCATATGGATACATATGTTCCATGGTGGGTGCGTAGGGATATGAAGAGTATGGGCACTCATGGGACATGTGATCGGCATAAGAACAGTGGGTGCACAACAAGGGAGGAGGCACAGTGACACTTGACACCAAGGGTGATGGAATAGGAGGTGAGTGCATAGATGGGTCAAGAGTACCAACGGTACTCGTGAGAGAGGTGAAATCATGAAGAATATCATAAAGAGATCGCTCGGGACCACTCTCACACGTGTCACGTGTCAATGGAAAATGACCAAAGTAGTCCCGTAAAGGACGTTCTTCGGCCATGAGGTGAGAAATATTTTTTTGATTTTTTGAAATTTTTTCAAAAGGAAAGAAAATATTTTTGAGATTTTTTTTAAAAAATAAAGGAAGAAAAATATTTTTGGATTTTTTTTTTTGGGGGGAAGAAAAGGTGGGGAAAATAAATATGGACTCTTGATTTGGACGGACTAACTAAAACCGACTACCAAAAAAAATGAATTGGACACACACACAAGTCAAGAAAATTTCCTAACTAGCACATAGCCAATTTTTATCTTTAAATTTAGTGAAAGGGTAGTCAAATTTTAATTAAGTCTGCGGGCGATAAAAATTCACGGAAATCTCTTTGTGATCGCCATTGAAAAAATATTCTCCTATTGGGCTACCTAGTTGATTGATTTTAAATTTAATGATGGCTAGGGTAGCACACAATGATAAGCGAGTGAGTCGGGTGATGAAATCCCTTCTCGTGAGTGACCGGGTGTAGGTCTTAGTAATTTAATTCATCACACCATTCAAAAAAATAAATGCGAGAATAAAATCACACAAGAGCACACAAGTACACACAAAAGAATTGACTCGCTAACAGGAGAGGCGCGAGGGTGTAAGAAATATACCGCCCACGATTTTTACGCCGTGGGGTGCCGAAAATTTTGAGTCGACCGGGGGGAGAATACACCAATCTCAGTCGTCCCCGGGAGTCCTACCGACCCAAGGTAGAGAGGCTTATAAATCCTCGCCTTGGACGCCCTCTCTCTACCTTGTTCGGTTTCCCTATCACGCTTGTCTTGAATTATTACAAATTTAAATGAAAAATAAATGGTGTCTCTAAGCACCGCAATACAAGCAATGATAGAATAAGCCTAAATACAAGCCTTCTAAAAATATAAAAATGGTACAAAAAAATAAGAAAGTGGGAAAAATAAATGAAATACAAAATGAAATCCGCTCCGAGCTTCACAATCCCAAGAATGGCAACGACGCCATTTGATAACGAGACTTTTGGGTGTATTGTCGTTGTTGTTGAAAGCCAAGTTAGTCAAAACCTCACATACCTACAAATATAATAAACTCAAGTGTTGTGGTAAGTAAGGGTATCAATCCACTTTCTAAGGAGTAAAGCACATGGAACAAATTCAATTGTAATTCACCTTTTATTTTCTTTTTGTGCTTTTTCACTTTTCTATTTTTTTTTAGCTTTTTCAATATTAAAACAAAAGGGTGAGGTGAGATCTAAACTAAACTAAACTAAATGAAAATAACTAACTAAAAATTTACTAAAATGAAAAATTAAGTCTAACACTAAAAATAAGAGATAAAGTGAGGAAAATAATTGTGAGAACAATCAAGGAGTGAGATTACACCACAAATTTTAGTTATTCTAATTAATTAATTTAATTATTTGAATTCTCCCAAATTAATATCAAAATTACAAATCAACTCTTGTTGCAAGTGTAATTAGAAATGTAATCTTTTAGAAAATTAAAATTAACACCTCACAACTCTAGAAAATTAGATCAACACTCCTTTTAATTAATCACCCGCTAGGATCGATCAATTAGAATTTATGTCAATCTTAGAAATTAAATTTAGAGTTGAAATTCAAATGATAATACCCCACTTAAGAAACCCCTATCTCTAGTTCGAATCTAAAATGGGTATTATCACTAGAATTTCGATTTTCTCTCGAAAATCATTTACCCTCTCTCGAGGCGTAAATCTAAGGGTGGGGGATCAAAGTTAACATTCAAAGGGATATTTCAAGTAAGCAAACTAATTAAACTAAAATAATATCAAATAAGGGTTTCACCCCACCCCTTGAAAGGGGTTTTAGCCTAACATGGTATAAAATATGACAAATTAATATTCAAAGGCATAAAATAATAAAAGAAGGGAAGAGAACAAGCAAACCAAATCTCTTTGAGAAAGTTGAACTCTAGTCTTCCAATTTGAAGCATACACCTCTCAATTTGAATGATCAACAAATACGCATGAAGCACTAACACACAAATTGATTCTCACTAGAATTACTTTCACTCAATTTAAATTGAAAAGAAGAAAATAAAAAAAACTAATTCTAATCTACTATTTATTTCTAACCCTAAAATTTCTCTCTACAATTTCCTCTCTCTAATCTAGAATTCTCCTCTTTACAAATGAGGTCTTCATCTTCTTTTTATATGCAATGGAGCAAAGGGGTATAATGGTAAAAAGGTAGGGAGATCATGTGTTTTGGGTGAGGTCACATGTGCATGGGGGTGTGAGGATATTTGGAAAAAATCTGTTTTGGGTTGAGGGGTAATTTGGGGAAATGGGTGTGAAAGAGTTAGTTAGGGATTTTTAAGGGTATATTGGGAAAAAGGTGTAAAAGGAATAAATTGGTTTTATGGCATGTGGGTATTAGTTTGGCTTTTGGTTATTAGAAGCAGGTCACGAAAATGTGAGATGGGAATTGGGTAATGGGTTTTGAAAATGGGTAAGGATTAAAGGGGTTGCACCGGAGCAGGAGGTCGCGATCGCGATCGCCGGAGTCTGCGTCGCCGCTGGGAAGGGGCTGCCGCCGGTCGGTGGCAAGGAGGGGCAGCGCCGGAGTTGGAGGTCGTGGGTAGGTACCGGAGGTGTCTAGCTGCCCGGAGTCGCAGTCGCGAACAGGGAGAGAGAGGGGTCTAGCAGCCGGCGGCGCTGGGACGAGAGAGAGAGAGAGAGAGAGGGAGAGTGGTCGCCGGGGTGTTGCTGCTGGACGGGGGAGTAGGTGGCGGTGCAGGGTCGGATTAGATTCCGGCGTGGTGGCTCGGCTAGGGGAGCGTCGCCGGCAGGGCAGAGGAGCGTCGCCGGCAGTAGGTTGGGCGGAGGGGGACGCTCCGGTGAGCTCGCAGCTGGGCGACGGTAGGGGTTGGTTGTAGGAAGGTTGATTTTGGGTTTAATGGAGGTAGAGAGATGGGTTTCGCCGGAGGTGGTGGAGTGTTGGGTTTTGGAGTTGGCGCCGGAGTAGGCTAAGAGAGAGAGAGGGTCTTGTTTGGTGTAGTGGAGATTTTGGTTATGGAGTTTTTATTTTGGTAATGGTGGATGTGGGTTTTGATGATGGGTGAGAGAGAAGGTTTGAGGTTGAAGATGAAGTGGAGGGAATTTGGTGTGGTGAGGGTGTAGGGAATATGGGTGAGGATGAGGGTGTGTAGGATAGTGTGTAGGTGGGGTTATGTGTGTGTGTGTGATTTGGACCCTTAATAAAAACTAAGACCTGAAATAAAATTAAAACTAAAAAAATCAAATCTAACTAAAAATAAAATAAACTAAAAACAATAAAAATAAAAATAATAAAACTAAAAAAAATAAAATCCTAAGCTATATAAAAAAAAGAAACTAAAATAAAATAAAATAAAAGAAATAAAAATATAAAATGAAATGAAAACTAAAGTCCTAAAATATAAAATGTAATAAAATGAACTCCTAAAACTAATCCTAAATAAAATAAAATAAGATAAAAACTAAAACTAAAAACTTAATAAAATAAAATTATATTAATAAAAATAGAAATAAAATATAAAAATAGAAAATAAAACCTAAAAATTCTAAAATAATCCTAAAATTAAAAAAGACTCAAACTAAAAATTTAAAAAAAAAAATAAAATAAAAAGGGAACAAACCAGCACACACGGGTCTTGGGTGACGGTTTAGGGATAAGTTTAGGTTAGGATGGGTTAGGTTAGGGTAAGGGAATTTGGTATTTAGCTCCGTAAAATGCACAATTGCCTTTAAATACGCGTTTGAACACCGCAACGTACATTAAACCTGCATATTAAACATTTAAGCGCATAAGACCCATATTGTCAAGAAATAGCAACTAAAATACAACTATTCGGGGTATAAATTGTACAGTTTTGGGTGCTTATCAAAACTTTTGAACTATGTTACGTGTATTGATAAAGCACATAAAGTACGCAAAGTATTGTAAATAAGTCCCAAGGATAGTTGTAAATATTCAAATATCTTAACATGAAATTATTTCTTTTACATATGTCATCCTTATGGTTTTCTCAATAAATAGGTATTACAATTAAGTTTTTGCATCTCTTGAAGTTGGAACCTCTCCGTTGCATGTAATTTTAGAATCTTATTAACTAAAGAGACCGTAATATTTATCTGATCCCCTCTTTGAAAATGAGAGACTCTAACTTGTAGCCAAACACAATGTGTAAAATAGGTGGAGCACGTTCTTACTTGCATTTCCCTCTACCGTGGTCCTAACCGGAATGAAATTTGTTTCACACCAGCACCTCTCATTTCACCCCCCACATATCGAGCAGTTCAAGTGGCGTCTGTCTATTCAAGATCATATAAGAGTCCAACCTCAGAAGATACAAAACCTAGGCTTGGGCCACTTTTTAGGCATAACTCACGGATTCTTAAGCATTCTTTATGAACGCCACAAAGACTTTGAAGAAGGATCTCGAGAGATTCAAGATGCTATGTTTTTATGATTCCCTGAACCACACACTCCATAAAAATTTGCTTCAATTTTTTTAAAGCTTTGCTATACCAGATGATATAAGATTGTTGAGACATAATTTTATTTTATAAAGTTTTTAGACTCAAGTTCTCAAGGTTAACCAGCCGTGTGAGCTGTTAGTGTGGCCAATGGAAAAATAAAAAGTTGACTACGAGGGATACAAAAATAATGAAGAGTAAAACTAAAATAATTAAGAGAGACGGGATTTAATCCACTCTACTAGGTTTAGGATGTCAACCCTTCCCCTTTCTCGTGTTTATATACATAATATATAAGGTTCTTCATACTCAAAGAATACCGTCGGATGTAGGGTATTTCTAGGGATACAATCAGGCAGAAGTAGAAGATGAAAGGATTATTAGAGAGAACTGAAATCGTGGATGAAAAGTCCCTTCAAATAGTCAATGCCCAAAAAATAGAGGAAATAAAATTAACCTGTTCAATTCAAACATCAAAGAAAAATGAGAAGGAACTACATTTTATAGTTAATATAGTTTAAGTGTGTTTTGATCATGTATGTTCCTATATGCATTCAGAGAATTTGGATTCAATGAGGAGAATGTGAAAGAAGAAACACAAAAATGATAGATAAAGAGAGGGAGGGTGGGTGCATCGAAGAGAAAACATACAATGGATTATGTTGCATCTGTGAGTTTTGCTTGCAGAATTGTCCAAGTATACTTATCAAAAGGCTAGCGAGGTTAAAAATATGGCTAGTGATGCCAAAGAGAAGATTAAGGATAAAGTGTCTGATGCCTATAGCTCGATGTCCAATAAGGTGGATCAAACTATAAAATTATCTTTGGATAAGGCCATCAATGATAAATAGGCGATGTCAAGAGAAATGTGGCATGGGAAAAATAAAGCCTATGATTTCTATGATGAAGCTAAGGCAAAGGTTGGTGACACATACAGATCTGCTGAGCAAGCCATGATCGAAAAGTCCAAGGAAAACTATGAGGCTGCTAAGAAGGAAGCTTCACAACCTGTCGGAGATTTAGGAGCAAAGATCAGAATAGATTTTGCAGAGCTTTGAGGAGATTCTGTGAGTAAAGTTTATAGTTTATTTCCACTATGTTTAATAAGATCTTCTATTCAAACTTTTACAGGATTTTAGACTTTTTAATTAAATATTTATATTTTTGAAAAAAATGAGAAGAAAAATTCAATCTGATTCAACATTCCCTATTGCGTATATGAAATCGTAGATATTCCACGACATTTTAGTTTGAGACACTACATGCCTATCTGACTTGTTTCGATATAGATGACATAAAAATTCTAACATAAATAGAAAAATATGAAATATAGGCACCAACATATATATCATAATTCACCCATTACATCAATTCATAAGTCCAATTCAATGATTAAATCAAACCTGAATAAAGTATATATTACACTGCCATGTGTACACTTTAAAACATAAACAAAACTAACACAATTAGTTCTCTTTATTCAAAGAACCAATCTAAACTACCAGATCAACAACTATCGTAAGAGGCACAAATTACTTAAAATCAGATTTTCAAACACCACTATCCTTCGTAGAACATCAAAACGCAAATTCCAAATCTCTAATTTAAAAAAACTTTAAACTAACCGCCGAAAAATCATGCAAAATGAAGCAGAGTTATAGAAATTAAATGTTTGAATCCCATAAAATCGAAACCACATTTTGAAGCCCAGGAAAACATTTGGACCCAATAAAAATATATTTTCTAAATCTAAAAGAAAAGAAATTGTCAAACCGAATAAGAGCCGATTCTTATAAAAACATACAGTGACTTGATGGAAGAAGAAATTGACAATTGTAGGATACGACATTTGGTGTAGAGAGAGAGAGTTCGTTGGGTTGCTAGGAGACTCATCCGAGTTGAAAATGTGTGCATTTTAAAAAAGATTTATTTTTACTCTTGGTCCATTTAAATCGTGGAAACAATAAATCCATTATTTACAGATATATTCTTTTGGGCATTTTATCAAACAATGCATATACAACCTGTCATAGTTCAAGGGAAACTCAATAACTATTATTTTCTTTCATGTTTTCAATCTAAATAATAAAATTTGAGTATTTTTTCTTTTTCATCCATAATAATTTTAAAATTTTCAACTTGTACTTTTATTGGTGGGTTAGCCACATTCATTGATGGGTTTAACTATCAAGTGAACCTAGAAAATGTATTTTTCAATGGTGAATCTCTAGCCAAACACTTTTTCATAAAGTGTTGATCCCAAACCAATTTAGCAATAAATTGAATAAGGAAAATTGATCCACCTTTCTACATACAACCTAAAAACATATAAACAATACTTACAAATTATACCACAAGATTACCAAGTCTTGGAGACTTATAGGTATGAATATAATTATAAAAAGTTATCTAAAGTGTGCCAAATTTCTATTAAACCGTGCCAAAATCTGGCACGGTTTAAAACTATGCCAGATTTTTAATATCAGGGTTTGCCAAATTGCTGTTTTGGTGTAGTGTCATGAGAGAAACTAAATTCAGAAAGACAGGTAGAGGGTAATGAATTGGAAATACTAACTTGGTGGTCATATTGTGAATATCAGTGTGGGTGGTAATATCCATCGAGGCAATGGTAAATCAAATTGTCATATCTAAAAACTAATCAATAGTTAAAATAAAAAATATCGAACAGTGTTAAAAACATATATGAAATTGAGAGTTAAACGGATTGGCGGGTGCGTAACGGACATATAAATGAAACCATCGTATAGAATTAGATGTACATACTCTCTCAGAATGATAGGGTTGGGAATGAGCTTTGATCATCAATAAAGCAAAGTGATAAAAAGAGAAGATGAGGGATGCCTGCCCGATTGAAAATATCGGGTCATTGTAATTATTGCTTCAAACTCAATTGCCAAATTGGGTAGGAGGAGGAGTTTGAGTTTAAGAAAATAGAAGATTTGTTAGAGGAAATAAAGAACGATTGAGTTGGGGGTTTGAGAAGTTGGTCTTTATTGATGTATAGAGAGAAAGATGAACTATTCATGTAGATGGAAATATCACCCACAACTTTAGCTCAAAATCTGAAAGTTTGGTTTTTATTTATGGGTGTAAGGATTGAAATATAGAAGGGTGGGAAGAAGAAGAGATGGAAGTCGAAAGGATAGCCAGTGAAAATTTAGATCCAGTTGAATTTTAGAAGCTGAAAGGATAGCTAGTGAACGACGCTTTTATCCAAGTTTACTTGCCATGTTGTATGCTTTCGTGGATGGCATAGAATTTTAGAAGCTTAAATGCTTGCATAGAATTTTATAGTAGTATAGATATTGGTTGGTGGTTTTGATGGTGGTGGACTTGGTAAGCATTATTAATTAAGTCGGTTAAAGGAAGATGTGTTTGTGAATCACGTACCACTTTCACTTGGTAGGGTCCCTTATGCAGTCGGGTACTGGTGATTCTTTTGTAACATAAGGTACATTCTTTTCACCATGATATGTCCATATCTTATAGTCTTTCCAAATTTCACTCTTTAGTAAATGATACTCAACATTTTCTAAAGACAAATATTTTTCGTTCATATAACAAGTGCACGGACACAAAATCTTATCGCTTTTAAGATTTCTATAAGTTTATTTAACAAATTCTTGAATACCCTTTACATGATTATCATATATTCGGTTATTCTCCCCATCCAATATTTGTATTGTGGGTGTGTCCATCTAAGATTAATACAGTACTTGATTTCTCCCAAAAGGAGAGAAAAACTTTGTGCATGCCGAGATCAAGGAAGGAAATCCTATTTCCACCACTTGCGTGCTCTTTGTGGGCTACCATAGTTAAAAATCGACCGTCATCAAAAGGGGAGGAAAGAGAGAAAATTAAGTCACCAACCTATTTTCCTCAAAATAGGTAAAAGGATGTAGTTGTCCCCGAAAGGACAACATTAAAGACAAACTGATCCATATGAGACCAAATGAATTGAGGGTCTGGGGACTAAGTTATGGAATGGAAAGGCGTTAGGCACTCATTCCTCCCTTTTAGTCTCTCATGGGCTATGATGATATTCTCCTTTTTATTCAAGATATGACTCACATGTATACTGCATGTGATGCAAAAATAGGTGAGAAAAATAAATCATCTTCCTCATGCCATGGGAAGGATGAAGAGGAGTCTTTCTAAGGAGTATACAAAAGAAAGAGAATAATATGAAAATAAGATATTAATTACAGCTGAATCTCGATTCACTATGAGGAAATGAAAGTTCATGTCAGGCGGGAACACCAATATGCAATACTACTAAATATGAAATTTATAGAAAGTAGCTTAATAAAAAAAAATAGGACTTGAATCCCAATAATAACTTAGGTCTCCTACGTAGCCAAAATAGGCATCATAGTTCACGTAGTTCAACATATCACAAGGCTGGGGTTAAACCCACAAACCCAATGTAGATTTCCCTTAGTTGCTTTTGAAGAAAAAGTGCACAAGTGTAAGAGTGTAGGAAAAGTGGGGAAATTCTACTTTGGGGCTTATAGGTGAACCCTTTTTTTGGCTTTTGATTTTATGAAAATATTCTACGTGAGCACTATTAATAAAAAAAAGGATATTAGTTAGAGTGAGGAAGTGAAGTAAGAATAAATATATCAAAGATGGGAGAAAAGAAAATGAACAATGCTAATTTAATGAAATATAAAAGAGTAAAAGTGGACCTTATTGAAGACTTTGCTACTGATTTTTGAAGAGACGTGGGCCAATTTTTAGGGTGGTTAAATAGTGGTGGAGTAAGGAAGAGATAGATGGAAAAATGTGGGCTAAAGGCGATGTAAGAAAAGTGGAGAGACTGTTCAAAAAATGAAATTTTTAGGATGACAGAGCACTGATTTTGTGGCCATTCAGGTCAGATTCCTTTGGTGCGGGCTCGAGCCTCGAAGTCAGGATGAGGGGAGGAAGAAGGAAGGAAGAAGGTTCTACCTATCTCTTTTTCTTCCCTTTTTCAGCCTAACATGCGTGGGTGATTAGAAGATATGGAGGTCCTCTTTACGCTACTCATGTTGGCGTTTTCGCAGTCCAACCTCGGATATAAAATTGGTCATCGTAATATAGGGGTAACATGAAGAGATAGAGATGCCAATCTATTTTTAAAAAACATGAAAAATATTTTCGTCTCCTAAAGAGAAGGTCATCAAGGTCAAACTGATGCAAGAGAACACAAGTGATTCGAAGGTTTGGGGACTAAGTTACGTAATGGAAAGGTGTTAGGCACCCATTTCTCCTTTTCAGTCTATCACGAGCTAATGATAATCTTTTTTTTGTGATGTGTGTATACATGTGTATAATATAAATAACGGGAGAATGGAATTAATCGACTCACATCATGGAATGGACGGAGTGTAACAAAAAATAATCATAGACATAATATATGAGTGTTTGTCGAATCACGTGTCGCTATGAAAGAACGGATGTGCAAGTTGAACGAGACACAAGTATGTAGGACAATAGGAATCACAAAATAGATATAATATAATATAAAATGCGTGAAATGAAAGGGGAGGACTCGAATCTCGGGATTGGCCTTAGATGTCTACATAGACAAGGGGCATCAAAGTCCATGTACTTCAAAGCATAGGGGTGGGTTTCAACCCATAAATCCAAATGTTAGACTCCTCTTATGTGTTTGTGAGGAAAATGTGTTTAAGAGTGAAAATGTAAGAAAATGAAAATCTCACTTTTAAAATTTATCGACAAACCCCCTTTTTTCTTTTTTTGAATTTTTATGAAAATCGGTTATGTGCAATACTAATAGTAAAGAGTAAAGATTAGTTGATGTGATACAATGAAACAAAAGCACAAAAATAGAAATAAGATGAATGACGCTAAAAAATAGTAAACTAGAAAGAGTTGTTGAGAAATGGACTTCCTTATGGATGTTTATTGCTCAATTTGGAATGTAGGTATGCTGATTTTGAAGTGGTATGAAGGTGATGTGGTAGGGTGATATGGATAAAAAAGTGGGTTAAGGATGTGAGATGAGAGAATGTTAGAAAATGAATTTTCTTGGGAAAGGGAATGCTCTGATTACGAGGAGAATGTTTTTGATTGTTGAAATGGACCTCTTTCCAAGGGTGAGGTCATGGACCTTTTACAGTGGATTTTAGGGTTTAGGGGGGGGGGGGGGGTAACAATAAAAGTAGACCCTGGACTACCTATAGGCATAGTGCATAACCTTCTGGTTAAGAAAAAGTGCACCTTTCCGATAGGCAAGGTGTCTGGGGTGCTTATAGGTAGTTTGAGAACGAATTTTTTGGTAAAACACGTATAAAATGCAAACCGTAAATCCAAATCGTGCATGGCCAGGACCGTTGAAAAGGGCATTCAGTGTACTTCAAGGATCCATTGAGCCACTCCTAGGTCAAGGAGTTTGCCAAAGTCAAACAGGTCTCGAAAGCTCTCGATGGTCTCTAAATAATAGGTTTTAAGAGGAAAATGGATTATTCGTCCGAACCGTGAGTACAATTTTTACATGGCATGGGCCATTGGAAAGGGAATTCAGAGCCCTTCAATATTTCATTGAGATTTGCTTAATTTGGAGAGTTAACAGAGGTTAAACGGGCCTACAAGTGTCCATTACCCATCAGAGTAAAACGGGTCGTTCATTAGAATTGTGAGGTCGATTCATGAACGAGATGGATCGTTAGAAAGGCAATTCAGATCCCTTAGAGATTTAATTGAGAATCACTCAAGATGGAGAGTCAACTAGAGTCAAATGGAGACCTGGAGCACACAGGGACCTCTAGATCAGTACTCGTATTGAAATGAATTGTTCATGCAGACCATGAGGCCAATCTGTGCAAGAAACAGACCATTGGAAATGGGATTTTGAGCCGTTCAAGGATTCATTGAGTTTCCCTCAGTTTGAAGAGTTCATCAGAGTTAAATGGAGACTAGGAGCACCCGATGGCCTTCAGATCAGTACTCAGAATGTGACCTAGAGTTTATGGTGAGTGAATGAGTGTTAGGGACCTAAGGAGGTGCTTAAGGGGGGTCATAGGATTGGGTGTCTACATAGCCCCTCGATGGGAGAGCTTGGAACAAGTGAAGGTCGTCAAAATATAGACACCCTATCAATGTAAGAGAAGAAGATTGAGGTCAATTTTATGGGCCCATTGGAAAAATGACTGATTCAGTTAGTCAAGGGCAATTTTGAGGACTTAAGGCAGATTTATGCCAATTCTGCAGAGCTTGGCCTAGGGTAACCAATCCTATGGGTTGAGGTTAACTCTATGGACCTACAGATATAGTGACTAATTCTACAGGTTGAGGTCAATTCTATAGACCTTGAGTTGTAGTGACTAGTTCTACTGGTCGAGGTCAATTTTACAGACCTTTAAGAGGGATGACCAATTCTGTGAATTGAGGTTAATTTTTTGGACCTAAAGTTATAGAGATTAATTTTGTTGATCAAGGTCAATTCTATGGACCTACGGTCTGTTGAGGCCGATTCTATGGACCTTTAAGAGGGATGACCAATTCAGTGGGTCGAGGTTAATTCAGCGGACCTTTAAGAGGGATAACCAATACAGCAGGTCGAGGTCAATTCTACGAACCTAAAGTTATGCCGACCAATTTTGCTGACCTGAAGATATGTTTTACGAGGAATGTCTCTATTGGGGAAATACGTTGTCTTGCGATTCCTGTTGGGGAAGGTGTAGAAGGTTTGGGTCCAGGCGCAACTTTGGTTTCGCTGGGGAGTATGTGTGGTTTCTCTGGTTGGGTATTTTGAGAGTTTTTAATGGGATTAGTTCTCTAAAAGTGGTTTTCTTGAGGAGAATAATGTTTTGTATTTCTTGAGGATTTTATGGGAATTTTTCAAAGAATGTTTGGACTTTTTTAGCATTTCCAGGACGAAATTTGGAGGGGACTGCCGATATACATGTCTGGGGAGGTGCCTATCGGCATAGGACACATACTTTTGGGCTTTTCAACTAAGGGGAAAGGGCACTTCCGATAGGCATGGCTAGGGGTTGCTGATCGACATACCTTTTAGCCTTTTATAAAAGAGGGTGACCCCTACTCATTTTTTACACTTCCAAGCGATTTATTCTCTTACTTTCTCTCTCTAAAAGTAGTTCTCGAGTCCTTTCTTCCCCAAGATCTCAAACGGAGGGTACTTATGCAAATGTTAATAACTAGTGGATGTCTGTCGACGACTGGGCAGGTTTAGAGTGGCGGGCTGTGGTGCCGCTTGCATTGGGAAATGAGAATTCCTATGACTCCTTTGAGTCAGTGACAGATGAGAGGATTTTTTTAAGAGATCCCACACACTACCGTTTGGCGAGGGTAAAGAACCCTAATGGTTATGTGAGTATTTATCCTCTGGTTTTCCATTTATTTTCTTTTTATTTTTGGGATAATGAAGGGTTTTCTTGGGGATTCTTAGATTGACATAGCTTTTTCGATCATCCGATCCCAAGGGACAACTAGGATGAAGGACATTTGAGATCGGCTTCCTGAGATGGTGCAGTGGATGGTGGCATTCACCAATTTTAGTACTTTAGCGGGTGCATTGAATGAGACACCGTGCTCTTCTGTAGTGTTGTGCTGGCTTGGTGAGAGGTGGCGGGATATGACCCACACATTCCATCTGGGGCTTGGGGAGATGAATACTACTCCCTTGGATGTTTAGTAGATGATGGGGCTGGATTGCACTGGGAATCAAATTATGGTGGATCGTATTATACGGGTCATGGAGGAAGAGGTGTAGTCTGCCTTGGGGGATGTTGGTATAATTATGTCGACGAATTCTACCATATTTTATGTTGAAAAAGGCTCTTATGAAAAGATAGATTAGGCTATAGGTGAGACATGCATCTCTCTTATTTATTCTACTTTTGTTAGGAGGGTTTTTGGTAGCGACGAGGGGTGTTGTTATCCATCTCTATTTTTTTTTCCATATTTGAGGATTATTTTAGACATTCATCTGTACAATTATGGAGCTTCACTCTGGTGTCCAATTATGTTTCATTGGATGCATTTATTCAGCGTTGCCGACGGACATTCACGGGACCTATGTACCTTTTGGAGGTCATATTTAAGTTTAATTTGCGTTTTTTTTCTTATAGTCTTTTTTGTTTCCATTTCCCGATTTTTTCCATCTTGCAGAGGTGGTTTCATGAGGTGATAAGGATCAACATGGGGTTGATGTCTTTGATGGAGAGCGATCTGGGAGACTTCTGCAAGATATATAGGTGGAAGAAGTCGAGCATGTGTTCGAACTAATCCCTGGCTCTAAAGGACGTGTGGGTGGTGCTAAACTCCTTGATGAGCAACTAGGTTAGGTTTCTTGGTTTTTATTTCTTTTTGAGTGTAAGAGAAAAATTTATTATTGCTCAAATTTTATTTTACTTTTGTTTGGCGTATCCCTTTACACAAACACATCACCCAAATACATCTACGTCACTACTTCTCGATACTTGAAGGCTACATTAAATACCATCAAAGATTTGAAGATTTAAGTATTTCAACAACTTAGAGGAAGTATGCATTTTGATTATTAAAAATGTTGTGAGTATTTTCGAGGGTTTACTATTTTTTATAAGGAAATCTTTTATATAAGGGACTCAAAATTTTTATTAGAAATTTTTTCAAAATTTCGACACTTCGTTCGAACGAAGATATCCCTCATTCAAACGAGATTTCCTTTTGGGGTCATACTGATATATCGTTGGAAGTACGTGTTCGAATAAGTTTAACGAAGTTTCAAATGAGATCCTTTTATGGTTTCACTATAATTGCGTTGAAATCATTCGTTTGAAGTGCTATTTGAACGATGTGCCCTTTTGTTCAAATGACTGACGCATATTTTATTTTTTAATATATATCTTCCCAATATCTTTTGTGTTTATCCTTTATATCTTCCCTTCTTATAAAAAGTCTGGACGGGATCAGATTTTCCAAACACTCTTTTTTATAACGGAAAACACATTTTGAGTTCTCTTTTTATGATCAAACACCTCATATCATATTCCTCACTAACCAAATTATTCAACATCACTTTTACCAACATCAAGAAGTTTTCTTATGATACACTCTTGTAGATACTTTTCTCTTCAACTAATTTTATGAAATGAGGTTTCATTGCTGAAGAAAGGCTGAATCGGTAGATATTGAGGGGGTGTCGCTACTTGTGGATGACTCGGGAGCTGGGTAGTATCTGTTGGTGTTTTGAAGACTCCGCATATCTAATTTAGTGTAGCTAACTGTTTTGTAAGTCGATTGTATTCAAAACTCTCAATAGTGTTGAATAAAAGGTATTGCCCAACAAAGGGATTTTTCCTTATCTTGATTGTGCTTTGCATGTTTGGATTAAAAATTACAAATCAATATTTGAGCATAACTCGCATGCACACCATAATTAATTGAAGATTAATATTTTATTAAGATTTGGATTTGTGTGTTGGTGCATTTAATTAAATAAAAATATCCATTCGTTCATGAACACTCTCACTGAGTTTTTGGGATCCTAATGCTTTCTAGTGGATACTGACTCTTTGCCAGGGATGTAGGTGACCTTCTACCCTTAGAGTCTTCCTTTGAGGGCCATGGGGGCTACGGGCATGCACGCGCTAATGAGGCAGGTATAGGCACATGAGTTGGGTATGTATGGTACATTGGGGGAGGGTGGTGCTTAATATTATGGAGGGAGAGGTGGAGTTCCCACTGTCAGCGCCCCTGGGTTACATGAGATGGCTGAGAGAGATAACAGATGAGGCCAGGGAGGTAGCTACGGAGGGTGACCCCTATACATTCTACACTGATATAGTAGCAGGTTATGACTACCTAGATTCTATGGCCAGTTGGCTGATGCCTTCTTGAATATATGATGTGGAGAACATGCCCCCTTCTATGACTATTTCGGGAAGGGGTATAACCATACTGATGGCATTGCCCACACCACTGGAGGTGACATGGCTGCAGTAGCGGAGGAGGCTCCTCTTATTCAGGTCACTCCTCCTTCTCATCACTTTCGGTTGAGTAGTGGGGAGGTGTTGAGGGTCCCCATGTGTCGGTGGTCGGGTCGACGGGTTTACTATTGATGCACTCCGTCCTGAGGTATACTTCTTTTTCTTCTCTTTTGTTTCCTTTTTCTCATTTTATTATTCTTTTTACTGACTTGCTTGACTTTTTTTTTCTATTTTTTTACAGATTGTGCGAAAGTCGACCACTTGGCTGAAGGAAATTAAGAACTAGATAACGTCGATGTATGGCTATGTGATAAAGTCATTCACCTCCTGTAAGGTGTCATTGACCACATCTGATGAGAGTTCGAAAGTGGAGGGTCTACTGCTCGTTGTAGGGGAAATGCGTGTGCCGGTGAGGTTGAGGGTTGGTTTGAGAGGTTTTGAGGGAGGGTTCGAACAATGTCCCATTGTATCTTTCCATTTTTTTCTTTTATTTACTACAAAATATGTAATAATTCTAGAGAAAAATATATATAAAATGCATTTCTTTTTGGTGTTATCTTGATTTAGTGGCTTACTCTATATGCACTTTAATTTACTAATGAGGTTTCTTATTTATTTTGCAAAGATAGGGATAAAAATGACAAAGGAACTCTTAAAGTAAAGGGAAAACATTTATTTTTAGAAATTATACACAAGAGGGAGATCAAAAAGGGGACAACTCAGAGTTTTGATTTTTTTTCAAAGAAAATTTCTATTTTGGAAATTGATGTGTAAAAGAGGAAATAAGGATTTTTACTAAAAGGGGCTTACCGATCGGCATATCTATTGTCCTGCCTATCGGCACAAGGGCCAAGTCAATATCAATCCTTTTTCTTTGATTAAACTTTCTGCATACTTTGTGTACTATGAGGGTAGAGAAATTGATGAGGCTTTGAATGGTTCATCTTCTTGTAAGAAGTTTTAGTGTAAAAGGAGGTTTTGGTGGTGTTTTATTCACCATCTCTCACATTCTAACTTTTGTATCTTTCTTCTTCTTTACAAATGGCTCTCTCGATGCGTGAAGTATTTTTCACCTACCTCAAAGGTTTAGAGGCAACGTGTTTCTATAATGTCGACTTCAAAAACACTAGTTTGTGTCGGGTCTCCTTATAGCGTAACCATGCCATAGACTGGAATCTTCTAGAAGCAATGGTATAATTATGGTACCCCAAAGATCATATTTTTCGATTTGGATTAGACGAGTTGTGCCCCACCTATGAGAAGTTTTTTGTGATACTGGTGTTAGCCTTAGTGTAATGGTAGCTATGCTCGGTCTTTCCTATTTTCCCCGAGTGTTTTTGGTAGTGTTACTTCATGTCTCTCCTTCAGCTAATCGACTATTAGTCCATGGAGGAAATATCGTCCTCCTAGAAGTTTTAAACTCGATGTGTCGAAGTGATTTCTCTGATACTGGTTTTGCTAGACCTAGAGCCTTGGGTTTGATTACTAGGCTTTTATTGGTGACAGGTGATAGGTGACCTGACGACTGATCCTCAAGTAGACATGATAGTGGTGTGGATGTCTTACAATTATAGTCCTATAGCGATGGTCTTAATGCAAACCTTGAATGGCCCAGATGAATGGAAGGAAGGTCATTTTATCTTTTAGTAAAAGTGCCATGTGATGCTGTTCATGTGGCTTTCTGAGAGATTCTTACTAGAGGCCCTTTCTGAGTGTCCTCTGATGGTTGTCCCCAATTTCTTTACTAGGACCTTCTTTAGTTTTGGCCCTTCAATAGAGATCTAGGTTACTGGTTCATGGAGCACGGGGTTTGATACCTTCGTTGGTCTGTGCCATGGTGGGGGACTTGCATCCTATTTTGTAACTAGGGGAATACCGGTATGTGCAGCTAGTTGGCTTTCATCAGACTTCCTTTTATTTTACATAGCGGATTTTACACCAAGTGGGGTGGTATCAGATCGTGTCTACTAATATAACCAATTTATTTTTGATGGAGGACTTAATCGAGTCCTTGAGGATGATACTAGGAACTTTGTGGCAGCGCCACTAGCCATTTACCCATCCACCACAATTTGTTAGAGAGGCGGTATTGGTATATGTTTGGAGATTATCTAAAATGGTCATGGAAATAGGTAGTTGGGAAGATTTTAGAGGAGAAGACTGGGAAAATATGTCTTATTGCTTTCGATACCATGGAGGAAGGTATTACGATTTTATCTAAGCTTGTCAAACCATACCGTTACATGGAGTGTATTCAAAACACCAATCCGGATTGGAAAACTTGGGGACCTCCAAGAGCGGGCAATGCTGATGAGGTAAGGCCGTCTCATAACTGAGGATATGTTTTATGAGGCTAGTTATGTTTGGGTTTATGGGAAATTGTGTTTGGTTAGGTGTTCTATAACCTGGTTATCTGGTAGGGACTAGTAGGTTTGTTATAGGTTATAAGGGGAGTGGTCTTCTTGACTCCCATTACTGATATTTTTTGTAACAACTATATTCCTTGATTTCAAATAATAGTAATTTTGGCATATTTTGTTATGTCTTTTGATGAATTTTGTATTTGAATTGTGTATACCGATCACTAAGGCATACATAATCCTTTTGTCCATGTAAATGAAGAGATCAACTGGCATTCTCGGGGTGAGAAAAAAATAGCATTTTATGAACAGAAAGGTCCGCACGCCATGTGTGTTGTATGGGCTGCCTATGTACCTCTGTGGGTTTGAATATTCATGATTTTCATTTAAAAACTGGTATTTTGAGAGGATAAGGTCCCACATAGTTGTGGGTAGGGGAAATAAATAGATTTTTTTAGAATATAAAGAGTATAACAAGAGTCGTAGCGCGTTGAGAATTCCGATTAAGGGTAAAATTTATTGAGACGATTCAGATTGATTGGACGTGCCATTTCTTATTCATAGAGAACTTTGAGCATAACAGTTTCGCTAGACAGGATTTTCTTCATAATGTAGGGGCTGATCCAATTAGGTTTGAATTTCCTTCTCGGGTCCCAGATAGGTTCTATGATTTCTTTGAGTGCAAAGCCTCCTTCTTGGATTCCGAGATCTTTAAATTTCCTGTTAAATGATTGCATGATTCGATGATGGTACCCCTGTATGTGGTATATAACCTTGAGTCTATTTTTATCTAAGAGTGAGAGTTCGTCATAGCGTCTCTGATGCCAATATTCTTCACTAACTTTGCTTTTAATCATGACATGCAGAGAAGGCACTTCTAACTTGATGCGAAGAACCACCTCCATACCATATAATAGAGAATAAGGGGGAGCCTTAGTAAGTGTTCTTATAGATATGTTATATCCTCAAAGAGCATACGGATCCAGTCTGCCTTATCTTTACATCTTTCAATCATCTTGCTGATGATGGTTTTAAGGCTCTTGTTGGAAACTTTGACATCACCGTTGGTTTAGGGTCGGTAGGGAGGAGACCTATGTCTCTAGATTCTATACTCGTTGATTAATTATGTGACCTTGGCCTCAAAGTGGAGTCCACTATCTAATACCAACTCATAGGGAACCCTGTAACAACATATGATATTCTTTAGGATAAACTTGGACACTTACTTTACATCCAATATCGCGCATGACTTGGTTTCGACGTATGTCATCTAGTAGTTCATAATGATCAAGATGGTATTATGCCCATTTAAAACTTTAGGAGTGACCTTCCCTATGATGTTAATGACGAGGTAGAGAAGGGCCAGGGAGAGGTCATATTGTACTATTCCTGAGAAGGCAAGTGTTAAAGGTTGGCAAACTGTTAGCATTTGAGGCATCTCCAAACATAGGCGTTGCAGTCTTGAATCATAGTGGTCCTATAGTAACCTTGATGAATGATTTTTTTATCAAGTATATGACCATTTATATAGGGTCTGCATTCCCCGCTATGGATTTTCTGCATCATTCCTTTAAAATTAGCCCCTACAATGCCATGCAAATGGGTTCTATTTAAGTTTCTCTTGAAAAATGATTTATCATAGAAAATGTACTGGGAAACCAGTTTGCGAAGGGTTGCACGGTCTATCTTATCTGCATCCCTATTATACCTACCATATTTGAGAATGTCATAAATGTTATAGTACCATAATTCTACCATGTCAGGATATTCTTCCATGATGAGCCCAATATGGTAATAGTGCATGGGCACAACTTGTTTCTGAATAAGGAAATGACCCATTATTATTCCATCAGGCATGTCGACCATGGAGGACAGGGTTGCTAGGGCATTGTCTAGGCTTTTTTTCGAGTGAGGAAGGTAATGGAAGATAAGATCTTCTAGTTAGGTGTGAAAGGTTAGGAGCTTCTCGTCCCTGACTTTCTATTTTTTGAGAATTTTGCCAACAATGATGGAAAAGTACCCATAGACATCTAGGTGTTTGGTACCTTTTTCGAGAGTGATCTCGAGCTCTACGGTGCATGCCTCATATTCTGTCATGTTGTGGATGCAAGGGAAGTCTATCTTGATGGAAATAGGGGTGTGAGAGTTATCGGGAGTGATCAAGAGTATCCCAATGCCATATCCTTTCTTGTTGATAGGTCCGTCGAAGAACATAGGCCACCTAAGACCCTCTTAAGAGGTGCAGATAATGTTTTCATTTGGTAATTCGGAGACTCAAACTTTAGTTCCTTCCTGAGATAGTCGATAGTGTAGTTAGAGATGTCCCTCCCCTGCATGGCTTTTTGTGTGATGTACACAATGTTAAACTCGCTAAAAACATCAACCAACAACCATTCTCCTTGACATAATAAGTTTCTCTAGCAGATATTTTATAGGATCCATGCGAGATACTAGTCTAATGGTAAAAGCAAGCACGTAATGTCATAGTTTCTACGTGACCCAAACCAAGGCGACACATGCCTTCTCCAAGGCAGTGTAGTTGACTTTGTACTCGATCAGCTTCTAATTAGCATAATATATGGCTCTCTCCTTACATGATTACCGAGGTATTGGGATAATAAAGCCATTGCTATGGTATTAGTGATAGTTAAGTACAAGAGGAGGGGGAGGCCATCCTGCGGAAGCATGAGCACCAAAGGTTTGATGAGGTATTATTTGATCTGGTAAAAGGCTTCTTTACACACCTCGTTCCAACTTTTGGTTGTGTCCTTTTGGAGAAGTTTGAAAATGGGTTCAAAGATAGAGTTCAGCTGGCTGATGAACCGATTGAGGTATTGCATCTTACCCAGGAATCCACATACTTAATTCTACGTCCGGGTTGGTGGCATCTCGAGTATGGATTTTAATTTGGCAGGGTCTCCTTCAATTCCTATCTCACTAACCATGAACCCACGAAGTTTCCCTTTAGTGACATCGAAATTACTTATGTGGGTTGAGCCGCATCTCGTACTGTTGTAGTCGTTTGAAGAATTTCCTCAGGGCGGGTATATGACCTTATCGAGTCTGGAACTTAATGACCATGTTGTCTATATAGACTTTAACTTCTTTGTGGATGAGTTCATGAAGGATGGTTGTGGATTCCCTTTGGTAGGTAGACCCGATATTTTTTAGCCCAAATGGCATGATGGTGTAGTAGAAAGATCCCTATGGGATGATAAATGCAGTTTTCTCCAGGTGGTTAGTGTGCATTTTGATCTTATTAAAATAAAAAAAATCCATTAAAAATTATTCGAGGACATGGTTGGCCGTGTTGTTCGCGATCATGTCTATGTTTGGTAATGGGTAATCATCTTTTGGGGATGTTATGTTCAAATATCAATGTAGACGCACATACAAACTTTCCCTCCGGATTTCAATACAAGGATGATAGTCTCAAGCCACGTAGGGTATTTAACTATACAAATGAAACTCACATTCAACTGTTTGACTCCTTCTTCTTTGACCTTGAGGAACCATTTCGTTCGTAGTTTTATTAATTTTTTCTTGACCGATTTGCATTCAGAGAATGTCAAGATCTAGTGCTGAGATATCTCTGGGTCAATGTCGGGCATGTCGTTGTAGGACCACATGAAGACATCTACAAATTATTTCAATAACTCTTCGAATTGTGCTCGCTCATGATTGTTGAGGGAGGACCCTATCATAATCTCACGCAGATGGATATGACCACCTAGATTAATAACAACAGTCTCATCATCCTTAGTTTGAACGTGCTTATATTGTTTATTTTTTTCCTTATTAAGATCAGTTGGGAATTATTCATTTACAAAATCATCATCATCAAGAGTTTGATTAGAATCAATGCAATTAATGTAAGGCACATCAAAATACTAAAATCTTCAATTATTTCATTATCAGTGAATATATCAATGAGGACTTCATCAAAATTAGCCTCGTTTACATTGACATAAAAAATAGGAGAAGAAGAAACAAGTATAAGGGTTTCTTGAATGCGATAAACAACAGGGTTTAGTTGGGTTTGATCAGGCGGGATCAGGATGGAATGCCAGTTTAGGAGAGGCACTTCAACAATTATGATTTTAGCATATGGGTTTGATGACGCAGCATCTTGGTGGATATTGTTTAGACTGAGACCCAATGTCTGCAGATTAAAGGATTCCTTGGAGTCGCTTCCTTTGAAGTTCTTAATTATTTTCATGGTCTCCTTAGTTAGATATTTCACTTGGTGCTTCCATTCTTCACACCAGGTATTGTCATCTTGGAAGAAGATCTCTAGGCTCAATTTTATCTTTTTCTCAGTTGGCTTATACAATGGATCGAAGAATTCATAAAAGGGAAGTCTTCACCCTCTTTGATAGGCCTTCCATTCAGAGAGTCTCCTGAAATAGTATTTTAATCTTCCTGACTTCTTTCCTTTCATGGTTGACGAAGTGCTTTGAGTTCGATCATTAAAGGTTTCTAGCCTAGTCCGCATGGGGGAAAGGCTTCCTTTAGCACTATTGACTCGAGATTCCCTTACTGGCATTATCATGGGCCCATTCCGAGCATGAAGTGCATATTCTTTAACATCTGGATTATATTAAGGTCTTCATGAGGGATGCATTCTACATAAACTCGGTCTTTAAAATTATCTCCCGCTGAGATAGGGAGTGGATTGATTCTGAAGCTAGGGAGGATCTTGCCATTGGTCCCATGTTCAATCTCTAATACTATGTTACTAGTGCGAGCATTGCCATAACTGTCGTTATACCTAAGGATGGTAATGACCCTAACTTTAGCAAAGAACTTCATATTCTGATGGAGAGAGAAAGATATCCTTAGACGTTGTGAAGCCATGAGAGACCAAAAAGTACATTGAAATAGGCAGGTATGCTGATGACTTGGAACTCGATCAAAGGGTTGATAGGGCCATCCCCTAGTCTAAGCTATATAGAACCCACTATTTCCCAACGAGTGATGCCATAGGAATGCACGACGATGGATATGGGAGTGAGATCACCGAATTTTAATCCTAGGGAAGATGAAGGTTCTCAATGGATAGACATTAAGAGTGGATCCATTAACTACAAGTGATTGTGGGACTGTCTTCCCTAAAACTTCGACGGAGATATTGAGAGAATAATTATGATCAAGACCAAATTTTGGGATTTATTCTTTGAAAAAGAAGAGGAGTATGGTAGAGGTCAAGTATCAAACCATATTTATGACTTCGTTGGGAGTGGTAGCAAGAGAAACTATGGGTCATATGAGGAGCTTTATCAAGACATTTTTGTCCAGCGGGGAGGACATAAAGAGTCCCCATAAGGTGATGTTGGCTTGCATTTTCTTGAGCTGGTTAAGAACTTTGCTTTCTCCAATGGTCATTTCTGGCATCAGAAGATCTTCAGAAACTCCCTTTCCTTTATCTGTTTCAATTGAATAGGGAATCAAATTTATAATATCGCCCATATCATGTCATGCGGTAAATAGAGGCAGGGAAGAATAATAACCCAATGGCTTCGTCTACTTTGGGATGAATGGAAACTTTATTGATTTCCCCCAATAAATCTTCGAAAGAGATCATTCCACATAAACTGGTAATTATACTGGCTTCTTCATGGCTCGATTCATCATCTGATCTATTGAAGTTACCCCCCCAATCGGTATCCACGATGCCCTCTTTCCAAGAGTAATCAGTGCACTCATAACCTCTACGAATTTATCATATAGATCTTCCCACTCAGCGAGGAAGTACAGGAGTAAAAGGACCAGGCATCCCTGAAGTTTCAAGGCTATGAGTAACTCAGAGATGCTGCATATTTCTCCTGTTTGGTGAAACATGTCAGATATGATCTTTACAAAATTAAATAAACTGATTTCCTCAACGAAAACCACCCGCTTATCTAATTCCCGAGCCAACTTTTAGGCTTTTATGAGTAGGGAAGTGAATCTCTAGTATTCAGTATTAATTTCTATGGGCGTTTCAACCAAAACCTTTGGAGTTGGTCTAGCACAGCAGGAGGTTCCATGCCCCCCTCTAATCGGTTACGGATGACAATACATGATCGCATAAGAAGCAATAGATCTTCATCAGTAAAGCATGTGGGATGTAGGAGAAAGGATGGGGAAACTTAGAGATGTTCGGGTGAAATTGTGGAGGTGTCGGGCATTTTAATAGACATAATTTTGGTTGAAGGGTCAAATTCAGGATTATTTTCCAAAAAGATAACAGTTGTTCCAATTCCATGTGCTGGGAGAGGGTGGTGAGTTGTCCAAGGTTTGGTATTAGTTGGTAGGGCAATGATGGCCCGGTCTATAAGGCCCTGGATTAAGTTTTCAAGGTGAAAGCATTTTCCGGTGGTATGTCTTGTGACATGGTGAAATTCATAATGGGCATTATGTTTGAACTTTTTAGGGAGAGAATTTGACAATGGTCGGGGTTCTAAGGGTTTGATGAGGTTTTGAGATGGCAAGGCTTAGTATACCTTCGAAAGGGGAGCACGGAGTTCAATGTATTCTTTTTTGACAGGACTGGGGGGACTTTCAAGTGCCCAAGTTGTGGCAGGTTGGGATATGTTGTTGATGGTTGAGACAGAGGTATTGGCAGGACTTTTATACTTTAGCAATGTAAGCTATTCAAACAACTTTTTTGGTTAAGACTCTACTTTGGTAACACATTCTTCAATTTCCTCACCATTTTCTTTGAGGGATTAGAAGTGCGGGTAATACTATCCTCCCATGGATTATTGGATATGAGGCAGGAAGTTCTTTTTCATAATGCTCACTCTTTCTCTTTCTGAGGATCTATTGGTCATATTGGCAATTTTCTCTCTCCATCTCCCAATTGAGGTCCTTCTATGTTCTACACGTTAAACATTTTTGGAAAAATGGCCTTGGGATAAGGAGACATGTGGGTGTAGTCCATGCACTTTTGGAGATCTTGGCTTGGTCCAACTTCTTTGACAACAATTTGAGATCTTCCTTGACCTTATTCAGTCCTCTTCTTTAGGGTCTACAGGCACTAGCGAATTAGTCCCTAGCTGGGCGAGGATTGAAATTGAGAGATGAACGGGTGGTGTCCTATTTATAGGTGGGGCACACAATGATAGTTGATACTCCTCTGGGACCCAAACAGGCTCGAGGGCAGGTGGACCCATAGCATGAGAAAAAAGGATCTCAAGCTCATGAGCTTCAAGAGTCTGGGATCGATGTCACTGCATCTCTTGGGCATCATCTTGAAGGTTGTCAATCTAGGTGCTGAGTTGGGCCAGGATGACCATCACAACTAGATGAACATTCAGTGCTTGATCGGTGTACTCCATGGATAGCTTTTGAAAGTAGTTCCAAAGTTTGGTCGAAGTAGCAGTGGAGCTTCGGGGTGGTTTGACAGAAGATTGAAGTCAGTATAGAGACAGGACATAGCCGAGTATGCGATCGACTTGAGAGGGAAAAATGATTTTGGTTTATTTTTTTAAGTAAAATGGGAGTATTTTTGGTATTTTGGAAAGACGGGGTAGCATATTTTTGGTATTTTAGTTTTTTGAAAAGAGAGGGAAAAATGAGAATCTCAACATGTTTATTATTATTAAGTTCCACTTGTATTATTCTTGCCTAAATCCAAGAAAAATGTCGGATAGGACCTGAGCCTGGGGAAAGATAGGGTTCAAAATATAAAACACGATTTGACTTGTTTTCAGACTCACGAATAGGGTCCCGTTTAAAAAATGGACGAAATAGAGCAAAGATTTAGGTGGTATGGAGATTTGGAATTTCGACAGAGTTTTGTATGATAACCAGCAAATTAATTATGAGTATCCTAAGGCTGATGCCTATATGTTGTTTATGCATTTTACGGGTTAGTGGAAGGGTTCCCTTCTTTATCATGACTTTCATGATATACATGTTGCCTATAGGGGAGATTATTCATTGATACGTGTGGACAAGCCATTTGATATACCTGAGTACGCGAATTGCCTCATGATATACCTTGTGAGGATGGTATGTGTGAGGGAAAATTAAATATACTCGACATACGTGAATGAGTTCCATGCTATATACCTCCCGTCGTTGGTCAAGCGGTATGATGCGGGGGAACCGTTCGATATACGTCAAAGGTAAGAGGACAATGGAAGGTGATAATCATATCGCTTAGGTTAACCTCGCCCCAATAGAACCAGCAGCCATGATGAAGTGACCCCCTAATATGGGACAAAATTTTAGTCAATATTGCCTTGCTCTGGTGATTTAGTTTGCAAAAATGCATGAGCCTTAATTAGTATCTTATGAATAATTTTCTTTTTATTTGCACGGTAAGCAAGGGGAGTACTACCACTATGAGGGAGAATATACAAATATTATGAAAAGTAAATCTAGCACGGAGCATGAAAAATATACTAGGAATGGTGATATGGAAGCATGTGAATATACAAGTGTGTAAGGTGGGAGAGTGACATGGGACTAGTGTGAGTGATCATGTGAATATATACAAGTGAAAGTGTGTGCTAGTGAGCCTAATCCTGGATAATCTAAAAGTGGTGTGTGAGATGTTTAAGTGAGCATGGAGATATATATAAGTGAGAAAAAAGGGAGAGTTTATGTTTGTGTAGCTAATCATATATAATCTACAAGTTATGTGTGGAGCATGTAAGTAGAGGCAAAACTATATATGAGTGTGAGTGTGTAAAGTGAGCATGGAGAATATATACAAGTGTGCAAAGATATATACATGAGAAAAGATAATGGTAAAGATAAGCATGAGATAAATAGACAAAAAGTAAGCAAATAAGTAAAGGGTACATACAGGTGGGAGCATATGGTCACATGTAGAAAAGTAGGAAAGTATTAAGTAACACCCATGTAGAATTAGATTCTAGTCCTCTAAAAAGACCCCAACATAGTCGCCATTGTGGCCATCCGGGTCCGATATCTCCAGCAAAGACTCAGGCATCGAAGTCGGGATGAGGGGAAGAAGAAGGTTCCCTCCCTATCTCTTTCTCTTCCTTTTTTTGGCCTAACACGTGTGGGTGATTCGAGGATATGGAGGTCCTCTTTCTTCCACTCGTGTTGGTGTCTTCGCGGTCCATCCTCGAATATAAAATTGGACAACGTCAAATGGGGGTAACATGAAGATATAGAATTGCCACACTATTTTGCTTAAAATAGGAAAAATAATGTAGTCGCCTCGCGAGAATGACATTAAGGTCAAACTGATGCATGACCAAACCAAGTGATTCGAACTCCCCAGCACTAAGTTATGAAATGGTAAGGTGTTAGGCAACCATTCCACCCTTTTAATCTCTCATGGGATAATGTTAATCTTCTCCTTTTTGCTTCGTGATATGTATGTACATGTGTATAATATAAATAACGGCAGAATAAAATTATCCGACTAGCATCATGGAATGGATGGAGTGGATTCATCTGTAGGAGTGTACCCAAAAAATAAGCATCAATGTAACATATGAGTTTTTGTCGAATCACGAATCACTATGAAAGAGTGAATGTGCACGTCGGACAATACACCAGTATGTAGTTGTCTAGGACTTACAAAATAGATATAATATAATATAAAAGGTATGAAATGAATAGGGAGGACTCAAATCTTGGGATTGTCCCAAGACATCTACATAGCCCAAGGGGCATCAAAGTCCACATAGTTCGAAGTTAGGGGTGGGGTTCAACCCATAAATACAAATATAAGACTTCTTTTATCTGTTTTTAAGGAAAATGTGTTTAAGAGTGAAAATGTAGGAAAATAGAATTCTCACTTTTGAAATTTATGGATAAACCCTCCTTTTTGCCTCTTTTGGGTTTTTATGAAAATAAATTGTGCAATACTAATAGTGAAGAGTAGATATTAGTTGATGTGATATAATGAAACAAAAGCACAAAAATAGAAATAAGATGAATAACACTAAAAATGAGTAAACTAGAAAAAATAGTTCTGAAATGGACCTCCTTATGGATGCTTATTACTGAATTTGGAATCCATGCATGCTAATTTTGAAATGGTATGAAGGTGATGTGGTAGGTTGAGGTGGATAACCAAGTGGGCTGATGAGGTCAGATGAGAGAATTTTGGAAAATGTTTTTTTTAGGAAAACTAATGCTCCAATTATGAGGAGAATATTTTTGATTGCTGAAAGGGACCTCCTTCGAAAAGTGAGGTCATAGTCCTTTCATATTGGATTTTAGGGTTAATAAGCTTCCAATATCCATGTTCCTTGCCTATCAACAGAGGGCCTACCTTGTTCGATAAGGAAAAGTACATCCTATTGATAGGCAGGGTGTTTGGGGTGCCTATTGGCAATTTGGAACGAATTTTTTAGAAAATGAACATAAAATACACATTGTAAGTCCGAATCATGCATGAACGGGACCATTGATATGAGAATTCAGAGACCTTCAAGAATCCAGTGAGCCACTCCCAAGTTCGGGAGTTGAACGAAGTTAAACGGTGCTCGAAAGTGCCCGGTGGTCTCTGGACTGGAGGTTTTTGGAGGAAAATGTATCATTCATCTGAATTGTGAGGCCATTTCTTGCACAACATAGACCATTGCAAAGTGAATTTGGAGCCCTTCAAGATTTCATTAAGCTTCGCTCAATTTGGAGAGTTGACTGAGGTCAACTGGGGACCAAAATTCCTTAATGTACCCTTGGAGTAAAATGGATCATTCGTCTGGACTGTTAAGTCGATTTGCACATTGGATGGACCGTTTGAAAGGGAATTCAGATCCCTTTAAGGTTTCATTGAGATTATCTCAACCTGGAGAGCCTATTGGAGTCAAATGGAACCCGAAAGTAACTAGTGGCCTCCAAATCAGTACCCGGAGTGAAACATAATTTTTGTGGAGATCGTGAAGCTGGTCCACGCATGGGACGGACAATTGGAAAGGGGATTCAGAGTAATTAGATTAATTATTGAGCTTCACTCAGTTTGAAGAGTTAAAAGGAGTCAAATGGAGCATGTGATCTCCCGATAGCCTCCGGATCAATACTTGGAGTGTGACCTAGGTTTTATGGTGAGTAGATGAGTGTTAGGGACCTAAGGAGGTGCATGGGGGGGGGGGGGGGGGGGGGCGTTATTAGGATGGGGTGTCTACAGAGTTTTAGGTATAGAATGTTCTGATTGATGAAAAAAGATTCTTGGGAACGAGGTCCTGACTGCACACCTCTACCTATAGGCAGAGGGTCTGGGGTGCCTATAGGTAGTCCAATTTTTTTTTTTTTTTTGGGGGGGGGGGGGGGGGGGAATAAGCATAAAATGAAAATCATAAGTTCGAATCATACATGTCTAGGAACATTGGAAAGGGGATTAGAATCCATATGAAAATCTATGGGGCCACCCTCAGTTTTGAGAGTTAAAAAATGTCAAATGGGCTCGAAAGAACCTAATGGCCTCTAAATGGGGCTTCTAGGAGTAAAAAGGCAAGTATAGGTGAGTTACAATGCCGATTTGTGCACGGTATGGACCATTAGAAAGGGTATTCTGATCCTTATGAGATTACAATGAGATATGCTCGAGTTGGATGGTAGATAAAAGTCAAATGGGGCTCAGGAGTGCTTGGTGGTCTCTAGATCAGTGTTTGGAGTAAACTGTTGAGTACACACAAACTATTGGACCAATTTACGCATGGAATGTACTATTAAAAAAGGGATTCAAAGCCTTATGAGAGCGTAATGAGCTATACAGGGGTGGAAGGGTTGACTAAAGTCAAACTAGGATCGGGAGAGTTCAATGGCCTCTAGATCACGGTTTAGAGTTGGACCTATGGTTTGAGGGTGTTAAGGACCTAATGAGGCATTTGTATGGTATTAGGATGGAGTTTCTACAGAGCCCCTTGATGGGTGAGGTTGGAATAAGTGGAGGTTATCAAAAGGTTTGCACCTTATGGGAGGTTAAAAAGTTTTGAGGGTAGAGACATGATACATAAAACCTAAGGTCAAGGCCTTTTCTGTGGATTATAAGAGGTAGAAATCAAATTCAAAGGGTTAAATCTGATTTTGTGGGCCTAAAGGTTAAGTAGACTGATTCAGAGCATCGAGGTTGATTCTAGGTCAATTTTGTGGACCTAAGAGTTGAGGTGATCGGTTCAGGGGGTCAATGTTGATTTTATGGACCTAGGTCAATTATGCAGACCTAAAGAGTGAAAGCAATTGATTAGAGGGTCAAGGTCGATTATGTGGACCTAAAGACTTTTGGTGACTAATTCAAAGGGTTGAGGTTGATTCTGCATACCTAAGAAATTTTGTGGAACTAAAGATTGAAAGTGACCAATTCTTAGGTTCGAGGTCAATTCTACAAACCAAGGTCAATTCTATAGACCTAAAGAGTAAAAGCGTTTAATTCAGAGGGTCGTGGATGATTCTGAAAACCTAGGTCAATTCTATAGACCTAAAGAGTTTTGATGACCAGTTGTTATGATGGGTGATGTTCTTCCATTTCGATTTCGTAGGGGAGTATGCTAGTGGTGAGGGCACTGTAACTGCTAGTGAACTTTGTTTAGCAAATGTTTTGAAGCTTTTATGTTTTTGATCCTTTTGGGATTTTCACGCAGATTCGTCATTCTGACAGGGGGAGCTTAACATTGGCAATGTTGTAAGATTGACTTACTGGCTTTTCTTGGTATTTGAAAAGAGATTCAAGAGGAGAAAATGATGCATTTTATTTGATTATCTTGATTTAGTGGATTACTTACATGCACTTTAATTTTTCACTAGGGATATTATTTTGAGAAAAAGTAGTGAAATATTATTTTTGGAATTTTTGAATATATTTTTAGCATATTTGAATAGAGAAATGCTTTGGAGGCTTGGTTACAAAGAGCTTCCTTTTAAAGGAACTTATTTCAAAATAAAAAGGGTTAGAAGAGGAAAATAGGGGTTTCCCAAATAGGGAGTGAAGGGTATATCCTTGACCTTCTTGTCGGCTTATTAGTGCATGGATGAGTTTTATCCTTATGCTGATGCTGAATTCGATGTGTCGAAAATATTATATTAATAATGGCTTTATTGGTGTTGTGGCCCTGGGATTGACTGCCAAACAACTTTTGATAACTGATGATATGATGACGGACCCTTAAGTGGCCATAATTGTGATGTGGATGTCTCATTATCGTAATTAGGTTCCTATAATATTGGCAGAGACTATGCATGACTGGAAGGAAAGATGAGCCAATTTTTTACTTGCTGTTCATTTGGTTATTGGAGAGACTTCGCCTAGTGGTTCCTCTCGAGTGCCCTTTAACGGGTGTTCCTAATTTCTTTGCACGGTCTTTTTTCGGCTTTGTCCCATTTTTAAAAGATTGGGTGAAGTAAATTATAGAGCATAGGGCTATGAATATTTACTAGTCAGTGCCATGGTGAGGTAGCCTGTAGCCTATTTTGTAACTGAGTGACTACCGTTATGTTTGATTGGTAATACTTTGCAAGACTTCCTTCTATTTTCCTTGGCGACTTCTATATTAGGTAGGCTGGGAGAATATTGTTCCTCCTAATATAACCAACCTCTATACTATAGAATATTTGACTGAATCTTTGAGGATGATCCTGGGACTTTTGTGGCAGTGTCACCGACAGTCTACACATATGTCTTAATTTTTTTGGGGAGCCTGGGTTTGTATGTAGGGATTATTTAAAATTGTTATAAAAGACAGTAGTTATGATGGTCTATGCTGAAGAGAGTGGACAAAGGTGGAATATGATGTTTGAATCTCTAAAGTAGGCTGTTGTGGTTTCATTCAAGCTGATCATGGTATGTCGTCGCATGGAGCGAATACAAAAGTGTAGTCAGGATTGGGATTCTTGGGGTCCTTCGGGGATTTGAAATGATGATGCGGCAGGTCCGTATGGAAGTTGAAGTGGGTTTTGTGGGAATGTGGTGAGGAGTTTAGCAAGATATGTGTATGTGTGTAGGTTTGGGGAGTCTGAAGGTGTGTTTTTTTTATTTTTTTCTCTTATTGTTGATGTGTCATGTAATTGTCATATTTTGTTTTTAATAAAATATGATGGTTTTGACATATTTCGTTATGACTTTGAAGAATTTTCCTTTGTTTGAACTTTCTATACCAATCACTAAGGCATACATAATCCTTTTATTTTTTTAAATGATGAGAGAGACCAATGTTATCGGTTAGAGAAAAGAATAGCATTTTATGAAAGAGAAAGGATCCTACCCAAAGTATTTTTATGGGTTGCCTATGTATCTTTTTGGGTTTTTGAGGTGTTTCTTTAAAAAGGTGATTTCTATAGAGGATCAAGTCCTACGTAATTCTGAGTAGAGAAGAGAGATAATTTTTTTAGAAGGGAGGCAAGAAGAGTCATAGTGTGAGAAGAGTTCAAACTAAGGGTAAATTACTTAAGATGATTTAGATTGACTAGGTGCGCCATCCCTTCTTCATCGATATCTTTGAGAATAGCGATGCCAATCGATTAGATTTTCTTTACGATGTAGGGTTCGCTTTGAAGGTACTATATCTTTCTTTTAAACTACGAAATTTGACTTTTTTATTGAATGATTCCATAATACCGCGATAGTACCCTTGTATATGATATAAGTCTTTTAATTTTCTTTCATCCAAGACTATGAGTTCGTCGTAGTGGCTTTGCTACCAATATTCTTCGCTGACCTCACTTTTGAGCATGACATGCATGGAGGGTATTTCGAATATAATGGGTAGGACTGGTTCCGTGTCATATACTAGGGATTAAGGGGTAACCCCATTTGGTGTTTTGATGGAGGTACGGTATCCCCATAGGGCATATAAGATCTGATTAGACTAATCTTTACAACTTTCAATTATTTTTCTATTGATGGTTTTAAGGCTTTTGTTGGTGGCTTTGACAACCACGTTGGTTTGCAATCAGTATGGAGATGATTTTTTCCTTTGAATTTCATACTCATCGCCCAATTCTGTTACCTCGTCTTAGAAATGGAGCCCATTGTTTGACATTAGCTTATGGGGAACTATATTATGACAGATGATATTTTTATGATGAACTTGGGTACTTTCTTTGCATTCACCATTGGGTATGATTTGTCTTTAATCCATTTTGTGAAGTAATCAACCACAACTAGGATGAATTCACGCCCATTTGATGCCTTTGGAGTGACTTTCCTGATGATATCTGTGCCATATGCTGAGAAGGGCCAGGGAGAAGTCATGTTATAAAACTCTTGGGAAGGTAAGTGAAAAAAGTTGGCAAACTGTTAGCATATGAGGCATATTCTGACATAAGTAGTGCAATCTTAAACCATGGGGGTCGAATAATATCCTTGATGAATGATATTCTTGGAAAGCATATGACCATTCATGTGGGGTACACATTTTCGTTATGGATTTTCTATATCACGTCTTCGACCCCAACCTATACTATGCAATGTAAGTGGGTTCCATCGAAATTTCTTTTGAAGTGTGCCTTATCAAAGTTGATATACTAAGCAGCCAGCGAGCAAAGGGTCGCACAATCTTTCTTAACAGATATGCTCGAGGAGGCGCGAAATGTCATAATACCACAATCCTGCTATGTATGGATCTTCTTTTGTTACGAGCCCAACTTGGTGGCAGTGAGTGGGCATTGCTTATTTCCTCATTAAAAAGGTATTATTTCCTCAAGCTTGTCGACCATAGAGGCTAAGGTTGGCACTGCGTTGATAGGTTATTTCTCGAGTGAGGAAGGTAGTGGAAGGTGATATTTTCAAACTACAAGGCAAGCTCTTCGAGGTGAGCTTTGAAGGGTAAGATTTTCTTATCTTTAACTTCCCATTTTTTGACATTTTTCCCATAATGAGAGATAAATCTCCATAGACATAAATGTACTTGATTCGTTTCTCAAGGGCAATCTTGAGTCCTACAGTACATGCTTCATATTTCGTCATGTTGTTGGCGTAAGGGAAGTCTAATTTAATGGCGATGGGAGTGTGAGAATTGTCGAGAATTATTAGGAGTATCCCAATATCATATTATTTCTTGTTATCATCTCCGTCAAAGAACGTCTGCCACCAGAGCTTCTCATAAGAGGAATAGAGAATGTCTTTATCTCGGAATTTAAAAATCTAAACCTCAGCGCCTGCCATGGGATTGTTAGCAAGGTAGTAAAAAATACCTCTTGTTTTCATGGACTTTTGAGTAACATACGTGATGTCAAATTCATTAAGTAACATCAACCATTGAGCCATGCAACTAGACAAGGCATGATTCTCCAATAGGTATTTTATCGTATCCATTCATGATACCAATTTGATAGTGAATGCAAGCATGTAATGTCGAAGCTTCTATGTGACCCAGACTAAAGAGACACATGTTTTTTCTAATATGGTATATTTCACCTCATAACCTACTATCTTTCAATTAGCATAGTAGATGGCTCTCTCCTTAAGTGATTCTTCGATGTATTGGCCTATCATAACCCCTGTTGTGGTGTTTATGATGGCGATATATCGGAGGAGGGGGAAACCTTGTACAGAGGCATGATCACCGAAGGTCGAGTGAGATATCACTTTATCTATTCAAAGGCTTCTTGACATGACTCGTTCTAGACTTCTAGTTTAATCCTTCTAACGAAATTTGAAAATGGGTTTGCAAATGGAGATTAGTTGGTTGATGAATCGACTGATGTAGTTTTCCTAGGAAGTTATGAACTTCTTTTTCCGTCTGGGCAATGGAATATTTAGAATCACTTTTAGTTTGGAAATCTCTGCTTCGATCCCTTTCTCCCTGAACATAAATCCAAGAAATTTTCCTTTCTTGGCATTGGCATGCCTTTCGATGGATTGAGGCGCATCTGATACAATCTTAGTCGTTCAAAGAATTTCTTTATAGCAGGGATGTGACCTTCTCGAGCCTTAAACTTAATGATCATATCATTGACATAAAATTCAACCTCCTTGTGGATAAGATCATGAAAAATAGTTATAAAGGCCCTTTTGTAGGTATCCCCATAATTTTTAGACTGAACGGCATGACCATGTAACAAAAGGTCCCTTACGGGGTGATAAAGGCAGTCTTCTCCTAATACCAGGGTGCATCTTAATTTGATTATACCTAGTGAAATATTTGATAAATTATTTGAGGGTATGACTGGTAGTTCTATCGATGATCATGCTAATGTTGAGCAGAGGTCAATCATTTTTTGATTATTCTTTGTTTAGATCTTGATAGTCGATGCACATGCAAAATTTTCCTCTTGATTTTGGCACAGGGACGATGTTTGTAAGCCATATAGGATATTTGACCATGCAAATGAAGTCTATGTTTAACTTCTGTACCACTTCGTCTTTGACCTTGAGAGACCACTCCATCTAGATCTTTCTCAGCTTTTGCTTGACGGGTTTACTTTTTGTAAAGGTAGGAATATTGTGTTGTGCGATTTTTGGGTCAATGCTGAGAATGTCGCTATAGACACATGCAAATATGTCCAAATATTCTTTCAAAAGTTCTTCATATTACGATCACTTATGCTCATCGAGGGTGGACCCTATCCTAATCTTGTGCGGATCTCTACTAGAATCGAGATTATAATAATAGCATCATCATCACTAGTTTGAATGAGGTTATGTTATTTAGTTTTTTTCTTATTAAGACCAGTTAAGAATTTTCCATTTATTAGATCATCTTCACTAATAGTTTGATTATAATCAAGACAAATAATATAAGGAACAAAAAGATATTCAAAATCATCATTCATTTCATTGAAAGCATTTTCAAGAAATACATTGGTGAGGACCTCATCAAAGGAGGCCTCATTTAAATTACATCAGTGATAGAAGAAAAAGTGGTAAGTTACAGTGATTTTTAGAAGGGGTGAACATCAAGGTCTATATTGACTTAGGCGGGCTTGACAGGGATGGCATGCCAGTTAAGGAGTGTTTTATTAGCACTGGCGATTTTTTGTGGATGGGTCAGATGGATCGGGCCCCATATGGATCATGTAGAGATCGAACCCTAGTGTATACAGGTTTAACAATTCTTCAGTGTCACCGATTTCAGAGTTTTTGGTACTTTCCACAACTTTGATGGCTAGAAGCTCCACCTCATGCTTCTGTTTTTCATCCCAAGTAACCTCGTCTTAAAAGAAGATCTCTTTTCCTGTCTTCATTTTTTTCTCCAAAGTGTTGTACCATGGCTTGGGGAACCCACAAGAGGGGGTGTCTTAAATCTTCAGTTCATTACTTGAGATGTTTGAATCATTTCCCCACCCAGTGGAAATAATGTCATCCTTCCATGAATAGTCAATGCATTCCATAGCCACCATGGCCTCATCATAAAGATCTTACCATTAAGCAAAAAATTATTGGAAGGAAGGGACCAGACATCCTTATATATTCAAGATCGTGAGCAGCTCGAGGGAAGTACATATTTCCCGCTTCTTCATGAATACAGCAGACATAACTTGCACAATGTTACAAAAATCGAATTCTTTCACTGGTACAAACCATTCATCAGATTGCTGAGTCCACTTTTGGGCTTCCATAAACATGGCACTCATCTTCTCATAATTATGTTCTCCGAGGGTCATCTGTGAGGGCAATTTTAGCCCAAGTTCCTAAAGCTGATCTAAGACTGTGGGCATTTCCATGCCTCCCCCTTCCGAATCGGTATAAATGGCTATGTAGGCTCTGGTGATGAGGCATAGAGCTTGGTCAATGGGATTATCAGGATAATAGGAGGAATGAAGGAAAAACCTTGAGGGGTTTGGGTGAGATGGTATATGAATTGGGTATTTTGATGGGTTTAATTTTGGTGGAAGGGTCAAAATCTTGATTTTTCTTCTGAAAGAATGGCGTTTACCCCCATTTGATGTGTCGAGAGAAGGTTCTAAGTGGTATTGGGTTTAGGATTAGATGTAGGGACATTGATCCCTCTGCCTGTGAGGATTTGTATGACATTATTTAGATGAAAACACTGATCGGTGGTGCGCTCGATGATTTGGTTGAAGTCACAATGGGCATCATACTTGAAATTTTAGGGAATGAGATCTGGTAATGGTTGGGGTTCTAGAGGTTTTCTAAAATTTGGCCAGATGGGCTTGGTAAACTTTTGACAAAGGGGCATGGAATTTGGTATATTCTTTTCTAACTAGAATTGAATGACTTTCGGTGTTTATGAGGTAGCAGGTTAAGAGATATGGTTGATCGTTGAGACTACGATATTTTTCAGTTTATCATACTTTTGAGGGATGATCTGCCCGATTAGCCTTTTTGGCTCATATTCAGTTTTCTGGCATGTAGCCTCTTATTTAATTTCTACTCCTACTTCCTGGAGATATCTAAAATAGGGATAGTACTAGCTTCCCATTGAAGTTTTAATATGTGTCAAGAAGTTCTTCTTTATAATGATTGCCTGCTCTTTTTTATGGTCGATTTGTCATAGAGGTGGCCCATCTCCCTCTAACTTGTGATAAAACTACTATCCGATTCACCCAAGTTTTCCTAAAAGAAGTTCCAGGTCTCTATGGGTAACCTATAGTTCCTCATTTTACTTGTACTAAGTCATGAATTCTTGGTCCACATCCTACAAACCACTAATTCTTTATTCTTCAAGTGAAAGGAACCATCAAAGGTCACTTTCTTTAAGATTTCGTTGGAACATTTGTTCCATTATCTCTTCTAATGCTCCTAGAAGAGTCACGACACGGTGGTAGCTGTGTAGGTGCATGATTGGAGGTTCGTTGCCTCCGAACTTTTTGATATCTGGAGTTTTGACCTTCTATAGAAATTGAGCTTTAGGATAGGGATACGAGTGGGTATAATCCACGTAGTTCCTCGAGATTTTGACTTGGTCAACCTTTTTATACAATAACCTGACGTCGTTTTTTACTTTTCTCAACTCTTCTTCTTTATTATCGATAAGAACATGAACTGGCAGACTAACCTTTGTCTGGGAAAGATTTAGTATCGATAGTTGAGTTGGTGGTGTCCCATTAGCAAGTGGGGCATGCAGGATATGTTGGTACTCTTCTGTAACCCACATCAGTTCTAAAGCTCATAGACCCATAGCATGAGGGAAAATGATATCAAGCTCGGGAGCCTAGGGAGTCTGAACCCTATTTTGTTTTATATCTTGGACCTCTGGCTAAAGATTATTGATCTTGGCATTCAGCTGTAAGGACTGCTATCAATTCTGGTTAGACATTTGCATTCGGGTCAAGATTCACCATGAATAGTCTTCAGAGGGATTACTTAAAATCTATATAAGTAGTGAAGGAAGCAATGGATCTTAGGGGTGGCTTGAAGGAGGATCTGAACCAATCGGGAGCTAGTCCAAGACTGGGGTAAGCGATCTCACCTAAGAGGGAACGTGATTTTCGTGTTTATTTAAAGGGAAAAGGGTATATATTTTGTACTTATTTTTTAAAAAAATGAGAAAATGTTTTTTATATTTTTGAAAAAAAGGGGAATTTTATTTTTGGCATTTTTGAAAAAAAAGGGAGAAAAGAAAAGCGCTTAGTGTAGTTATTATCACTAGGTTCCCCTTGGATTATATTCCTCCTAAGGTGCAAGTGAAATATCGTACATGACTCGAGTCTGGGGAAAAGATAGGGTACATGATGCAAAACATGATTTGACCTATTTTCAGACTCATAGACAGGGCCTTATTTTAAAAATGGGAGAAATAATGCAACAATTCGAGTTGTAAGGCAAACCTAAATTCCGACAGAGTTTCACATTAAATTTAGTAGACTAGGCATGAGTGTCCAAGGGCAGACGCCTATATAAGGTTGATGCATTGGTAGGTTAGTGGAAAGGTTCCCCTTTTGGCATTACTTTCACGACATACATCTTGCCTATAATGGGCAACCATTTAGTGGTACTTGTGGAAAAATCCATTGGATATACCTGAGTGTACGTGACTTGCCTCACGATATACCTCATGGAGGCAGTACATGTGAGAGCGACTTCGATACACTCGATATATGTGAAAGAATTCCTTTTTGTATACCTCATGTCGAGAGTTTGGTCAAGCGATACGATGTGGGGGGAACTGTTCGATATATGTTGAAGGTATTGTGGCAACGGGAGGTGGTAATCATATTTCTTAGGTTAACCGCGCCCCACAGGTGCACGCCCATCACGAAGTGACCCCCCAGTACACGATAGATTTTTAATTAAATGGTAATGCTCAAGTAACGCATTGTGCAAGAATGCATGGGTCTTAATTATTATTTTATAGAGAGTTTTGTCTATACTAAGTGAGAGATATACTACTACCATGAGGTATAGCATGGAATATACACGAGTAGTATAGGACGAGGGGAGATAAAACTAGCAAGTATGTACATGAAGCATGGAGCATATATAAATCATGATAAAGTACACAAAGTATGAGGCATGTGAATATACACAAATGGGTGAAAAATATGTGCAAAATGAGGGTGACATGTGAATAGGAGTGAGTGGAGAAGATATGTCAATATATATAAGTGGGAGAAATATGGAAGTGTGTGCTAGTGCTACTAATCATGGATATCAACAAGTGGTGCGTGAAACATATGATAAACATGTAGCTATGTACAAGTGAGAAGAATGTGGGAGTGTGTGATAGTTAGGTTAAGCATGGATATGTATAAGTGGTATGACTCATGTGGAAGTGTGAGTAAGTGGAGGGAACATGGTAACTATGCAAAAATTAATAAAACATAAAGCATGTGATAGAAAATGTGATATACACATGTGAAAAAGAGCATAGTATAGAGAAGGATGTAGACATCATGATATGAGGAAGACATATATGCAACATGTAAGTACAAGATCAAGAAAAATATATAAGTGGAAGTACATACACACATGTAGAAAAATAGAGAGAGCGACAGGAAAGAAAATAAAACCCATGTAAAATAGAGTCTACTCCTCTAAAAATAGAAATCCCCAAAATAGTTGTCACTGTGGCCATTCGGGATTCCTCCGACACGAAATCGCCCCCAAAAGAGAGAAAAACTCGATACGTGCGGGGATCAAGGACGAAAATCCTATTTCTACCACCCGCTCGATTTTTACAGGCTACCACATATATAAATCAGTCGTCATCAAAAGTGTAAGAAAAGATAGAAAATGGAGTCGCCAATTTATTTTGCTCAAAACAAGAAAACGAACAACATATGAAACAAAATTGATACATATGAAACCAAATGAAGCGAGGGTCATAGGGATAAGTTACGAAATGTGAAGGTGTTACGAACTCATTCTTCCCTTTTGGTCGCTCATGGTCTATGATGATATTCTCCTTTTTCTCCAAGATATGACTCATGTTTACGACGGGTGTGATGTGAAAATAAGTGCGAAAAAGAAATCATCCTGCTCATGCCATGGGAAGGAAGAAGAGGAGTTATTCTAAGGAGTATACAAAATAAAGATAATAATATGAAAAGACGATGTTAGTGACGAAGTGAAAGTGTACGTCTAGAGAGAACACCAATATGTAGGCATATACGTATGCACAATATTATTAAACATAAAATTTATACAAAGTAGCGTAATGAACAAAATAGGACACAAATCTCGATAATGACTTGGGACACGTATGTAGACAAAATAGGAATCAAAGTCCACGTAGTTCGACACATCACAAGGGTAGGGTTCAGTCTCAGTTGGTTTGGAAGAACAAGTGCACAAGCATAAGAGTGAAGGAAAAGTGAGAAAATTTTGCTTTGGGGTTTATAGGTGAACCCTCTTTTTTTCCTTTTCTGATTATACAAAAATATGTTATAAAAAAGGATATTAGTTGGAGTGAGCAAGTGAAGTAAGAATAAATATATCAAAGATGGTAGAAAAGAAAATGAACAAGAGTAATTAGATGAAGTAGAAAATAGTAGAAATGGATCTCCCAGAAGACTTTGCCACTGATTTTTGAAGAGATGAACTGATTTTTGTGGTGGTTAAATGGTGGGGGAGTAAGGAGGAGAAAGGTGGAAAATGTTGGGTAAAGATGATGTAAGAAAAATGGAGGAAATGTTTGGCAAATGGAATTTTTAGGATGATGATGCACTGATTTTGAGGCATATAATGTTCTGATTGCTAGAAATAAGGTTCTTGGGATAAGGTCATGATCTTATTAAATAGTAAATATTAGGGTAGGGGTCTGTCGATTGGCATAGGCCCTAGTTTGACTATCGGCATACACCTGGCTTGTGACAAAGTAAAGTACACCTCTTCCTATAGGCAGTCCAAAAAGGATTATTTTGCAAAAATGAGCTTAAAATGAAAAACTTAAGTCCAAATCGCACATGACTAGGACCGTTGGAAAGGGGATTAAGATCCTTATGAAAATCTATCAGGCTGACCCCGAGTTTGAGAGTTAATAAAAGGCAAACGGGGCTTAAAAGTGCTCGATGGCCTCTAGATATGCATTCTCGAAGTTAAAAGGCAAGTACATGTGAACCATAAGGACTATTTGTGCATGGTACATACCACTAGAAGACCTATGAGAGTGAAATAAGCTATACTCACGTTGGATGGTTGACCAGAGTCAAAAAGGGCTCGAGAGCACCCAGTGGTCTCTAAATAAAGCTTTGGAGTAAAAAAGTGATTATGCGCGAATCGCAAAGTTGATTTGTGAATGGTATTGACCGTTGGAAAGGGTATTCAAATCCCTATGAAAATTCAATGAGCTATGCTCAAGTTAAAGGCTTGACCAAAGTCAGATGGGGCTTGGGAGAGCCCGATGGCCTCTAGATGAGGGTTTGGGTTAGGTACTGGGGTTTGAGGGTATTAGGGACTTAAGGCATTAGGATAGTACTGCGATAGGGTGTCTACAATGTGAAAGCCATTAATTAATATTTAAAATTAAATTCACCTATATTAATAGGTTGAAACAAAGGACATGGTGCATACAACAATTGCACAATTCACAATTCAATCATATTATTCAACTCAACTAAAATTCAAATTAAACAAATTAAAATAACTTAAATAAACAAAATATCATTACAACTAGTTCTCAAATATTACAAATTATCAAACATTTTCACAGCCTAAGAATGACCAATAAATAAACTGGTCAAGTGATAAAAAAAATTGCGTACTATTTCAGTACTTTCCCTTCATTGATGTCAGCGTGCACATGTATATCTCCGCAACCGTGGTATATTTCATCAACCAATATATAAGCCTCACCCATATACAAAGGGAGATTGTGTATCGAAGTTTTGACCATTACGGAGACGAGTGTGCACACTCCCATAACCATACTATTAGTCAAGTATCTAAAAAATATTACTCACAATAGTCACTGTGAGTGGAAGATGATGATCCAGGGAATGTGGAAGGCGGAGGCACTGGGAAAGGGAATGATGAAAGAGGCGAAGTTTATGATGGGAATGTTGAAGGAGCTGGCAGTTTTAAGGCAAAAACTTGAGAGGGAAGATAAGGGAAACCTTGATAAAGGGGATTGGTAAAACCTTGAGGAGTAATCAATGGTCAAAAACCTTGAGCAAATAAATTGCTCGATTTTATTGTAAAGACTCCTATGTTACTTTTATTCTCCTGGACATCCCCATCTATTTTAGACTAACTTTCTTCTTGGCTTGAGATATGATTCTTAATCAAAGAAAGCTCGTGCATGAGAGGTGTAATGTGTTATAAATTGGTTTTCATCATATGTGATTCGACACCTCTTATCCTCCCTCTTTTTTCAGTTCTAAAGGTTTGGGTCAGGGTATCATTTTTAATATCATTGCAAGGGATCTAACAAGACTGAGTGCTAATGACCTCGATTGATTCTAGAGTCTTATCCAATTATGGTGGGAATTTATTATCCTTTTCCTGTCAAGCATGCACGTACAAGTTGAACCAATTAGGTTCTTTGACGGCGTCTGGACCTCCCTTTGTCCTATCAGACATTCACTCTTTAAATCTTCATAGGATTTGGACCCCAGCCTGTGGATATTAATTTTTCTCACCTTGTTTTATATAGTCTTATCCCCCTGGACTATCTTTTTGTCCATCGCCTTATTTTTTAGAAAGATGATATATTAGTCAACTATCTTTTCAATATTCAGAGCCAAAATGTCAGTGCTCAATGCCCCCTTCGGGAAATGTCTGTACTGAAGGTTACTTTGATATGTTCTTAGTTGTTCTACAATCCGGGAAAGAACCTTTTACTTTAAATGGTTGAGGAATGAAAAATGCTTGTAGACTTGGTCACAAATGTCATCCTTGATTCTTGATCAACTTCATTCTAGTTATTTTCTTCTCTAACTCACACATTCATTTTCCCAAGTGACAAACATTAGGATTTAAATATCTAAAAATCAATTCTATTTCCCGTGAGATTATTACTGAAACGGAAGAACCTAGTGGGATTCTTTTCATTTTCCCGGGAGGTGTTGGGAGCAGTGGTTGGGGGCGTTGGAGTAACTTGGGTTTATTGCTTACTTGTAGAAGGAGTAGTGGGCTGAACCACTAGTGGAGTAGAGAATTTCTCAACATGTGATGTTAAGAATTCTTATTGGGGTGTAGGATATGAGAATCCTGATTGGGGTGCCAAATCATCACTTGGTACGTTCTATCCATCGTCGCTCGACATTATCTATAAAATAAATAAATAATAAGAGACGGAATCATTATACTAACATGAAACTATAACTAACTAATCATGTTTATGACAATATATATGTATATATTTGTGGAGGCAATTGTTATGCAACACAAATAAATACGAGAGAAGCAATTATCAAGAAAAGAATAAGGAATATAAGATGCCAATCATACAACAAAAGATGTACGTGTTTCAGCAAAGATGTGCCTACGTCCACGGTGGTGCAGTCGATATTATTTCTATATACTCCGGAGAGTGATTGCAGAGAATACAACTTGTCCTTTTGCCTCGGACCTAGGACTTAATATATACATGTACATGTAGATGAGTGGAGGTAATGGGTTCCTCCATGTTTTCCATCTCCCCCATAACTTCCCTTCATGGGATCGTGGGGGGAGATCGGATCAATATAAAAGATGAGGGGCCTGGACTTTGGGCCGCCAGGACTGGGCTACTCGTCCAGGCCCATAGTTCTCATTTCTGGGTACCCATAATTGCCCCTAAATTTGTTGGGCCATGTTTATGGGCTCAATGGATTTAAATGATCAGCCATTATGGCTGATTTACGATTCTTCAAAAACTGTGAAGTCGATTTGGCGGCACCCGCTTCGCTTATTGTGCGTTATGATTAGAATTGAAGGCTTATTGGGATAGCCACTTTTTCTTCCGTCGCTTCAGCCCTTCCAGTGCTCTTCTTTCTTCTGAGAAATCTAGTTCCTCGTACCTTCTTCTCTCAATCCATATTCCCCTTGCTTCTTAGTCATCTTGAGCTCGTGCTTCTTCATCACTTGAGCTGATCCTCTGTTTTGTAAGTTTTTAGTGCCTTTTCTTTGCACTTTCTCTTTGGTTTGTAGCTTTTCTTGAGTTTTTCAATGGCGAAGATTGGAAATAGGTCAATCTCTGAATTTAGGAAGTTCTACAATATCCCTGAGTGGGTAGATATTGAGTGTTGTGCCTCCCCTCCTAGGAATGTTAGGGATATATAGGATGCCCACTGGATCCATGTTTTGTTGCTTTCCCAGGGGGGACTTACTTTTCCCCCTAATGATTTATTTTTGCATTTCTTCGTCTATTTCAATATTGTTCCTGCACAATGCTCGCCCAATGTGTGGAAAATAGTAAATGGAATTCATAGAATAAATCAGTTGTATGGTACTAGGTTAGGACTTGCCGGGATCTGTTTTTGTTATTCCTTTTCTCGAACTAGTTCAGGTGTCTTATACCTCAAAGCTAGGAGCCCTGATAGGGTATTGGTAGTAAACCTACCTGATTCACATAAGGCCTACTGGCAAGAGGGTTTCTTCGTTAGGAATTGGCAGTTCCCTCCCCAGTTTGAAGGGTCGAGGTCTGAGAGGTTCACTGTTCCTTTTTACAGGGAAGAATATATAGGTAAACATTGTACTGTTGTTTCAACCTTTGTTGATTTGTGACTTTTCTAACCCCTTTTTGATTTTTCTTCCACAGCGAGGTTAAAGAATTTGGAGCCTGCTCTCAGCGAGGTTCGTATCTCAGAGTTGGTGAAAGCTTGGAGTATCAGGGAGCCTCTGGGTGACGGCGAGCATCCCAGGTCTGCTGCCTTTTTGCTCGAGTATAAGAACGTGGGCTCCAGCTTCATAGCACGGCCTGTGGATAGTGTACCAGAGTTTGATTCTTTTGGAGAGACTACTGCTGAGCCTATCCAGTTGGACAAAGAGGAGAGAAGCTCTGAGAGTGAGCCTGCAGGAGCTGCGAGTAATTTGGGTGAAGGGAGCTCTGACAGTAGCAGTTCCTCTAACTGTGAGGAGGATTCTAAAGCTCGAGGATCGTCGAGCACTTCCAGCAGTTCAGGTGAAGAGATGCCTCCAAGGAAGAACTTGATTAGAGATGATGATGATGAGGACCACGTGCTTCTTGCACAGAAGTCAAAGAAACAAAAGTCTACTTCTGGGGCCGTGGCTACTGGTTCTCGGTCTTCTACTCAGGAGCAAGAGAGGAAGAAGAGAGAGGAAGAGTAGGTGAGAGAGAGGGAGAAAAGAAAGGAGGAGGAAAAAAAGAAGGTGGAGGAAAATAAGAGGATGGAGGAGAAGAAAAATATGGAGAATGAGAAAGAGGAAGATAGGAGGAAGATGGAGTCAAGGACAAAGGCTGGGCAAGCCTTGGTCCAGGTGTCTGCTTTGCCCGAGGGGGCCTCAGTTGCCATTTCTCCTCAGCTGGAACCTGCGTTGCTCGAGAGGGCAGTTCTTCCTGCAGATCACCAGAGGGCGGTGGGGTCTGATCAATTGTCCCTACAAGCTAGCCAGAGGCTAGCCTTGGTAAAATCGTCTCCATTTTTCAATTATTTAACAAGTTTTAGTTATTTCTCCTTCTTGATATCTTCTTTATTTTTGGCAGTTTGTGACCGAATTTTCCGTGCTCTATCATTCTCGCGACGAGTTGGTGAGAAGGAATGGCGAGCTGGAGCAGCAGAAGTTCGCTCTAGAGGTTAGGGGTTCTCAACTGGAGGTTGATTTAAAGACTGCCGACGCCACCCGAACTTCCTCTGATCTGGCCCTCATCAATTCTAATAGAGAGAGGGATGCGGCGGTTAAGGAGCTGAGCGAGCAGAGGCAGGCCTATGACCTAGTCTACTTGAGCAAGCTGGAGGTCATGGAGGAGAACAGGGTTCTGACCGAGTAGTTAAAGGAGAAAGAGTCCCAGGTAGCCACCATCAAGGAGGATTCATATAACTCTGGGTGGACTGCTTCTTACGAAGACGCCGAGGTTCAGATAGGCTACATCAACCGTTTAAACTTCAAGAAGGGCTGGAACAAGGCCCTCTTAGCTGCCGGTGTTGATGCTAAATCTCCTCTGTTCGATGAGCATGACCCGGGTCCGAGGCCAACTGTGGACGAAGAAGCCCCTGCCCCAGCCATCGAGGGTGTTGATCTTGCCTCTCAGACAATTCCTGCCGGTGCTTGTCCTGCCCAGGCGACTGAGGGCATCCCTATAGAGGGGGGTGCCTCTGCTGCTGCTGATAAGGGGAAGCAGCCAGCCACCTCTGGGCAGCCTGAGGTTGCTAGTTAATCTGCTTTTAGGACTATTTTTGTACTTCTGCTTGTAATTTTTCCAATTTCTGCTCGATGTACTTGACTTTTATCAATGAAATGAAAAGGCTTCTTTTTCCAGTGCATTGATTGATTTTTCTCTCCATTGCCCTTTTATGTCTTGTAGTTGACTGATGTAGAAGAGTATTCCTGTCACATCTCAATTGGGCAGGACTCTTGGTCCCAATGCCAATCCTCAGGTTCGTCAGGCCTTTGTGAGGCTTTACAAATCTCTTAGGTTAAGGAATCAAAAGTATAAGTAGCAGTCCGAGCTAGTGGCTAAGCTGAAGGACAGGCTCCAGGAGATGGAAGGCATTGGTGCCTCAGTAAAAGAGGAAGTCAATGTGCTGAGAACCAGACTCCTAGAGGCCACCGAGGTCAACCAAGTTGGGGAGTTCCTGCAGTAAGAGAATGAAAACCTGAGGAGGGAGGTCTTACAACTTAGAGAGCATGCACCGAGCACTGTTTCAGCAGTTCTGCAAGGCTCCTCATCATCCGGAGATGGATATACTCTCTATATGCCGCGAGGTTCCACTCTTCCTCCCCTCCCGCGAGCTAGTAGGAGCACCAGGGGAGAGAACAGGGAAGCAGAAGAACAGTGTGATAAGGAGATTCAAGAGCTCTACGATGATGTTCGGCGAGCATATGTAATTGCTGCTGGGCTTCAAAGGTACGTTACCCGATTGCGGCACTTATTCAAGAAAGGTCCTCGACAAGCGTGGGCTGACGGTTATGATCAAGGCTGGCTGGATGCTCCAACAAGACTATCTGAGTTTGAGGAACTTTCTTTCATCAGAGGGTGGTTAAGTGCCTTGAAAGAGCTTCAGGTCCCGAGGAACTCGATGTTATTTTATCGTCACGAGATGTCCTCTTCCACTCTGATGCCCAACCCATTCAGTAGGGATGATCGATGGATCCCTATTGATGCTATTCCTCGACAACTATTGGAGTTGGACGCAGATGAGGTTGTGGAAGAGCTAGTCCCCGTTCCTGATGATGGACGAAGAACTAGAGTGGCAGATTATCTTATTCGGAGGCTTCCACCTTCTTGAGATTTTACAAGTTGTTATTCTTTTGTCTTTTTTTTATAATGTAAATACTTTGGGCGTTTGATAATGTAAATGCTTTGGGCGAGCTTCGCCGACTAAACATGTATTATCATTATTGTATATATACGGGATTAATGAAAACCTTTGATAATGTAAATGCGTTGGGCGAGCTTCGCCGACTAAACATGTATTATCATTGTTGTAAATATAAGGGATTAATGAAACCTTTGATAATGTAAATGCTTTGGGCGAGCTTCGCCAACTAAACATGTATTATCATTGTTGTAAAAATAAGGTATTAATGAAACCCTTTGATAATGTAAATGCATTGGGAGAGCTTCGCCGACTAAACATGTTCATCCAATCTTTTTATATTCTTGCTGCTTCATAATCCTTTTTGTTTTGTCATGCAAGTGTCCCTCTAGTCCAGTATAATACCAAAATACCATTATGCCCCATTTTACCTTTTAGGTTGTGTCGTCACACTCCCTTATGCCTAAGTAGGGCAATTGGCGAGGACACACCTGGTATTGTATGTCTTCACCCGATCAGGATTTTTCTCAACCAGAGTAGGTTTGTTGGCCAGTATAAAATCTGGTTGCATTGCCTAAGAATCCTCTGTAGGGCTTTATATATTGCCAGGGGCAATGCTAAGAGGTCTCTCGTGTTTCATGACGATGACCTGAGGAGGGGTATTCCCCTGCTATATCGACCATCGTGCCTATGATTTGGAAAAAATATGTGATGGAATGCAACTGTTACTGATTTCATTAGTAATAAGGGAAATGAATTATCCTTTCACATAAAAAATACAAGAAAAATATTCAACAATAGATAGGCACCTTACATCGTTTCCAAATGATAGGCACCTTGCAGGTCGTCTTTAGTTACTTTAAAGGGTCCTTCCCAGTTTGGGCCTAGCTTGCCATCTGATGACTTCACCGTGTTGCCCAAGACATTTATTAGGACATAGTCCCCAACTTGCAATCTTCTCGGGTTAACCCTTTTGTGGTAGTGCCTTGCGAGCTGTTGCTGATAGCTTGCAAGCTTCACTAGGGCAAGTTCTCTATGCTCGTTGGTGAGGTCGAGTTCAGCGAGCAATGCCTCATCATTCTGGCCTTGGTCGACAAGGCCGGATCTCATTGTTGGCAGAACCGCTTCTAGTGGGATGACTGCTTCCATGCCATATGTTAGCAAAAATGGGGTTTCTCTTATTGCTCGTCGATGAGTTGTTCGGTATGCCCATAGGATATGGGGTAGCTCGGTTGCCCATGCGCCTTTGGCTCGCTCTAATTGCTTCTTCAATCCATCAATCACAGTTTTATTAGAAGCTTTTGCTTGCCCATTGCTCTGAGGGTAGGCCACCGAACTAAAGTTGTGCCTGATCCCGTGTTCGTTACAGAAGTCCTGAAAGGGGCCACTCTCGAATTGTGTCCCATTATCAGTGATGATAGTTCTGGGGATTCCGAATCGAGTGATTATATTCCTCCATATGAACCTTACCATATTAGCATCTCGGATGTTTGCCAATGGTTCTGCCTCGATCCATTTGGTGAAGTAGTCAGTTGCAACCAACAGGTATTTGCGATTGCCGGCAGCGGTGGGCAATGGTCCCACGATGTCCATTCCCCATTGGACGAAGGGCCATGGGCTGGTCAGGGATTTTAGGTCGCTGGCGGGTTGGTGGACCATAGGAGTGAGAAGTTGGCATTTCAGACATTTGCGAACATATACTACGGAGTCCTTTTGCATATATGGCCACCAATAGCCTTCCTTCATTGCTCAAAAGGATAGAGACCTTCCTCCGACATGACTTCCACAGATTCCATCGTGAAGCTCGCGCAGCACTTGCTCGACATCGCCTGGGTGGACACATCTAATGTAGGGACCGGAGAACGACTTCTTATGCAAGTCGCCTCCTATGGATAAGTGAAAGCGAGCAACTTTGACTCTTATCTGGTGGGCATTTTTCTTATCCTCTGGGAGCGTGCCCTCCTTTAAATAGTCCTTTAAGGGGTCCATCCATCTGGGGGCTGATCTCACCTGGAGTATTCGTTCCACGTTTGGCAGCTTGCTGTTGTGGTTAATGCTCGGACAAATGAGGAAATCGATGGGAATGACCCTTTTAAGGCTAAAATCAACTGTCGAACTTAGGGCTGCTAAGGCGTCGGCAAGACTGTTTTGCGCTCTTGGAAACTGCTGGATGTTGATCTCCTCAAAGCTCGTCATTAGTTTTCTCACCAGGGTGAGGTAGGCTGCCATTATTTCATCCTTCGCGTTGTAATCTCCACTTATTTGATTGGAGACTAGTTGAGAATCACCGAACACTTGTAAACGTTTTGCTCCCAGAGTTTGCGCCTTTTGGAGACCAGCTATTAGGGCTTCGTACTCTGCTTCGTTGTTAGAGGCTGCAAATCCAAGCCTGATTTCTTGCTCAAGGATGGTGTTTTCTGGGGTGATGAGAACAATGCCTACGCCTGCCCCCTTTGAGTTGGAGGCTCCATCAACGAATAGTTTCCAGGTTTCCACTGTTGCTTGGTTCTCCTTTTGCTTTGTTGGTTGAGGTTGGTCGGGGAGTTCTTCGCCTGTGAATTAGGCTATGAAATCAGTAAGGATCTGACCCTTGATAGCTGTCCTTAGTTGAAATTGGATGTCAAACTGGCCGAGGTCGACTGACCACTTAGATAATCTTCCCGACAAATTAGCTTTCCTTAGGACCGCCTTAAGGGGATGCGATGTAAGGACGATGATAGTATGAGCCTCGAAATAATGCTTTAGCTTCCTCGAGGCTATTACTAGGGCAAATGCGAGCTTCTCTAATGGCAGGTACCTTTGCTCGGCGTCTAATAAGGTTTTGCTCGCGTAATAAATGGGGTGTTGGATCCCTGTAACCTCGCATATTAGCGCGGAGATGACAGTGTGATTGGATACAGAGAGGTATAGGTACAAAGAATCCGTTTTCTGTGGTATAACCAGCAACTGTGGAGTGCTTAGGTAGGATTTGAGCTCGTCCAATGCTCGCGAGCAATCTAGGCTCCATTCTATCGGTTTACACCCTTTTAGAAGCTGGAAAAAAGGCTTGCACTTCTCGAAGGATTTGGAAATGAAGCGATTTAAGGCAGCGAGCATTCCAGTGAGCTTTTGCATGTCCCGAATTGTTCGAGGGGGTTGTACTCTGTTGATTTCATCGATCTGGTCTGGAATAGCTTCTATGCCTCTCTTACCGACCAAGTATCCAAGAAATTTTCCTGACTGGACACCGAAGGAACACTTTCTCGCATTAAGCTTCATTCGGTACTTCCTGAGGATTTTTAAGGTCTTTGACAGGTCTGAGAGGTGATTTTCCTTCTTCTTTCTCTTAACGATCATGTCATCGATGTAGACCTCCATTGTGTCTCCTATTTGATCCTTGAACATTTTTATGACCAGCCGCTGATAGGTTGCCCCCGCATTCTTGAGCCCAAATTGCATGACCTTATAGCAATATAACCCAACTATCGTGATGAACGTCGTTTTGTCCTGGTCTGGGGCATACAAGGGGATCTGGTGATATCCTGAGTATGCATCCAGGAAACTCATTCGCTCGTGAGCTGCAGTGGCATCTACTAGTTGGTCTATCTTTGGGAGGGGGAAACTATCCTTAGGGCATGCTTTGTTGAGGTCTATGAAGTCGATGCAAACTCTCCACTTCCCATTATTCTTCGGAACCACTATTGGGTTGGACAACCACTTGGGGAATTGCACTTCCCGTATGGATCCTGCATCCAGGAGTTTTTTGACTTCCTTATCGACCGCTTTAGCCTTCTCGGGTGCAGTTCTCCGTGCCTTCTGCGTGACTGGCTTGAATGTGGGGTCTATGTGCAGCTGATGACATACCATATTAGGATCAATGCCAGGCAACTCGTATGGTTCCCATGTGAAAATGTCTACGTTGTGTCTCAGCAAGGTCATCAACTCCTTCTGTTCTTGGTCGGTGAGAGATGCTCCAATCAAGAAGACTCTACTACTGTCACCAACTTCGGCTATAACTTCTACCAGGTCCTCGATGACACGTTCGGAGGGGAGGAGCCTGATCTCCTCTACTCCAGGTCTTCCATACTTTAATTTCTATTTAGAAGGTATCACACCCTCTTCAACTTTCTCACTAGGTTGACCGACCTTCTTCTCTAGCTTTGGTCGGATGGCTGCTATGAAGCACTTCCTCGCCATTGCTTGGTCACCGTGGATCTCCATTACTCCTCGTTCGGTTACATACTTGAGCTTCTGATGGTAGGTCGAGGATACCGCCTCCATTGCATGAAGCCATCCTTTGCCGAGGATGGCCTGGTACGGTGATTCGATGTTAACTACCAAAAACTCAATCATCTTGGAGATGTTCCCAGCACGAACTGGAAGCACTATCTTGCCTAGGGGCATGGTCATTTTTCCAACGAAGCCGACCAAAGGAACAGTAGCTTCCTTTAGGTCAGTGACGCTTAATTTCAATTTCCTGAATAAGTCGAGGTACATTACTTCAGATGAGCTTCCTTGATCGACGAGCAGCTTTTCGATGTCAAAGTTGGCTATCCTGAGTGTAATGACCAGGGCATCATGATGTGGGGTCCTTACTCCCATAAAGTTTTCATCCGTGAAAATAATATGCTTGTTATAGTTGGCGTCCTCTGCTCGTCGATGCTTTCCTGACTGTGACTTTGCTGGATCGATTTGAAAAGCCTTCATTACCACTATAAGTTTTTTTATTTCCATTCGAGCTGAGTTCCCTTATATCTGCTTGATGTCAGATTCTCCGTGGATTACTGCGAACTCGTGTCCAGCGTCATCTTCCATCACGTTGTTGGGTCTCGCCTCTCTGTTGGAAGTCACTTTCTCTGCCTTTTTCTCCACAAAGTTGTTCAAATGACCGGACTGGGACAATTCTTCGAGGTGAGACTTAAGAGGTTTGCAGTGCTCGGTCTTGTGTCCTCCTTCTTTGTGAAAATCTCACCTCAATGCATTGTTCCTCTTCGAGGGATCTCCTCCCATCTTCCCGGGCCACTTGATGAATGGCTCATCCTTGATCTTCGCGAGAATCTTGTAAATTGGTTCTTTGAAGACAGTGTTGACCGCCTAGAATGCCTTTGACGCGTCATGGTTCCCTTCGTTCTTGGAGCCATTTTTGCCCCCGTTCTTTCCTCCTTTCCTCTAGTTCTCAGTTTTCTCACCTACCTTGGTAGTGATCTTAGCTCGACCATTTTCTCCTGTATTAGGGCGGGTGACATCTTCCACCTTTACGTATTTCTCAATCCGGGCCATTAGGTCGTCAATAGTCATAGCTTCCTTCTTCGTCAGGGACAGGTAGAGGAGGGAAGAACTAGGGAGCCCAATTTTGAAGGAGGCCACTACCACTTCCTCTGTACAGTCCTCGATCTCATTAAATAACTCCCAGTACCTCTTCGCGTATTCTCGGAGGGTCTCTTGAGGCGTTTTCTTCATTATTAGCAGAGCATCCATCCTTTTGGGATGGGAGCTACTGGTAATGAATCGTGCTGTAAAGAGTTCGGCTAGGGATTTGAAATTCTTGATCGACCGGTGGGGGAGCCTCTTGAACCACTTCTATGCTACATCATGAAGTCTTGAGGGAAAAATGCGGCACATCAGGGCATCTCGATGACTCCAGAGGTTCATGGCCTGTCGGTATTGCCTGACGTGATCGATGGGATCAGTTTTTCTGTCGTAAATCTTGAACCTTAGAATGGCAAATTTCTTGGGAGCTTCCTCTTCTTCAATTTCTCTTGTGAAAGGTGACTTCATCTGGGTTTTGAGAGCTCACCTTGCGAGTTCTCTGGTTGATCTTGTTCCATGGTGAGCGGGATGCTGGTCCATCTCCTTGCGGACCATGTTTCGTATGTTCTCGTCGCTGCGAGCGGGGCTCTGGTAGCGGTGAGCTCTTCGTAGTTATTCACGGAGGTTATCTTCTGACTCGCCTCCTTCGTCCCTTTCTGATTCTCGCCTAGGGCTCCTTCCTCGGCTGCGAGATTTGCTCGCCTGAGGGATAGGAGTGCGATATGGGCGTCTCCTGTTATCAGGACGAAGCTCCCTCTCCAGTCTTTCCAGTCTTCTTTTCAAGCGAGCATTCTCAGCCTCGTATCTGCGAGAAGACTCCCTCTGCTCGTGGAGCCTTGCCTCGTACGCATCAATCAACCTGGATATCTGCGTGGACCTCGCTGGTCCCTGACTTTCTTCTGAGGCTGGTCTTTCCAGGCGAGCTCTTTGACCTGAACGTCGGACTTCAGACCTGATCCTGCGAGGATCAGGTGGCTCTTGAATATCTCCTACTTGGGGAGCATTGCTGCTGTGGCCAGACATATTAAACTCCATTCTGGAAGTGGGCTCTTCTCAGGGAAAGATGAACGCTTCCCAAAGACGGCGCCAATTGTGGAGGCAATTATTATGCAACACAAATAAATACGAGAGAAGCAATTATCAAGAAAAGAATAAGGAATATAAGATGCCAATCACACAACAAAATATGTACATGGTTCAGTAAAGATGTGCCTACGTCCACGGTGGTGCAGTCGATATTATTTCTATATACTCCGGAGAGTGATTACAGAGAATACAACTTGTCCTTTTGTCCCAGACCTAGGGTTTAATATATACATGTACATGTAGATGAGTGGAGGTGATGGGTTCCTCCATATTTTCCATCTCCCCTATAACTTCCCTTCATGGGATCGTGGGGGGGAGACCGGATCAATATAAAAAATGAGGGACCTGGACTTTGGGCCGTCAGGCCTGGGCTACTCGTCCAGGCCCATAGTTCTCATTTCCGGGTACCCACAATATCTTATCATAATAAGACTTTAAAATATGTTCAATGTGTCTGATCTCCAACCATTCATTTTTACTTTTTATAAACCTATGTATTTTTTCCACATGGCCAACTAGGAGGAAGTGTATCTATTATTAATGTATAGATGTCCATGACATGAACATGGAATCCAATATTTTTTAACATATTGGCAAGATTCAATTTAACGTGCATATGTCGCAAGACATTACACTCCTGTTCAATGCTCTTTGTACATAGTTGTATTCACAATGGGTGAGTGCTTTTTTTGCCTTATCCAATAGCGTAAGCTAGGTCAGGTCTACGTCAGGATTATGTACGTAGAATATATTCTCTACACCCTTATTCAAACTTTCTCGTAGGGAAAATAGAAAACAATCGAACATGCACTCTTGCTGGAGATGAACTCCATGATTTGTAAGGTAGTCAAACTATTCGATCTTTTTATTCCCGTAATTTTAAATAAGAGTGCGCTATAAATGATGTTCACTAATAAAAGAGGTAAAAGTGTAATCCAATTGCAACCTCTCGTACTCTTGTTACCAGTGATTATCACTGTGCCTTATTTTTTCTGAGAAAATATATAATGGTGTGAATATGAGTCCTATAAGTAATGGATCTAAATAATATATTTTCATTGGTTTTGTATATATTGGATTGAACCGGATTAATGGATCTTTTTTATTAACTTAAAAATCAGCTAATTTATCAAACCTAACCTAATCTTAATTTCTAAACATATAGTTTAGGAATAATTCATTAATAAACATATGCCAAAAAATCATCTAGGTAAGGGGACCACCGCATCAAAGCATTTTTCATTTTTATCAAAGGGTGTTATATATATATATTGAGATTTAAGAATCTAAAACAAAAGCATTAAAACAATCAATGAGAAAAAAACTTCAATGTAGTATCGTTAATGAAGAAATCGAAAGTAGCCATTACAAAAAATGAAAAGTTTACAAATACCAAAGTGTTTGCTAATGATTTAAAATTATATTACTTCCTATTCAATCCAAATCAAATTACACAAAAACAAACAAACTTACATTTAGGTTTTTTCCCGGTTCTAATAAATGTTGAAGAGATGAAGACTGACCACCAACCGAGATAGACTTCTTTGATGATGCAGACTAAAATCAATAGTAATTTGATTCGATAGAGTCCATAAACGTGCCAAGTGAGAGAGAGGGGGAAACTATTGGGATTTATAGTTGTGGAGTAGTAAGATAGCCATGTGCAGAGACTATAGAGGTAATCTTGAGTTTTTTACCCTATTAACATCAATCTAGTTATAAACCCCGTTAAAAGCTCCACAATAAACCACTATTTACATTTTCTTTAGTTAAATCTATTATAAATGTTACCCCATTATTTCGTTCGATGTTAATGTTGGATTAATTCCAATATTTATTGAGTTTAATTTTTAGTTGTTAATATTTTATTATATTATTTGTGTTTTATTTTAAACATAGTTTGGGTTTTAATTTAGAAAGTAGAAACATGAGCAAATGGGTGTGAAAGATATGGGGAATGCTCAAAATCCCATATTGTCCCACATTGGAAGAATACTACAAAAGGTAGTGGTATATCAACTAAAGGACAACTAAGATTCTTAGTTGACAAGTCAAATAAGAGGCTATGATCCTACGCATCGCGGTGGTGCTTAAGCACCACCAATCGCGACACGCGTAAGCGCGTAAGCGCGACACGCGGCGCGCGAAAGGGCGATTGGGCGACTTAGGGCGCATTGCGCGCTTTGACGCGCACTTGGCACTTCGCACGTGCGCATCGTCGCTTGGAGCGTGGGAGCCTAAAGTTTTGACGAGGTAAAACAGATCAACGGTTGTGATTAAACGATCCGATCAAAGGGTTTAAAATCCGAAACGGCTTGATCTAAACCGTTAGATGAACTCGTAGCGTTTCGTGTAGGGGATGTCCATTCGCTTACGATGGGACGCCTAATCTGAACCGTTAGATCGTAGCTGTTCCAAACAGGCACGATCCAACGGTTGCTGAGTCACTCCATGAAGAGTTGTGACTGTTGAAGAACAGTCACAGAAATGGCTATAAAAAGAGTTCCAGACCTCTGTTTTGAACACCGAAAATTGCTAGTTTCTCCTCTCTCCGTCCTCTATACTTTGGCATTATCAAGTTACAAATTCAGAGTGTTCTCGGGTTTGATCAAACAGTACATAGTTTGAATCAAACAACTGTTCATACTGCATTGTATCCTGAAGGCAGGTTCTACAAAACCCATTGTGTACTCGCGGTTCTGGTTCTGTCTCAACCGGATTGGGAGAAATTTTGCCTAAAAGAAAACGTTCCAAGAACGTGCCTTGCAGAAATTAATTATTATATTTCGTTCTTTCCATAAGAAAACTCCAACAGTTTTAGGCAAAAATTTTATATTCTTATTACTCCACTCAAATGGAAGGAACTGTGGCACAATCTATCCAAGTCATGACTCAAGACTTAATTCGACTCGACCGTTTTGATGGCGGAAATTTCACCCGTTGTCAAGAGAAAGTTATGTTCTTCCTCACATCACTAAAACTTGCATACATTCTAGATGATAACCTTGAACAAATTCCCGAGCCCACACCCGAAGACACCGAAGGAATAAAGCAAAAACGTGTGAAGAGGAAAGAAGACGAATTTATGTGTCGAGGACACATCCTCAATGCTTTGTCTCAAACTGTTTATAGCGCTCATAGAATGATTCCGACGGCAAAGGAATTATGGAAGGCTTTGGAGATAAAGTATCAAAACGAGGAAGCGAGCAATCGTAAGTTTCTAATTTCAAACTATATGAATTTTAGAATGAATAATGATAAATCTGTCGTTGCACAAGCCCATGAACTCCAACAAATTGTTGGTGACCTTAAAGCCGCTGGTATTAATCTTCAAGATGAATTTCAAGTAGGGGTGATTGTTTCAAAACTTCCATCCTCTTGGAATGGCTTTAAGAAGAAAATTAATCATGATGAAAAGACTTATACTGTGGAATCCCTTCTTCGTCACCTTCGTATTGAAGATGATACTCGTATTCGAGAAAAGAAGGATGAACAAAGTGAGGGTCATTCAAAAGCTAATATGGTTGAGGATAAAAAATCCAAGATTACCAAAGACTCAAAATTTAAAGCAAAGAATGATTCCAAATTCAAGAACCAAGGTGCAAATAAGAAAAAGAAGGGAAAATGTTTCTTCTGTGACAAACCGGGCCATTATTCTCGAGAATGTCGTCTTAAAAAGAAGGCATTTAAAGAAAAACAAGGGTCGAAGGAAACCAACAATGTTGAAGATCTTATTGCTACTGTTTGCGAAGCAAATTCAATTGATAATGAAAGTGGATGGTGGCTGGATACCGGCGCAACGGTCCACATATGCAAAGACCGCTCTTCATTCAAAACATATCAAGAAATTGATGGAAAAGAAGTGAAGATGGCAAATAATCTTCGCGCCAATGTAGTTGGAAAAGGCACAGTGGAATTGAAGCTAACTTCTGGAAAGACACTTACTCTAATTGATGTACTTCATGTACCTGATATGTGTAAAAATCTTGTGTCTGGGGACCTTCTCAATAAGAGAGGTTTCAAACTAGTGTATGAGTCTGATAAGTTTGTATTGTCTAAGAATGGCCAATTTATTGGCAAAGGGTACTCTTGTAACGGCATGATTAAAATTAATGTAATCAATGATATTAGTTCTGCTTATATGGTTGAGTCTATTTCTTTATGGCATAGTAGATTAGGTCATGTGAATTATAGAAGTATAAAAAATATGACTAATCTCGGCTTAATCTCGGATTGTAAATTTGATAACCTTTCTAAATGTGAAATTTGTGCTCAATCGAAGATAACTAGAAAGTCGTTCAAATCTGTTGAGAGGAAATCCGAAATGCTTGATCTTATTCATAGTGATGTATGTGATATGAAGAGTAATATGACTCGTGGTGGAAATAAATATTTCTTAACTTTCATTGATGATTACTCTAAGTATGCATATACATATTTACTTAAAAGTAAAGATGAAGTTTTCGAGAAATTCCTAATTTTTAAAGCAGAAGTTGAAACTCAACAAAATCGAAAAATTAAAGTCCTACGATCCGATAGGGGTGGTGAATATTACCCGAGTGAGTTTATACAATTTTGTAATACTCATGGGATAATCCATCAAGTTACGGCGCCATATACGCCACAACAAAATGGAACGGCGGAAAGGAAAAATAGGACTTTAGTTGAAATGATAAATTCAATGTTAATCAGTTCTGGTTTACCTTTGTCGATGTGGGGAGAAGCGGTTTTATCCGCATGTTATATTTTAAATAGAGTTCCATTGAAAAACAAGGATATTACACCATATGAATTATGGTTTAATCGTAAGCCTAATCTTAGACGTCTTAAAGTTTGGGGATGTCTTGCTTATGTAAGAAAACCCGAACCTAAAAGACCTAAACTAGGAAATAGGACTTACAAATGTGTTTTTATTGGATACTCTAGTAACAGTACGACTTATAGATTTTTAAACCTTGAAACTCAAGAAATCATTGAGTCGGTAGATGTGCAATTTTTTGAACATCTAACAAAGTTTAGTACTTTGAATCAAGGTTTAGAAAATAATAATTCGACTGTTGACTCCTCAAATTTAGAAGAAAATTCACAACCTATATCTTCTTCAGAAACAACGAATGACGTTGAACCACGAAGGAGTAAAAGACAAAGAACTGAAAAAACATTTGGGCCTGACTTTGTTATTTATTTAGTTGAAGGGGATTTAAATGAGACTAAGAACAAAACTAAATTTGTTCTTAATGTAGAAGATGAACCGACCACATTTCATGAAGCGGTAACATCTAGGGATGCTGTCTTTTGGAAAGAAGCAATAAATGATGAAATGAACTCAATTTTGTCAAATCAAACTTGGGTTATTTCCGATCTTCCCCCCGGGTCTAAACCTATTGGGTGCAAATGGATATTTAAAAGAAAATTAAATCCGGATGGTTCTATAAATAAATTTAAGGCAAGACTAGTTGCTAAAGGCTATAAGCAAAAATATGGAATTGATTACTTTGATACATATGCTCCTGTTGCTCGAATCACTTCCATTAGGATATTAATATCTCTTGCTTCTATTCACAATTTAGTTATTCATCAAATGGATGTTAAAACTGCTTTTTTAAATGGTGATTTAGAAGAAGAGATTTATATGGAACAACCCGAAGGGTTTGTATTGCCTGGCCAAGAAAAGAAAGTGTGTAAATTGGTTAAATCTCTTTATGGCCTTAAACAAGCTCCTATGCAATGGCATGAGAAGTTTAATAATATTGTTATATCCCATGGATATAAAGTTAATGATGCCGACAAATGTATATATAGTAAATTTGAAAATGGTGTTGGTGTTATTATATGCTTATATGTGGATGACATGTTAATATTTGGGTCTAATCTCAAATATGTTGAAGAAACCAAAAGGTTTCTTTCATCAAAATTTGATATGAAAGATCTTGGAGAAGCTGATGTGATTTTAGGAATCAAAATTGTGAGAAAGGATAATTCTTTAGCGTTATCTCAATCTCATTATATAGAAAAAGTTCTTAAAAGATATAATCATTTTGAACTTAAGCCAGCTGCTACACCTGTGGATCCTAGCATCAAATTAATGAAAAATACTGGGCGTGCTATGGACCAACTTAAATATGCTAGTATTATTGGGAGTCTAATGTATGCCATGCATTGCACTAGACCAGACATTGCTTATGCAGTGAGTATATTGTGTAGATTTACATGTAATCCAGGACAAGAGCACTGGAATGCAATTTCTAGGGTGCTTAGATATCTGAAGAGGACTTTGAATTATGGCTTACATTATGTAGGATATCCATCTGTTTTAGAAGGATATAGTGATTCAAGTTGGAATAATCTTGAATCAAAATCCAAGTCAACTACTGGTTGGATTTTTACGCTAGGAGGAGCAGCTATCTCTTGGGGATCCAAGAAACAAACATGTGTATCAGATTCAACAATGCAATCTGAATTTATAGCCCTAGCAGATGCATGTAAAGAAGCAGAATGGCTTAGAAATGTGTTGTATGATATTCCTTTATGGAAAAAGCCATCACCTTCTATTATGATAAGTTGTGATAACCAAGCCACAATTTATAAAGTTTCGAACAAAACTTACAACGGAAAATCTAGACACATTAGTCTAAGACATCAAATTATAAGAAAATTACTCAAGGAAGGAGTAATTACAGTCGACTATATTAAAACGAACAAGAATTTAGCAGATCCTCTGACTAAAGGTCTTGTAAGAGAGATGATATATATCACCTCAAAAGGAATGGGACTAAGGTCTATTAAATAACACAACTATATTTAATGGGAACCCAACTCATATCTTGAAAATATAGATAGAGTTCAATGTGGTACAAACAAGTTAAATTATAGTTATGGAACACTAGGAATTTATACAAAAAGTTCCATTCCTATATGCCTAGTGTTGGTCTTCTGCATGTTAGAGGATGAAGTTCACTTCTTAATAAATCATATAAGTGTGACTCGCAGAATCACTAAAGTTGATTTACCTATTCGAGTGTCGAAAGTGTGGCCGCTTTCTATGAAATCAAGACCGATCCTAAAGCGCTCGTGAAATCAGGATTAGCACAAGGCCATAAAAGTGCATGCTAGAAGAACACTTATAAACTCATAAATCGGTATGTGTGATAGTTCCGGCTAGTCTCAAAAGGTCCTTGGTTCAAGATACGTTCACCACAGCACCTTGATGAAGCTTTGAATTATTTTCACTATATGGAAGTTCAAGTCCGAAAGACACTTCTCATTTATGTACTAGATTTTAGCGATAATGCCAAAAGTTATTTATTGTCTTTTTTTTTGCTTTGCTCTCTTGTGTATATTGAAATTGGTGGGAGAATGTTGGATTAATTCCAATATTTATTGAGTTTAATTTTTAGTTGTTAATATTTTATTATATTATTTGTGTTTTATTTTAAACATAGTTTGGGTTTTAATTTAGAAAGTAGAAACATGAGCAAATGGGTGTGAAAGATATGGGGAATGCTCAAAATCCCATATTGTCCCACATTGGAAGAATACTACAAAAGGTAGTGGTATATCAACTAAAGGACAACTAAGATTCTTAGTTGACAAGTCAAATAAGAGGCTATGATCCTACGCATCGCGGTGGTGCTTAAGCACCACCAATCGCGACACGCGTAAGCGCGTAAGCGCGACACGCGTAAGCGCGTAAGCGCGACACGCGGCGCGCGAAAGGGCGATTGGGCGACTTAGGGCGCATTGCGCGCTTTGACGCGCACTTGGCACTTCGCACGTGCGCATCGTCGCTTGGAGCGTGGGAGCGTGGGAGCCTAGACGAGGTAAAACAGATCAACGGTTGTGATTAAACGATCCGATCAAAGGGTTTAAAATCCGAAACGGCTTGATCTAAACCGTTAGATGAACTCGTAGCGTTTCGTGTAGGGGATGTCCATTCGCTTACGATGGGACGCCTAATCTGAACCGTTAGATCGTAGCTGTTCCAAACAGGCACGATCCAACGGTTGCTGAGTCACTCCATGAAGAGTTGTGACTGTTGAAGAACAGTCACAGAAATGGCTATAAAAAGAGTTCCAGACCTCTGTTTTGAACACCGAAAATTGCTAGTTTCTCCTCTCTCCGTCCTCTATACTTTGGCATTATCAAGTTACAAATTCAGAGTGTTCTCGGGTTTGATCAAACAGTACATAGTTTGAATCAAACAACTGTTCATACTGCATTGTATCCTGAAGGCAGGTTCTACAAAACCCATTGTGTACTCGCGGTTCTGGTTCTGTCTCAACCGGATTGGGAGAAATTTTGCCTAAAAGAAAACGTTCCAAGAACGTGCCTTGCAGAAATTAATTATTATATTTCGTTCTTTCCATAAGAAAACTCCAACAGTTAATATCATTCCCGTATAAATGATACAACAATTATGTTCTATACAATGCAAATAGCTTTATAAAAGCGTCTTAAAGCCCACTTTTCTTGTAGCGGATGACCCACTCTATTTAATAAATATTACCTCTTTTTTTTATCCTTTTTAATCCTACATAAGATTTTTAATTACATGTATACACACACACACACACTAATATGTAAGCACATACTCATAATAAAACCGTAGTAAAAAAGTCTTTTCACTTTTCAGGTATAATATTGATAATAATATTCCTGTATATCTTTACTTACAATATACATAATATATCGAGGCATCCTTGTTGGGAATATATTGGTTCATTTGTTCAACATCCCCTCTCTAAACCCGAATAAGAAATTGAAAGCAACTTGTATCAAACCTAAATCTCATTGTTGGTGTTAATTCGCATGCAGAAGATTTGAAGACTTAATCACATTAATGCAAATTGTAAAAATTAATGATATTGCTGCAAATTGGAAAATTCAAAACCTATGATTAATAGTTGTTATTCCAATTACGGAGGATTATAAGAGAAGCTTGCGTAATAAAATGATACTATATGAAAGACACTGAATCTCATATAACAATTTAGTTAAGAGTAGGGCTACACTAAGAGTGTTTACACCGATCTAGTACAGGTAGCATATTTTCTCTCATTCATTGTTTCCACTTGTGAATAATGATACATTGTTTGTTTCTTTGTTTGTTTATTTTCTTTTAGTTTTTTTCCAGCAAATGTGAGATAGTTTATACTCGGGTTATTTGAGATTTTACCCCTTTTAATTAGTCGTTATTGAGTTAAACCCCAATTATTTTCACTTATTGGGGCTTGATTCCCGCTTTTCAGGAATTACATGAGTTGATCATTAACTAGCCCATTTTTATGGGTTCCATCAATGTTTTATAAGAAACTATTTTTTATATATAAAATACTTTTTGAACTATGATAAAAAAAACTGTGTTTTTTATAAAAATAAATTATTTTGTTAAAAAAATTGCTTTTAATAAAAAAATAAAAACTGTTTACTTAAAGTAACTGTATAAAGTTATTTTAAAAAATAATTAAAATGTATATTTTATTCGAAAAAAATATTCAATTTGCATAAAACATTTAAAAGTAAATATTAAGTCTTCACATTTAAATATAAAATGTATTTCGTGTTGTATAGTTTTCTTGTTAAAAAGTATGAGTCGTGTTAAAATCATGACTCGCATCGTTTCGTGTTATAATTAAGACTCATGTTGTGTCATGCACTAGTTAAAGCTATGACTCTTATCGTGATGTGTTTATGTTAAATTTATGACTCAAGATTTTGATATAATATGAACGACACGTTAACGTGTCGTGTTTGTATCGATTGATGTCTTGAATGGTAATCACTATATCCCAAGCATTAATAAATACAGTCATAATACATTAGCGTGCCCAAACAAATTGCGTTGGGATCATGTATCACTGTAAATTTACTCTCACAATAAATTTCCTATGTATTTGCTTCAATTATAAATGTGTATCTTTCATTACAAAAAGGATAAAAGTCAATATATATATATATATATATATGTGTGTGTGTGTGTGTGTGTGTGTGTGTGTGTGTGTGTGTGTGTGTACTCAGCTCATCAAAGCCTTTACTCAAGAAAATCTTTTTTCAATTATTTGGGATTGGCTACATGAATCTTGTTTTCACATTCCATATATATACACAATATTTATTTCTTTATTTTGATTGTCATGTATTTTTTCATATGTAGAAGACTCTATGAGCTGACGACTCTTGAGAACAAAGAGGTCATGAGTGATAACAAAATCAATTAGTTAGTGACTTTTGTTAAGGTGTTAAGGAAAAAGGAGAGTTCTTTGTAGGATGTAATTTTCAAAAAGGCACATGGGTGTGTTCTTCAAATTCTAGATCTGAATATCTTTTTCAATCTCGAACCTTGAAGCTTCATTTTATGAGATTCGAGGAGATCGGTTCCTTCCCCACCACCTTTCATGAGAAATTGGCTAAACTTAGAATAAAAAAAATTAGCAATGAAATTGATTTTTATTGACCAATCATAATTTATTTTGAATTGAAACAATTTATAATTCTATGGTAAAAAATAAACAATATATGTACCACTATTTTCACTTGCATGTTATATTTCATTTTATAGGTAGAGTGTAATGCCTGAATTTTGTTGAATTAATAAAGTTAATTTATATTTTCGGACTTGCTTGATTCGCAAATTATATGCACTTGGATTTATGAGAAATTAATGTGATTAATTTAAATAGTTTTTTTAATTGAAATTAAGGTTTATCAGAAAAAATAAAAAATATCGTGTACTGTGTTACGTTTGTTAAATAAGATACGAATTTTAAATTGAATTAAGGAAATTATTGGAACAAATTATATATATATATATATATATCAGAAGGAAATTCAAAAATAATAATAATAATAATAAAATAATAATAATAATAATAATAACAATAATAATAATAATAAAATAATAATAATAAAATAATAATAATAACAATAATAATAATAATAATAATAATAATAATAATAATAATAATAATAATAATAATAATAATAATAATAATAATAATAATAATAATAATAATACAAGGGTTTCTCGTTAAAAAATAAAGTGCTCATAAAAATTTTAACAAATTTCAACAAATACAGTCACGATACATGAGTGTGCCCACCCAAATTGTGTCGAGATCGTGCATCACTGTAAATTTACTCTCACAATAAACTCCTTATATATTCGGTTCAATTATGAATGTGTCTCTTTCATTACAAAAATGATGAAAGCCAATATATATATACACACACACACACACACACACACACACACACACACATGTCAATTTTAAAAAAATGGTAAAATAATATTTTTCAACCAAATTTGATATACATAATCTCCATAACGAGGCTACAAAAACTTTCATAAAAAAATACAACTTGGAAGTGGGTGAATTGAAAATTGGGTGGATACACGTAATTTTAAGCATTGAAACCTGTGATCGTTATCTACCCCGCTTTCAAAATGAATTTTGGATGAATTTTTTTGTAAATGATCTCCTCATTATAAGGATCATGTATACCAAATAGTAAGAAATATATATATTTGTACTATTTTTAAAACTAGAAATGCTTATCAGTATATTGTTAGGAGGTATTATTGGGGAGCCTCTCTCTTTGGCTCTCAAACATACCAAGTATACATATTTGCTAGTGCAAACCTATTTTTCAAAAATATTAAAAAATAATTTTTGAGTTGGGTTTTTTTATGTGTTATTTAAACATTTAAAGGGACCCATTTAAAAAAAATAGTTGAAAATATTATTTTTTGCTATTTTTAAAAAATCCGATCAAACTTTCACAGCTTTTGAAGTCCTTTAAAAGGTAAGAAAATTTGACCGATTTTTTTAAAATAGCAAAAGACATTAATTTGAGCTTATTTTTTTTATTTGGGTCCTTTGAAATGTTTAAATACCACACAAAAAAGCTCAACTCAAAAATAATTTATTTTACTATTTCAAAAAAATCGGTATTTATACCTTGTATGTATTGAAGCATATATATATATATATTAGATTTTGTGAGAGAATTTTTTTTTATTTATTTAGAAATTTCCATGATAAAACTTTAATATTAGCATGTGGAGATGCGTTATTACTTTACGATAAAACTTGTGTAACTTATGTTTTAACATACCATTTATTTCTATTATTTTGATTATCATAAGTTTTTTCATGTGTAATATCTTTATTTATTTTGAACTGAAATAATTTATAATTATATAGTAAAAAATAAATAATATACCTACCATTATCTTCACTTGCATGTTATTTTTCATTTTATTGTTAGAGTGTAACACCCGAATTTTGTTGAATTAAAAAGTGGCATTATATTTTCATACTCGTCTGATTCGCAATTTATTTGGACTTGAATTTATGAGAATTTAACGGGATTAATTTAACTAGGTTATTTCTATTGATATTAAGGCTGAGAAGAAAAAAATAAAAATATTGTGTATTGCGTTACACGTGTTGATTAAGTCTCACATTTTAAATCGAATTAAGGAAATTATACGAAACAAATTATAATATATATATATATATATTATAAAGACAAAAGAAGGAGATTCAATAATGATAATAATAATAATAATATAATAATAATAATAATAATAATAATAATAATAATAATAATAAAAGGGTTTTTCATTAAAAAATTAAAAGTTCTCAGAAAAATTTGAAGTTTTTGAAAAGATGGAAAATAGAATTCTCGACGACTTTCTCTTCTTCGCCGTCGCCAAAAAAATTGCTTAGACCTATATTGATTGTATTTTTGTCCAAAATTTAAGTAAAATTAAATAAAAAAAATTGAACAATTTGAGTTCAGTAAACTACCAGCTTTGAACAATTTTCATCCATTATTTCAGTCTTTTCTATCCCATTTGGCATACGGTATCATCACTATATGCTTTAAAGCCATTTGAGATTGGTAGGTGTCTTATAGGGTGGTTTTTTTCTTTCATTTATGGAGAATGAAAATTTTTGTTTAATCCGAAAATACTCATTCTCTCTACCATTTTAACTCAGCAAAAGTTTGTTTGTTCTCTTTATACTATAACCTTACTATCCTATAAAATTATCCTTCCATTATAAAGAGTTTACAAGTGTTATAGAGGTGTTATTTTGGGTGCGGTAGAGGATTTCTATAAGAACATAATTTCAGAATTTTGGGAGCTTATCGTTTTTTTTCCAGCCTCTTCATTAAGTTATTATCTTCAAGAGGTAGGGGTTCTACAATATTTTCAAGTTTGAAATCAAAACATGCTATATATATATATATATATATATATATATATATATATGGATGGATAAAAGTTAAATTTTGAAATAAGGATACATTTAAGTATTTTTAAGCAAATTATTTCTTGCATAAATCATGATAAACTTGTTGATTTCATGATAAAACATTATATTGAGCTTATGAAGAAATACTAGGATGTGTTTGTTGGGTTTTGTTGGCATAAAACTTTACTTTCATTACCACAAACTCATGTAGTTATAATAAATGGGTTAAGTGTGTTGATAATGTATTAAATTGAGCTTTTGAAAAAGAAATGATAAGCTTAAAAATTTTCAAATTCAAAACACATAAAATGATACCATTTATGTGAATAAAGTTTGAAAAACCTGAAGAAATGAAATTAAATGGGTGATGAGAGTAAACATAGTAAAAGTTTGGGTGTTCAAATTTATAATATTGAAAAGTTAATTCCCAATGTGAAAGGAGGAACAAAGGTAACAATGAAAAGTTAGCAATATGAGTATAATTTCTCAGCCAAAAGTATGATTTTAAGAAAAGTTTGGACTAAATGGTAACATTTGAAAAAAATGAATGTTGTGTTGGAAAATGTAATACCTAGTACTTTTATAATTATTTAAAATCCATGCGCGTTTAATTATTAATTTAATTGGGGATATTAAATTTGGTTTCGGTAAATATCAATTATCGAGATATATGATTAATATTTATTATTATTTACTTGCGTATGATAAGTAAATAGAGATGTGATTTAGTATTATGTCGTTTATGAGTGAAAAGAAACAGTTTAATATATTATGTTGATAAAGAGTTACATCGACGGATTTATATATTTTATGGGTGATGCATACTGTATGCACAGGTCGGTCCCGATTAGTGAGATATTGATGTATTTATAGATGAGTTGATTGGATGGCCTTTTTGAGTGCACCGCTGATGTGGAATGGATCGAAATAGTCCAAAATAGATACCCGGATGTTATAATGGGGTTTCGGGGGCTTTGTAGATTGTGCAAAACTCGTAAGGGGGTATAACGGTCTTTTTACACCTAGTGTCTAATGGAAAAACTGGACTACGGTGTAATCAGGAGATATTTAAGGTTTAAAGGGGTGGATGACAACCCACTTTCCAATATCTTCATAATTATGAGTTAGAGAATGTTTAAGATAAGAGAAAAATGAAGAAAATGGGAGAGAAGAACTTGGAGAAGAGAAGAGAAGAGGTAATGTCCAGATTCAAACCATTCAAACGAACGAAACTTCAGATTTAAATACATAAAGACAAGTATTTACTTTCTTTAGATTGCAACATTATGTAGTTAATTACATTAATAATTGATAGGACTAGATCTGAGATTAAAGGTTGAAACGTTGAGAATTAAAGTAAGAGATTTAAGTTGTGATTAATATCTCATTGTAATTGATAATTAATTGATCATGAATATGTAAGAAATTTGTACTATGATTTTGGGTTTATGATTTTGAACATGTAGGACATTGATAAGGTGTTAAAATCAATGTAATTTCAATTTCGATCAATTCTGGGTCTAATTGAATTGATTAATGATTAGAAATCCTAGGGTAGTGATTATGGATGCGAGTGTATTTTGTAGTTATAATGCTTCCGAGGTGGTTAGATATTGTTGTAGGATGTTAATTTGATGTTTTGGGAGGCTTGGGACCTCTATTGGAGGGTTTTGGAGGAGAAACTTTGAGGAAGAAGACCAAATGCAGCCCAGCAGACCAAATTTGTTTGCTGAGGGAACGAATTGGTTCTGTTGATTTCACCATTTTGGTCTGCCCAGGCGAACTGTTTTGGTTTGCTGCCTGCCCAGTTCTTTTTTACGTGCTCTTTCAACTTGTTAGAGCTTAAGGAATGAGAGTAGGGGCTTCCAGGGGAGAGTGGGGCTACTGGGAAATATTTCCAGGGTTTAATACGTATGTTAGGCCAACGGATAGATGGGTTCGAGTGAGGCAAACTGGAAATTCAAGTGAGTGAACACTTATATGTATAATTGGGAAACCGGTTCGGACTTCGAGATTGGTATATTAGTATGCTCCCTCTCTCTTTATATATATATATATGTGTATGTGTGTGTGTGTGTGTGTGTGTGTGTGTGTGTGTCACCTGTTTATATTGAACATTCCTACTCGGTAGTGCTATCGTTAGGAGGTTACGCATAGTGATAGCCCACCCTTGCATTGATCAGCAAGTGTTGGATTGATTCCCCATGTCATAGCACTATTGCATGACCGCTATTCATGTGTGAGTATAAGTGTTGGTTTGGAGACTGATTGGTTACGATATGGTATAGTTGCAACCCTCAGACGTATGTTTATGACCATCTCCATTTGTTTGTGTTTACATTTGGGTTCGTTCGGTGGTGAGATTTTGACATGATGGCCCAGTTGTGGTATGTGATATACGTGGAGCCCGACAGCACACGAGGGAAGTATTATTGAGGTCCATTATATAGGGATACGGTTATACGTATAGAGCGATATATATATATATATATATATATATATATATATATATATATATATATATGGCACAGGTGTAGCTATGTTAATATATTACGTGAACATTATAGCACGTGCATTGCTACAATATTATCTATGAATGTATACCTCGTAAGCGTAATGTATAATTAGGTAATTGTGATTATTAGAAGAATTAGGATTGGATAACGATTATTATCCTAGTTAGAATGGGTAGTATAATAAGGATAATAATATGAATGCATTAGGTGCGCATTGTAAATGAAAGGTGAGATTTTATCTCATGTGCGTGCGATCGGTAAATTAATTGTGAAAGTAATAAACTATCTGTTTTATTAATTTAAAGCATTTAATTACTTGCAAAATATTTTCAAACTTTTTCAGCTTTGACCCGTGGGCAATTATATTTTCTTGTTTTCTTTTAAAAAATCCAGGTGTACAGTAGCATGGACACTAAGGATAGATCTTTCTTACCGTTGCAGTAGTTGTGGACACTACGAGATTGACTTAGCCACCTCAGCTCTTTCTATCTAGATATAATCCTATTTCATTCCAATTTTTCTTCTGGGCGTATTTCTTGTAGTTGGATAGGACTTTAATTTATGTCAGAGTGTTATTTTATCTAGTCAGTCTTATATCAGTTGAACGATGTGGATAAATAAATGTGAACCGAATAAACCATAGGTCACTAACAGTAATCATCCAACTGATATAAGACTGACTAGATAAAATAACACTCTGACATAAATTAAAGTCCTATCCAACTACAAGAAATACGCCCAGAAGAAAAATTGGAATGAATCTTATTCAGTCTTATATCTTATTCAGTCTTATTCAATTTCGGTTTGGTTTCAGATGACAAACTCTTGGAATGGTAGACCAGTACGTGAAGTAAGGAGGGTCGCAAAGGGGGAGGCTCAGCCGGAGCTACAGGCCGCTGAGGGGACTGTGATGGCAGCTAAGGTCACAGTGATAGTAGCACATGTGATTAATGATGCCATGACAGTTATGACACAAAACATGCCCTAGGTACATCCACAGCCTCCAGTGGCAGTGCCAGTTTAGGCTCACCCAATGTCGTCAATATGGGAGAGAGTCAGGGAGGCCTCTCAGAAGGGCCATCCGTCAGAGTTTCAGGGTCGTACGGATGTTGTAGCAGCTATCCAATAGAAGGACATCCAAAGTCATTTTCTTATATTTTAGAGTAGCGACACTCAAAACCGGGTACTAGTTTATTCAAGCTAGTCGAGGCATTTTTTTAGTGGTGGGAGTCAGTTATCATACCGGAGGAGAGGGATTTGATGACCATATATTATTTCTAGGTTCGGTTTGATCGTAAGTTATTTTCGTTGGTAGTTTATATGGAGATGAGGAAAAGATTTCTAGATTTCTCGCACTTTAGCTGAGTATGAGGAGGATTTCACACACATAGCAAACTTTGTGTAGATAAGGTGAACATTAATGATAATAAGATTCTCAATTTTGTGGATGGAATTGCTTGGTGGATCCTCTAGAATTTGTTGGGGAACCTGAAATTGAGGAGTTACACTGAGGTCGTCAATGTCGCATTGCTCCATTACCAGGACCGTCATTTCCATTTGAGGAGAGCAAAGAGGACAGAGGTGGCAACAGAGTGCCGCAGTAGGAAAGGGGTTCCTAACAGGGGGACTCGTCTAAGAGATTCAATCTGGGTAACCAAAATTTTAGGCAGGGATAGGGGAACCAGAATGGAGGCCAACAGGGTTAGTAGGGCCAGAGACAAGGGTAGCCTCATGAGGGCCAACAGAGCCAAAAACGAACAGATTCCACGTAAAGGTGTATTGTATATGGGGAGAAGGGCCATGTACAACATGTATGACCAAATAGGGCAAGGAGTCAGCAAAAATAGGCCCATCCAGGGCAACAGTTACATCAACTTCCAACCCCACCGACAGTTCTAACATTGTCGCATTTGTAGGGGTAGTTGTAATTTGGGCATGTGGATAACGTTTGAGGGACAATTTTATCGCCACAACTTCCAATGATAAAGGTATTTTTTTTATCCATGGGCAGATGGGGCATTTATTTCTTTACACAAGTTTGTCACATTCTTTTGTTAGCACTATATTCGTGCGTGCAACGGGTTCAGTGGATATAGCATCTGATGTTATTATGACCGTATATTGGGACGAAATAATGAGTGCTTTGATACCACTTATAAATGAGGAAGTAAATATGCGTAATACCACTACGAGAATGGGCAATCATCTTTTATTTTTTTACGCTAAACATATATCTATCTGATAAAACATATAAAGTAAACTAAGCATTCAACAAAGACAAGGTTTAAGTAAAAAACCACTTTCGGGTAAAACCTTTATTCACTTTAAAAATCTAAAAGATAGTCTACTTACAGATTACTTGATAACTCCCACAAGTATAATTCGCTAATCTTTTCAAATCTCTAGTGAACAATTATAATCCTCGCAAGAATCATAAGACTGCAGTCCTCCTTCAACCTCAGCCTTGGTCTTTAGTAGTGTGCCCTCAGCTATCACAAGTCATGGAGATGCCTTCTCCCCAAAAGTGTATAAAAGTATACAAAAATTTCTAGGGTTAACATAATTCAAAAAATTAGATATTTACGATGTTTATTTGTGAATTACACAGCATTTTTGTAACTCAAAAAGTGAAGAACTTATGCAAAAGTTGTGCAAAAACGAATGTGGCAAAAGTCTTACAAGTTCTGAATACGTAACAGGTATTTATAGGATGTTCAAAAAATTTAAGGTGGCGAAGTTGTTCAAATGATATCATAACTTCATTTTAACAAGATAAGCATCTCGCTCATTTATAATGACATTAGAAAATCTTAGGCGGTAAGCCCCCATTTGAACCTTGTTTGAAAAACATAAGAAACGAACTTCTAATGAAATTTTATCTTGTTTGAACGAGATTTAAAAATGAATAATATTTTTCTTTTCTGAATAAAAAGTTCCTTCTCGTTTGTAATAACAATAAAATATCCCAAAAGTAATTCTGTAAATTAATTTAAACTCTAAATTAATTTATACCTTTACGGGATGTCGAAAATTCTTCAAACTTGGAGATGTTTGATTTTGGTTCGTCTTAACATTTTGTAATGATTAGTAATGGGCTATGCTAAACTAATCTAAAACTATGCTACGAACAATGTTTAAAAACTGGTTCTTACAAATCTCCCCTTTGGCTATTCTGGTACAAAACAAATAAACCTAGCCGAACAACAAATTAAAATCAAATTCTCCTATGACAAGAATACTAATACCCCTCCTAACCCTAGCCCGAAATGTCATAAGTCTCTGTCTTCAAATTTCTTCTTCTTCCCTTTTTCACACAATTTGTTTTCATCCGCGTGCTTCGAATTCCTCTTTAAGTACATACACACATGAGACAAAACATATACCTCGTGGCGCATTGAGTTTGAAATAAAATAAAACTCATAAATCAATTCTCCCCCATAAATCAAACTCATCTTTAATTTGCTCTCCCCCCCTTTTTTTATCCGAAATAGACAAAGAAGTAGAAACATAATCATGAAATAGGAAGCATCATGTAGAAGATAAGATATCATCACAAAATGATTTAAATCAAGGATGTGTAATGATTATCTCAAAGGCAAACACAGCTAACTATTTGTAACACCCTCTAAATTCAAGGACCTTTAATTAAATTATATTTGGGAGAAAAAATAATTTATTGGGAGGAATTAAATTTTGTGATTTAGGAAATTTTTAAATTTGAGGAATTTATTAATTTGGTTAATTGAGTTTTAATTATTTGGACTATTTTGTGTTGCATTTTGAGGTAAAAAGTTTGGAGAATGTTATAAATTAATTCAGATGGAAATTCAGCGTACACGGTTGAGTCCGAATGGGCCTAGTTGGAAATGAGTGGCCATATATATATATATATATATCTCTCTCTCTCTCTCTATATATATATATATATATATATATTGGGTTTCAGGACTTTTCTAGACACATTTAATCTGCCAAATAAGTGGATGGACCCTTTTTAGAAGGCCCATAACCCCAAAATGGAATTAGAGTTAATAACCCTAATTGATAGAGGGTAAGGCAACTTGAATTCATTTTAGAAGATCAAGATTGGGGAGAGCCTTAGAGGAGAACACCTAGAAGATAATTTGGAGGTTTTGGTAGATTACTTCAAGAACAAGAGGATATCCTTAAATCCAACCCAACATCTTCATCGAAGGGACTTGATTCTACAAACCTATGACAATTGGTTTAACTTGCATTTGTCGATTTGCCTTTTTCCTATTCATATTAAAGAAGGTGGGAATTAATTAATATGTTAGGGTTTAACCAAATTAGAAATTGGTGATTTCACGTTTGGGATTTATAAATTTGTAGAGATGATAAGAACTTGTAGATTTAATGCCCAAGTTGGTGTAGATGATGTAGTTAAATTGAGTAAATAAAATGGGTGAATTTAGGATGAAATCTAAGAATGTTTTGGGGCATAATCTGTACAGAATTTGAGGGTTTAAAATAGTAATGGCGGGCTGGTTTTCTGGGCAGCGAAAGAGGAGAGATAACACCAGGGTCTTTCGAATGACCTGGTGTCTCGTTCAAACGAGATCTAGTATCGTTCGAACGACATGGTTGGTCATTTGAACGACCTGATTTTTTCTGACAGATTTCTCCCCTTCCCCTATTTCTGACCTAATGGTTATTTTGTGTTGAATTATTCCTATGTTGGTTGAATCTGGAAAATTATGGTTATAATTTAGGGTTTGAAATTGTGAAAATCACCCTTGGATTAATTACAAGATAAATTCTATTAGAGAATTAAGGTTTATTATTTAGTGATTTGAAACCCTATTAATTAAATGGGTAATCTTAATTGGATGAAATTGAATTTCGAATTAGGAATTTTGAATTTCGGGTCGAGAGAGATAATCCGGTATATTTGGTAGGGTGACACCAAGATAATGAAATTAAATAGTGTATGATTAATTGAAATTAAGTCGAATTGCAGGCTTGAATGTTTTAAGCTTGTGTATAGACGTAGTACACCGGTAGCCTGGATTTAATATATATACAGTGATATGTAGTATATATATATATATAATTTATAAATATTTGAGTGATTAATATTTATAGTAAAGCATTAGGCTTGTGTATGGATCTAGTACACCGGTAGCCTGGATTTAATATATATACGGTGATGTGTAATATACACACACACACACACACACACACACACACACACACACATATATATATATATATATATATATGATTTATAAATGTTTGTGTATAATATGTATAGTAAAGCATACCAATATTAATGCTATCTTCGGAGGTTGCGTGATGTGGGTGAGCCCTGGTTAGCGAATGCAGGGTGAGTGTAATCCCCACGTCATAGCGTCAATTATTAGGGGTGAGCCGTCATGGTATAGGACAGGCACTTTCAGGGGGAACCATGGACGCCTCCTACGCATTTGTGATAGCATTTATATGTTTACGACATGTGTGTGAATGTTGGGATATAGTGATACATATATATGGTGCAGATATATATACCGGTGAATACATAATGTAAAATTTATTAATATAACTTAAGAGATTGTTATATGATATCAAATAAGAAATGACTTTAATAAGTTAGTGATATGTATATATGGTGAAAATTTATATAAGGGTAAATACATGACGTGAAATGTATAAATTATATAACTCATGAAAATGTTATATGGTATTAATTGAGAAGAGATTTAAATAACTTAGTGTGATTAATAACTTATAAAATGTATAACTAAACTCACTCGGGATAGATTAGTGGGAATTAGTGGGATGTATGTGACAAGACTAGTCATGGTGTAGTTAGCTAGATGGGTTATGTATAGGTACGTTATGCATGAACATTAGTCGAGGGGTGAGGTGTACTCAAGAGAGTGTGCGGCACTAACTTAAATATGAAGAGTATTCATGCATTTTAATTTCCTACATCTAAATTCACTTGCTAAATATTTTAAAATGTTTTGGGTTCTAACCCTTGCTATAAAAATATTTTCAAAACCTTTTAGGTGTCCAGCCACATGGACGCCAAAATTATTCTATTCAAAGATTACGCAGCTGCGACATATGTATATGTTGCAGGACTTTGACTTAGATGCTTCAATAATTTCATTTCCAGAGTAGGATGCAGTCAATATTTTATTTTGGCATGTCGCCCTAGTTGTTCCATTTTATTTCAGTTAGTTGATGTATTTAGTTATTACTCTTGTGATTCATTTTGTTATTGATTTGTATCCGGTGGTTGTCTCGATAGAGATTGCATTTATTCCATTTTTAGTATTACTTGATTTAGTGATTGGATGTTGGTTAGTTATATATTCTTTCGCATGTTGTTGTTGGGATGTTAAATAGGAAGATAAAATTTGGCACCATTGACGCAACTAAGAATGCGTCTCAGAAGTGCGTACTCTCTAGGCTCAACTGCAAGCCTGTCGCTCAAGCAATAATCCGATAAGTCGGGTATCGATCCTCAGGGAACTAAGACAACGAATTTGTGACGATGGGAAGAGACGAAGGAATCCTAACTTTGAATCTAAAAAGAAAAGGAGAAAATGATTTGGCTTTGGAATTGATTAAACTAGATTCAATTGTGAAATTATGAAAAGATGAAATTATACTAAATTACCGAAACTGCTAATGAAAATTGATTTAAAACTTTATACTATGTATGATAAAAACTGGACGGGAATACAATCTCCAACCCTAGTGTAGTGCAGATATAATATTAACCGTAAATTTAAATGATTAATTTGACCCAGAATTTAGTACTCCCAAGCATTACGTATACGAGGTTCAAGCCCGCGTCATACTTAATCTGAGGATGAGTAAATCGATATCGTGATAGAAACACTCGAATTACATTCTAAATCATCCCAGTTACCCAGAGGCAAACGAGATATAAAGATCTACAATTGTTATGTTCCTACGTAATACGGTCGTAATCAATCACTAAATTCAGAGGATTAATGTTATACACATGCAATTAACACATCATCCTGGGTTCATGTATCCCGGCCTTAGAAAATCTAGCCTATCATGCTGAAAGTAATAAAAACAGTGTTTGATTTGCAGAAAAACATGATTAAACTATGGAAAATTGGTGGAATGATGTAAAACAGAATTAAATAGATGGAATTACTTAGTAATCTTACCAAAGCACTCAAAGTATTAGCTAGAATTACTGGTAATTACTGAAATTTGATCAAAATTTCAATCTTGGAATTAAAAGAACGTACTGTGTCTAAACTAGGGTTTCTGGAAAAGTAAGGAAAATTATATTAATTCTCCGTCCTTTTAATAATAATAAAAATGGGTTTTTATACCCTACAATAATTCAAGAGTTTCAGCTGCACTAGGAATCTCTTTAGGAGAAGATAAGATTTTCAGAATCTCGATGGCCAGACCGGTCCAGGCCTTAGGCGGACCGGTCTGCCTCCCAAGTGGATCGGTTCTTTTTATTTCCAGGTGAACCAGTCCGGGGGCGGACGGGTTCTTTTATTTTTCACCTTTCTTCGATTTGCATTCGATCCGGGGTCTTCTGGAGTTTTGCACATCGGACCGGTCCGGGGTTGGGGCGGACCGGTCTGCCTACTGACTTTTTTCTCTCAACTTTGACTGCTCATATCATTTGTTCCGGGACTCCGACTGAAGTGTCGTTTCTTCCTATGAGCTCATGACCGTGATATCTTCAACTTCTCTTTAGGTTCCTCATCCGAATTATAGGTGGAAATTACATTTTTGCCCTTTTGACTTTCCTCCTTGTCTTTCTTAATTCTTCCGGTTTCCTTCTTCCGTTTCTTGACATCAAATACCTGTAAAATCACTAAGAAATACCAGAAACTCGGTGTACTCGTTCGGATTAGTCAGTAGAAAGATTATGAGATAAAGTGAAATTTATTATGTTGTTCGAGGTGCTAAAAGTAACTAAATTAAGGGATAAATTAGGAAGAATTTATGCCTAATCAAACCCCCCTAACATAGAACTTTGCGCGTCCCGAGCAATGTAAAAGAATCCTAGCAAGGCTCAATTCTTAAAAAACATTTTATTGAGATAGAATACCTTTTTCGCGGGCAAGCGGATGCATTTAGCGTATGCAACAAGTCTTTAAACCCCTATGTTACTCTAATAGGACGAATGGTATCTAGTGAGACTTTGCAGAGAATATACCCACAATATTCGACTCAAAGAAGATTCAAAATATGCAAAAATTGTACAATTCAAACTTTCCCAGAAAATAGTCATCATCAAGTCATATTTACAAGTCTCAAACCGTAGTGTGTGTGTGTGTGTGCGAAGCCGAAAATATAACCGCCAATTTTCACCGATTGATCATTACGTTACTTATCCGAAAATTCGTTTTGATTCAAATTCTCACTGAATGCTCTCTCAAACGAATCACTCGAAACGTGGCTATTCTCTCGGTATGCGTGATATAAAGAGTAAATGTAATGGACGCAAAATCACGCATACAATTATAATGATAGAAATTTCATGGTTAAAGGATCTCATCAACGGATTACGGTTTTAAAAACGGGAACATTACCTCTTATTCATGCACTTAGTCTCCTTAATTATCTTTTGGTGTATTAGCTCTCCACGAGGTAACCAATCTCGCAATTTTGGACTCGGTTAGGACTTTTTCGGGTTTGAAGGTATATTGGGTAACATGGAAATGGTCGGGAAATTCGGAATTGGAAAAGTGATTTAGGATGTCCATTTGTGCTTTTTCCAGGCTATTGCTCATTTTTTCTTCTTTTTCTCTTCTTTTTTTTTCTGTTTTTCACTTCTTTTATTTTCTTGCTATTTTTGCTTGAGCATCTCTATTTTTTCTTTCCCCTTTTTATGCACTTTCTGGACTTAAATTCTGGATTTTTCCATTTTCGCAATTCCGGGCTATTTGGGTTTTTCAGGTTGTCAAACGAAAAGGATAAGTTTATTCGGCTCAAATTGGGTTGCAAAAGGGATAGTTTTTCGCTACTTTTTCAAGCCAATATTTTTGGGTGACAAATGATGGCCTACTTCATTGTCCAAAATACCAATTGTGTTACCATATGCGTTTCGAGATGAATTTAAGTTTAGAGATCACTTTTGGCACATTTTTCAAAGAAAAATCTACACGTTTTTCATAACGGATCAAAATAAAAGGGTTGAGATCCTTGATGACTTTTTAGGCGCTGAAAAGAACTTTGAGTTAACAATTAACTCGGATTGATTTAAAAACTCGCATAAAGTGATAGGCTCGAATCTCACCGAATTTTTTAATCTCCACACTTATTCGTGAAGTCGTCAATTTTCACTCAACTTCCATCTTTGGTCAATTTCGGCTTTGTGTATTTGAATTTTACAACTTGAGACTTCAATTTGACTCCAATTTTTATTTATTTTGAACAAAAATATTTTTGGATTTTTCAAAATTTTATGATTTTTTTATGGAAATTTCTGGGCATTTTTGAAGATTTGTGAAGTTTTAGAAATACGCACTTGTGACCCCATAACTTAGACTTTTGCACTGTCCTCAAGCAAAAAGGACAAAAATCTAAATAAGGCAAAATAATAAGTGTGATAAATAAAACAAACAAATGGAGAAAATGCAGTTTTTATTAAAAACAAGACTCTGGTACAATTATAAGGAAAAGCATACAAAATGTGAACAGGAAAAACAAATAAAAAGCTGCCAGAACCACATCAAGCTTCACTGGGGCGGGGGATGGGAAGAATCGGGCGCGTCGGGGCCATAGGGGTCATGGTAATAGGATGGCAGCGGCTCATTGGGCTCCCCTTAGCATCGATAGATGTCCGCTTGGAAGTGGAGTATTAAGCTCGTATCGCGACGATAATCGGTCAAAAAGTTACCGAAGTTCATTTTAAGTGCCGCCATTCGGTTTGAGAGGTCGCTTCCCTCCCACTCAAAATCCGGGTCATCCTCCTCGTCCACCGACTCTTTATCCAGACTGACATCTCCCATCTCGACATCCACACTGGCTGCCTCTTCCTCCTCATCGCTCTCGCTCGAGGAAGCCTCTTCTTCACTATCACCACCCCTCCGTGCCCGTAGGACATCAAGCTGTTTCGCGCTCTTAGTGCGAGTCCCTTGTCCAAAAGGACCGGGAATGCGAGTATGATCGAGCGGCGTCGCTATGCCAGCATCCTTGAGGATAGAAGTGATCAAACGGGCATAGGGAAGTGGGGCAGTACCCTTCTCATCCAAGGACGCGTTGATGATATCGACGTATAAAGTGCGGGCCAAGTGGATGGAAGTGTGTGGGTCAAAGAGGTGATAGGTTAAAGTGGCTTGCCGGGGCCTCATAGAGGAATCGTTGTACGTTTGCAAAATGTTAGCGAACACAATTTGAAAAGTGAGGCACGCCTTCTCGTTAAGGCGTCCAACGGTGACGGTTTGCCCCGTCCAAGCCATATTTTGTGCAATGCAATCCATGATAACTTCCTTATCGAACGGGGGGACGTTCCGTAGATAGGTGAATTCTTAAACATCCCGAACATCATACTCGGCCAATTTGGCCTTGAGAAGAGCCAAATAAAATGGGATGACATTCCCATCCACGTAATCTTGGGCCTCGAATTGGCCCGTCCGAACAAGGGTGCCATAAAAGGATCAGACTTCGGTTGCCCAAACTACTTCATATGGTTCGTTGAGGAATCAGCACCAGCCCCGAGCTATGAATAGGGCGGTGATAGAGTTGGGCATCCCGATCCATTGGACAACGCACTCCATATGGAGTTTGCGATTCAAACCGAAGAACCGATGGCACCATCTCTCCTCTTGGCGGGAGCGAAACTCGCCATGACCGGAGGGGTGGATGTTGATGGAGTCATACTTGTTGGGGGAAGCATGTTGGGCTATAGGAACAAGAGGGATTTATGCTTGGAAAACTAGAGAGGGAGAAGAGAGGATTTGGGTTGAAGGTGTGAAGAAAAAAGGAGGGTATTGGTGTGTAGTTATAGGTGAAGGGGTGAGTGTAGGGGTTGGAATTGGAGGAAAAGGATTTGGAGGGAAAATGGGGTGAATTTGGGAGGGAAATGTTGGGGTTGGGAGTTGGGAAAACGGATTGGAGGGAATGAATGGGATTGGGGAGAAGGGGGGTGAATCTTGGGAAGCAAAAAATCAGATCTGCAGAAGACGAACCGGTTTGGGGTAGGGGCGGACTAGTCCGGTTACTTTAATATTCATAAAATCCGACTAGCGGACCGGTCCTCCTTAAAATTAAAGGAACCAGTCCGGGGGCGGACCGATCCAGCCTTAAATTAAAGGAACCGGTCCGACCCAGGATTTTTGGCCTGGATTTTCCCTGAACTTAATTTTGATCTCTCTTCTCCGAAAATTTTCACTTTCAAAACATACTCCCTATCAATCTGGACTAAAACCCTCTCGATTTCGCTGGTCAATGCCCTTTGACTCGATATTCCTGAAACATGAATGCTTTTTCCCGAATGTACCCTAATCCTATTGACGCTCACTGCACACACGACTCTCACCACACACGCGTCGAGGGTGCAACGACCTCGCTGTAACTTCTCACTCTACCCCGTAAATGGAATCCGACAACCATACGGTGTCGACTTTTTTTGCACACGCCTCTAGATATTGCTTTAGGCATTGTCCATTCACTTTGTATGTATTTCCCCCTTTTAAATCGACTAATTTAACAACTCCATGGGGGAAAACATTCTTCACGACGAACGGGCCAGATCATCGTGATCGCAACTTTCCCGGAAATAGATGAAACCGAGAGTTATAGAGAAGAACTTTTTGCCCAGGAAGAAACTCTTTGCGTCGAATGATGTTATCGTGAGCGAGTTTCATCCTTTATTTGGAAATTTTAGCATTCTCATACGCAGCATTGCGTAGTTCTTCTAACTCATTTAATTGAAGCTTGCGGACTTCACCGGCCTTATCCATGGCATAATTCAATAGCTTAATCGCCCAACACGCTTTGTGTTCTATCTCCACGGGAAGATGGCAAGGTTTGCCATACACAAAGCGGAAAGGGGACATGCCGAGTTGATTCTTATATGCGGTACGATAGGCCCATAGCGAATCGTTCAATCTAAGTGACCAATCTTTCCGGGTAGGATTGACAATCTTTTCAAGAATGTTATTTATCTCCCGATTTGCTAGTTCGGCCTGCCATTCATTTGTGGGTGATAAGTCGTTCCAACCTTGTGAACGACACCATACTTTCTCATGAGCTTCGCGAATGGCCTATTGCAAAAGTGCTTGCCATTATCACTGATTATCACTACACCAAATCTGCACTATTGTCAAGGTCATTGACCCTGACAAATCACCCTTGTCAAGGTCAATGACAGTGACATTTTGAGGCGAGATAACTTTTTTTATCAGGGTCATGTCATGGTCATTGACCTTGACACAAAACTAGCGTTTTGTGTCATGGTCGTGTCGCGGTCAATGATCGTGACACGTTTGTCACGGTTTATAACCGTGACAAAGCCGTGGCCCTTCTTAAAAAAATCACGGTCATTGACCGTGACAAGTCCGTGACAACCTTTGTCACGGACGTGTCACGGTCAATGACCGTGACAATTCTGGGCAGAATTTAAAAAAAATATGTTGGGCAGTATGGACACTGCCACTGCCCAGCAGTATATTTGTACCTGTTATAAAAACGTTGTACCTGTTCCAAACATAATATATCCAAACAAACTAAAGATAATGCAAATATATATTCAAAATAGAAACTATTTAAGAAGAAACAACATCACCATCAATTATCTCAAATTTACAAACTATTTGCATGGAAAAGAGATTTTGTACCGCGACGCTCGGGGACACCTCCTTATCCTTCCCTTCTCGTCTGAATAGCCACATAAGTATAGAGCATATGTGGCCTACCCTTAGGGCCACTCCCTGTCCCCTGAATTGAAATAAAGTAAAATTAGTAGCTGCCCCTCAAATATAGATAAATATAAATCGTAATTGAAATCGAAATCGAAATTGACATATAAATATAAATACATTACCTGTAGTGTCACTCAAACAGCTAACTTGAGCTCATATGGCACCTCCTTCCAACTAATGAACCCCGAGCAATCGTGTCAAATATAATTCTCTTCATATCTAAACACTAAGAAATACCATAATCCTATGGAGTTATGCGTTGCAAATTCCTTCCAACCGTTGTATAGCCAAAAATCAGCAATTGAAGTTGTCAATTCCACCTTTCAATGGTCTCCCATGTTTTGCTAGAAGTTCCAAGTGGTGGGGTATGGAAAGTGGAATTGACAACTTCAACTGGTGATGTTTGGCTACATAACGGTTGAGAGGAATTTGCAGAGCATCGCTCCATAGGATTATGGCATTTATTAGTGTTCGGATAGACGAAGAGATTCGGTCTCCTCTCCACAAATAGGACACCCCAAATAACTATGTACTAATCACCTATTAAAGGTAAGAAGCGTATATTCATGGATTAGTATAAACAAAACTTAGATGTAGTTAGAATATTTATGTATTAATCTCCTCTCCACACACGCACACTACACAAGAGTGAAAATGACAAAGTGCAGATCAATTAAAAGCATTAAAAATGGATGTTTCGGTACAAATTGAAATATTTATTACAAATTGAAAAAGTGTTTCAAATTCGGGTTATCATAAAAAATGGATTGATATTCGGTAGGAGCATCCAAGTCATCCACACTAATATTTAGACACCTTGGCGCGTGTTGGACAATTGACCACGGCTCGTTGTTGATATACTCCGAGTAAAACACTTGCTTAACCTTTTGAAATGCACAAACAAACGGCTCATCGCTCACGTGGTCGTTGCTCTTCAACTTGGACAAGTCAACCATGATCAAATTGGTGACAGGATCAACTTTACAAGCATTTTTATCCTCAACTCTTACCCATTCACAGTAAAATACAACCTCTTTGAAGCTTATATAATCCAATTCAAATATATTTTGAATTACACAATAGTAAGTCATTTCGGCTTCAACGAGGTTTTTATCTTTTGCGCTCGCTCGAAAGAAAGTAAGAGCCTTGTATGAAATTCTCGAGTTCTGTACATTTGTACTTTCTTCGTACACTTTAGTACCGAAAATGTAACCCTTCAATCGATACTTTTTGTACTCTTGTGACACAAACAAGGGTCCAGTGGCTAGACGAGCAAGCCTTGATGTCGCATCACCCATCTTTAGGAGCTGAGAATATAGATAAATTAATTATATTATTGGTAAAATTTGAGTGTAATGTAACGTTATATAACGACTGTTTTCATTATAATTACCTCTTGTGTAAACCATAGCCTAAATTCGCTGTCTGATTGTACCATTATTTTTCGTCTTTTAATGTTCTCACAGGCTTCATATTTACTGCATATTACAAAATTAATCATGTATAAAATAATCTAAAATAATGTTAAACATTATAATATTCGAAACTTACTTTTTCCATTCTTCGACATCTTCATATGTGTCAAATAGATAACGAGCTACTTGTTCATGTTGCAAACTCGTTAATTTCACTCGTTTTCCCATCACATTACCACCATCATCGAGGAATTCATCAGTATCCTCAACGCTGGTCGAGTCAGGCATATATTTCCGAGTATATATTAATGACTCCACGGTGATGTATTCCTCTGCAATTGATCCTGCAATATATCGCGTATTCTTGACGTAGTCTTTAAAAACTTTCATCAATCTTTCAAACGGATACATCCATCGATATCTAGCTGGACCACAAAGAAGTGCCTCGTCGCATAGGTGTACCAACAAGTGAACACTTATGTCAAAGAATGCTGGGGGAAAGTACTTCTCCAATACACAAATCGCTTCGTTCACAACCAATTTTGCGGCCACTATGTGTTCTCGATTCACTACCTTCTCACACAAGAGGGAGAAGGTAATACTAATTTGCATAATAGCCCTACGAAAATCCTTGTGTTTGGAGAAACAGTGCTTAAACAATAGAGGAACCAATTGCATGATCACATGCCAATCGTGGGACTTACACTTATGTAAATCATGAGTAGCATAATTCACAATCCTTTGCAAGTTGGACGAAAAAGTAGACGGGCCCTTCAAATTATATATTGTGTCTAGAAGCACCTTCCTTTCCCCACTCGTCAAAGTAAACGCACTAGGGGGAATTATTGTCCTTCCCCTACTATCTTCTTTAAACCATAGTTGTGGCTTAAGTTTTGACATTTTAAGGTCTTTTCCTGCATTTTCTCCATCCTTCGAATGACTCGCCCCAAGGAAAGTACCCACAATATGTTCAACGAAGTTCTTCTCTGCATGCATCACATCCAATACATGGTGCACCGGGTTTTTCTTCCAATAAGGCAAGTCAAATCAAATTGACCTCTGAGACCATGCCTTTCTTATCTCAGTTTCATTCCCAGTTTGGGTCTTCTTATGCTTGACATTATTAAATTTGGGATTCTTACCTGGCATATTTGGGCCACATTCAGAAGATTTACTTTCAATTTCTGAACCCGAAAGTTGTCTCGGCGGTAGCCTATGTTCAACTCCGCCCAATAAAAAATTGGAACCTTTCTCAAATCTGAAACTATGAGCTGGGGGTAAAAACCTCCTGTGGAAATGGTATACATTTTTTAAGCTAGAGGATATACGAAGAGATTCAGTCTCCTCTCCACAAATAGGACACCCCAAATAACCATGTACTACACATCCGGATAATGTCCCATAAGCTGGAAAATCATGAATTGCCCACATAAACATAGCTTTCAGCGTAAACTCTTCTTTTCTAAAAGAGTCAAATAATTGCACACCCTCTTCCCACAACTCATTTAATTCTTCTACCAAAGGAGCCAGGTAGATATCAATGTCATCACTTGGTGCCTTTGGCCTAGGTATCAATAAAGCCATCATCGAAAATTCAGGTCGCCTTAAATTTTAAACTTTGGTAGTCATCGTCAAGTTTTATCGTGTTATCTTCACGAGCACTTGAATCTTCTACATCATCAGTAACCTCATTTTCCTCATCTTCATAAACTCCGTACGCATCATCAACTAAATCCTCTAACATATTATGATCTACGTCGTCCCCTTCTACATCTATTCTACTTGTTGAAGGTTGTTGTGAAGGTTGGTCGGGGACAAAAGGAACTTTCAATTCACCATGAAAACTCCAAAATCGATAACTATCTTACATACCCGATCTTAACAAATGTAGTTGAACTGTTTTCCACTTAAACACCTTACTATTCTTACACCTAGCACACGGACACGGAAACTCTTCATCATTACGACATCTCTTTGCATATTTCACAAATTCGTTAGCACCTCTGCGAAACACATCCCCCATTCTATTAGTCTCACCCATCCACTCTTTGTATTTCGGATATCCCATCACAGCTACCACAACTAAACACCTATTAAAGGTAAACAACACTTAGATTTATAGTATGTTTTATTTAATTATCCCATCATGTAATTATCCTATTAAAGGGTAAGTGGTCCTATCCCATTCAAGACTGCATTTTTCTGTAATATACTTAACAGCTTATGCAAATTGTTACGATTTGAAAAAAATTCGACAGCATATCCGCTTAGTTCTCCAAGTACACGACGTAGATTGGTAGGTGTGAGTGTTATTTCAATTGGTCAATTGAAACAACAGTCAAACTTGTCAATCTAGTATGTACCCACAGAACATTAAGATACGACTGCAGAACTTCCTCCAAAAGTAACAACTTTAAGCCAATAAGAATATTATACAGAAATTATACAGTCTCAAACTGTCCAAACGGGACAATTAGAGAGATCTCATTACAGGGGTAATGACTCTCGAACGGGTCTAAGGGCTATTGAATGCGTGCGCATAAGAATTAGAAGGCTAGTATCTATGCGCACTATATTTAATTTCAAGTATGTTTCATATAATGGGTTAATTCAAATACAAAAATAAATTCATGGGTTAATTCAAATACAAAAATAAATTCATGGGTTAATTCAAATACAAAAATACAAATGTGACACCCCGCCTAATTAAATACCGGGCAATCACTCCTTTATTAAATTAAATCAAGGTAAACAGTTGGTTCATTCTCAGCATCACTGTCGATAAAAATAATTTTTCCAATTTAACACCCTAAATAATTAAGCTAAGTGTCAAAACCATTTTCATATATACTTTCCAACTTTTATATAAAGAAAATCATTTATTTTATTAACAACATTCAATAAGTAAGAATCACACCACATTAAATATCTGCAACATAGTCCAATTAATTTAAAACATTCGTCAACCGAATTTCAACATGCGAAATATAAAGTAACACAATCAACTGAATAAAACCCATAGTAACAATACTGGAAATAACTGAAATACAAATGTCCAATAACAACAGTATAATGGAAAGAGCTACACATGCTCAACTAAATGAAAGTGCTAAGAGTGGATCCGAATGAACGAAGTCGTCTATTCAAAAGACCTGCAACTCCCACCTAAGCTGCAGCGCGTTCCTTCCAAGAGATCCTAAGCAAGACGCCCCTGTGGCTGGGCACCTGTAATACATACATATATATACAAGAGAGAGATAGAGAGATAGAGAGAGAAATGGGCCAGAGCCCGAAAGTGTGTTTGATTTAAAATACGTTTAGCAAGTATTTAAATTGATACAGGCCAATGCAACAACATATTAGAGCGACACTCTCTTGAGAAATCCTCACCTCTCTTCTAATGTGCATGCCTATCGTACTAACCTTCCCAATGGGTTATCTTATCATTTATCGCACTAATCTTCTCAATGATTTAACTTATCTTAGATTACTCGTAAGATTCAACATTTAACAATTCCATTTCGAAAAGGGGTATTTCAATTAGTAACCAAAGTTCTCCATTTTAAATTTATAAAATCAATAAAGTTTTCCAGTGTCATATTATAATTTATCAAAACAAGTATTTACTATTTGAGTCATCAACCATGTCCTACTTATTAAATCACAGTAGGCAGTTTCAAATTTCCAAATCTCAAATATATATTAACTACTCGTATAATATATATAAAATAACAGCACCCCACATAAAACTATGGTGCGTGCATACTTCTACTATCCAAACCCCATACCACTCATATCAAGGGGAATACAAATTCGATATCACTCTCGAATTGTATTAACACATACACAAACAATATCGAGGCGAAGCATAGATTCCAAGTCTCTAAGAGGATGGCACATACTCGCGTCTCTTAGGACCGTCTGAACTATCAATTCGATAGCGTGTACCAAGGATATCTATCTTCTAGGGTACAAGTCAATATCCCCCATAAAGGTCCCATCGAGATAAGACTGTCCCAGCGCGGTAACCTCAAGGATAGCAAGTAGCGCGGTATGTTTTTCACATGTATATAATATATGTACACACAATCATATAAATATACCACTTTCATCATATTAATATAGGTTCCTCTCGTCACCCATAATTACAACATTTATCCTTAATTTCACATTATTAGTATTACGTATAAGGTTTCATCTCTAACCTTACCTCGAAGGGTTTTCTCACTTATTTCGTGACACTCGTGGACTTTATTCTTCCAAGTAGAAAATTCATTAGGTGTCATTATTACGTTTCAACGTAACTGTCTTACGCGTCTCACCCTTTAATATATCAATTTACTAACCCTAAAGTAAATATCCCATAAATACCATTCTCGTCGAATATTAATGATCCCAACATTTATTTATACGCCCTACTGGTCCTCCATGTCTCCCAAATCATTATACTAAGAATGCCCAAGAATTATATCACGACAATTCGATTTTTAAATCATTTACAAAGGGAAATAAGAGTTTGCCAGGAGGGGTCGATCGATCGAGGTTTGGGGCTCGATTGATCGAACCTTCGATCGATCGAAGCTTTGGGCTCGATCGATCGATCAAGCACGTCTGCGAAAATCTGCAGAATTGCAGTTACGGGTTTCCTCTCCAAATTTACACCAAATCCATATTTTCAAGTTCCAATCATCCCAGAATGCTACTACTAACATTATAATAATATATCAGATGTTTCCAACGTAAGGCATGGGTATTTCTATCATTTAATCAAGGATTAACAGCCCCAAAAGTTAATTAATTATCAAGAACACTAAAATTCTCTTAAACAGGTTTCTAATCAATTTTCTTCAGGAATTCCTTCTTATAATTATCAAAATTTCGTGGTTACATCCCTCTACATGGCAAGGTTTCCAGAATTTCCACATAAATCAATTCTACATGGGTTTTCCTATCACAAATTGGGTTTTCTTCCATATTTTCCATCTCTAATCATTCCTAAACTAATATGAAAATTGCACCAACGAAAATACGCAAGATAAACACTTTCCTGGGATTTTCGGAAGTCTGGATTGTGGCTGATTTTGGTGTGGTTGCATTCCCCTTCTCGCAATCTACGCGTTGGTGGCGGCGGCGGTTCAAACCGGTGACTTTTTGGCCTTGAATTGCCTTGAGATCCTTCTCCTCTCTTCTCCAATGGCCGTTCTAGGGTTCTGAATATTCTAACCCTAAATGACTAACCTAAATGGCTGATATAGGTTGTTGAATTTCGTGGGTTTAATTACCCAAATATGTAAAATGACTAAAATGCCCTCCCGGGGTACTAATTAGGCCTAAAAACGCCCCGAGACCCAAACTACACCCCCGGGTACACTTTTCTGACTATCTCGACCCTTCCGGACGCGTTAGGGTGCTCAAAACAACCATACGGGCAACTTATAAAATTTTCACTTTTTATTTATCAAAATTTAGTCCCGACGCGATAAGAGCACGTTCCGTCTTAAATTTCCGAAATTGTCATTTAACTCACTCATGACATACAATATAACCAATATAGTATATTACTTTGCTCATTAGTAATATTCAACAAATTTCCCATAATTACTAACTCTCGTCACGTTAATAATTATAACATAATTAATTTCCGGATTTTTATTAAATAATTCATTCACATTAACTTTAATAAATCCCCAAATTAATATAGCATTAAAATATGGGGTATTACAACAAATTCATGGGTTAATTCAAATACACACACACACACACACACACACACACACACACACACACAGTAGTGACTGTCTATTTAAAATAATCTCAATGTTAATTTCATGTATTGAATTTCTACTATTGTTTTGTGCTTTTTATAAATCATATTCAATGTTAGATAAGTGTTTTGTTAAGATATCTAAGTTGTTCTATAGAATTATTTTTTGTATCTTGAAGTTTAAGTTCTAAAATACTCAACCTAAAGTTGTGGTTCATAAAGTATTATCACAAATATAAACTAAGAGTGATAAAATAACTTTGAGGCATATAAATTAATTGTGACAAGGTAAGATTATGCACCAGAACCTAAAATTTTAAAAAAGTGTTTTTATTTAAACCCCACTTTTCTTTCTATAACTCCTATTTTATTAAACTTTAAATATAAATAAGGGTGTATAGAAAGAAAAGTTAAATAGGAATAAAAACAACATTTTTTAAAATATGAAGGGCTCACCAATTTGATCAAATTTTTCAACAACATAGACTAATTGATCTTTATTATTTTGAATGAATATTACTTATTTATTTTGAATGAAAATAAATTGTTATCCAATATTTTTTGATATTACTTACATTTACATTTTTGGATATTAAAGAAAATTACATTTTTAAATATTATTTTTGGAAATTTATAGAAAATTACTTATTTATTTACATTTTTAACCCCCTACCCCCACCCTGCCCCACCCCCTACCCCCACCCCTACCCCCCACCCTGCCCCACCCCCCACACACGCACACACACACGCACATATATACACACATACACACATATATATACACACAAACATATATATAAATGGAAGAGAGAGAGAGAGAGAGAGAGAGAGAGAGCAGCGTCAAGAGAGAGAGAGAGGGCGGGAACGGCGCGGGAGGGAAAAAAGAAGGGGGAAAGGGTTTTTGCTGCTAACATTGTCACGGTCGTGTCACGGTCATTGACCTTGATAATTATTTAAAGAATTGTCACGGTCAATGACCGTGACAAGTCCGTGACATGTAAATTTGTCACGACCTTGTCACGGTCAATGACCGTGACAAGTTCTTGTCACGGTCATGTCAAGGTCAATGACCGTGACACAAAACGCGTGCTTTTTGTCACGATCAATGACCTTGACAAGGGTGACCGGCTAAAAGGTGACAATTTGACCATTTTGGTGTAGTGTATCGCTTTCGGAGCACCGTAGCGGGAAAGTATGTGTTCCTGAAGGAACTTAATCACCACTTTGTTATCATTCGTCTTGGTAGCTATAGCTTCCACCCATTTAGAAACGTAATCTACCGCGACAAGGATGTATAGGAAATCAAAGGACGGGGGGAAGGGACCCATGAAGTCAATACCCCAACAGTTAAAGATCTCAATGATGAGTATGGGGGTAAGAGACATCATGTCTCGTAAAGTAATGGCTCCCATCCGTTGGCACCTATTGCAAGATTTGCAAGCATCGTTTACATCCCGGAATATTGTGGGCCAATAGAGGCCGCATTGCAGAATTTTGGTAGCCGTCTTTTTCGTCGAAAAGTGGCCTCCACACGCTTCCGAATGACAAAACTGGATGACTTTTGGGATCTCATCATCCGGTACACATCATCGAATAATTTGGTCAGCGCAATATTTAAAAAGGAACGGATCGTCATAGAAGAACATGCGTGACCAAGTAATAAACCTCTTCTCATCTTGCAATGTCCAGTCGGGAGGGACGGCTCCCGTGACAAGGTAGTTCACTATATCCGCAAACCAGGGCAAAGGAATGGTTGCAAAAAGTTTCTCATCCGAAAAGTATTCGTCTATTGGTATGGGATACTAGGTACGTCGGACGAAATCTTGTGGTCGGCAATGATATTTTCTACTCCTTTCTTATCTTTAATGGAGAGATTGAACTCTTGTAGGAGTAGGATCCACCTTATGATGCGCGGCTTTGCATCTTTCTTTATAAGTAGGTATTTCAATGCGACGTGGTCGGTGAAGCAAGTAATGGGAGAACCGATGAGATATGACCAGAATTTATCAAGGGCAAAGACTACCGCTAACAACTCTTTCTCCGTGGTAGAGTAATTGAGTTATGGTCCGGTAAGAGTCCAGCTAGCGTAGTAGATGACATAAGCCTGGTTATCTTTTCTTTGGCCCAAAATATCCCCTATCACATAATCGCTAGCATCACACATAAGTTCTAATGACAAAGACCAATCCGAAACTTGCGTGAAGGGAGAGGACACAAGCATGGTTTTCAGTTTTACAAAAGAGCTTTGGCATGCTTACTTCCACTCGAATGGGGTGTTCTTCATGAGTAGGTTGCTTAAGGGTCTAGCGATGGTGCTAAAGTCCTTAATGAACCTTCGATAAAACCCTGCGTGGACCAAGAAAGAGTGCACGTCCTTAAGCGATTTTGGTGGGAGAAGATCATCTATGACATCGATTTTTGCATTATCGACTTCTATCCCCTTGGATGATTCTATGTATCCAAGAACTATTCCCTCGGTGACCATGAAATGGCATTTCTCCCAATTCAGCACTAAGTTCATTTCCACACACCGGGCAAGTACTTTTTCTAGTTTTTCTAGACAATGATCGAAAGAGGTGCTAAAAATGCTAAAATCATCCATGAACACTTCGAGTCCTCTCTCGACCATGTCGCTAAATAAGCTCAACATGCACCTTTGGAAGGTCGCGTGCGTATTACACAAGCCGGATGGCATATGTTTGTAGGCAAACGTTCCAAAAGGGCAAGTGAAGGTTGTTTTCTCCTGGTCAAGTACATATACCTCAATCTGGTTATATCCGGAATAACCATCAAGGAAGCAATAGTAAGGGTGTCCCGCTACTCTCTCAAGTATTTGATCAATAAATGGTAAGGGGAAATGGTCTTTTCTAGTTCCCGTAATGAGTTTTCGATAATCAATGCAAACGCGCCACCCGGTGGTGGTACGTTGGGGAACTAGCTCTCCCTTAGCATTATCAATCACTATCATGCCCGACTTCTTCGGGACGACTTGAATGGGGCTCACCCACTAGCTATCCGAGATTGGGTAGATAATCCCGACATCCAAGAACTTTATAATCTCGATTCTCACTACTTCTTTCATGTTGGGATTTAGTCTTCTTTGCATTTCTCTAGAGGGCTTGACATCCTCTTCGAGATGGATGTTGTGAGTGAAAATCAAAGGGCCTATCCCTTTCAAATCAGCAATGCACCAACCAAAAGCACTTTGGTGCTTCCTCAGAATTTTCAACAATTTATCGTCTTGCTCTTCGTCTATGCTAGATGAGACAACAACAGGAAATGTATCATCCTCTCCTAGGTATGCATATTTAATTGTAACAACCCGAGGTCTTGGAGACAACGATTTATTTATTTTGGGAGAAATAAATATTATTTTAACTTGGAGATTAATTAAATTGGCAATTGAGGTCAAAACTTGGAGTCGTTAGAAAGTATGTCAAATGGCGATTCTGAGGGTGTAGTTGTGTCCAGAAGGGTCGAGAAAGTCAAAATGACTGTACTTGGGATCTATTTAGGTTCCGAAATAAATTAGGACCATTTGACTCGAATTAAAGTCACCGAGTCATTTAAAGTGTGTATTATCATTGAAAGATGCGTGTCTTGGGATTTAAGGCTTATTAAGCCTACGGGAGATATTTCTCCAAAGAGAGAAAGAGAAAAAGAAAGAAAGAAAGAAAGAAAGAAAGAAGAAAAAGAAGGAGAAAAGAGAGAGAAAGTGGAGATTTTCGACCAATACGCGATCTCAAGGCGGATTCAGACCCTACGAACCCGAGGCAAGTGATTAAACTTGCTAAATAATTGTTGTGTACCATTTATTGCATGATTTGTGGATTAAATATTTGGGTTTTAGGTTTAGTTTATCAAAACCTAACTTTTGGGTAAAACATTAGATTTGTTGTGTAGAAAATGAATTTAGGGTTAGAAATCAATTAAAATGTGTTCTTGGATGAATAATAATGATGTATATGTGATTGTGTGGAGGCAAAATGGTTGGATGATGATATAATTGATTTTTCAGAAATTTGAGTTAAGAAGAAAATAGACCATTTCGTAGCTTACTCCACTTATTGAATCGATTTGCCCCTTCCGAATCGATTCGGTCTGTTGCAGAATCCCGAAGTCCAAAAATCCCTTGTTTTCGAATTGATTTGCCCCTTGCGAATTGATTTGGTATGTAGCAGACTCTCAGGTCCATTGGACCGAATCGATTCGGATGGGCCGAATCGATTCGAAAACAAGGGATTTTTGGAGATGTTTTTCTAGGAAGGATTTCATCCCGTCTTGTCTAAGGTTATCAATTGGGAGACTTTATAAGAGTTATGTGGAGTATGTTTTGGAGGTTTTTAGGGGGTTTTCTTTATAAGAAAAGTTTTGGAGTCCTATGAACTTAATTTGAAGAATACCTATTAGAGATTTTGGGTATAACCTAAGTGGGGAAGCCCACTAATATTGTGAGTTCTATTTGGAGATAATAATTAAATTCATATGAAAGAATGAGAACAAATTTAGAGATATTGGATCTTAGGATCAAATCCCAATATGGGATAACTTTAAAGGTTCGTAAAATGAATTGAACCCTATTACGGATGGAGAATTATTAATGTAAATTGAGGTGCATTAGGATAAAGAATATCCTTAACATAGAAAGAATTGAGAGACAATTCATAAATAGAAGCGACATGTGAGCTTCAAGTGAGAAATAGTATAGTTTATAGTAAGTGGGGAAGATATATGAGATTTGACGGTTAGTGTATCAAGAGAGAGATATACTACAATGACATTAAATCTATTGCGCCTAAGAGCGTATAATGAAAATGAAAATGATGTGGCAGGTATACCTTATATAATGGTATATCTTTATTATGTGGGATGTATGTATACCCTATATGATGGTATATATGCATGGTTAGGCATACCCTCTCCTTGCTATCATTGGGAAGTTACGTGCGTAGAGGGTGAGCATCTTGGCTCAAAGAGCAGGGTGTGGATATTCTCTAGGTCATAGTCGTCCATGTGGTTATTATGTGATATACATTTATTTATTTTGGGGGTGAGAGGTCGTGGGTATGTGTCACTCTCACTTGCCGGTTAGGAGCTATGACCGCTTCCCGGGACGTCGTGTGCGTGAGTTGATCACGAGGTGGGTATCGTTGAACCCCACCAGGTGGCCCCAATTTGCTATGTATATGGGCTGCTAGAAGATGATAGCATGTGATCCTACGTCCTTCGGGTTATAGCTCGGCTGGATGGTTATTATTGCTTGTGCTTGTACTTGGGTATCGAGGGCATAATGGACCTCAACGACCTACATTGCCAGGATTAGTGTATCTGGGGGGTTCCTTGTTTGGATTTCGCCTCGGCGAGACGTCCCACGCACGAACTGCAGTGTAATGTTGGAAATTGGGGATTAGTTAGTCCTTAATGCTCATACTTATACATATATCACCTATCCCAAGAATCGACAGTGCCAGGAGTAGTGTAACAGGGGGATTCCTTGTTTGGATTTCGCTTCGACGAGACGTCCCACACTTGAAACGCCGTGTACTTTGAGAATTGGGAATATTAATTAATTAAAATTGGATAATAAATGGGGTTACATGCATCATGCATTGAGGGCATAATGAACCTCGAGGATCGATACGGTCAGGAGTAGTGTAACGGGGGGGGGGGGGGGGGGGGTTCCTTATTTGGATTTCGCCTCGGTAAGACGTCCCACGCACGAAACGCAGTGCCGTGTTGAGAATCGGGAGGAGTTTTGTCCTTGACTCTTGATGCTAATAACTAATACATAATATTGTATATTGTTTACATGCCAAATGAGGGCATAGCTAGAAAATATAAAATTCTAGTAAATGAGAATGTTGATATATTGTGATGATGTGGTTGATTATGCAATCTTGCATTTTCAGTAGATGAACAAAGAAAATAAGAATTATGACACATTAAATGTAAAGAAATATTATAAATGGGAATGTAGATAAATGTAGATTAGGAGATAGGTTAGATGGTTCCACTTAAATACTTCATTTGGGTTTAAGCTAGAATCCTCTTACCTAAATAGAATTGGGCATCCAATTGGAGATCACGTGCATACGTTTAGTGCACGCTTTAGTTGAGAGGTGAGTTGAATTATTATGGAGAGTTCGATTCCACCTTAATCATGTAATAATGCATTTATAATTATTATGCATTTTAATACACTTTCTATAAAATGTTTTTCAACTCGGGCTCTGACCCGTTTATATTTTCCCCTCCATGTATATATTGTATTACTTTAGGTGTTCCCCCGCAAGGATGCCATTGATGTTCATCCATCCAGTATTCGTGGAGCTGTGGCATTGCGGACTGTCTCAGCACTTTGTTTTAGTCGATTCCTATCTTTGTATATCTAGATTAGGATTCAGTTTGTATGTTAAGTTAGTATTCAAGTGTTGTAGATTAACACTTTCATATTTCATTTCTCACATTATTGTATTGTCTGTTACCCGACAGCATATTCGGGTATTTTATTGTAGAGATTTTATTTATATATTGTAATGCACTCTTGTATATATTAAAGTTTGCACTTATCACTCATCATAGTTAGATGTGTATTGTTGGTTATGTTGCATTATTGGTTTTGTTGTCGTTGTTTAATAAAAGTTTTAAATTTTTAACCATTCGCTTTTAATAATTTCGGGTAGTTAGCCTTATATTATTAGTATTGTCTGTTGATGTTGAGGCTGTGCCATCTGGGATACCTAATTTAATGTAGTATAGGGCTGGCCACCCGTTATTACTTTGAGCGGGTTGTGACATTAATATGGGAGGGGAGTTTCTTTAATTCAAGGGTTGGAAAATTTTCACTGGAGGGAACCATGCGTGTATCCCATAGAGGTAACTCCTCGAATCTAGAAACCCAATTAACATCTCTCGCGCCTCATCTGACGCACTCTCATCGAGTAACTCTCTCAACTCCCTAACCTCCCTCTAGAAGTCGGTGTACATCCCCTCACTCTCGTGGCTCGACACTAGACAGTACCCTAAGGCATCGCCTCAATAATTCTCCTCAAATTACTCCTCTACTATCTCATCTATGAAGCTCACCGCGTGAAGATCATCTTCTTCCCCCGTATGTTGTGCTATGTGGAAGATGTTGGTCTCTACGGTCATGTTCCCAAAGGTGTGTTGCATTCGTCCATTTCGAGTATTGATGATTGCGTTAGTCGTAGATAAGAACGAGCACCCAAGGATGATGGGAACATAGTTGCTTGAGTTAAAGGAGGGCTCCGTGTCCCAAATGACAAAATCTACCGGGAAGTAGAAAGTGTCAACTTAGACGATCACATCCTCGACTATACCTATTGGGATCTTTACGGTTCGATCCGCTAATTGGAGAGTGACCTTTGTGGGATTGAGGTCGCCCAAGTCAAGTTACTATAGATGGAGTAAGGGAGGATATTGACACTTGCTCCCAAGTCAAGTCAGGCTTTTTCGATTTTGTTTTCTCCAATGATGCAGGAAATGGTGGGTGCACCGGGATCTTTAAATTTAGGCGGGAGATCATTTAGTAGAATGGAGCTCACGTTTTGTGCTAGAAAGACATTCTTATTTACCTTCATCTTTATATTTACCGTCAATAAGTCTTTAATGACTTTTCCATAAGCTGGAATTTGCTTAATGGCATCGAGTAAAAGTAAATTCAGCTTAACTTGTTTTAGCACTTCTAGCACGTCTTCACATGGGTTTCCTTTATGGGAAGGAATTAACCTTTGAGGAAATGGTGCCGCGGAGGGTGATTTCACTACTACCTCGGGCTCACTAGCGATTTCTTTGTCACTCTCATTCAAGGTGACATCTTCGGCCTCTTTCGTGCCGGATGAAATCTCCGTGTCTTTCGTTGTGCCGTGTGGGGGAGGTGATAAATCAACGACTCTCCCACTACGAAGAGTGGTTACAGCTTGACATTGCTCCTGATGTTCAGTAGAGGTGGAGCTAACACTAGTTTAACCTTGGGGAGGTCTTTGGCCTTGGGCAGGAAACTTTCCCTTCTCTTGGAAACTCAACGAGGATTGTATCTTTGACAGACTTGCATTTATGTCACCAATTAGACGATCATATTTGGCATTGGTTGCGGTCTGGCTAGCGCTAAATTGATTCATAGTATCCTCGAGAGTTCTCCGCGGTGGCGGGATATAAGATCCTTGAGGTGGTGGTGCCTACACATGTCCTTGCATCTGTGGAGCTTGTTGAAAGTGTTGTGGTGGAGGAGGGACAACATGTGAAGGAGTGTTCATTGCGACATGTTGTTGCCCATAGCTAAAATCGGGATGGTTTTTCCATGAAGGGTTGTATGAATTCTCGTGCGGTGCACCAAAATTACCCTTAAATCCTCCTATGCCACTAACTTGTTCCTGAAGCATTACTTTGTAGGCGGGTATAGTCGAGCATTCCTCAGTTGAATGACCCGCCTCACAAATTGCACACACCCTCTCAACGGGGTTTGGTATGGATCCAGCTGGTCCTTTTCCATATATCTCGCATAGGTCTCGAAATACTTTCTCAAGGGTATCCAATCGACTGTCCGTCATAAAATTCTTATCTACGTGAAATAGGTCAGACGCCGACGGAGTGGTGGTCACTTGACGATTTTGATTTTGAGCATTAGGATGAGATGTATCCTAGGATTGGGTAGTCTCGGTGACATACCTTAGGTGAAGCTCAGCATCGTGGGCGTCTAAGTCGACAAAAGGACCACTTCCCATAGTCTCAACAAGTTGCATGGAGTTAGGATTCAGACCATTATAGAGAAAAGAGATGATTTGGGTTGCATCGAATCCATGATGGGGGCATGAAGTAACTAACTCGTTGAAACGCTCATAACATCGATGAAATGGCTGATCTTCAGATTGTCTGAACGCTTGAATTTGAGCCTTTATGGAGATTGTTCGATGTGTTGGGAAGAATTTCTTGAGAAATCTCGATTGCAACTCGTTCCACGATGGAATCGATCTTGGAGGTAAATACCATAGCGAGGTCTTAGCTTTATCTTTGAGTGAGAAGAGGAAGAGTTTGAGGCGGATCACCTCTTGTGTGCAAGTTTGATTAATGAGAGTATCGCACACATCCTCAAATTCCCTAATGTGAAGTTATGGTTTTTCAGAATCCATACCATGATAATGAGGTAACATCTGGATCATCCCATTTTTGAAACGGGATTACCCGGCATTCTACGGGAGTATAATGCATCCCGGAGTGACAGTGCACTCGGGATGTAAGAATTCTCTCAGCGGGAGGTATGGGGGCTCTTCCTCACCGGTAGCTGCACTGCCGTGTTGCGACATCTCTCTCTCACTTAATGACTCGGTGCTCTCAATTGGTGTGCTCGAAGTGTGTTCGGAGGTGTGTCCTAAGAAGGAAAACGGAGTGTTATTGGAGATTGAGTGTGACGGTGTGGGAGGTGGGATCCAGAACTGTGGGGCGTTTGGAGTGTGAGGGCTATCGGGGTTATACTCAACGATTGGATTTTCGTGAATGATGCTTGGAGTATTATGGGGTGTGGGAGTGAGTTCAGAATTTTTCATTAAAATCTTATGAGAGATGGTGGTGAATCTTTTTGTGCTTTTTGAATTTTGTTATGCTTTTTTGAAGTTTTTGGTCAAAGCTTTAGATTGACTCGATCTAATCCTAAGTCTACCTAGTTCCCTGACAACGGCGCCAAAAACTTGATGAGACTAAGAATGTGTCTCAGAAGTTATTACTCTCTAAGCTCAAGTGCAAGCCTGTCGCTCAAGTAATAATCCGATAAGTCGGGTATCGATCCTCAGGGAACTAACACAACGAAGTTGTGACGACGGGAAGAGACGAAGGAATCCTAACTTTGACTCTAAAAAGAAAAAGAGAAAATGATTTGGATTTGGAATTGATTAAACTAGATGCAATTGTGAAATTATGAAAAGATGAAATTAAACTAAATTACTTAAACAGCTAATGAAAATTGATTTAAAACTTTAAACTATGTATGATAAAAACAGGACGAGAATACAATCTCCAACCCTAGTGTAGTGCAGATATAATATTAATCGTAAATTCAAATGATTAATTTGACCCAGAATTTAGTACTCCCAAGCATTACGTATACGAGGTTCAAGACCGCATCATACTTAATCTGAGGATGAGTAAATCGGTATCGCAATAGCAACACTCGAATTACATTCTAAATCATCCCGGTTACCCAGAGGAAAATGAGATATAAAGATCTACAATTTTTATGTTCCTACGTAATACGGTCGTAATCAATCACTAAATACAGAGGATTAATGTTATACACATGCAATTAACACATCAGGCTGGGTTCATGTATCCCGGCCTTAGAAAATCTAGCCTATCATGCTGAAAGTAATGAAAATAGTGTTTGATTTGCAGAAAAACATGATTAAACTATGGAAAATTGGTGGAATTATGTAAAACAGAATTAAACATCTGGAATTACTTACTAATCTTACCAAAGCACTCAAAGTATCAGCTAGAATTACTGGTAATTACTGAAATCTAATCAAAGCTTCAATCTTGGAATTAAAAGAACAAACTGTGTCTAAACTAGGGTTTCTGGAAAAGTAAGGAAAGTTAAATTAATTCTCCGTCCTTTTAATAATAATAAAAATTAGTTTGTATACCCTACAATAATTCAAAAGTTTCAGCTGCACTAGGAGTCTCTTTAGGAGAAGATAAGATTTTCAGAATCTCGATGGCCGAACCGGTCCGGGCCTTAGGCGGACCGGTCTGCCTCCCAAGTGAATCGGTTCTTTTTATTTCCAGGCGGACCGATTCTTTTATTTTTCACCCTTCTTAGATTTTCATTTGATCCGGGGTCTTCTGGAGTTTTGCACATCAGACCGGTCCGGGGTAGGGGCGGACCTGTCTGCCTATTGACTTTTCTCTCTCAACTTTGACTGCTCATATCTTTTGTTTCAGGATTCCGACTGAGGTGCCGTTTCTTCCTATGTGCTCATGACTGTGATATCTTCAACTTCTCTTTAGGTTCCTCATCTGAATTACGGGTGAAAATTACACTTTTACCCTTTTGACTTTCCTTCTTGTCTTTCTTGATTCTTCCGGTTTCCTTCTTCCGTTTCTTGACATCAAATACCTGTAAAATCACTACAAAATACCAGAAACTCGGAGTACTCGTTCGGATTATTCAGTGGCATGATTATGAGATAAAGTGAAATTGATTATGTTGTTCGAGGTGCTAAAAGTAACTAAATTAAAGGATAAATTAGGAAGAATTTATGCTTAATCAAACCATGTCTTTTGAATACTAGGTGGTTAGTAAGTTTTAAAAAGGTTTTCGACAATGATCATAAAAATGATCCAGATGAGATTCCTATTTAATTTGATATAGGACTGATCACCCGGTATTTTATTAGGCGGGGTGTCACGCTATTTTTTTAAAAATTTCAATTTTTCCAAAGAAAATAAATTTCACAAATAAAACATACAATACCATATATAATATATGAAAAATATATCAAAGAATATTCGGCATACATGTATAGGTAGAAACGATCATAGAACATGACACAAAACTCATAAACTTTAGACACTAGTATGGTATTAATGTGTCCAAAAGTGTGGGATGGAATGAATGGGTGTTAACTAGATACAAGTAATTTATAATCCAAAAACTCAAATATGTTCAGTAAGCTCTAATTGACCGTAAAAAATTATCAAACTAAGCTTTAGCCTCGATTAACAAATAAATTTGAACTTAATAAACAAAACAAGCACAGTGCACAAATGCCTAGAATATTGATGATTCTACAAATCAATAGCGTCATGAAAAAATAAGCATAACTAGGAATCATTGTGCTAACCTTTGATCTTCAACTAAACTCCCTCAGAAGATAAGCATGATCATATTTCGTTCTTTTCTTTTATTTTTCTTTTGAAGATATTTTTTTTAATGTTCAAGCCAAAAAAACTATTTTGGCCCCTTTTTGGAAAATTTGCTATTTTTATTGCCTTAATTTTTTCTGGGGCTTTTTTTTCACATGGTGGCTTTCACGAGGAGTCAACTTGTATCTCCTAGCCCTTTTTCATGTTCACGCTTATTTTTTCAATAATAAACAAAATCTCATGAGCAACGGTTCTTACACGCACAACTCCCCTATAGTCACATTGTCACATAGACATGTATATGACAAAATTGATGGGAGAGCATCTCATCAACCTCAAATGTGCATAGTGAAGTAAAAATCCAATAAACTCGTGCCTGTCTGTGCGGAGGCATATATAAAGTCGAATTTGTAAAGCAAATCAAGTTTGAAAAAACTCCATAAATACAATTAAGATCAATCTAAGTATATAAGGTCGTAACTAAATTCCCTAGCCATATGAAAATTGTGTAGTGAATTGGATTCAAACAAACCAATATGCCACACTAAATGTGTAATATTAAAATAAACAAAAATCGAAAATCTATTGGTATTTTTCAAAAAATTCATCAAAAAAAAATTATTTTATGTATTTTTCAAATATGACTCAATAAAAAAATGTAATACAAAAGATATAAATGTCGTAACACTAGCAAACATATATAATGAAGCACAACTAGTGTATGACAAACAAAGTCATGCAAGCAATCATCTATAAGATATAGCAAGAGAAGAATCATGTGCAAGCATATGAGAATCAACTAGTCAACCATCTAATGACTCTAAAATCTATTTCCTAACCCAAATAGATGGTAAATGTTGATTATATGTTTTGGTAATCAATGGGACAATAGACATCAACTTCACAGGACCTCTTCAAAGATCAAAACAAAAATACATGAGGTGACTTTCCTACCACAATATGAACATATGTAAACTCGAGGAATGTTACCTATCGATTGACCTTTTCTAATGTCTTTAGATACGGTTGATCCTCTAAAATAAACAATGGTTTTGGATTTAGCCCTCAAAGAATTAGAAACATGTGAGCCAGAGCAATTACTATGAACACTACTCGTGTCTTTTAAATTATCTTTTAACTTTAAAATTTTAGACTCAAGCAAAGAATTTGACTATTCCAATTTTAGGGACTCCTTCATATTATCAATCATTCCTTGAAGTTTATCTCACTCCCCCTCAATCAAAGAAAACTTATCCATAGAATTGATCAAACTTATCCTTATAATCATTATAATCATTGATCAAAACACTATCCTCAATGGCATAAACATTAACCCTAGAATTTTTCAAGTCCTCTAATTCATTTTCTAAAATAAGGACTCTATCATCACTCTCTTTCTTAGACAATTCTAATTTTCTAAAATATCGGTTAATGTCCACAAGTTTCTCATGAAAGAAATATCTTTGATTTTGAACTATATGTAAAAGAACCATAACGGATTTAAAATGAGAGTTTTCTATTTCAAGAATTTCAATTCTTTTACGCAAACGATTTAAGTTGTCAAAAGTTGAAGATTCCATCGAGAGAAAAACAAAATCACCCAAAAAGTCCTAAATAAGGATCTTACACAAAAACTTAGTACAACCTGATTTGATACCAATTATTGGGATGAAATAATGAGTGCTTTGATACCAATTATAAATGTGGAAGAAAATATGATTAATACCACTATGAGAACTTGTAACCAAATTTTATCTTTTTATCCTAAACATACATCTATGTGATACAAGAGATGAAGTAAACCAAGCATTCAACAAAGACAAGGTTTAAGAAAAAAACTCTTTTGGGTAAAACCTTTATTCATTTTAGAAATCTGTAAGACAATCGATTTCCAGACTACTTAATAACTACCACAAATATAATTCATTAATCTTCACAAATCTCTAGTGAATAACTATGATCCTCACAAGAATCATAAGACCGCAGTCCTCCTTCAGCCTCAGCCTTTGTCTTCAGTAGTGAGTCCCCTCAGGTATCACAAGTTATTCATAGATATGCCTTCTCCACAAAGGTATACGAAAATATACAAATATTTATAGGGTTTAAACGAATTCATAAAACTAGATATTCAATATGTTTATTTGTGAATTAAATAATGTTTTCGTAACATAAAAATTGAAGAACTTTCGGAAAGTTATGTAGAAACAAATTTGGTAAAAGTCTTAAATGTTCTCAACGCGAAACAGTTATTTATAGGATGTTCACAAAATTCGAGGTGGTGTCGTCATTCAAACGATTCCACAACTTTGTTCTAACGAGATAAGCATATCATTCGAACGAGATGTGTCTCGTTTCTATCGACATTAGAAAATCTTAGGCAGAAAGCCCTCATTTGAACCTCATTTTAAAAACGTAAGAAATGACATTCTAATGACATTTTACCTCGTTTGAGCAAGATTTATAAACAAAAAATATTTTTCTTTTCTAAATAAAAAATTTCCTGTTCATTGTTTATAAAAACAAAACACCCCAAACAATATTCTGTAAATTAATTTAAACTTTAAATTGTTTTATACCTTTACAGGATGTCGAGAAGTCTTCAAACTTGGAGATGTTTGAGTTTGGTTCGTCTTGACAGTGTGTGACGATTTGTAACGGGATATACCGGACTAGTCTAAAACTATGTTATGACCAATGTTTGAAAAATTATTCTTACACAGTAGATTCACCGTTGGGTAATAGGGATCTTATTTGTTCCATTTTCTAGGGATGGGTGTGGACATTGGGAGGTTATGCTTAGTAGCGGATCTGCTTATTTTTTATATGTATGAGTGTGATTATACTTTAGGTATGGAAGGGTTAGGGATGTACAGAGAGATGGTGGACTATTATAGTAGGACTATCATGTTTGCCATACTAGGGAAGGAGATGTTTCTTATAGTGATGCCTAATCCGAAGGGAGGGTCGATCACGCACTTATATTATATCACGAAGGAGACATCAGAGGGTATAGTCATCTCATTAGATTTAATCCCTATTATTAGGGACTATGATAATGTGTTTAAGGATATACTAGGTTTATTGTGGAGTCAAGAGATTGAATTTGTGATTGACTTGGTGCCGGGGATTAGGCCGATAGCACTAGCGTCGTATTGTATGGCTCCTTTAGATATGAGGGAGTTGAGAGATGAGATTCAGTAGCTTTTGGGGAAGGGTTTTATCCTCAGGAGTACGTCATTTTAGGGTTCCCTAGTTCTATTTATAAAGTAAAAGGATGGGTCATTGAGGTTGTGTATCAACTACTGAGAGTTGAATAAGGTTATAATTCGGAACAAGTATCCATTATCGTATATCGATGATTGTTCGATCAGCTGAGAGGAGAAGCCTACTTCTCTAAAATTGATATGAGATCAGGGAACTAACAGTTACATATAAGGGAGAAGAATTCCCCTAATACCGCATTTTTTATAATATATAGGTCTTACGAGTTTAAAGTTATGTCGTTTGGGTCATCCAATGCACCGATAGTTTTCATGGATCTCATGAATAGGGTGTTAAGAAATTTCTTAGATTCGTTTGTCATTGTGTTCATAGATGACATTTTAGTTTATTCTTAGACAAAGAATGAGCATGCGGAGCATTTGTATATGGTTCTTTAGACTTTGCGGGACCACCTGTTATATGCAAAGTTCGAGAAATGTGGATTCTCATTGCAAGAGGTGCATTTTTTTGGTACCATAGTCTTCAAGAGAGGGATTTTTATGGATCTGAGTAAGGTGTTAATGGTGAGGGAATGGTGCCAGCCCATGATATCGATGGACGTTCGTAGTTTTCTCGGGTTAATAGGGTACTACCACCAGTTTATCAAAGGATTTGAAAAGATTATGGGTCCTTTGATGAATTTGAATCATAAGGGAGTTGACTTCAGCACTAGTGCTCATATTGCCTAGGGGAGGATTTTACCTTATTTTTATCGATGTATCCTTATAGGTACTTGGGGGAGTTATTCAGCAGGAGGAAGGACTATAGATTATGAATCTCTAAAGCTGAAGCCCCATGAGAAGAACTATCCCATGCACAATTTGATGTTAGCGAGTGTTGTTTTTGCCTTGAGGATTTAGAGGTACTATCTATTGGGGGAGAAGTTTTAGTTGTTCATGAACCATAAGTCACAGCCGTATCTTTTCACGCAGAAGGATATGAATATAAAGTAGCGTAGGTAGCTTAAGTTTGTGAAGGATTATGAGTTTTACATATAGTACCAATCAAGGAAGGCTAATATAGTGGCAGATGTATTTAGCCGTATACTAGCAGGGAAGTTGGCAGTAATGTGGAAGGTTAAGTGGGTTGAGCTTCATCAGGGGGAGGAGGTAGTTCAGGCCTATTTAGTAGTGATGATCGTCACACTCGAGATCAGTTTGAGGGTTGTAAAGGCATAAGCATGGGATCCTTTTTGTGAGGAGAAGATACGGTAGTTATTAGCAGATAAAGCAAAGTCTTACTCAGACATTTATGAGGGTGGTTGACTCTTCAAAGGGAGGTTGATTGTCTAAGATGATGAGAACCTATCACACACATTTATGGAGGAGGCGCATGGGTCACGATTCTTAGTGTATCCTATAAGGAATAAGATTCACCAGGGTATGAAGAAGTAGTACTGGTGGGCCGATATGAAGCAGAACATAGTCGAGTTTATCTCCAGGTGCACCACTTGTCAAATGGTCAAGATCGATCATCAGAGACCATTTGAGGTTCTTTAACCATTAGAGATTTTGGTGTGGAAATGGGAGAGCATTTCAATGAACTTCATCATAGGGTTATCGACACCGCAGAGGGGTTACGAATTCATCTGGGTTATTATAAATTGGTTGACCAAGGTAGCTCATTTCTTGCCCGTTCAGGTAGTTTATATGATAGGTCAGTATGCATATCTTCATAGTAGAGATAGTGAGAATTCATGGGGTGTCTCTCAACATTATTTCAGATCGGTATCAGATCTTTGTGTCCCACTTTTGTCAAAGTTTTTAGGAGGCGATGGGGATGTAATTGCTTTTGAGCATGACATATTACCCGGAGACCGATGGGCAGATGGAGAGGATGAATCAGATGTTTAAGAATGTGTTGAGGATGTTTATCCTGGACTTTAAAGGTAGCTGGGAGCATTATATGCTGTTGGTAGAGTTTGTGTATAATAACTCATACCAGTTTACTATTAGCATGGCACCATTTGAGGCTTTGTATAAGAGACCTTATCGTTCACCTTCTTGTTAGTTAGATATGGGGGATAACATATTCTCGGGCCGGACTTGATCCAAAAGATGTATGTGAAGATTGAGTTAATCAGGAGTTGTATTCGCGTAGGTCAGGCCAAGCATAATAGTTACACCAATGGGACCGGAGAATTTTTGAGTTTGACGTGGGTGATCAGGTGTTGCCGTTATGTGGGTCATTTTCCAATTATTGAGAGGGTAGAGCCAGTTGCGTATGAGCTCGCCATACCCGAGCACTTATAAAGGATTCACGATGTGTTCCATATGTCGTCATTGAGGAGGTATCTTACAGATTATGTGGCTTATAAACATATGGAAATGGAAGAGATTGACATATAGTCAGATATTTCTTATGAGGAGAGACATGTTGCCATTTTAGTCCATAGTGAGTGAAAGATTTGGTCAAAGGTTGTACCCTTAGTGCATGTACAATGGGAACACAACAACGTTGACGAGTCGATGTGGGTGCATGAGGATGACATGCGAAAAAAGTATCCATATCTCTTCATGGCAGGTACGTTCGAATTTTGGGGACGAGATATCACTATTGGGGGGGGGGGGGGGGGGATGTAATACCTCGTACTTTTATGATTATTAATTTAATTAGGGAAATAAAATAGGGTTTGGGTAAATATTAATTAGTGAGATAAAGGATTAATATTTATTATTATTACTATTATTATTTACTTGCGTGTGACAAGTAAATAGAGATGTGATTTAGTATATGTCGCATATGAGTGAAAAGCAATGGTTTATTATATTATGTCGATAAAGAGTTGCATCAACGAATTTATATATTTTATGGGCGACGCGTACTATATGCACGTGTCGGTCCCGATGAATGAGATATTTGCATATTTATAGTTAGGTGACTCAAATAATCTTTTTGACGGCACCGGTGATCCGAAATGGGTCGAAATAGTATAGAATAAGTACCCTGGGTGTTATAATGGGGTTCCGGGGGATTTTAAGACATTGCAAGACCCGTATGGGGGTATAACGGCCTTTTTACACCTAGGGTCTAACGAAAAAATGGGATTATGGTGTAATAAGGAGATAAGGTTTACAGGGGTGGATGGCAATCCACTTTTCAATCTCTACATAATTGTGAGTTAGAGAGATTTTAAGAGAAGATAAAAAGGAAGTAAAGGGGAGAGAAGAACTTGGATAATATAATAGAATAGGCGATCTCCAGATTCAAACCATTCTAACAAACGAAACTTTGGATTCAAATCCATAATGGCAAGTATTTACTTTCTTTAGATTGTCAAACTATGTAGTTAATTACATTGATAATTGATAGGACTAAATCATAGTTAAAGGTTGAAACTTTGAGAATTAAAGTAAAAGATTTGAGTTGTTATTATTATCAGATTGTAATTGGTAATTAATTGATGATGAATTTGTAAGTAATTCGTAGTATAATTTTGGGTTTATGAATACGAACATATATAACATTGATAAGTTGTTAGAATCAATGAAAATTAAAGTTTGATTAAATCTGGGTTTAATTGAATTGATTAATGATTAGGAATTCTAGGGTTTTGATTATGGATTTAGGTGTATTTCACAGTTATAATGCTTCATGGTTGGTTAGGTATTGATAAAGGGTATTAATTTGATGTTTTGGGAGGCTAGAGACCTCCATTGGAGGGTTTTGGAGGATAAAACCCAAGGAAGAAGACAATTGGCAGCCCATCGAACCGAATCGGGAATTCAAATGAGTGAACACCTTTATCAGGAATTCCATTCAAACTTCGGGCTTGGTAGAATAGTACGTTGTGGAATTTACGTAATAAGTCATTGCTTTATTTATATATATATATATATATATATGTGTGTGTGTGTGTGTGTGTGTGTGTGTGTGTGTGTGTTTATGTGTGTGTGCTTGTTATTTGTTCATATTGGACATTACTACTCAATAGTGCTACATTTAGGAGGTCGCGCGCAGTGGGTAGTCCACCATGGCATTGATCAGCAAGAGTTGGATTGATTCCCCAAGTCATAGTATTATTGCATGGTCGTTATCCACGTGTGAGGATATGTACTGGTTTGGAGACCGACTGGGAGAAATATGGTATGGTTGCGACCCCGGGACGTATGTTTATGACCGCCTCTATTTTTTTGTGTTTATGTCGGTGGTGAGATTTTGACCGGGTGGCCCAGTTGTGATACGTGATATATCTAGATCTTGATAGCGCACAAGAGATTTATCCGCGAGGTCCATGCTCTAGGGATACGGTTATATGTATATATATATATATATATATATATATATATATATACGGCATAGTATGTATATCTATTTATAGCACATATGTGGCTATGTTATTATATTGTGTGAACGTTATAGAACGTGTATTGCTACGAAATTATTTCTGAACCCTGCACCAAAATGCCCCGTTAGTAACACTACTTTACCTGTACAAAAAATATTAGTAACGAAATTTTTTTGTTAGAAAAAAGGCATGGGGAACAAAATAAGTAACAGATTTTTATCGTTACTACTAGTAATGACAAAATTCCGTTACTAGTTCTGAATTTACCAACTGTATTTTACTGTTACTAATTCTAATTTAGTAACGGACTTTCGTGTTACTATTTTTATCTTATTATACCATTTTTATAATACTTTTGTGTGATTCTGTAATGGTAAAGGTCCGTTAGTAACATTAATACAAATTTAAAAATATGTATATATATTTCAAGATCTAATATCTTTAATTTAAACAAATTCAATTATGCTTACCGCATTATTCAAATCATAAGAACATATAAAAAATAGTCCATGCTTACCACACTACTTAAATCCTATGATCATATACAAAAATAGTCCATATAAACAAGGGCATTTTATTCAACATTTACATTTTATATAAGCATCCACTCTTTATTTAAAAAAGAAATTTAAACCAAGCAAATGTAACATTCTAATGCAATCACCCCTAAAGTTACTTATTGTCATAAATGAATCCAATCTAACAGCCTAATACATTCATCTCGAAATGATATGTTTTAATAATATAACCAACAAGTGAAATATAAAAACGAGGTCTGTCAACTCCATTTTTAAATCTTCATAAATGGAGAACAATCATATTGCTTTGCGTCCACCTCGACCTCCACCTATGACCATTATTAAATATTAAAGATGATTTCAACAAGATCGCATAAGAAAATTTTAACAAAGAATATGGGAAAATATATTAGTCTCTCTTACATATATAGTTACCCTGAGGGATTAGATCTCTTTAACATTTAAAAGCAGACAAACAACTGGAATATCGCTCTTGCTTGCATCACAGAATAATGTGTACAAATATGGGAGCAACATGAAACGGATATGTTTGGATTCCCTCATCACTTATGTACTTTATTGCCTGTAATCAAAACTTACAAATGCATTAACACTAATTTACATTATTTATATCATAGATACAAGAACATAGTGCATACTCTGATTTTTATGAGATATATCATTTTTACCGATTTCTCAAAACATTCCCAACACGGGATAAGAAAAAGTAAATCCACCAACCCATGTAGTTATGTTTAACTAATAAAATTAGTAAACAACTGCTAAAATCAAGAAAAAACAAATTGGGACATCTCAAGAGAAACAACAATGGAAAATTAAAGGCTTTGAAGAGTCGTGATAATGAAAATGATTCACTATGGAAAAAGACACTGAAGCCTTTTGGATGGCTAACACGATTTTTTTATCCGTCATCAAACACTGTAGCGGTGGATGGAGCCTCGTTCACTAAGTTGTACCAATTCTATCTATCCTGGATTAAGAATTATGTCAAACCAAGAAATGTAACAAACTTCAATTATGGTATACTCCGTCTAGAGCTCAGATATCCCTTTTTGTGCATCGTAAATACAGAGTCCACTTTGCAAATCAATGAACCAAATTTCATGTTAAAAGTTAACTTTCATTCAAATGTACGATCTCTTAATTCGGGATAAAGGGAGCTTATTGTATCATACAAAAAAATATACTCGAAAGTGGAAAGGTATACATGGACACTAGAAAAATGAGAAAAATTAATGCTAGATAATAACTATCGATTTTTTTTTGGTAAAAATGTCACCAGGCATACACATGAAGGATTGTGTGGGGTACAATGGGGGACCAGAAGGATTTTAACTATATCTATTATAAGCTCATTTAGTTTATTTCAACAATAATAAAAGAATATTCTTTATATATATATATATTATATATATATATTCTCAAGTGGCTTTAGAGTTAGTTGAGATCTTTTAGTCATTACGATTATTTGCTTTGAGCCCATGTACATGGGCCTCCAATATATTGTCCTTGTGCTCCCTTTTGTAACCAACTTCGATTTATTTATATGAGACTAAAATAGGGAGACCAATTTCTTGCTTGATTTTGTTGTTGTTGCTTCCACGATCTTGCATAAACTTGGGAGTATGTTTTCTCATGATGTAGTGGTAGTATCTATCACGTAGTTCACTAGTATTGATTTTTCATCTGAGAGTGTATATTGACTTGAGCAATGTCGACTTCTATGAAAAAGTTGCTAATGACTATTTACATTGAACCTTGGATTAGTGAGATTGTTAGGGAGTAAGGCTGGGGTGGACTATAGTTTTATAAAGACTGGAGCTTTGTTCAGTCTTAAGTTGAAAGGATCACAAGAGTTTATGTAAATCCTAGCCTAGCGAACTCGATATAAGGGAGATAATTTGATTACAGGCTAAAGGAGAGGTCCAGATTTACTCCAGCCCCAGAGGGGTGCGATATAATCCCTAAAGATATAGTCCAGGGATTTTGGGGTGAAGGATGTTGGAGATTGAGTTGAGCAGGGATTTGAGTTATTTAACTTGTTGAGAATCTTGGATACTGGAACTGCAAGGATTTCTTTTTTGTTATCTTTACATATTTCTATTTTGTATTGTTCATGTTCTTTCCATAGAGATCAAAATCTTATAATTTGATTGATTTTATTCGATTTGTGTATAAATAGATTTGACTGGTAAAAGAAACACAGGGGTTAAAATAATCGGTGTATAGAATAGACACATGTGGAAAATGTGATCTTATCAAGTCTTCTTTACAAATGAATTCTTTCTTGTTTATCTAGATTGTATAGAATCTTTGCAGTGTTGTATTTGTCAGACCACTTCAGTGGGTTATTAACAATTCTCCCTTTTTGACACACCAACCTTGTAAATGAACTAAATTATTGTGCTTAAATCAAGATATAATTGCCAACGAAACAACGAATCTGGATTTATCTTCATGGGAATGATTGGACCTATAACGAGATCTTCTTTTAAATTTGGTTTTGTTCTGACCACCCTCCCCTTTATAACTGTATCATAACCAATCACCCTAAGTACAAAGAAAAAGTGTTAGCCAAAAAATCAAAAGAGCAAAGTTAAGCCTCTTGTGATGATTTTCGAATTTAACCAAAACTGGAATCACAACTAGATTCATTCAAACTTGATCACATTATTACCATCCCACTCACCAATTCCCGTATAGGCTGCCCATTTGCCATTCAGATCAACAATATAAATCATACTAAAAAGGGGAATAATAATTGCTTGATGGGTACAACTTCTTCAAAAAAGCATCAGCAAACAAATATGGGTAATGTGAAAATAGAAATCGCAACAATAATATTGTGTATATATAAATCTAATTGCCAACTATAAAATTTCCTTCAAATTGATGATAAGTATGGTGAGTCATACAAGAATCTCCACATCCTTTTGAGCAGTAAGAATTTTTAGAGATTTTTTGCATTTTAAGATATACCAAACTGGGGAACATGTATACGAGGCCATTAATCATTTAGCATGCATTTCACAAAAAATGAAATCTGGGGAACATGACACAAAAATCATCTTTCTACCGTGAAACAAAAAAGATCTAGAAACTATAAAGTTAGAGCCTTACCCATGAATCATTGATGTCATCTATTGTTTAAAAATTGTTTCTGACATTGGTTGCCCCTATAGAAGGGTCATCAGCACCCCTGCCATAATAAAAAAGAAAGTGAAGCAATGTTTATAAAGTGCACGGGGAAAAAATTGAGTTATCTACATACGTAAATGATGTTACCATTCACTAACTGAATAGAAAACTATGTACAATCGCATTTAGAGCATCACGTATTGGTGGATATCTATTTAATTGAAAACATTATCAAGGAGTCTATACAAAATCAAGATCAGAAGAAAAACTTAATGATAATAAAAAAAAATGGTTGAACTTATCATTTGTCTTGATGCCTAGATAGAAATAATTATCATAATTCAAATAATCCTCACCCTGAACGAAACAATTAGTATAATTAATACCAAAGGAAAAAAACTGAGATTACCTGATAACAAAATTTCTCATTGGAAGTCATTAAACATTTTGTAAAGAAAATGAATTCGGAGATTTTACGAATGGCGTTATACACCCCTATCCAATAATGATAACAGTCCAAATATCTTGTTGTGACTCATGAGAACTTCAGATGGAACAACATTGAAATTTAAATTCTATTATAAATCCAACATACCTTTTGAACAGTACAACACAAAATGACTCGCTGACGTCTAACATCCAATGTGTCCTGTAACATGATTTTATAGGAGAAATAATCACAAACTCACCCAGGAAACAAAGTGCTTTCTATGAATAAATCACAAGAAAATAGATTTTAGCGAAATAAACGCCTCTCGAAAACAAGTTAATCTTTTTGTAATAGATAAATTCTCTTCCACATCACATCAAAAGCTAGTTTTATGAATCTTTGTTCTAGCATACACTTGGTATTTAGTTATTCCAGAACAAAGTCCGCTAGTTGTTGGCTTAACCTGCAATCCCATATCCCATCACAAGGTAAACTTAGAAAATCATTGTCGCCACTAAGATCAATCATATTTATATAATAATTAGCATTTAGGGATTTCTTTTTAGAAGCCAAGTAAAAATTTACAAATTCTATAAACATAAAAATGCAAAAGTAACAATAATATTGATGATGCTTCTTGCCCTTAAAGAATCAATACTCAGACCCGTGCGTATGCATCAATATTAAGGAGATATTACACAAAGAAAGAGGCAAAATGCAATGGAAAACAAAAGTATGATCAATTCAAATAAAATAATTTTCTCTAAGAAGAGATAATACCAAGAATGAATATAAAACACAAATATGAATTAAATTGTTATTTACAATTGACCCCATTTTAGACATACAGGGCATGACCATACAAATCAGTACATCATTATTTGGACTATTGGAGTATATTAAGTATAATTACAATTTAGCATAGCACTAATTCACATGTTTCATTAGTATTTAAATCATACTAAATTCATAGACCCTTTGACACACCAAAAGTCAAATGTGCACAAAACAGAAGCCATTGATGATTTAAAGACGATCAAACAACCAACCCAATAATATTATCTACAAACACAAATAAAAAAATATATATAGAAAAATAGTATCATTTAGATAAAAGTTTTTCATTATAAAATAGGTCCATTAGAAAATTGAAGTGAAATCCAAGTCCATTTATATTAAGTTCACACAAACGTGCCAATATATTCCACATCTCTCATATCACCAAATAAATATGTAAATTTTTCATTAATGCATTTTGAGATCATGCAAATATCATCAAAATGAAAGAATTGCAAATTCACAACTTAGTTATTTGCAATATGAGAAATAACATACTACAAGATTAACATCAAAATATAAAATAATTAAACATCAGAACAAAAACACAAAATATATTATATCTATAACATTAGAACATAACTTTCGTGTATAATAACAATTCAAAAAATAAAATAAATAAAAAAAGAAAGAAAGAAAAAAGAAAAAACGCACCTTGATAATCTCCACAAGCTAGTCAATTGTATTTTCTCTAATAAATAATGACTAGCCTAGAAAAAGCATAGCAAGAAGGAAAATAACTGACCATATATCAATTGAAGTTGTATAAGTGTGACACATTTAATAATCCAGATAGATTAGTGTGAAGGTATTAGATATAATCATAAAATGGATTGGGTTAGAGGTCACTAAAACTAGACACGATGTGAACATGACTCGATATAAAACACTTGAGCTATCACCTCTAAGTCTAATGATTTTCAAAAACCACCCCAGTCATAACCTCTTTAGGGGAACTCAAAGTCTAGAAAACCATAGACATAAAGACATTCAAATAATAGATGATAAGTTAAAACATAACCAATGATGGTGTTGCCTTTGGGTATACGACATTAAGTAGTAAAGCATTCTCAATTAATCAACATCAATGAACAGATATACATTATAAGCAAATAACAACTAACATGATTATTATTCAAAAAAATAAATTATGACTACCTATTGCAAAAATCTACAAAGAAAAATAACTATAAGAAATAGTTGAATTTTAATCAAATATGCATCAATTTTAACACAAATAAAGAAAGGATATAACTTAAGAAAATAAAATCATTATTGTTCAATTAAATAGCTAATGATAATCTATCTCTAAGTTCAACAAATATACTTGGAATTTTTCACTTCCAAAATCGCAAATCTTGACCTGGTGAATAAGAGGATCAACCTATAATATAACCAAAAATGACATCAAAGAAATGGTCAAAATTACTTCTTATTGAAAAATATTTATCTTCTAATTAAATAAGAGTCTTACCTCAATATACCCAAATCGTGAAACCCTATGTGATTTTAAGAAACTAACCCTAGGTTAGCTACGAATTAGAGAGGAGACCTACCTCTATGATGTTTGAGACATCGATGGAATTTGAGGTACGAAAAGATTCGATAATTGAAACAACCCTTAGGCGAGGAAAAAGGTAAGAAAAGAAGAAGGCAACGCCAAGGGGATTTCACTTGGGTGCATGAAGTCGAGGACAGTTTCCTTAGTTTGGGCAGATTAATTTCTTTTTATTTTTTTATTTTTATTTTGTAAACATTGAAATAGAATTAGTAACGCTTATATTATATTACTAACGATAATTTATGGTTATAAATAGTAATGGTATAATACTATTACTAATCATAAAATTAGTCTATTACTAAAAGCATATTTTGGTGTAGTGGAAAATAAACCTAGTGAGGGTAATACATACTTAGCTAATTGTGACTATTAGCGGATTTGGGATTGGATAGTGATTATTGTCCTATTTAGAATGGGTAGTATAATTAGGATAATGAAATGAATGCTTTGGTGTGCACTATAAATGAAAGGCGAGGTTTTATCTTAAATGACTGTAATCGAAAAATTAATTGTGAAAGTAATACACTATGTGTTTTATTTATTTAAAGAATTTAATCACTTGCAAAATATTTTCAAACTTTTTAGGCTTTGATCCGTGGGTAATTCTGTTTTCCTATTTTCTTTTAAAAACCTCAGGTGTGCAGCAACAGTAGGGACAACATTGATAGATCTTTCTTTCCGTTGTAGTACCTGTGGATGCTACGAGATTGACTAAGCCACCTCAGGTTTTTCTATCTAGATTGGATCTAATTTCATTCCAGTTTTCCTTTTGGGAGTGTTATCCATAGTTGTATAGGACTTTACTATATATTAGAGATATTATTGTATATAGTTAGTCTTATTTCAATTGGATGATTACTATTCATGACAAATGGTTTAATCGGTTCACGTTTATTGATTTATGCATGTTGTTCATTTTGTTCATTTTGTTGTATGGTTTTTATTCATTTATATTTATATTACTTGTTGTGGCAGTGATGCAAAGAATGGAACCATATTGGATTCCTATTTTATTTTAGTATAGGATTGTCCACCCAGCAATAGAATAGGTGCGTTGTCAGAGTAAGTTGATTTTAAAGGAAGAAAATGGCAAGGTAAAATGATGAAAACATAAGGTGGAAAATCAAAACAATATATTTTGAAAGTCTTGAAATGAAAAAAGAAATACTTTAGCACAAAGTGTCATTTTATGAGAAATATGAACTTGAGAATGATTTACCAAACCAAGAGGACACGAGTTAAAGAGTTGGATTGTATGTGGTGAAAACTTATGTTTTGTAAATATAAATGAAAAGAAGCATTTTTGGCAACATGCATAAAATGCAAGTTTACAAGTGTGTGCGAATAGTAAAAATTGTATCAAAATGTATAAAAAAGGTTAAGTTTCACAATAATTGGTAGATAAATTTGTTTTTAAAGATGAAATACTGAGTTAAAGGTAAAATGAATATGATCTTTTGGTAACGTGTGAAACTTGGAAAATTACATGTTAGAACTAGTCTCATATAGGGTATTTGGCCTCATCGGCCTGTAGATAGGAAAAAGGCTTAAAAGTGGATAATAAAGAAAGAAATGAAAAATGGTTACAAAGATGTAATAAGTAAAAGACACTCAGAGGTAATCGAAAATTTAAGGAGGGGCTTCAGGCTGTGGCTTAATGCTTAGACCATAAACCACTGATCAGTAACATATTCAGGCATGGTAAGAGACAATGAAAGGCTTTATGACACTCATGGATTGGTACCCCGATTAATCAAGTGAAAAGATGATTGTGACAACTTCGTTCATTAGTGTAAAGGCAATTTTATGAAACAACTTGAAATATGCAAAATTACATTAATGGTTAATCTAACGGGATACGAGTAATATTAAAATAAGGATTAAGTGCGGGAAAGATCACCGTCCGGATTGATGGTTATAATGCACATTGCATGGTTCCAATTAATCTTGCATGAGAACACTTAATAAAATAACAGATGATTTCATAATTGCTAAAATACACTTCATATGTATAGATATTCCTTTGTACATATTACTCTGCTAGTATTTCTCCTACTGAGTGCATGCTCACCCACCATTATTTTCCCTCCCCCCCCCCCTCAACACACAAAGGTACTTCAGGGAAAGATAAAGGAAATGCAATTGCGAGAGGAAAATAATGATTTATGCACTGCTACAGCTCTGTTTACTATTCATTTTGAACATGTAACTTAATCTTGAATAATTGTTTTTATCATGCGGAGTTTATTTTAAATTTTGTTTGTAATAAGATAGGATGATGTAGAATTTTTAATTATTTGTGTTATAAAAATGTTTCATTTCAAGTGGTCTTATAAACTTCAAAAGAAGGATATCATTTTATTAATTAAATTACATTAATTTTATGACACAAAAATGTGAAATGGAGATTTTATTTAAAAAGAGGATTTTCTTGAATGGAATTGAAGTATAAAAGGTTTTCCACAATTAACACCTGGAAATGGGGTGTCACAACATGTTATCGGATCATAGGTTACCTTATTTTTAGAGTGTGAGCTTGCATTTAGTTTTCATATAAAGGTAAATCATTATATTCTATTTGTGCTAAAATATTAGTTCAATTTGGTTACATTGACGGTAAGTGTAACAAATGGCTAATAAACAGGATCTAATCCTTCGATGTTCGAGTTTGAGTTGAAAGATAAGATTATGGGGTTTCTCATGTTAAGTAATAACAAGTTAAGGTTATAAAAGATCATGCCACGAGTGGTCGTGCATGAGATTAATAATGATCTTAAAATTTGTTAATGTCAAAGACATCTGACACAATAAAACAATTCAGTTAGACCCTTGGAGATAAAAAATTTAATATAGGGATCCAACACAACAAGTGTGTTAGCCTAAATATAAGTTTTAATAGTTAAGAAATTGTACGATAGTGTACAAATCTTAACTACTTGGAATAAGGTTATGTATATAACATAAGAACATGAATGCAAGTTATCCCTAGCCATTTTGACCCGTGGGGCGTGTCGAGATGTGAAGGCACTCCTTTTACTAATAATAGCAGTCGAGAAAATATTGGTCTTGTTTCTTAGGTGAAATAATTGTATTTTATAGGAGACATGTGATAAGTCACTCAAAGGTGTCAAAGAAATTTTATTAGATTTTAAAAGTGTATTTTTGAGGTTTTTTCCTTTTCAAAATAAGAAGTTAGTTCTTGATGAAAGTGTAATGAGGAGCTTAACTTAGTATTGTAAAGAGTTTTTTAGACAAAGGCAAGGTATGCATTGCCTATGGAAACAATTTTGTGAATAATTTTGGATGAAACAAATGATTTGTAGTAATAACTGGGTGAAAGAAAATTGTGTTAAGACTTAAGGAAAGGATTTAGAACAATTTTAGTCATTAATATGTATAGTTGTGAACATAACATAATGATTTTACATTTCCATGAGTACTTTAGCTTAGTGGAGGACAATTTAACAATATCTTTTACATTAGACTCTACTACTCATAGCCTAGTTGTGGTTGTGATAATATAACAACATGAGTAAGGCCTAAATGCCAGGTCAATATATACATTAAGTAAGTAGGGCCTCAGGTATGGATTCACCCCTTGGATAGACTTTGAGATAGGTTAGGTTTATTAATCTATTTATTATGGTTATGTTTAGGTTTATTGGTTCTCCAGGGTAGTAAAGTTTGGTTAGTACAAGTTGACAAGTAGCCCTGGTAAGGGAAAAATGACAGTAATCCTATAGAAATAGTATCCTAAGTAATTTAATCATATCTAACTATAGCAAGGGTCAACAATGGTTCTCAATGGGCAAGTATTGGTGGTATCTTTGGATAATGATTGTAAGTTCAGGTATGAACTCTTGGAACTAGAAAGTTAAGACATATAATACTAATTGAAGCTAGTGTTAGTGTTCATTTTATTTTGTAGAATACCATGATCATTAAATATAAATGAGTAGGTGTGACCTCTAAGGCGGGGATCATCATAGTGATTGTCGATAACATTCTTTTTTCTTCTAAAGTTTGACATGTCACCGTTCGACTTAGGATTATATTCTAGGTTAAGGATCTCAATTCAATTGAAAAAAATACTTCGATCGTAGATAAGGGATTTTAATATCAAAATTATGTCATGATACACATTCGTAGTTCCGTAGTGGACTAAGACGAGGGACATAGCCTTCATGTCACATGTTTAAATAGTACCGAAGATTGTTGCGACTGTAAACTATTACTATATTATTGTCTGTAGGGGTAAAAAAATGTTGGCCTAGTGTTACTTATGGAATGGTTCATGAATAGTTATACATTAAAGACTTATTGGTAGTCCAGAGTGATAAGTTACAAAAATAATAAAACGCTTAAAATATGTAAACGATAGCAAGTTTCAATTACTTGTGATATGTTAGTTGACTAGAGTGAAATAGTCTACAACATTTGGGTCGATAAAACTATCCTTACTTGCTCCTAAGGTTTATAAGTGTGTGATTAATGATGAATTTGTATTCACACTAAATTGTGAGTTTCCGTCTTAGTGGGGCAAATGAAATATCATAATTTTTATATTAGGATATGTATAACGATAATGCAGATTCATATTTTGAGTTCAGGAGGAAATGAATAGGCCTTGGTGATTAATTAATTTTATGATACAAGAAGTTCTCATGGGTGTTATTATCAAGAATATATGAGATTTATCGGAGTAAACCAATTAAGAAAATGGATTTTGAGAAATTGGAAACAACTAGAATGTTGTGGCTCAATGTGTAAATTTATGATTTATAATGGGAAGTTGAATTAGACTTGTCTAATAAATAATATAATTAAATGATTAGCGATGAACTAAGAACGTATCTTATGGTCAGATGGATGAATTTACTTTCTGGGTATATAACTGAAAAGGGTTTTCCATCATGACCCAAAAAAATAAGCATTAAAAATAGGTAAGAGTTCATAAAATTGCTTAGGAATTGACCATTTGATTATATTACCTAGTAAGGAAGAAGTTCCATGTTTTTGAAAAATTAGAGGTGTGGCTGTACATGCAAGGAACCGCATGGATGTTTAAGCTTGAGTGAAATAAATTCAATTTCATAACTTAGTGTCGAAAAATACCTAATAAGGTTTACAGGAACAATCAAGGATTATGAAGATCATCACTATACCAAAAAGGCCAAATTTCCACCCTTCATCTAGCCACCCTTGTCACGGTCAATGATCGTGACAAAAAAACACACATTTTTTTATCATGGTAAATGACCGTGACAAGTCTGTGATAAGGTATTATCACGGTCAATGACCATGACGACGTTAGAAAGTTGTCAGGGTCAAAGAGCTTGACAAATCCGAGACAACTTTCGTAGTAAAAAAAAAACATCCCTCTTTTTTTTCCCACCGTTTTGTTTCCCCCTTCTCTCACTCTCTACGAAGCTACTCTCTTCCCCGACAATCTGGTTGGTTTTTCTCTCTCTCTCTCTCTCTATCTCATTCCTTTGTGTGTATATGAATATGTGTGTATGTGTGCGTGTGTGTATCATGTGCTATGTGTGGGGTGTGTGTGTGTGTGTGTGCATGTATGGGTGTGGGGGGGGGTGGAGGGGGTAGGAAGAAGTAGGGGTGGGGGTCGTAACACCCCGTGTGTTTGAGGAATTAGGAATTTAATTATTATATTGGGAGAATTTAGATTTTTATTTTTTGGAGTCTCGAATGATGAATTGGAGTGTACGGTTGATCCGAGAAGGGTCGAGATAGTCAAAATGACTGTATGGAAGTTGTGTTTGGGTTTTGGAGTATTTGGACCTAGTTTGACTCAAATTGGAGAAAACAAGTCATTTTAAGTGTGTATTATCAATTAAGTTGGGTATTATTATAAATGGGCTTATTAGGCTTATGAGATAAGCCAATCTCATTTGTGAGAAAAGTGAAAACCCTAGAGAGAGAGAGAGAGAGAGAGAGAGAGAGAGGAAGAACACAAAAGAGAGGAGAAAATCTTGGAGCCTTGGATATTTTCGGCTCAAATCCGCGATTTCGAGGAAGATTCAACCTCTAAAACTTTGAGGCAAGTGATTAAACTTGCTAAATACTTATGTGTGTGATTTATTTCTTAATTTTTGGCCAAATTATTTAATGATTGAATATTTATGAGGAAACCCTACTTTTGGTGTTAAATCTTACATTTGATGGGTATATAGGTTTTTAATGGTATAAAAATGGTTGGGATGTTTTATGATGATAAATTATTGCTCTAGTGTTGTAAGATTTGGTTTTAAGAGATATAGAGTATATTTTGGGATGTTTTGGAGATAAAATTTGGGGTGTTGACTTCGTAAGCTATAAAGTAGAAATTCTGCAGAACCGAACCGGTGCGGGTAGAAAAGATGGATTGGTTCGTTTTTAAAAGACCCGAATCAATTAATTTTTAAGAGGTACCAGATCGGTCCGTCCATTAAAGTTTTCTGTTAAATTTTAGGAACCGGATCGGTTCGGTTTTTAGATACCCCGGTCCGGTCAGTGCTTTTTTCCAGTTCCTATTTTAACCCTTTTCAATTAGTTTTATCACTTAGGGACCCTCTAATAGAGTGTAGTAAACATGTTTGTGAGTTATTATGAGGATTCATAGTAGGATGCAAAAGAGAGGACACTTTGGGGGCTATAATGGATGTATATATAAGAGTATATTGTGTTGTTTTCTTTTAGTAAATCCTCCAAGGAATAAGGATTCTCTCGAGGATGGTTTCGTACGATTATGGAGGCATATTCGGGAGTTAGGCATATTGAATCCTTTCGTAAATTATCTTAGTAGTAGGAATTTATGTAAAGCCAAATAGGGACAAGATGGGAGATATCGTGTGTCCTTAGTGTTGTTAAATTGGGTGACTATTCATAGCCTAGGTGTGATGGATTAGTAAATTTTAAGTGAGGGATTGAATAATGAAATAAATTGGGAAGGTATGCAAGAGTGTATCGGTTAGTATAATGAGAGTTATATACATATAACCGGGTTCTTTACTTTTTACATACGGATGAGAGAGGGTATGTATATATATTTATATGGCGTGAATGTATGCACCTTTTGTGATGGTTTCTATATATGATGTGATCGAATGTGTATACATCTTGTGTGTATGTTATATACATTATGTGCTTCATTCCCCTCTAGTGCTATCATGGGAAGTTGCGTGATGTCAGTGAATCCCCTTGGCTTGAGGAGTAGGGAGAGTAAAATCCCCAGCTCATATCGTCTAGTATTTTACCGTGCAAGAGGTAGGGGTAAGATGTAGTGGGTATGATTCATCTTGCTCCCAGGTTAGGAACTATGGACGCTTCCCATTCGTTGTGATTACGTTTTTTACCAAATTAGTGTGACAGTCCGATCGTTGGTAACCTCGGGAGATGTGATCAATCCCTTGGAAGATGATATCATTATAGAGACTATTAGAGTACATATATTATGTGTGCTATGTATGTGTACTTGCTAGAGATTGATGAATCTTTTATTATACGCGCGAGAAATATTAAACAATCTCTATAAATAGTGTGTGATATCTTAATGTTATAACTAGAGAAAGTTATAAATGTGTATATTATGTTTTGTCATTTATAGCATGAGAGTGGATGAGTGTACTCTTATGCCTATAGATGGGAAGTAATTTGGGTGTGTACTATGGACTGAAGGCCTGACAGATTTCCACCACCAATAGTGTTAAATAGCAGTGTATAGGGGGTTCCTTATTTGAATTTTGCTTTGTGGGACGTCCCACGCACGAAACTTATCAAAATGGTGGGCTTGGGAGATGTTTGGTCCTTAATTCTTGTGTATCTGTGTTATAGTGGGTGAATTCTTCTAGCATTAATGATGATGTGTGATATCTTATGCTAATAAATTGTGAAGTTAATAATTGGAAAGTGAGGAAGTTATATTGGAAATTTTTATAAATAAGTTTGGGCGTAAACTTAAAAGACGACGGAAGAAGTAGATATATGGTTATGTTTTAGTTAAAGTGGGTTACGCGAATGAGGCGTATGCATACATTTAAGAGGATTTAGCCCAAGCATGTGTTGAGTAGCTTAATTGTGGTTCATATGCATACGTAAGGTGTGCGATATAAATAAGGGGTCAGGTTGAATCCCAGGATAGGGTGACACGTCTTTAATTATGATATCGTGCATTCATAATCATACTGCATTCTAATTCACTTTCTAAAACTATTTTTGAACGTCGGGCTCTGACCCGTTTATATCTTTTCTCTTGCTATATTTATATATTTTAGGTGTCTCTCCACAAGGACCCTAGTGATGCCTATTCTATCCAGAGTCCTTGGAGCTGTGGTAGATGCAAAATGTTACAGGATTTTGTTACAGTCACTTAATATTTTTGTAAATCTAGTTAAGGATTGATTTTTGTATCGAGTTTAAACCCAAGGGTTGTATATTTAGTTGTAGCCCTTTTATATGTTTTTAAACTGGTTGTTGTATTATCTGTGACCCGACAGCATATTCGGGTATATCTTTCGTCGTACTCATTTACACATAAAATATATTATCATGTTTGTAATCTTATTACATGTTTGTTTGTACTTATTTGTATGTTGATTGAATTTTTTTGGGATTCGCTTATTTTATTATTGGGTGGTTAGGTATATTTTAGTCTGTTCGGCAGGGATTAAGGAAAGGATGATAATGATGATGTCTTCTTCAGGGCTCGGTGGTAGCGGAGGCGACGAGGGCTCCTCGGTCCCTAGGCTCCCTAAATGGGGAAAATTAGGAATGGCCATTAAGAACAAGACGCGCATATTGACTAGATCCCTCAAGCTGATGAAGACGATTATTGACCCGGGGTACACCAGTTGGAGGGAGGTGCCAAATGAGCTTAAGTTAGCTATTTGGGCGGCACTACAGGTAATGTGTCTGTGTGTGTGTGTGTGTATATATATATATATATATATATATTTATATATATTTATTTATTTATATTTCAATTTCAATTTAAGGAGGTGTCCCCGAGCATCGCAACCACAATTTTTAGTAATCCGATAGTTTAATTTTTTGAGAATTATATTATAATTATTTTATTTACTTATTTAACTAATCGTGTTCATTTTCTCGTTTCAGGCAAAGCTTAAGGGAGTGCATGAGACACAGTCTGATGCCGACAAGGCATCTTTTTTCTTGGAAGCACTCAGCCAAGTGCTTGGCGCTTATCACAAGGGGAGGACTGGGGGGTGAGATCGTGGGTGGAAAAATCTAGGATAATCGTATTGGAGACGAGAAACAACAGGTTGGCTCATCAGGTGGACACGCATGACGAGAAGCTATCAAGTTTGGTTGTGACGGTCCTAGATATGTATGCATTCATGAAGCGTCAGTTGGGAGGAAAGGGGAAGGAGAAGATGGTGGAGGAGGAGGACGAGGATGTCAACATGGACATCAATTCTTCATCGTCGATACGCGCGAACTCACCTCTGATGACCCAGTCCCCTACTTGGATCTTGTCCAGCGGCCTATCTCAATAATCGATTGGTCGAGCATGCTTTTACGTGACATATATGATGGCTAGCAGATATCGAGGGGATCCAAATACCGTACCGAGTATGCCGGCTCATGGACGTACCCTTCAAAACATCAAAACTAAGATGTTCATCAGTCATGTGATACCCAAAAAGGAGAACTCCGCATTGTGGTTGCGTGAACAATGCGGCGTGATGCATAATGAGGGGAGTCTCAATGTGTATATCATGTGTCCTTCATTCCTCCTAGAACCTACCCCAGACTCTATGATATGACATTATTTGTATCTATTTTTATTTGGACACTTGGATTATATTTGAATTGTTTTGATTTGTTATATTTTGGTTTGGATATGGATTGTATTTTAATTTTATTTGGATTTGGAATTATATATGCAATTGATTTGGTGGATTCTTTCTATTTTTTTGGATATATGCTGTTTGAACAGGTACAATTTTGCTATAACAGGTATAAATATATTGTTGGGCAGTGGCATTGGCCAAAATGCCCAACATATTTTTTTTTAAATTATGCCCAGATTTGTCACAATCATTGATCATGACAAGTCCATGACAAAGGAAACTTGTCACGGACTTGCCACTATCAATGACCATGACAATTTTTAAGAGTTTGTCACTGGTTTGTCACGATCTTTAACCGTGACAAAACATATCATGATCAAAACCTTGACAAGTCTATGACAACACAAGTTGTCACACCTAGACTTGTCACGATCATTGACCTTGACAAGTTGGAATTGTCACGGTCAATAACCATGACAATCCGGCAGTTTTGGTGTAGTACGTGTGCTCATTAAAGACAAGTCTAGACCAAGAATAGACGGTTTGGCAAGTAGGATAAGCCTAGGTTGAAATTGGGTGTTGTTTGCTAATCAACAAGTTAGGATTTATGAAGGAAGTCGTGGAAACCAATTTGTGATTTGACGGTTTCCTTAATGACTACATGATAAAGAGGTATATCGTTCATTATCTCATAAAATGTAATTTGATTGTCATGTAAAGGGTAAATCGTGAGTCAATTTTAGAAAGTGAACTGACAGTGTTTGAAAATCAATAGAGGTTGATTGAAAACACTGATGAGCCTAAGCAAAGTTTGATAAATTATCTAAGGCATCGAGGAGTGTATGCCAAGGTTATCATGTCAATGAGGCTTGAGAAATCAAAGGTAATGTTGGATTAGCATTTGATCTATGAGTTTAAGTATGAACTTCAAAGTAAAATGATGAAGGCTAAATCTTCTTGTGTAATTTGATTTCGGGGATAAAAATCCCCAATGTGGGAAGATTATAACACTCGAATTTTATTAAATTAACAAAGTCATGTTTTATTTTCAGACTTGCGTGATTCACAAATTATATGGAGTCAGATTTATGATAAATTAATTGTATTAATTTAAGTAGGTTATTTTTAATTGAAATTAAGGTTAAGGAGAAAAATTTTAAAATGTCGTGTACAACGTTATGCATGTTAACTAAATTACGCATTTTAAATAAATTTGAGGAAATTATACGAAGCAAATTATATTTATATTTATGTATTCTAATATCATAAGGATAAAGGAAGGAAACTAATATAATAATAATAATAATATAATAATAAAAGGGTTTTTCGTCAAAACAATAAAAATGTTTAGAAAATTTATAAAAAATCCCGAAGATGTAAAATGGAATGCTAAACAACTTTCTCTTCTTCGGCATCGTTAAAAAAATATTTAGACCCGAATTGAGAGTATTTTTATCTGAAGTTTAAGAAAAAAAATAGAACAATTTGAGTTGGGTGGGTTGCCAACTTTGAATGACTTTCATCCATTCTTTCAGTCTTTTCTACCCTTTTGGCATAGTGTATCATCACTATATGTATAGGAAAAATTTTATATGGGTAAGGGGTCATATATGATGTTTTATATAGGGTTACCTACCACATTTTCTCACATATATGGAGAATGAAAATGTGCATTTTTCTAATTCGAAAATGCTCATTCTCTCCACAATTTTAACTTGAAAAAAGCTTGCTTATTCTCTCTATACTACAACCTTACTATCCCATAAAATTATCCTTCCACTATCAAGATTTTTCAAATATTATATAAATGTTATTTTGGGTGTGAAAGAGGATTGCAATAAGAACTTAATTTTAGAATTTTGGGTGCTTATTGGGTCTTATTTTCTACCTCTTCATCAAATTTATTATCTTCAAAAGGTAGGGATTTTACGTTATTTTCATGTATAAAATCAAATCATACTACATATATATATATATATATATATATATATATATATATATATATATATATATATATATATATATATATGTGTGTGTGTGTGTGTGTGTGTGTGTGTGTGTGTGTGTGTGTGTGAGATAAAAATGGATAAAAGTTAAAGTTCGAAAGGACAATAAGTTTCAGAATGTTTAAGCAAATTATTTCTTGCATAATTCGTATTAAACTTTTTAATTTCATGAAAAATGTTATTGTTATGCCATAAATATGGAATACCTTGTGGGCCTCTCAGAAGACAACATGTGTCCTCATCCATTGCAGCGATGGGTTTAGCTCAGTAATAAACGTGGTCATCCACAGCAATGAGGTCAACTAGGCAATGAATCTGATCGTCCAAACAGTCTTATTGATCTGTCTTACCATTATCACTTAACAGTTACCTAACGCTATTAGTTAACTCTATCGAAGAAAGAATGTACCATGCGATGGAATGACGTCAACAATACTCATACCACGTGCCTGTGAGGGAGACATGCAAATATTCTTTCTCCATGTACGTGTAATAAATTGATGATTATCCTCCCAACTGTATGTAAAATGTGTAACTGCCTATCCTATAAAGCCATGCCACATGTCCCACTAAACTCCCTTACCTCTGATAGCCAATAAAAGAACACCATCCCTCATTTTTAGGTATCGAGAGATAATTTCCCATCCGTTATGCTTTCCATTTCTATAGTGAGTATGAGATCTTGTTACTATTGTACATCCACGGATTTTTCCGATTGAAATCAATACCATCATCATTATACCTATGGACTTAGGCACCACTTTGGTCCGAACTAGATAAATTCTCGTTTCTTTTGTTTTTCTCTCATCTCTCTCTTTGTTTATTCTAGATAAGAATTTTTGTGATTGTTAGTAGTTTTAGACAATAAAAGATTGGCATTGTTCATCATTAATATATCCTTGCTAAGGCCCAAATCCATATACTAGTTTTAGACAATAAAAGATTGGCATTGTCTACGAGAATTGACAAGTCAATTATTATTTTCTACCATTATTGATTCCTATAACTCGAGGATACCAAATTTTAAGAAAATAATGAGTTGCGATCCGATTCATCCGTGTTTCATTAGGTTAGAGTCAATTGATCTAAAATTTCCTTTTAGTTTTTACTAAATTCATTTAATCCTCACTTGTATTTATAGACACCCTATCTTAAAACCACCCTACTCATCTCCTTAGGACCCTATCAGTCAACCATCCACCATAAAACATGAGCCACTCTTCGAGTATTAATCTGGAGTCCATCGGGCACTCTCGAGCCCCATTTGACCCTGATCAACTCTCTTTACTGAGTAAAAGCTCAATGAATATTTGAAGGGATCTAAATCCCCTATCCAACGGTCCACCACGTGCACGAATCGGCCTTACAGCTTGGACGAACGATCCATTTTATTCCAAAATCCGATCTAAATGCCACTGGATGCTCCCGAGCCCTATTTGACTCCAGTCAACTCTCCATCTTGAAATCAACCAAATGATATCTTGAAGGGAAATAAATACCCTTTTTAACGGCCCATCTTGTTCACAAATAAGCCTCACAGTAATGATGAACGACCCATTTTACCCTGAAGGGTAATTAGGCATTCCTCGACCCCATTTGACTTTAGTCAACTCTTCGAACTAAACAAAACTGAATGAAATATATAAGGACACTAAATAACATTTCCAAGGGTCCATCCCGTGCATGAATTGGCCTTAAGGTACAGACGAACGATTTGTTTTCCTCCGAGTATTTCCTATCTAGAGACCAACGGGCACTTCCGGGCCCCGTTTGACCTTGGTTAACTACTGGACTCGCGAGTGGATTATGGATTCTTGAAGGGATATGAATGCCCTTTCTAATGGTCCACCCCGTGTGTAAGTTTGACTTACATATTACGTTTTATGACCTTTTCCCAAAAAATTTGTCCTAGACTACCAAATAGCACTCTCAGAAACTTGCCTACGGGTAGTGTGCCTGAGATTCTATGCCAATAGGAAGGTCCAGGCATTTTCTGATCAGCAGTCCTATTGGCCGTATGAATAGAGTCCATGACCTCACATTGAAATGCACCCCTGAACACTCCTCTCAACAATTTAGAGAACATTCTCTCAAATTCAAAGTTATTCCCTTCCTAAAAAGCCCATTTTCCACATTCCATTCCATCACTTTCTTACTTTGTTTAGTAAATTCCAACCCATCGCATAATACCACTTTCATTCCATTGCAATATCAATATATCTACACTTAACATCAACATCGAGCATTGATAAGGGGGTCTAATTCTCAATCCTTTTATCTAATTCTCTCATTTTAGTATTAGTTGCTTTATTTCAACATTAGCACTTTATTTCATTACAACACATATATTAATCTCAAACCTTTATTGGTAATAGTTGCACATACTCTATTTTCATAAAAAAAAAAAGAAAAAAAGAAAAAGAAAATGTGGGTTTATCTACATATTCCAAAAGAGGGATTCTTATCTCACATTATTGTTTTTCAAACATATTTTCTCTACACATGCCCATAAGAGAAATTCCCCAATTGGATTGATGGATTGAACCCCACCCCATGTTATATTCGAACTACGTGAACTTTGATGCACCTTAGGCTATCTAGGCATCTTAGGTAAATCTCGAGACTCAATTCCTCCCTTATGAGAGTTTAAAATACTATTTTCAAATATATATATATATATATATATATATATATATATATATATATATATATATTCTTAATGAATGTCATATTCTTGCATGCTTGTGTTTCGTCCGATATATACATTCGTTCATCCATAACGACTTGTGATTCGGCAAAGACGCATACTATATTTTGAATTATTATTTTCAGGAACACTCCTAAGTATGAATTCATTATGTCCTTTTACATGACGTGAGTTAAATGATTCCATTCTTCGTCTATATTATGCATATAAGTACAAAATTTATGAAGTCTAATAGTAGAAGCTTAACACATGCCCATGAGAGACCGAAAAGGCAGGATGGGTTCCTAACATCTTCCTATTCCATAACTTAGTCCCCTAACGTTTGAACTACTTGGTTTCGCAAGCATATGTATTGTCTTTTATGCCGTAATTTTGAGGCGGCGACATTTATTTTGCCTTTTTTGTGCAAAATAAGATGAAGACTCTATCTCTACACATTATCCCACATTGATGCGGCCGCATGCCCTGATAAAGGGCATAATCCCTTGTGTGCGTCGAAAGGAGAAAAAGAAAAAGGGGAAGTCTTGGTATGGTCACAATGGTGACTCTAGTGGGGATGAGTTTTAAGAGGACTAGACTCTATTTCTTCATGGGTGTTATTCTTTTTTGCATGTGCGCATATGCACCTACATGTATGTTTCTTTTTCTCCTCTACATTATTTTTGTATACATCTACCTCATGTATATATCACTTTTCACTCACTTATACATTTCACATATTTGTATTTACTCTCCATGTTCACTTCACACACTTATAATTGCATATAGTTTCACTTTTACTCACATGATCCACACATCACTTAGACTATCCATGCCTAGGCTTCACTAGCACACACCGACACTTCTCACACTTGTATATATCCATGATAACTTACACATATCACACTACTTGTAGTTGATCCATGTATAGGCTCAGTACCACACACGGTCACATTTAAATAATCACACGTCACTCACTCATATGAAAATAAAAAAATAAAAAATACTCTCTCTCTCTCTCTCTCTCTCTCTCTCTCTCTCTCTCTCCATAATATACTAATTAATACTCATGCATTTTTTAACACTACCTCACCAAGATCATGACAACATTGACCAAAATCTTGTCCCATACGAGGGGATCACTTTGTAATGGGCGTTAGTACAGCGGGGCGCAGTAAGCCTAAGCGATATGTCTCTCACCTTCCATTGGCCTCGTACCATCGACGTATATCGAACGTTTCCCCTCGCATCTCACTGCTTAACCAAACTCGTGATGAGAGGTATATAGCAGAAAACTCTTTCATGTACGTCGAGTATATCAAATTTTCTCTCACGTACTATCCTCGTGAGGTATATCGTAAGGCAATTCACGTACACTCAGGTATATAAAATGGCTTATCCACACGTATCGATAAATGATTTCCCTTATAGGCAAGAGGTATATCGTGGAAGTCGTGCCCAAGGGGGAACCCCTCCACTAGCCTAACAATTACAAAAACCTCATGTAGGCATCAAGCCTAGGGCATTCATACTTAGTTTTTCGGTTACCATGCGATACTGTGCTGAAATTTTGGGTTGGCATATCTCCCGAATTTTTGTACTATTTTGCCTTTTTCATTAGAAGAGCTTATTCGTGAGCCTGGAAACAAGTTAAAACGTGTCTTATATTTTCAAACCCTATTTTCCCAGGCACCTGTTTTTCTTGCATTTTAGACAACCTAACACAAGTGAAAACTGAATAATAATAATAATAATAATAATAATAATAATAATAATAATAATAATAATAATAATAATAATAATAATAATAATAATAATAATAATAATAATAATAATAATAATAATAATAATAATAATAATAATAATAATAATAATAATAATAATAATAATAATAATGTCGAGATTCCTCACAATTTCCCTCTCTTTTCAAAACAATAATACCAAAAACTTTTTTCCCTCCTTTTGTTTTTCAAAGATACCAAAAATTTTCTCTCGCTTTCCTTCAAAAATAAATTCAAACCGTTTTCCTCCCCAGGTCAATCGCATATTCGATTTTGGCCTAGCTCCCTATTGGCTTCGGTTTTATGTCAAACCTCCCTGAAGCTCTGTCACTTATTCTACTACTTCGTCTAAGTTTGGGATATACCTTCATGAGATCTTGATGGAAAACATTGACCAAGCACCAAATGGTCAGCCAAATCTGATAACCGTCTTAGCCTAACTCAGTGCTAACACTGATAACCTTCAAATCGAGGTCTGTAAAATGTAACGACATCAGATCTAGAATTTTGAAGAACTTGAGGGTATTTTTCCTAGTGCTATAGGGTCACCCCATCCTGAGCCTATTTTTATCACAAAAAATAATCAGCATGCTTCACATGCCCCACTGCCAATGGGAAAACACCAACCTAACTCTCGATTTCAAATTTTACCCAACCAGGAGCTAATCTACCTGTACCCATGGATCTAAAAAAAGAGGAACTAAAAAAGATCAAGGAAGACCTCAATCTACTGTCAAAGAAGTTTGACCAAGATAAGATATCCAAGAGTTACATGGACTATACCTATATGTCTCCTTATCCCAAAGTTGGACTTCCAGAGAAGTTCAAGATGCCAGACATCGAGAAGTTTGGGGGAAGAAGACCCCTAATTATTAACCTTCGAAGATATCACTGATCCATGACCCTCCTTAGTGCCTTTGAAGAGATAATAGATTAAATGTTTCAGCAGACTTTGAAAGAAGGCGCCCTCCGTTGGTTTCTATCCCTTAAAGAACCCAATGTCCGTAGTTGGGAGGATGTCGCCCAGGAATTCATGTCTCAATACAAGTATAATGAGGAGCTAACGGTTACGCACTGAGATCTAGAGATTCTTAAGAAAAACCTTGGGAAAACAATCAATATATTTATAGGAAGTTGGAGAAACAAACCTACCTCCATAACTAATAGGTCCTCCATAGTGGAAGTGGTCAGTATTGTGAAGATGAACTTCTTTTTTCATATTCGAGTATCCATGGGAAGATAATATTACCCACACTTTAGAGCCTTTCAAGAGGTTATTGTAGAAATTTAGGAGGTTATCACCAAAGTCGAGTCTGAACCAAAGAAAATGACCGGACAGTTCACTCCCCGAAAGTATAAGAAGCCTGCTAGTGCTACAGTCTCAACCATCAATACAATTTCACGACCTGCTACCTTTTGGGCACTAAAAAGTCACCGTAACCCTGCCAAAAAAGAATGCACGGAGATCCATGTTCCCTTATCCAAAGTCTAGCAGAATTTGTTAAGAAAAAATTTCATCAAACCCTTGGACCCCCGTGGATTACCAAATCCACTCCCTAAAAACAACAAACCCAATGCATGGTGTGACTTTCACCAATCTTCAAGTCATACCATAGACCAACGTTTCCTCCTTATAAATGTGGTCGAATGACTAATTTACTGGGGTATCATCGCTCCACTAGATAATCCTAAATCTGATACCACTTATAACGACCTCCAACACATAAAAATTTCCTCTTCTAAAAAATAACCCAGAATGTTACCCATTTACTCAAACCGTGCCTAACAAAAACCCATCATCTTTACAATCTCACCCAAACTGCCAAAGGTTTGCCCATCCTTTCTCCTACAACCTTCTCTCATTGTCGATCAATCTTTGTCACTCCTTACAAGGTCCTGCATTGCTGTTCGCACTCGATCTGAGGCGGGAGGCATGGAGTTACTTGTTGTGTTAGACCAACTCTTGGAATTTGGGATAAAATTAACCACTTAAATGTCCATTGTTTGTCACAGGTTTAGCGACTTGTTCATGGAATCCCGAAAGTGGGCTTGAGAATCAGACGAATGGCTAGTACCTACTAAAGAAGTCAGTCTAGATAATAGACCAACTCTTGGAGTTTAGGCTAAAATTACCCACTGAAATCCCATTGTTTGTCAGAGGTTTAGCGGCTTGTTCATGGAATCCTGAAAGTGGGATCGAGAATCAGACGAATGGGTAGTACCTACTGAAGAAGTCGGTCTAGATAATATGGAACAGACTATGGCCGATATGTTTCGATAGACCACAAAAATTTGTAGCATCTATGTGTTAATCACTTCTTTGAAGCTTCAAGGACGGTTTGTCCCTTCACTCCTGCATTTCCCCATTGAGTGGAAATATTTATACGATGAAGCTATTGAGGTGGTCGAATTTATTGATTACTCTTGGCAACGGTACATAATCGCCACTGAATAGGGGTATAATTTTGACAGCTCAGATGATGAACCAAGTCAGGAAGAAGTTAGTCCAAAATCTGACCTATATAGAATAATATAGTTTGAAAATTTATCGAGGGAAATCAATAAGGTGTCCCTTCATCCCTAGGTAGATGAAGCCATAGGGTACTTATTATTTCCTACTTTTGTGAACCACATAAGCAGGTCGGGGAGATAGTATAAAGATTCGAATCCTCAGTCACCAGGGGTAGATAAAGGAAAAGGAGTTAATAAAGAAATTCCCATGCCAGATCGAAGAGAGCAAAGTCCTCGATCAACTCAAGAAGACCCAAGCCAATATCACCCAATGGGGGATTTTCATTTCCTCTTAGCCACATCAGAATGCCTTGATAGAACTCCTCAAAGGACCCAGAGTTTCCCCCTCTACTACTTCCTTAGAAGCCATGAATATGGTTGGATCCTTGACCTCTACTAGTATCCTCTCTTTTTATGAGAAGAAATAACAAATTTCAGTCCTAATTACAATTATTATCTCAACATCTTTATCAAAATCTTAGGAAAGACAGTCCTATAAATTCTTTTCGACAAAAGATCTGTTCTCAGTGTCTGGCTGCTAAAGAACTTACACTACACCAAAATACTAATTTTGTGACTGCCTTCTTGTAACTGCTAATGGGGGTGATAAACGTTATCACTGCCGAGATCAGTCACAAAATTATTTGTAACTGCCATTAGGAGTGATAAAATCTCGGGGTTAAAAAAAATATGAGTCAATTAGTTTGTAACTGCTAATGACAGTCACAAATCTTGCCATATACCTAATTCTTGACTTCTATAAGCAGTCGCAAATTTGTAACTGCTATAAGCAGTCACAAATTTATTAGTAGGATTAAGTTACGACTCTTGTGAGCAGTCACAAAATTATAACTGTTATGAGGAGTCACAAATTTTGGTCTTAGACTTAATTTGTGACCGCTATTAGCATTCAAAATTTTGTAACTGCTCGTAGCACTCACAAATTTTAGCATAAGACATAATTTGTGACTGCTATTAGCGGTCACAAATTTGTAACTGCGGCTAGCACTCATAAAATTTGGCCAGACAGTTAATTAGTGACTACAGTTAGGGTCATAAAAATTTTGGGCTATGTTTAATTTCCCTCTTCTCTCACCTCTGTGCTCTTCCATCTCCCGCTCCCTCCTCTCTCTCGGCCAAAAACCTTCGAAGCTCTCTCAACCACTGTAAGTTCTCTTCATTGTAAGCTCTCTCTCGACCATTTTGTATGTTTTTTTAAGCTTACAAGTTATTAGGGCTAAAATATTAGGGTTGTAAGTTACATAGGGATGAAATATTAGGGATCTAAGTTATTAGGGCCGGAACCAATATAGGATATTAAGTTTAATATATTTCCCAAATACTATTGGATAATTTAATCCTATGAGAGTTTGAACTAATCTCTGATATTAAGTTACGTAGGGCTGTAAGTTTTTTATAAGGTTTTTTTATTCTTATTATACTTTGAACCAATCTCTAATATTTCAAAATAATATTGGATATTTTAATGGATTATAATGGAAAATGATGTTTGTAATAGATTAGAATGGAAAAGGAGAATCCATGTGGCCGACCCCATGTCATGGGATTAAGGTAAGGATGATGATGATGATTGGATATTTTAATCTTATTAGAGTTTGAACCAATCTCTGATATTATGTTAGATAGGGCTATAATTTTTTTAGAATGGTGTTTTTTTAAGCTTCCTCCTTCAAAGGTGTTTGATCTGCGAATAGGTTTTGGATTTCAGTGTTTGATCTGCGAAAAACATCAGGGGCTGAAATAGTGAAATTAGTTTTACATTAATATTTATTATTGATTTATATTGGTTTATTTGGTTTATTTCTATTTAAGGTTTTACTGGTATGGTTTATATTACTGATATGATTTATAAATTATGCTTTCTTTTCGATTCACCTTTTATTTTATATCTACTATGTTTAGGATCTATATCTGATTGGGTTTAGCATTTGATTTTTGTTCTAAACGTGTCTCTGGCCATGGTATATCTCTTACAATATTTTGGCCATTGTATCTACTATGATTAAGATTTATATGTTACTACTTTCTTCAAAATTTTGTTGGATAAATTGATGTTGAAGAGAGTCAAATCAGATCGGGGATGAATTCAATGATATAAATACTGACTTTGGAAGGCAGGTATCAACATGAGGTGGGATTGAAAAATGAACCAAGTGATTGGATCTTGGCTAACAAACATATTTCAAGATTTTCTTTCGTAAAATAAAAAAATGAACATATTTTAATGTTGATTAATTTATCGACCTCCGTTGATTAAGCTTATGAACATTTTAAATGATTTTAAAGACTTAAAGAAAGTCAAGTTTGGCTTGGCATCTTGTTTGAAAATGATTAAAGAGCTAAATAAATCAATGTTGACCACATTTTAAATACGAACAACATCTTACATAATCAAGCATGTAAAATGCATTGCTCATGGAGCGCTTCATTTCATTTACTTCCCCAATAAAGGATATATACCATTGTTGACACTTGACGTGTTAGTGACAAAGTGAGCAATTTTAACTTCATAGTGGACTTTTTCTTTCTAGTGTATCTTTTTTTTACTTTCTGTATTATGATGCTTGCATCCATACTTGTTTTTTTTCTGTTATGAATCTAGTGATAAGCAGACCAAAAGGACCTTCTCCAAACTCTTGAGTCGAACACTCTTTAGGAATCTAAGTGGCTTAAGGGAGTGATTTTGATAAGTTTTTAGTTCCACTAAAAGAGGCCAGTGATCTGATCTAGCCCTATTTAGATGGTGAATAACTGAGGAGGGGAATGTTTTCTCCCACAAGGAGTTGTAATACACTATGTCCAGTATAGCCCAAATAATTCTATTATCCCAAGTTGACTTATTCCCTAGGAAACCATCATCCATCAACCCATACTCTATGAGAGATTCTTAGAATCCCAAGACATGCCCTATTTCAACATCTAGAAGGCCTATTTTTTCATCGACAGAGAGAATAATATTAAAGTCCCCTTCATTAGTGATAAGAATAGGGGTTGGGAGAGCATGAGAATCCACTTGAAAAGTGAGATGATGGACATGGTTAATCACACATTTCACTTCAATGCAGTCCTTCCAGAAACACCAATTTTTTTTATTGATATGTTGAGTTCCACTGTAGAAACATTGGGCTATCTTTTAATGAAATTAGCTTGATCATTAGATATCATTGCTCCATAGTAGCTAAGAAGGTAATATTGTTCATACTATATAGTTTTTTAACTCTACAGATTATGGGAGAGTTTCTAATACCTCTAGCATTCCAAATAAGTCACCTGGTCATTGAGATGTGGATGGGTTGGGAATTTTAAAAAGTGACTTTGTCACTCTTTTAGTCTGGGAGACAATAGAAACTAGGGTGTGGCACATCATGTGTTCACCTGGTACTTCAGTAATTACTGTTAGGCCTGCTTCTTTATTAATCTTCAGTCTGATCTCTATATCATCATTAATTCAAACAAGTCTAAAGTTAGATGATTATTCCTCTTCAGTTGCCTTATGCGAAAGCAATGCAACATTGACAAACCCCAAAGCTTAAACGTGTTATCCGTGGACAGAAGTACAAGAGTTGCCGAGTCCACAAACTTGACATAGCTCACAGTTTTGTTGTGTCCAATCAACATTCATAATGGCATTTTTGAGTTACGAATATCATAATAATAAATCTTATGGTTCTCCGAACCAAGCGCAAAGCAATTACTAGAATCGGAGGGCAATTTAACACAACAAACATTGGCCTTTATTTTAATGGTTTCAACACTTACTCCGTGCAATAGCAACCCATGTAAAAAAAATTCTTATTACAAATGTAGGAATTAATCTAAGAAACAATCTTCTTTAGATGATTGCAGTTATGTTTAGTTAAGCACACACGATTTTCATAACCTCAAATAATGGTATGGTATTTGCACTCGTATGTACATGCTTAATGTTCATCTTTTTTCGATTTAAGACTTTCTGAAGATATGAATGCAGAAAATTTAAAAGGATATCAATGCTTAAGTATGTGAAAAATTTTTGGAAGAGTGAAGGTGTTAACAGCCACTCTGTTTTACTTTGTGTCGTGCGGGTCAACGAGAATACCATGAATTGGAACTTTGTTGGCTTCTCTAGAACAGCATCTTAGGAGGGAATCGATTTGGCAGGCAAACTCTTATACTTTGTTAAAATTAGACTTTACTCTCTACGAATGGTTATTAGAGACTGACTGTAGAAAATCAAGAAGAATTTTTAGTCCATTTCTAGAACAACATTTTGGAAATTCTTCTCAATGCAATACCTAACGATAACTTTAATTACAGTTACCTGAGCATGCACAGGAATAGAGCTGATAGTAATGTCACTAAAAAAGAAATCTTTGGAGGAATATGGGGATGCCAAATGGACTTATAAGCTAAAGAACATAGCTTCTGAGTTCTAACCAAATCATATGTTGACTTGAATGAGAATTTACCATCAATAGAAGTTTTCTAAATCATGGAATTATCAATGTAGATATAATTAGCTTGAAGTAATTCTCTACCAGATTGAATTCTTTTAAAATTTCCTGAACCTGTAGCGAAATACAAATTATCATACTTTTTGTTCATAAACTTTACCCATAAGCTTGTTCCCTCCTTTATCTTCCAAGCTAATTTGAGATTAGCTGCTTCCAGAACTGAGAACAAATTTCTTATCCCTAAGCCTCCTTCATTAATAGGGAAGCAAATTGAATCCCAACTAGACCAATGTAACTTGTTCCCATATTATTGATTAGCACCCCAAAAAAATGAACTAAGAAGGTGGTTAATAGAATAAATAATAAGTTTAGGAGGGTTTAATGCAAGCAATGAGTAAAAGGGAATTAAGGAAGGACAAACTGTATTAAGGTAACTCTCCTACCCATACAGAGTAATTTTGACTTCCATGATGCTATGGATTGGACCAAAGGTTTAAAATAATTTTATTTCTTCCTACCTTTAAATAAAGGACATCCAATGTATCTAATTGGGACTCTAAGATAATGGAAACCCGTGACTTCTGCAGTAGAACCTCTGGCTGCAATAGAGCCTTATGGACTCCAATTGATAATCTCAAAGAAACTTCATCAATTGCTTTAGGCTTTTTTTAGACCTCTAGTTAAAATGATGATATCATTTGCATAGCTTAAATGGTGATCATAGGGATTGCCTTTATGAAGTCCTCTTTGATTATTTCCCAACAATTCATATAGAAGAAACCATTAAAGCCATCAGATCCAGTTGTGATATTTTTGCTCATACTATTGATTGCCTTCCAAATCTCCTCTTATTTTGGAATAGTGGTTAAGCTTCTCTTTTTCTCTTATTTAATTATCATTGGAAGTAACTTCAAAATATTTGTATCCTCTTGGTGACCTGCAGAAAATAAATTTGCAAAATAAGAAACAAATGTGTCAGCAATAGTGCCTCTTTCCTCATGGATTATTCTATTTTCATCTTTAATTTTGTATACCGAGTCTTCTTCTATTTTGCTAAACTTGAGCATAGTAGAATTTTGTATTTCTATCCCCCATCTCGTAGACAATCACTTCTAGATTTCTGTTGCTAGTAGATTTCTTCTTTAGCCAATGCATAATTGAGATCAACTTTAGCTGTTGAAACTTTCTCCTTTTGATCAACACTTGAATTAAGTTCCAGGCTTGATTCTTATTGAAGAAAATTATACTCCAAAGCTTGAATCTCCTTAAAATTGTCTTTAAACACCTCTTTACTCCACCTTTTTAGGAAAGCTTTTATTCTCCTCAATTTGAAAGCAAAAACATTCAAGTGATTTCCAGTAGTTGCCTCTTCCTAAGACTCTTTAACTAACTGCATACAACCTTCATGTTGGGTCCACATAATTTCAAATTTGAAGCATTTTATCATTGAATATTGAGGACTTGGAATTGAAAGTAAAGAGGACTATGGTCTGAGCAATTTCTATTCAAATGACTAATTTTTTACCAGGGAAACAAATTAATCCAATGACAACTCAAAAGCCCTCTATACAATCTATCATAAGTCAAAACTCCATAAGTCAAAACACCATATATTACAACAATCTCACTTTTTTCCTTACCTATTACTTAATATTACAATACTGTTTTAAAAACTTACTAATGTAAAATCTTTTTATGTTGTTGCAGATGCAGCGTTTGACGAATATACATGTGTGAGCTGATGTCGGATATACTTTGGTCAGGTTACTTTGTTACAACCTGCTTAGTGTAAATTTCTTAATAAATTCTTTTTGTTTGAATTTTCAGCATTCATTTTTCAAGCAATTTTATGGATCCGTGAACAAATCAGATTATATAACCTTGCGACTCAGCTTCATTATGGTATATTACTCCTATCTTAAGTTCTATAACTCTCAATTTAGTAATTAACGTGTGCCTATTCTATACATGGACTATGGTGTTTGTCCATGGGATCAATTATTTTAATTTCTCTTTGTAGACTCATTGCAAGGGAAATCCAAAGTTTAATTTTCACAAATACATGGTACGAGCCCTTGAAGCAGATTTTAAGAGAGTCGTTGGAATAAGGCCAGTGGCGTAAATCTGCTGTTTCATATAGCTTTACCCGGGCATCTTTCTCCATTGTTTTGACAGACGAATGGAATTCAATACTTTTTAATCTTACAATCCATTTGGTTTGGGGTGAAACATTGTCCACATGGAGGAAAAGTAAAAAAGATATGAAGTAATTATACCTGTTTGGAGTTAAATATTTGTTCCTATAATAAAATAAATATATGGTTTGGGACAATATAGTAAATAATGATCGACTCTAAATAAGGGAAAATACTTTTCACCATTTTACTTATCATTTAGATGAAAATTATTTCACCCTGAACCAAACGGAGCCATTGGTTGGATTTTAATCACATCAAAGGTCACCTTTGGGTCGTTTGGCATGTTTCATCACTGGATCATACAACCTTTTACAGAAACTTATAAAAATAAAAAAAAAGTAGTAAATATAACCTCTTATGTTCTATTCTTCTGCATTGACTGTTTTCATTGCATCAATGCAGTTGGTATCTTTGGGTGTTTGTAGTTTTGTTCTTGTTGCTGAATGTTTATGGTAAGCTGCTTCATTTAGTTCACATTTTACTACACTACATATCATTTTTTGGAGCTCTCTCATCTTTGGCATGTAATTGTTTTCATAACTTGATCCGATGTTAATAATATCAGAACATGCATTAACAATAAAAAGCCACCATAGTTACTACTTTCCAATGAATGAAACAAGTAAAATAAGTTCTGACCCTTTTTTCTGTGTTACGTAGTTAGTTTCAAGCATATTGAATCTCAAGTCTCAATGAATAAAGTACACTATAATTTGGCAATAGAAGCCTCAGGGTCTACACTCTTTTACCCAACATATGGCACTTATAATTTGGCAATAGAGCCGATGCAGGGAAAAATCATGTTCTAATTATTGGTATGTGTCCAGATTTCTCAAATCTCCATTTCAATTTCAAGTTTGTGAAGAGGGGTGGACGAGTGGAATGCGCTGATGCACGGGAATATGATAATTAAACTTTCATAAATAAAGGTCAGGGAAAATAAGCTTACCTTATTTACAATGCAAGATCAAACACAGCATGGGAGGAATATACATTGAATCTTTTAACATAAAAAAGCTTTTAGTGAAAAGAGTACAACTCTAATTACTCAAAAAGTGGTGTTTAGAATGGTGGTGGACCTCTATAAAGTTAATAATGATCAGTCAATTCTAAAATTTTTGAAACCTCAATACAGATATATAAACCAGTAACTTCTGGACGTTTTCTTTCTAGTATCTTTTTTATTCTTTCTTTCTTTGTTAGCACGCCTTTATTCTAAATGCAAGACCAAGCTATTGGGAGAAATAGGCGTACTTAGGCGCCTTTATAATTTGGTGCAGGAAACTATAGTACACAGGGAGTTTTCCCACGAGTATCTTCGAATCGACTCCATATTTCTGGGCAAATGAGGAATCCTGCTTGTTTAGGTAAGTTTGCCTTTCCTACCTATTCATTTTTTTCTCAATGAAGTGTTTGTTTTCTATTTTTAAATATCTTGGACAACCTATGAAACTCAACGGTGCAACAGTTACGCTCTCTACTTTACAATCAATATCCAAATGACTTAAGTCATTTAGTATATACATCCATGAGATGATGAGATAACATAGAGAAAGTGGGGGTTGGGCAGGGGGCGTAGGCAGCAGTGGGTGGGGGGCCTCCACTTAGAGAGTTTCGCCTCAAAATAAAAGGGAATGGCATAATAGATACAAGTTGCACTATGAATGAAGTCTATATGTTCCGTAGATTAAACTTCATGATTATAAATACGAGTTCCAAAGGTGGTTAAAACTTTGATCGTGCATGTCAAAAATTAAAGCAATCTCATAATAAGAGGAGCCTCATCATGTAGGGTGTAGAATATGTAGTAATATCTTGGCAATTTACTTGCTTTCTTGGCAGTTCCAAAAATAAGTTTGATGTTTGATTTTTTTTACTTATTTTCTTGTTAGTCTTATTATATTTAGTTTGTTTGAATCCTCTACTTCCAAATAAGGTCGTTCAACCTAAAGCTTACCCCCACTGTAATGGTGGTTTCATCACTGACTATGGTATGCTAAAGTTAGCCCAATCTGCTCATATTTGAAATTGTTGTTATCAAGTATCTTTCCTTGATGTTTTTATTTTGTCAGTTGATTTGCAGATGCATTGATGGCTTTGAGGAATACACTCTTAGTACAACAACAAAAATAAAATATACGTTTGGAAGGAACCATCGCTCGTTCATCCTGGCCTCAACTCAAGGCTTATCTTTTCCACTCTTGGACGCTTCCTTTTAAGTGGAGGCTATACTGGAAAATAAATTGTGTTAGCCGCATGTAGTACCTTTGGGAAGATGTAAGGAAAGGAGAAGTACAAATTCTCGAATTTGTGGAGAATCATGATGATATTCTTGAGTGACGACCACTTATAGATTATGGGAGAATCATGATGCTATTTTTTTTAGTTTATTTTTTATTCTATGTTCATTTTGAACTTCGTGACCACGAAGGGGTTGTTTGATGTTAATTTAAGTTTAAACAAGTTTTATGTGCACTGGATATTTGGAATATGAGAAATATAAATGAAATGTTGTCAAAATTTTTAGACTTGTTATCATGATATTTATTTTACTTTCATTATTTCATCATTTTGTGAAAATATAAAGATATTTGTAATAGCTCTTACCACATTTAACAAATTCAATTTTGTAACTGCTAATAGCAGTCACAAATTTTTCACTACTATCAATTTTGTAACTGCTAACAGTAGTCACAAATATAAGATTCGTAACTACTGTCAGCAGTCACAAATATAACATTCGTAACTTCTATAAGCAATTACGAATCTAATATTCGTGACTTCTATCAGCAGTTACAAATAGCAGTTAGAAATTGGGTTCACCAGTTATAACCCTGTAGGGGTTATAAAAAATTTTGACTGCTGTTAGGAGTTACAATTTTTCTTTTATCACCCCCTAAATTATGACGGTAAATAGCAGTTATAACGACCAATTGCGACTGCTAACAGCACTCACAAATCTCCCATTTTGGTGTAGTGTTAAATAATTTAGAACTGAACGTAAATGATGTCACTCCTACTTCTGTCATCATGCATACATGAAATAACACTCATAAAAAATTAATGGGTTCCATAAAACTCACATTAAGGGTTGACCCTATCAATCTTGTCACTGAGTTCCTGGTCATCGACATACCTGTTTGCTTCAACCTAATCCTTTATCGCCCTTAGAACCACAACGTCTAAGTAGTATCATCTTCTCTCCATCAAGAACTTAAGTTCTTTGCTAAAGGTAACGTTATCACCATTTAAGGGGATAACGACAGTATAGATAGTGCCAGCACCAACAACCCAGTGTTGAAGATCTAACATGGGACTAAAGACATGTTTTTATCCGACTTCAAGATCGACCCACTCCCCGTCCCAGTATGGGAAAACTTCAAAGATCGATTATGTCCAGAACACGACCCTCATGGCAAAGTCAATGTGATTTAAATGTTTAAGAACAATCACCTCATGCCCGAAATGGGGTTAGGACGACTCCAACAAGGAATTCTTGAGCCCATAGTACTGAAAGAGGCCTATCTCCATGTGTCGTTGGTTATAAACCTTCACTAGATGAACTCAAAGTGCTCTGTCAATCGAGACCGAAAAGAAGATTAGAAGATAAAATTACTACTTCAGGAGACTCTTTGAATGGAAGTGTGGCCATCCCCGATCGTCGCAGCGAGCGAGCGGCATGAGGGAGGATCCTAGGTCCCGCGTGTCCCCCTCGGGAGCGTTTCGGCCGGCGTCATTTGGGTGAGGGCAAAAAATGTAGAGAGATAGAGTCCCCACTCTATTTTACTCAAAATAGACAAAAGAAAGGGAGGCGTCCCGAAGGACAGCATCCAAAGACATACTGATGCATACAAAACCAAAATGATTCGAAAAGGGTTTGGAGGCTAACTTACAAAATAGGAAGGTGTTAGGCACCCGTTCCGCCCTTAAGGTCTCTCATGGGTCTTTGTTATTTTCCTTTATTTTCCCCGTAATATGTGTGCATGTGTATATAAAGTGGAGGTAGTAATTATTGACTTGTACCATGGAAGAGGTCAAGCAAGTCATCCGTAGGAAGGTATAAAAATATTAGAAAATAGGATTTACGCGATTATCCTTACATTGATCGTTAAGATGGAACGATAACACATGCAGAATAATACGTCACTAAGAACAATATATATATATATATATATATATATATATATATATATATATATATATATATATATATATATATATATGTAATCTAGGACAATTGAAGTTAGAGAGAATAGGAGATGAAAGAAAGAGTAAAAATAGGACTCGAATCTCGGATTTTACCCCGAGACGCCTACATAGCCTATAGGCATCAAAGTCTATGTAGTTCGCTTACAAAACGAGGAGTGGGTTTATCCCATAAGTCCAACCGGGAACTTCTCTTATTTTTGTGTGTGTGTGTGGGTATAAAAAGTGTTTTAGTTGTGAGAAAATCGTAAGAAAAGTGTGAGAATTCCCGTTTGGAATTTATGAGCAAACCCTATTTTTCTTGTCTTTTGTTTTTTTATTTGTATGAAAATAAGAGATGTGCACTAATACTAAATAAAAATTATATTAGGATATGTGAGATGAGAGAATAAAAGTGTTAAGTAATAAAACAAGTTAAGGCGAATTTATGAGAATTTAAGGAGAGAATTGAAAAAATTGGACCTTCTTAAAAATCTTGAACTTGATCTTGAATGTTGGAGAGTAGCCCTTGCACTTGGATGATGATGGAGAGTGGTTAATTAACCAAGTTTGATGAAAAGGATGATGAAAGGTGAAGGTTGAAAAGTCATTTGGATGTGGAAATCGCAGTGACTTCGAGAGAGATTTTCTGGATTTGTTGAGAGTGATATGCTTCTGATCTGGGATCCTTTTACAATGAGGTCAAGGCCTCCTTTTCATAGGCCCATGGAATTTTCAATAGGCATATCCCTAGTCCTGCTAATCGGCAGGTGTGTTTAGGCATACTATCAATAGGCAGGGTCTCGGACCTGCTATTTGGTAGTGTCTTTCAGGCCTTTTCGGAAAATCGATCACAAAGCGCAAACTGTTGTTCCGAATCACGCACGAGGTGGACCGTTGGAAAGGTAATTTCGAGACCTTCGAAAGTCCTTTGGACTGCTCTCGGGTTCGGGAGATGACTTTGGGTCAAATGTGGCTCGAAATCATTCGGTCCATTGGATGAGGAATCGTTGTCCGCATGGTAAGTCTGAATCATGCACGACGGGTTTGAGTCGACGTCTACGGCGATGGTGATGGTGACTTCAGAGGTCCCCTTTGTCCGATTACATACCCTTTGATACAACATTGGGAGGGCTGATGGAGGGATGGTGCCTATGTTACACCGTCCTCACGCGATGGATCCAGAGGAGTTGGGTTTGACAGAGGAGGTTCATCATCCTGCGGTATACTTTTTTGTTCTTTTCTTTATTAATTTTCTATTTTGATCCTTTCCTATTTGATACTGATTTTTCCTTTTACTTGCAGCAAGTCTGGTTGTCGACTACTTGGCATAGGGATATTAGAGACTGAATATCTTCGATGGCTGCCCATATTCGGGATGCAGTCCCGGTTCCTTCTTATTTGGTTCTATCTTTTTCATTTGTCGGGGACTCTGGCTCGAGTAGTGGTGGTACGTCGTCTCGCCATAGGGGAAAGAGAGTGCGTCGCAGGGGTGGAAGCTCTAAGAGAGTGAGATGAAGGGTAGGTGAGAGAGAGAGGGAATGTGGATTCGAGCTGAGTCCAGTTGTTTTTTTCTTTTCTTTCATTTCCTGCAACATTGATGTAACACAGAGAACAAATATATATATGCAATGCAATGGAGTTTTTTATTATCTTTGTTAATGATGGATGAGTGAATGCACGCACATAAGCTTTTTACTTTGCTGTTGAGACCGTAAAAAGAGATATTTTTTTTATTTTAAAGGCAGGTTTTAAAAATGAGAAATTATATAGGGGTGGAAGAGGATTTTTGAGATTCTGTTGAGAATATCAATTTATTTCTATTGAGCTTCTAATTTTGATAAAAGAGGAAAAAGGAAAATTTCCAAAAATAGGGGCAAGCCCCTTGTTCTTCCTATCGACAGTCAAGCCAAGCCCCATCAATTCAACGCTTTAATTGATTCCCTCTTCAGCCTCTTGTACTTTGTGGGGTAGGATTCCCTAAGATTTATGAAGGGATCATGTCTTTTGTGAGGATTTTCAAGTATAAAAAGGGATAAGGGTGGAGTGTTTCCATCACACCTTCACATTCCTACTTACTTGCCTACTATTTCTTAGTCTTTAAAGATGGATCTCCTTGGTAGCATTAAGTTTACTAACTACCTCTAAGCCTTGGAAGAAATGTTCTCTTAATTATAATGTCCACTACGATGCTTTCAACATACGTCAAGTCTCTTTGTGGCGCAATCGACCCATTGAGTGGAACATGCTGATGGTGGCAGTATAACTTTGGTACCTCGAAGACCATGTATTCCACTTTGGGTTGGATGAAGTTTGTCCTCCCTACGAGGAATTTTCTACCATGTTGGGGATAAATCCCAGTGTTGCCGCGGCTTTACTCGAATTTTCCCGTTCTCCCAGGGATTTACTAGCTGGGCTTCTTCGCATTTTGCCTTCGACGGCCAGACCATTGGTTACTGGAGGAATGATCTCCCTTTCAGCGTTATTACAGTCCATGCATTTGCAGGAGACTGACGATGTTGGATACACCAGAGCCGTTGTTCTGGGCTTAGTATCAAAATTACTACTGGTAACTAGGGGACTGTTGGTGGACCCACAACTTGCATCCATTACCTCTTGGATGCCATACCATCGTAATCCTATGGCGGTGATACTAGCGGAGACTTTGAATGGATTGGATGCCTTGCGAGAAGGTCGTTCTTCCTTCCTGAAGGGTAGCCCCGTGATGTTGTTCATGTGGTTGTCTGAAAGACTCCACCTGGTGACTCCTCCAGAATATCCCTTGTCGTCTATACCCAACTTCTTTTTGCACTACTTCATCAGCGTTGGCTCGGATATTGAGAGCTGAGAGAATTGTCTTGTGAAGCACGGGGCTCTAAATCTGTAATGGTCAGTGCCTTGGTGGGGGTAGTTACTACCTATTTTGGAGCGGGGAGAATACCCATATGTCTGGCTGGTTGGTCTCAGGCAGACCTCTTTTTATTTCCCTTGGCATCTTTTGCATCAATTTGGCTGGGAGCAGGTCGTGCCACCTTGGACACTTGACTTCTTTCCGGTAAAAGATTTGACTGCGCGTCTGCACAAGCGTCTTGGATCTATGTGAGAGAATCGGCGTCTGTAGACCCATCCTTCTTAGTCTGTTGGGAGAGTTTGGCATATCAACGGGGATTATATGAAGTGGTTGTGGAGGAGAGTAGTCAGCAAGATATTGGCAGTGGAGACTGGACAAAGGTGGTTTGTTTGGTTTAATACCATAGAGGGAGGTGTGGTATTTTTTCCAAAGCTGGTTCGAGCTTATCGTTCTATGGAGCGTTTGCGACACTCTCTTCAAGCGGGGGAAGCTTGGGGACCCCAAGATGTAGATGATTGATACGGAGCGGGCTCCTCTGGTAGCTGCGGTTAGGACTCTTGGAGAGTTTATTTTCTAATGGGGAGTAAATGTGGGGGTTTTATTTTGGCTCTTTTTTTTAGGAAGGTATGGGGGAAGGGAGTTATCCATTCCTTTATATAATTGCACTGTAATTTCATATTAATGAAATAAACAAGTTTTTGGTCATCTAGCTATGCCTTTTGATGAGTTTTGTATTTTATCTATACTGATCGCTAAGGCATACATAATCCTTTTGTTCAAGTGTATGTTAGAATGAACTGTCATTCTCGGAGATAAGAAAAGAATAATATTTTGTGAAAAAGAAAGGGATGTGCTCATGTAAGGTGTATGAGCTGCCTATGTACCTCTAGGGTTTTTAAAAAGTTTTAATTTGTTTAAAAATGGTTTTTGCAGAGGAGAAGGCCCACGTAGTTCTAGGTAGAGGATCAGGCCCCTGTAGTTCTGCGGCAATTTGGCTGGGAGAAGGTCATGCCACCTCAGACACTAGACTTATTTTCGACAGAAGATTTGAGTGAGCGTCTACGCATACGACCTGGCTCTATGTGGGAGAATCGGCATCCGTCGTCTCGTCTTTGTCAATCTTTTGGGAGAGTTTGGCATATCCCTGGGGATTATATGAAGTGGTTGTGGAGGAGAGTAGTCAGCAAGATGTTGGCAGTGGAGACTGGACAAAGGTGGTTTATTTTATTTAATACCATGGAAGGAGGTTTGGTAGTTTTTTCGAAGCTGGTTTGGTCTTATCGGTCTATGGAGCATTTACGACACTCTATTTAGGCGGGGGAAGCTTGGGGACTCCAGGATGCAGATGATGATGACGAAGCGGGCTCACCTGGTAGCTGCGGCTAGGATTCTTAGAGTGTTTATTTTGTAATGGGGAATAAACGTGGGGGTTTTTTTTTGGCTTTTTTAGGAAGGTAGGGGGAAGGGAGTTATCCATTCCTTTATGTAATTGCATTGCAATTTATTATTAATGAAATAAATTAGTTTTTGATCATCCAGCTATGCCTTTTAATGAGTTTTGTATTTTTGAATTATCTATACCGATCGTTAAGGCATATATAATCCTTTTGTTCAAGTGTATGTTAGAATGAGCTGTCGTTCTCGGAGATAAGAAAAGAATAGTATTTTGTGCAAAAGAAAGGGTCGTACTCATGTAAGGTGTATGAGCTGTCGACGTACCTCTGGGATTTTTGAAAATTTTTAATGGTTTTTTACAGAGGATCGGGCCCACGTAGTTCTGGGTAGAGGGAAATGAAGAGATTTTTTTTAGAATAGAAGGGAGATGAGAAGAGTCATAGCGCGCCGAGATTTTGGACTAGGGGTAGAACTTATTGAGACGGTCCAGATTGACTGGACGAGCCATCTCTTCCCCATCTAAATCAGTGAACATGGTAGCATCGCCAGACAATAACTTCTTAATAATGTAGGGGCCTCTCTAATTGGGTTTGAATTTCCGTCTGGGGTCCCAGATGGGTTCTATGATTTCTTTGAGGGCTAGATCCCCTTCTCGAACACCGCGGTCCATGACCCTCTTGTTTAATGATTGCGCCATTCGGTGATGGTACCCTTGTATATGGTATAGCGCTTTTAATCTCCTTTATTCCAGGACGGTCAGCTCGTCAAGACGGTTTTGGCACCAGTCTTCTTCCCTGACCTTGCTTTCAAGCATGACACGCAATGAGGGTATTTCTTGCTCTACGGGTAGCACTGCTTCCATGTCGTAAACTAGAGAGTAAGGGGTAGCCCCAGTAGAGGTTCGGATTGAGGTTTGGTAGCCCTAGAGGGCGTACGGGATTCGGTTGGCCCAATCCCGATTGCTTTCGGTCATTTTACTGATGATGGCTTTGAGGTTCTTATTGGCGGCTTCAACTGCACCGTTGGTTTGAGGTCGGTAGGGAGAAGATTTTTGTCTATGACTCCCATACTCGTTGACCACTTCTATAACTTCTGCCTCAAAATGTAGCCCGTTATCTGACACCAGCTCGTGCGGGACCCCATATCGGCAGATGATGTTTTTCTTGATGAATTTGGCCACTTTCTTAGTGTTCAGCACTATGTATGACTCAGCTTCGACCCATTTGGTGAAGTAATCAATGGCAACTAGGATGAACTCATGCCCGTTGGAAGACTTCGGTGTAACCTTCCCTATGATGTCGATGCCTCAGGTGGATAATGGCTAGGGAGAAGTCATGTTGTATAATTCGCACGGAGGCAGATGCTGAAGATTAGAGAACTGTTAGCATTTGAGGCATCTCCAGACATAAGCGGTGCAATCCTGGGTCATGGTGGTCCAGTAGTAGCCTTATTGGATGATCTTCTTAGCAAGCATGTGACCGTTCATATGGGGTCCACATTCCCCGTTGTGGATCTTCTGCATTATCTTTTCAATGTTAAACCCTGCGATAGAGTGTAGATGGGTTCCATCAAAGTTCCTTTTGAGCAGTGCTTTGTGACAAATGATGTACTAGGTGGCCAGTCTTTGAAGGGTTACTCAGTCTTTCTTGTTGGAAGGCTCGGGATACCTACCATGTTTGAGTAGGTGCCAAATATCATTGTACCAACAATTGGTTATCTTGGGATCTTCTGTGGTGACGAACTCAATGAGGTAGCAGTGGGTTGGTTTGTCTTGCTTTTGAATCTGGAAGGGGGTCATTGTGATTCCTTTGGTCATGTCGACTATGGAGGCTACGGTAGCAAGGGCATCGATTAGGTTATTCCTTTCTTGAGGTAGGTAATGGAAAGTGATGTCTTGGAATTGGGAGGCTAGATCTTCTAAGTGGGCATGGAAGGGTTGGAGTTTTTCGTCCTTAACTCTCCATTTTCTGAGCACTTGATCGATGATGAGGGAAGAATCCTCATAGACGTCTAGTCAATTAATATCTTTCTCGAGAGTAACCTTGAGGCCTACCATGCATGCCTCATATTCATCCATGTTATTGGTGTAAGGGAAATCCAATTTGATGGCGATGGGAGTGTGGGAGTCGTCTGGGGCGATCAGAAGTATCCCAATGTCATATCATTTTTTATTGGCACAATCATTAAAGAACATTTGCCATCAAGGATTATCCCGGGCAGTGTAGAGGATGTTTTCATTCGGGAATTTGGAGATCCAGACATCAGCCTCATCCATGGGGTAATCAATGAGGTAGTCAGAGATGGATCTTCCTTTTATGGCTTTCTATGTGACGTACACGATATCGAACTCATCTAGGAGCATCAAACATCGGGCCATTCAGCTAGACAAGGTGGGTTTCTCGAGCAGGTACTTGATGGGGTCCATTCGGGATACAAGTTTTATGGGGAAGGCAAGCATGTAATGCAGCAGCTTTTGGGTGACCCAGATAAGCGCGACACATGACTTTTCCAAAGCAGTGTAGTTAACCTCGTATCTGACCAATTTGCAACTGGAATAATAGATGAATCTTTCTTTGTGGGAATATTCAAGGTATTGTGCTAGGAAATCCCTAACTGCAGTGTCGATTATGGTTAGGTATAGGAGCAAATGAAGATCAGGTTGTGGTGTCATGAGTACCGGGGGTTGGGTCAGATATTATTTGATTTAGTCAAAAGCTTCTTGGCATACTTCATTCCAAACCTTAGTTGAATCCTTTCGGAGGAGTTTGAAGATAGGTTCGCAGATGGAGGTTAGCTGGCTGATGAACCGGATGATGTATTTAAATTTCCCAATGAAACCTCGAACTTATTTATCTGTTCCAAGAGGTTGAATTTTAAGTATGTCTTTCAGCTTGGCAGGATCTGCTTCTATCCCTTTCTCACTGGCCATGAATCCCAAGAGTTTTCCCTTTGTAATGCCGAAGATGCATTTATACGGATTGAGTCTCATCTGATACTGTCGCAGTCGTTCGAAGAACTTTTGGAGAGCGTGAACATGACCTTATCTAGTATTGGATTTGATAATCATATCATCCACATAGACCTCAACCTCTTTCTGAATCAGATCGTGCAGGATGGTTGTGGCAGCCCTCTGGTAGGTAGCCCCAACGTTCTTGAGACCAAATGGCATAACAGTGTAACAAAAGGTTCCCCATGGGGTGATGAATGAGGTCTTTTCTTGGTGGTCTGGGTGTATTTTGATTAAGTTGTATCCGATAAACCCGTTGACAAATGACTTGAGAGCATGATTGGTTGTGTTGTCTACGATCATATCGATATTGGGTAAAGGATAATCATCCTTTGGAGAGGCTTTATTCAAGTCTCGATAGTCTACACATATCCAAACTTTTCCTTCTAATTTCAGCATAGGCACTATGTTGGCTAGCCACGTGGGATATTCGATCACCCGAATGAAACCTACGTTCAACTGTTTGACCACCTCTTCTTTAACCTTGAGCGACCATTTGGTGCGGAGCTCTCTCAATTTTTGTTTAACCGACTTATAATCTGGGAGAGTGGGAATCTCATGCTGAGCTATTTCAGGATTAATGTTGGGCATATCGTCATAGGACCATGTAAAGACATCCACTAATTCCTTTATCAATTCTTCGAGTTGTACACGCTCATGCTCGTTAAGGGTAACCCCTATACTAATCTCGCACAATTGGCTACTAGAACTGAGGTTAATAGCAATAGTCTCTTCTTCATTAACTTGAACGCGGTTACGTTGTTTATTATTAACCTTATTTAAACCAGTTAAGAATTGTTCATTTGCAAAATCATCATCATCAAAAGTTTGATTAGAATCTAAACAGTTAATGTAAGGTACAACAAGATACTCAAAATCTCCATTTATTTCATTGATAGGAAAAACACCATTAAGAACCTCATCAAAGGAGTACTCGATTACATTTGAACAAGGATAGCTAACAGAAGAATAAATTGGGTAAACATTAGGATTAGGGGAGGTTTTAGCAGGTAGAACTGGCGCAGCATGCTAGTTGAGGGGAGGTGTATCAGCATCTTTAATCAGTTGGGACATATTCGGTGATGTAGTTCCTGAGTGAACCATGCAGAGTGTTAACCCCAGTGTCTGTAAGTTAAAGGAATCTTCGAAGTCACTTTCCTCAGTCTCTCCGATATCTTTGATGAGCGGTTGTACATGGTGTTGGGAACTTTCGTCCCATGGGTAGCTATTTTGAAAAAAGATCTCCATTCTAGGCTTCATCTTCTTGTCTGTATGGCCATACCATGGTTATAAAAATACGTAAAAGGGGAAGTCTTTGACCTCTTTGATGAATCTTCCATTCAAGGAGTCACCTGGGATAGTCTGGATGTAGTCTAGTCCTCTCTTTGGTCGAGACTGGTGGATCATTCTGAGCACTTGTTCTGATGGATGATACCCCAAACCACAAGGAGGGAACGCTTTCTTCAGTTCAATCAGCTCGAGTATCCCTTGCTATCTTTATCCTAGCCCCAGTCCGAGCATGAAGTGCATGTTTCTGAACATCTAAATCACATTGACATTGCCATGAGGGTCATATTCTAGAAAAATCCTTTCTTTAAAGTCGTCCCCTACAGGGACTAGGAGTGGTTCAACTCAAAATCCTGATACGAGCATATCATTTGACCCGTGTTGTATCCCAAGAATTGGACTACTGGTACTTGCACCCTCAGTATTAATATCGTAGCCCAAATTGGTGATGAGTCATTCGTCAGTAAATAACTTCAATTTCTGATGGAGTGAGGAAGACACACCTTGATACTTTGAAGCTGAGGTCGTCCGAATAATATGTTGAAACAATCTGGGATGTTAATAACTTGGAATTTGACGATAGGGTTTATAGGGTCAGCCCCTATTACAAGCTTTATTGATCCTATCACCTCCCGACGGGTATTATTGTAAGCATGCACAGCAGTGGAGGTTAGAGCGAGGTCGCTTTCTCTCAGTCCTAAATATTTAAAGGTTCTCAGTGGGCAGGCATTCAAGGCGGATCCATTATCGACAAGAGAGAGTGGTACAACCTTACCCATAACTTCGACGGAGATGTTGAGTGCATCATTGTGGTTTCTCCCAATCTTGGGGATTTCTTCTTCGAAAAAGGATAGCATTCGGGTAGAGGTCAAGGATCGAACAAATTTTTCACTTCTTCTAGTATGGTAGAAGGAGGAACTGTGGGTCCAGTGAGCAACTTGATCAAAGAGTTTCTGTGCAGCTGAGAAGACGTGAAAAGTACCCATAGAGTGATGTTAGCTTGAGTTTTCTTTAGTTGGTCAAGGATCTTGCTCTCCTCGAGGATCATCTCTAGCATAGTAAGGTTTTCCACACCCTTCCCCTTGTCATTGGCTGGTAATGAGCTTGGAATCTGGTAATGCCTCCCTGATCTAGTCATGTGATTTACTAAATAATGGAAGAACATGAATCCCATTTCCTTTTCAACCTCGGTTTGTTCCACCACCTTTTTTATTTCTCCAAGAAGTTCTTCAAATGATATCATCCCACACATTTCGACTATCGGGCCAGTTTTCTCTGAAGCTTGCTCTTCATTTGAATCTTCGAATTCTTCCCCCCATCCGATGGCAGTAATTCTGTCTTTCCACATAAAGTCAATACATTCCACAACATCAACGGCTTCTTCATACAAGTCTTCCCAATCGGTGGGGATGTGTAAGGGTGAAGGTACCAGGCGCCCTTGTAGCTTCAAAGCATCGAATAACTCAGTGATACTACAAATGTTGTTAGTTTATCTGAATAATTCTACCATAATCTGGACAACATCATCCAGGATGACTTCATCGGTCGGTACTACCCAACTATCTGACTTCCGAGCCCATTTCCATGCTTTTAAGAACAGTGTACTAAACCTTTGGCAATCAATGATCATCTGTGAGGGCAATTTCAGCCCGAACTCTAGGAGTTGGTTTAAGACTACTGATAATTCCATACTTCCATTTTTGGAATGGGTACGAATAGCGATGCATGCTCTGGTAAGGAGTGACAGTGCCTGATCAGTGAGGCTAGCAGGGTATAGGAGGAAATGTGGGAAAATTTGGAGAGGTTTAAGAGAGTTTATGGGTGTGATTTGAGTTGAGGGATCAAATTCTGGGTTCTTTTCTAGAAAGATTCCATTAGCATGATTAGAGAGTGGGTTGTGAGTAGTGGTTGGCTTAGGATTGGCTGATGGGGTGATGGTACCCAGATCAATTAGACCTTGGATTATGTTTCGAAAGTGAGAGCATTGGTCAATGGTATGCCTAGCTATTTTGTGAAAGGCACAATGGGCATCTGCCTTGAAGTTTTTTGGGAGTGGATTTGGCAATGGACGAGGATGCAAGGGTTTGATAAGGTTTCGGCTTAACAAGGCTTGATAGACTTTAGAGAGAGGAGCATGGAGATAGGTATATTCCTCTCGGATTGGGACAGGGCGGCTTTCTGGTGCCCATGAGGTGGTTGGTTGAGAGATGTTGTTGATGGTTGAGACTGCATAACTGGCAGGCTTATCATATTTCCTTGGGGTGAATTGTCCGGACACCATCTTCGGTTTGACATCTATTTTAGCAAGACCTTCCTCGATTTCTACTCCTGCTTCTCTGAGAGCTCGAAAATGGGGATAGTATTGTCCTCCCATCATTGCTCGGACATTGGGTAAGAAGTTCTTCTTCACTATGCTGACTTGTTCTTCCTCGGAAGGCCGATTGGTCATGGTTGATTCTTTTTCCCTCCATAGGGCTATGAAGTTACTGAATGATTCCCTAGAGTTCTATTTGATCAGCTCTAAATCATGGCGGGTGACCTCAATCTCTTCACTGTATCTGTACTGCGATATGAATTCTTGAGACACATCCTCCTAACTACGAATTCTGGACTCTTCGAGATACAAAAACCATCGGAGGGCGCTATCCTTCAAAGTTTGCTGTAACATTTGGGCCATCACTTCTTCAAAAGACCCTATTAGAGTCATGCAATGGTGATAGCTGCGGAGATAAATAATCGGGGGTCCACTTCCTCTGAATTTCTCGATATTTGGCATCTTGAACTTCTCCGGTAACCTCGCTTTAGGATAAGGAGACATGTGGGAGTAGTCCATGTAATTCCCAAAGATTCTGACTTGGTCAAACTTCTTGGTGAGCATCTTGAGGTCCTCTTTGACTTTGTTCAGCTCTTCTTCCTTCGGATCAATGATCATAGGCAAGTTAGCCCCATGTCGGGAAAGATTCAGCATCAAAAGTTGGGCAGGCGGTGGCCCATTAGCAAGAGGGGCATGTGGAGCGTGTTGATACTCTTTGGGAACCCAAATAGGCTCTGTTGGACCCATAGTGTGAGGAAATAGGGCCTCAAGCTCTTGAGGAACATGAACCTGGTTTCGTTGCATTTATCGAACCTCAGTTTGGAGGTTATCAATCTTGGACACGAGCTGAGCTAGGACTACCGTCAGATTCAAATGCACAATGGGGACTTGATCTGTGTTCTCCCTAGAAAGCGGATGGATACTGGACTCGAAAGAAGTAACAGGGGAATGGACGGAGCTCGGGGGTGATTCGACTGAAGACCGAAGCCAATAAGGAGCCAGGCCAAGGGTTTGCGATCGACCTGAGAAGGCGCAAAAATGGGATTTATTTTGAGAAAAAAAGGATGAAAATATCTTTGACATTTTTTTTCTTTTTCTTTTTGAGATTGGAAGACAAAATATTTTTGGCTTTTTGATAAAGAGAGGTATTTTTTTTTTGGGGGGGGGGGGACTTTTTTGATAAATAAAGGAGAGACGGTATCAGCATGTTTATTACAATTATTATGTTTTCACTTGTATTAATTCTCCTAAATGCAAAATGACATGCCAGACAGGACCCAAGCATAGAAAAATTGGGTTTGTAATATATGCAAAGCTATGGCTGGACTTGTGACTAGGCTCACGCACAGGGTCCCATTTTAAAAATGCGCAAAAATTCGAGCGGCAGGACGACCTTGAATTTTGGCAGAGTTTCGGGTTAAAACCGGCAATCTTATATGTGTGTCCTAGGCTTGACACCTATATGCGGGTATGCAGTTGGTTGGGTGAATCGAAAAGGGTTCCCCCCTTTGGCGTGAATTCCACGATATACGTCTTGCTCTAGCAGGCAATCGGTACGTGTGGATAAGCCATTTGATATACCTGAGTGTACGTGAATTGCCTCACTATATACCTCGTGGGGACGGTACATGTGAGAGCGAATTCGATATACTCGGTGTACATGAAAGTGTTTTTTACGATATACCTCCCGTCATGACTTCAATCAAGCGGTACGATGCGGGGGAATCGTTTGATATATGTCAAAGGTACTTGACCAATGGAAGGTGAGATTCGTATCGCTTAGGCTGACTGCACCCTGCCGAACCATTGCCCATCACGAAGTGACCCTCCAGTTACTGGGTAAACTTTGGTCAATCACAATGCTCTTTGGTGATGTCGTGTGAATCATGCATGATTCTCTTATTAGTATCTTATGAGAATGTATTTCTTGATTATGCCAACAGGGAGCAAAGTACAAGTACCAATTGTACACCAAGTATGGATGGGTGATCTGTGCAATATATGTATATATGTGACCCTAGGTGCACGTGGAGCGAAGTGTACATGGAGAATTTTCTACAAGTGTGTGAATAGAAGCATAAGCATAGGGTAAACATGAGTAATAAAGGGGGAACATGCAAATAGGGGAAAATATAAACAAACATAACACCCACTACACCAAATCTGCATAATAGTCACGGTCATTGACCTTGACAAGTTTAACTTCTCAAGGTCAATGATCGTGACAATTCGGGGTGAGACAACTTTTTTCGTCACGGACTTGTCACGGTCATTGACACTGACAACTTCGTTAGAATTGTCACGGTCATGTCACGGTCCCTGACCGTGTCAAGTTTAGCCACGGTTAATAAACATGACAAAGCCTTGACCCTTTTTTAAAAAATTGTCACGGTCATTGACCGTGACAATTCTGGGCAGAATTTTAAAAAAATTGCTAGGTAGTATGGCCACTTCCACTGCCCATCGGTATATATGTACCTGTTATAGCAACGTTGTACTTGTTCAAATATCGTATATCCAAATAAACTAGAGATAATGCAAATATACATTGAAAATATAAATTATTTAAGAAGAAACAACATGACCATCAATTATCTCAAATCTACAAACTATTTAGCTGGAATAGAGATTTTATACCGTGACGCTCGAGGACACCTCCTTATCCTTCCCTTCTTGTCCAAAGAGCCACATAAGTATCGAGCCTATGTGGCCTACCCCAAGAGCCACTCCCTTTCCCCTGAAATAAAATAAAGTAAAATTAGTATCCGCCCCGCAAATATAGATAAATCTAAATATAAACATAAATCGAAATTGAAATTGACATATAAATATAAATATAAATATAAATACATTACCTGTAGTGCCACCCAAACAGCTAACTTGAGCTCATATGGCACCTCCTTCCAACTAATGTACCCCGGGAAACCGTGTCAAATATAATTCCCTTCATATCTGAACATTAAGAAATGCCATAATCTAATGGAGTTATGCTCTGCAAATTCCTTCTAACCATTGTGTAGCCAAAAATCACCAGTTGAAGTTATCAATTCCACCTTCCAATGGTCTCCGATGTTTTGCTAGAGGTTCCAAGTGGTGGGGTATGGAAAGTGGAATTGACAACTTCAACTGGTGATGTTTGGCTACACAACGGTTGGGAGGAATTTGCAAAACATCACTCCATAGGATTCTGGCATTTCTTAGTGTTAGGATAGACGAAGAGATTAGGTCTCCTCTCCACAAATAGGACACCCCAAATAACTATGTACTAATCACCTATTAAAGGTAAGAAGCGTATATGCATAGATTAGTATAAACAAAACTTAGATGTAGTTGGAATATTTATGTATTAATCTCCTCTCCACACACGCACACTACACAAGAGTGAAAATGATAAAGTGCAAATCAATTAAAAGCATTAAAAATGGATGTTTCGGTACAAATTGGAATATATTACAAATTGAAAAATTGTTTCAAATTCGGTTTATCATCAAAAATGGATTGATATTCGATAGGAGCAGCCAAGTCATCCACACTACTATTTACACGCCTTGGCGCGTGTTGGACAATTGACCATGGCTCGTTGTTAATATACTCCGAGTAAAACACTTGCTTAACCTTTTGAAATGCACAAACAAACATCTCATCGCTCACGTGGTCGTTGCTCTTCAACTTGGACAAGTCGACCATGATCAAATTGGTGACAGGATCAACTTTACAAGCATTTTTATCCTCAACTCTTACCCAATCACACTAAAATACAACCTCTTTGAAGCTTATATAATCCAATTCAAATATATTTTGGATTACACCATAGTAAGTCATTTCAGCTTCAATGAGGTTTTTATCTTTTGCGCTCGCTCGAAAGAAAATTAGAGCCTTGTATGAAATTCCCGAGTTCTGTACATTTGTACTTTCCTTGTACACTTTAGCGCCGAAAATGTAACCGTTTAATTGATACTTTTTATAATCTTGTGCCATGAACAAGGGTCCAATGGCTAGACGAGCAAGCCTTGATGTCGCATCTCCCGTCTTTAGGAGCTGAGAATATAGATAAATTAATTATATTAGTGGTAAAATTTGAGTGTAATGTAACGTTATATAACGACTATTTTCATTATAATTACCTCTTGTGTCAACCATAGCCTAAATTCGTTGTCTGATTATACCATTATTTTTCGTCTTTTATTGTTCTCACAGGCTTCATATTTCCTGCATATTACAAAATTAATCATGAATAAAATAATCTAAAATCATGTAAAAAATTATAATTATGGAAACTTACTTTTACCATTCTTCGACATCTTCATGTGTGTCAAATAAATAACGAGGTACTTGTTCATGGTTCAAACTCGTTAATTTCACTCGTTTTCCTATCACATAACTAGCATCATCGACGAACTCATCAGTTTCATCAACGCTAGTCGAGTCAGGCCTATATTCCCGAATATATATGATGACTCTACGGTGATGTATTACTCTGCAATTGATCCTGCAATGTATCGTGTATTCTTGACGTAATCTTTAAAAACTTTCATCAATCTTTCAAACAGATATATCCACCGATATCTAACTGGATCATAAAGAAGTTCCTCGTCACATAGGTGTACTAATAAGTGAACACTTATGTCAAAGAATGTTGGGGGAAAGTACTTCTCCAATACACAAATTGCTTCGATCACCGCCAATTTTGCTACCACTATGTGTTCTCGATTGACTACCTTCTCACACAAGAGGGAGAAGGTAATACTAATTTGCATAATAGCCCTACGCAAATCCTTGTGCTTGGAGAAACAGTGCTTAAACAATAGAGGAACCAATTGCATGATCACATGCCAATCGTGGGACTTACACTTATGTAAATCATGAGTAGCATAATTCACAATCCTTTGCAAGTTGGACGAAAAAGTAGATGGGCCCTTCAAATTATATATTGTGTTTAGAAGCACCTTCCTTTCCCCACTCGTCAAAGTAAACGCACTAGGGGGAATTATTGTCCTTCCCCTACTATCTTCTTTCAACCATAGTTGTGGGTTAAGTTTTAATGATTTAAGGTCTTTTCGTGCATTTTCTCCATCCTTATAATGACTCCTCCTAATGCAAGTGCCCACAATATGTTCAGCGAATTACTTCTCTGCATGCATCACATCCAATACATGGCGCACCGGGTTATTCTTCCAATAAGGCAAGTCAAATAAAATTGATCTCCAAGACCATGCCTTTCTTGTCTCAGTTTCATTCCCAATTGGGGTCTTCTTATGCTTAACGTTCTTAAATTTGGGATTCCTACCTGGAATATTAGGGCCACATTCAGAAGATTTACTTTCAATTTTTGAACCCGAAAGTTGTCTCGGCGGTAGCCTATGTTCAACCCCGCCCAATAAAAAATTGGAACCTTTCTCTGATCTGAAACTATGAGCCGAGGGTAAAAACCTCCTGTGGCGATGGTAAACATTTTTTAAGATAGAGGATAAACGAAGATATTCAGTCTCCTCTCCACAAATAGGACACCCCAAATAACCATGTACTACACAACCGGATAATGTCCCATAAGCTGGAAAATCACTAATTGCCCATATCAACATAGCTTTCAGTGTAAACTCTTATTTTCTAAAAGAGTCTAATGATTGCACACCCTCTTCCCACAACTCATTTAATTCCTTTACCAAAGGAGCCAGGTAAACGGCGATGTGATCACTTGGTCCCTTTGGCCCAAGTATCAACAAAGCCATCTTCAAAAATTCAGGTCTCATACACTGTGAAGGAGGGAGGTTGAGTGTGGCTAGGATCACTGGCCATACACTTTGATTGGTTCTTAGATTTCCAAATGGATTGAACCCATCTGTTGATATAGCCAAACGAATGTTGCGTTGTTCTCGAGCAAAATTGGGATACTCAAAATTTATCCTCCTCTAGGCAGTAGAATCAATAGGATAACGCATGATATTACCCCCTACTTCTGCCCTAGCATGCCAAGTCATTGTCTCTGGAATCCATGGTACAGTGAAAAATCGCTTTAATCTAGGCCCAACGGGAAAATATTTCAATACTTTTTAAGGCACTTTTGAGCTTGTGCCTTCCTTATTAGTAGATTGGACATATCTAGGTTCATCGCATATCGGACAATGATCGAGATTTTCATACTCCTTTAGGTATAGTATACAGCCATACACACAAGTATGAATCGATTCATATTTCATTCCCAACCCTTTCAAATTGTTCTTCATAACAGGATAGCTATTTGGAAGTGTATTCACCTTAGGTAATAATCCCTTCACCCATTTCAGAATTCCCGTCACGTTATTGTCAGACAAATCGTACTGTGTCTTCAAACTGTGCAAACCAACCATGGCATGTAAAGTTGTTTGATTTTTCTCACAGCCAGAGTATAACGGTTGGGTCGCCTTAAATTTTAAACTTTGGTAGTCATCGTCAAGTTTTATCGTGTTATCTTCACGAGCACTTGAATCTTCTACATCATCAGTAACCTCATTCTCCTCTTCTTCATAAACTCCGTACGCATCATCAACTAAATCCTCTAACATATTATGATCTACGTCGTCCCCTTCTACATCTATTCTACTTGTTTAATGTTGTTGTAAAGATTGGTCGGGGACAAAAGGAACTTTCAATTCATCGTGAAAATTCCAATATCGATAAGTATCTTACATACCCGATCTTAACAAATGTAGTTCAACTGTTTTCCACTCAAACACCTTACTATTCTTACACCTAGCATACGGACACGAAAACACTTCATCATTATGACATCTCTTTGCATATTTCATAAATTCATTAGCACCTCTGCGAAACACATCCACCATTCTATTTGTCTCACCCATCCACTCTTTGTATTTCGCATATCCCATCACAGCTACCACAACTAATCACCTATTACAGGTAAACAAAACTTAGATTTATAGTATGTTTCATTTAATTAGCCCATCATTTAATTTCTATTTCCTCCATATCCTCTAAAGGATGAGTGGTCATATCCCATTCAAGACCGCATTTTTCTATAATATACTTAACAGCTCATGCACATTGTTACGATTTGAAAAAAATTCGACAGCATATCCCCGTAGTTCTCCAAGTACACGACGTAGATTGGCAAGTGTGAGTGTTATTTCAATTGATTAATTGAAATAACAGTCACACTTGTCAATCTAGTATGTACCCAGAGAACATTAAGATACGACTGGAGAACTTCCTCCAAAAGTAACAACTTTAAGCCACTAAGAATATTATACAGAAATTATACAGTCTCAAACTGTCCAAACGGAACAATTTGAGAGATCTCATTACAGGGATAATGACTCTCGAACGGGTCTAATGGCTATTGAATGCGTACGCATAAGAACTAGTAGGCTTGTATCTATGCGCCCTATATTTAATTTCAAGTATGTTTTATTTAATTATCATACTATATATATATTGTTCGATATACAAAGTAATTTTCAAAAAAAGTTGATAAATCCCACCCCTATATGGACAATAATCCAGTGGTCATGCCACTTTTAAAACTAACCAACCCAACATTTACTAAAGAAAATAATCTAACAGCAATGTCAACAACAAATGTGTATCCCGTACTCCTTCTAATTCATTTCATCAATTAAACTAATAATTAACATATACAATTATTAATTTCATAATTTACAATGAGGGGCAATCCTACTTTCATATGAAATGGGCACTAATTATTAATTTACTTTCATCTAAAACTATACAATTATAATTATAGTGAAAATGATAAAGTGAAAATGATAAAGTGAAAATCAATTAAAATCATTAATTTCATTTATGCAAATCAAGTAAGTTTCATTTATTAATTATATTTTAGTGGATGTAATTATAGAATCTATGGATGGATTCAATTTAATCTTACTATTTGAATGTTTTTATCTACAATGAGTTAACCTTGAAACAGTATATATTTTCTCATAGAATCATCAAAACACGATATTAAGGGAATTACAATGGGACCTTGCCTCACCCTCCCCCCTCCCCACCCACCCCACATGCACACACACACAACAGCCCCCCTGCCCCACCCCCACCCACCACACATATACACACACACACACAATAGCTTCCCCGCCCCACCTCCTACCCCCACCCTGCCCCCCCACCCACCACACACACCACACACACAACAACCCCACACCCTGCCCCACCCCCTCCCAACCCCTCCCACCACACATATACACACACACACACAACACCCCCTGCCCCACCCCCCACACACGTACACACACACACACACGCACATATATACACACACATACACATATATACACACAAACATATATATAAATGGAAGAGAGAGAGAGAGAGAGAGAGAGAGAGAGAGAGAGAGAGAATTAACCTGAAAGTATAGAGAGAGCAACGGAGAGAGAGAGAGAGAGAGAGAGAGAGAGAGAGAGAGAGAGAGAGAGAGAGAGAGAGAGAAAAGGGGGGAAACGGGGGGAAAGAAGGGCAAAGGGTTTTTAGCTGAGCAATTTGTCACGGTCGTGTCATGGTCATTTATCGTGACAATATTATAATAATTGTCACGGTCTTGTCACGGTCAATGACCGTGACAAGGGTGGCCTGCTGAAAGGTGATAATTTGGCCATTTTGGTGTAGTGACCCATGTAAATGGAGTCTCGCCCTCATTAGTCCCCAGTAGAGTCACCACTGTGGCCATCCCCGATCCTCAGGATGGGCGGGAAGCGTGAGGGAGGATCCTAAATCCCGTGCGTCCCTCTCGGGAGCTCTTCGGCCAGCATTATTTAGGTGAGGTGAAAAATATATAAAAAGATAGTCGCCAGCCTATTTTACTCAAAACAGACAAAAGAAAGGGAGCCATCCCAAAGGGCAGCATCCAAAGACATACTGATGCATACGAAACCAAAATGATTCGAAAAGGGTCTGGAGGCTAAGTTACGAGATGGGAAGGTGTTAGGCACCCATTCCGCCCTTACGATCTCTCATGGGTTTTTTCTATTTTCCTTTATTTTTCTCGTGATATGTGTGCATGTGTATATATACTGGAGGTAGGAATTATCGACTTGTACCATGGAAGAGGTAAAGAGAGTCATCCGTAGGAAGGTATAAAAATATTAGAAAATAGGATTTACGTTATTATCCTTACATTGATCGTTACGATGGAACGACAACGCACGTGGAATAATACGTCACTACTAACAAATATATGTATATATATGTAATCTAGGAGAATTCAAGTTAGAGAGAATAGGATATGAAAGAGAGAGTAAAAATAGGACTCGAATCTCGGATTTTACCCCAAGACGCCTACGTAGCCTATAGAGGCATCAAAGTCCACGTAGTTCGCATACAAAACGAGGGGTGGGGTTTATCCCATAAATCAAACCGGGGACTTCTCTTATTTATGTGTGTGTCTGTGTGTGTGTGTAGAAAAAGTGTTTTAGTTGTGAGAAAAGTGTAAGATAAGTGTGAGAATTCCCGTTTGGAATTTATGAGCAAACACTCTTTTCCTTGTTTTTTGGTTTTTTATTTGTACGAAAATAAGAGATGTGTAATAATACTAAATAAAAAGTATATTAGGATATGTGAG